>CM062815.1:681174502-681774502 GCA_031772625.1 Pinus tabuliformis | reverse complement strand
TCACTCATCTTTGTTCTATGGTCGTTGGTAAACTTGGAGTGTGTTTGTCTTGCGAACCATGCCTTCACCAACATGGGTCAACCAATGCGTCGGTGGCTGCATTGGAAGTATCACTTCATGTGAGATGGCTCATGCACCGTTAGCTTAGGAGTAGGAGTATTGTTTACTTTCAGTCTATTTGCTTACATGCTTGTTTGCTTACTTGCTTTGTTGGTTTGTTCACTTGCTTGCTTGTTTGCTTACTCGCTTTGCTTTCGCTTTTGCTTCTGCTTCTACTTTGATTTGTTGTTTGTTTGCTTGTTTTGTTCGTAGATTAGTTTCGCGTGAAACCATGTATGACTCTTGAAACAAACTGGGTAAAGTACGAGAGGACTTGTACAACTATCAACATTTGGTTATATGTTGTCCACTCTCTTATGTAAGAACTTGTTGTCTTTAGTCCATGATACATCAATGGAAAATATGTACTGTTCGAAGTGAACCTCGGTGAAAACACAACGCTTGCGCACTCACTAATATCACCTACTCTAGTCAGTTGTTTTTGGTTAGCTCAATTAAGTAGAGTAAGGTGAGGGGGAAAACTATAACATGCACGTTAGAGGTATAATAAACTACTTCTCTGCAGGAAAAACCTCTTTTGCTCTCAATAAGTCGGGATCCCTCTTCCACCTCTGAAATGAATAAGTGTTATGCACAATTATGAAAATGAAAAAAAGAAAGAAAAAAAAAGAAGTTTGAAAAAATGAAAAATGAATAAGGCAAAAGAAGAGAAAGGCTTTATGCGCGGAGAGGTGATGCAAGTAACTCCGCCGGGGTACTGACCAGGCTCACTGGCAGTGAAGCCATGCTTGTGTTCTTATGTGACTCTGTCGGGGTACTGTCCAGACCTATTGACAGTGGAGCAACATCAGAGATGAAACTAAGACTCTGACGACTCTAATGCTTGTGCATCAATATGCCCCTCAACCCCAATCGAAACAACTATGTTGACTTGGCTTGCAATGTTATTCAATCAACCAAGAGCTTTGTGGGTGTTACATATTACAATCAAGCTAGTGTGAAACCAAGACAAGCTAAGAACTGAACAATACTTCCAGAGGTGTTAGACTTGATTTTCACGAACAAGGTCCATTCAGAGAGTTGGAGTTCTACCAGTGTGTCGCCAAGTGTTGTAGAGGCTACAACCACCCTCCAAAATTTTTCCTTAGCTTTGTTTTGGAGCCTCCCTACCAACCTTCACAGTAGCATGTCTATCTTCGTCAAGTACACAAGCTCCGGTGATTTTCTTATAGAAAGACAACCTATCGATCAAACCTTGATGCATTCCCCTCATAGGTTGTTCATCTGGACTTGGTCCAGCAGCAGGCTGACCAACTCCTTCAAGAATTTGTACAAATCTGGAGGGAAACCAACCTGCCCTCTAGAAATTACGTAATCCTCACTGGCAACCTGTTGGGCCCCAGGATTGCACAATTATGCTGAGCAAGATTCACCCAGAAAATTGCGCAATCCTTCCCAGCTGGGCTACTCAACCCAGAATTTGCACAAATTTGGGAAACATTGAGCTGCTCTGCCCAAAAATTATGCAAATCTTCTAAGCAGCTAGCCCAGCTCCTAGCCAGAAATGCGCATTTTCTCCCAGTAGTTGAGCAGTCCCTTGCATGTGCAGCTGAGTTGACCAGTTCCCTTTGAGACCAAGAAAAAACTTGCATGCATGGGCTGATTCTACCAAGACAGCATGCAAATGCATCCCTCATTTCAGGGACCTATTTTTTGCAGTTGGAGGTTACATGCAAGGATCATTTTAGAAACCTCCCACAAAGTGTCGCTTTCCCTAGATTTGTGGCTTGCACGTCACAACCTCGATTTTATCAAAACTCATTAATCGGACGCTACAGGGCTCATTCCTCACATCAACCTTACAACACTGACATCCCACATCACATCTAGGAGCTATCGGCACATTCAGCTTAGTTATTTTGGGGTAATCCCGATTTCCATCTCTTATGTTGCATTTCTGGCACTTTTTGTGTTTCTCTTCGTATGAACATTGTCTTCTCAATTTCAGTGAGTGCTTGCTGCCATTTTTTGGCAGTTGGAGGTTACATGCAAGGATCATTTTAGAAACCTCCCACAAAGTATCGCTTTCCCTAGATTTGTGGCTTGCATGTCACAACCTCGATTTTATCAAAACTCATTAATCAGACGCTACAGGGCTCATTCCTCACATCAACCTTACAGCGCTGACATCCCACATCACATCTAGGAGCTATTAGCACATTCAGCTTAGTTATTTTTGGGTAATCCTGATTTCCATCTCTTATGTTGCATTTCTGGCGCTTTTTGTATTTCTCTTCGTATGAACATTGTCTGCTCAATTTCAGTGAGTGCTCGGTGCCATTTTGATACATACTATCTTGTACTAGAACCTTTTCAATTTTTGTTAACATCTCACTGCTATCACATTCATGAAACTGTTTTTCACAAACGGTTGCCGATTCGGCGACTCGCCTCACTCACATGCATGTTGTTCTGTTTCCTGAATCTGCCATTCAACATTTGCATGCATGATCATTCACTTATGCTTACACTCAGTGTCACCATGCATTCAGTGTCATATTTTCTTTCAGTTGCCCATCAGCTAGTCTGGGCCATCTTGGTCCAGACTCTGACTTCACTGAGACAACATTGCGCAATCTGAGGAAGGAAGGCTTTGTCTTCCTCTCAAAAAATGCACATTTCTACCTAGGAACTATCCTCCAGGACTGTTTTGTGCATTTCTGAAGGACAGTGACTCCTGGCCCAGAAAATTGCACAATGATAGCAGACGATTTGGATGAAGGATCCACCTCAATGCACTCAGATGCAATGGAGGTAAGAGTTCACTCCAACAAGATGTCAGCATGGGGTGCATGCACACCATCATGGATGACCAAGATTGGCATCAGCTCACCACCTTCACCATCACAAGCATGTCAAAGAGCTGGTCTCACCACAACAGACCGAGTGCCAGTGATGTCTTGCATGGCTTGCTCAAGCCATTTTGTCTCATATGAGAACATGTGCATTGTAATGTAACGTCGTGTCAAGTGGAAGTTCAAGTGTCAATACTTGGATGTAACAGTCATAGAGTAGATGAAGATTCATGAGGGTAGATGAAATGTCACAAAGGAGAATGTCAAGGGTCAACCCGCCCTTTGCTATAAATAGAACCTCATAACTCATTGTAAAGGCTTTTGGTCAGCCAAGCTTCGATAGGAGTATCTTAGAGAAAGATTGGACAATATTGTAATGAGCCTTGGCTTCTCCACTGCACAGAGCTAGTACATCTCTTTGGAGGAGCAGACGGTTGTGGGTGTAACGTTCCACTATTGGAACTAGTCATTGGACATGGATGTATTGTATGACTGGAACTTACACTTAATATAATAGAGCCAAAATGTTTCATGCATATGTTGTATTGTATTCTATGCTATCTGGTTTACTCTAAATGATATATGTATTTGTTTTCTTACACATGCATGTATGGAATATTCTGCATAAGTATGTATGAATCTTTCTGGAATGTGTTGTTGGTTTAACCATCACTTTGGATTGCTCACTAACTTGCTTCCCAGCTTGTGATGCATCTTCGCTCATGTGTTTCCTTCTTGTTAATTCCTAGATTTACCTCAGGCTGAAAAGGTAGGATCCAGGGCCAACATCAAACCACGCTCAGCCTCGTAGTTAGCCCTACGAGGATAGGAGAGGGCT
The DNA here is from genome assembly GCA_031772625.1 of Pinus tabuliformis. Classification (NCBI taxonomy): domain Eukaryota; kingdom Viridiplantae; phylum Streptophyta; class Pinopsida; order Pinales; family Pinaceae; genus Pinus; species Pinus tabuliformis. The sequence goes on along the minus strand of CM062815.1, from coordinate 681,770,749 downwards.
CTCTCCGGGTCAATCTCAACAAAAGATGATCTATGGGGCTTGAGATGACTGAAATAAAAACTAATTTTAGGCTAGGTATGAAGTGCAAGGATTTGATGTGATTTTTTGGGGGTTTTTTTTGGAATCAAGGGAAAGGTAGATTTTGGGGTGCGGGGATTGAGGCTCAATTCTGCAAAGATCTCGATGGGGCAAGGTAGGCAATCATTTTGGCACTTAAATTTTAGTGAGATGGAGGGAAAAGATAGGTGAGGTGTTGAAGAGGGCAAGGGCAATCAAGAATCCTCCCCAAATAGCTGAAAACATCAAACAACTAAAGCAAACTTCAAGTAGAGCATTGCACTTTCAATGAATTCTACTTACACTCTTGTTTGTTTAGTTCAGAATAAATAAGATAGATGATGGCATACATAAACAAAATTTAAAATTACAAAGAGAAGCACTGTACCAATACAAATTTCCACATGAATCCCAAAGAGTGCTGCAAATCCTGGTCTCAATTCCTTGGCCAAAATACTGGAAATGAATATACGATGAAGCTAAAAGCTTTCTCAAGAGTCCAACCATGCTAATGACTGAAAAAAAACATAATATAGACAAACATAGCTCCTCCTTGCCTCTAGGGGTCAAGCTCATGAGTCTAGGAGCTGATCCAACTGATTCTAATCTGAGAACTATAAACTAGGCAAGATAAAAGCATGCCTCTAAAAACAAGGGAACTGATTCATTCAGTTTCAAACAACCTCTAAACTGATGAATCTACCTCTATAAGTGAAAATAAAACATATTTACATCATAATCCATCAATTTTAATCAAATTACATCATAAATTTTCCATTAGGAAAGTGAAAAATTCAAACTAGGTGAAGCTGGGCGAAAAACAGAGCAAAACTTGGTCAAACTGACAATTTTTCCTCTATGCGTGCCTAATTCTCTATGCATAGTGCCTGTTTGGAACCACTTTTGGAGGCCTTCCCGATGTCCAAATGAGCGCCAAGTGTGCTTGATGGAAAGGTCTGTCTGTCTACATTCCAACCCAAGTGGAATTTTTCAATTTGGCCTACATTTGCCCCTCCAAAAGTCCATTCTCCCAACACTGCTTCGTGTGTGTCAAAATAGGGGCAGTGAGGTCATTTTTTGAGTGTTTTTTGACCTTTCGAGGGATCAAAACCTGCCCAAACTTCTTGGCCATAAGTAGGCAAGCATAAATTTTCATGAAAAATCTAGAAATGTAAATATTTTGTGATTTGGAACCCTCTAGCAAAAGCGAGCGCCACGTGGCGCGGCGCATAGGGATAAAAACTCTGTTTTTTGTGCCAAAAATTTACAAAAATGCAAAAATTGCTCCAAATTTCTTGAAATTTGGGCTGACTCTTCTCTATCAAGTGTTGTGATGGGCCAAGGAAGACTCAACCAAGATTTGAAGTCCTTCATCCTCTTTTTGCCTCTTTGATGCTCTCTTTAGCTTTGCTTTCAAATTTCTAATTCTCGCTTGGCACACCAATTTCTGGGACAAGTAATGATATGACAAGTTTCTAAGCATATTATTCTCATTTACTGCCTTCTACAGCTTCCTCTCCAAGTGGATATTGACTCTTTCGAGCCATGACTCTCTATCGACATTCATCTCTTGCTCCAAGGAAGTGAACTCCACTCTCCTCCTTTAGGCACTTTGGCAGTTTTGCCGAATGTTCTGTAACTCCATCACCACGTGCTGATCCTCAAGCTGCTTGTTCCTCTGCTCCAAATACTGTATAGTCCACCGGGCTCTATCCAAGTTGGTGGACAAGGCATCATGTCCGCCTGCTGCTCCTTGATGATCTGTCTAAGGTTTGCATTTTGTGGGCCCATGTCAGTATCATCACCCTCAATGAGGATGAAATCAGTCTCTCGCTCACCTGATGGTCCTTCCTCCTATAGAGGCCTCTTGTCTCGGTCCTGAACCTGTTGTGCTGATGGAGGAAACGAGGCCCCTTCCACCCCAGGTGTAGATCACACTTGCTTCGCTACTGCAAACAATTGTCTAGTGCCTCTCTGATAAGAGATGAACACCGGCATACTAGCGGTCTCATGACCCTACTGATAAGAAGGTCCACATGCCTCATGCCCAACCTCTGAAGGTCCCTGTGAAGCTCTAAAAAACTCACAAGAGATGAAGTTATCCCACGTGATGCCCTGTAAACCAAGCTGATGAACGACCACAATTTTGATGAGAGAAAAATGATAAAGACTATTGAGCTGCTGCTGAGGGGTCCTGTGCTGCACAAGAGTGGTCATATTCTCTATGTTTCGACATATGAAATAAGGAATGTTCATCATTCACACCCGAGTGAAATGCATCAACAACCTGATGTGATAAACATACAAGCGGGAGAACCGGCCCTTACAGGTGAAATATTTCATGATGAGTTTCATTAGAGGAGCATACTCATCCTTGAGAAACCGAAAGGAAACACTATCTTGAGCTGCCTCAGAAAACCCGGTTTGATGTATGGTTCATAGTGTTGCCGGTCAATCTTCTGTCTCTTATTCCATGGTTCTCCAATGTTTGGTATGTTGGTTGCCAATGAAATGGTTTATGGTGTTAATGTGAAAGTAACACCAGCAAGAGTGGCTTGATAACCATGCAAATGCAACACAAATAAGCGGGCCAACTCATGATGAAACTGAATATGAGCAACCTTCTCACAAAATTCATAACATGACTGATGCTGGAAACAAAAGATGGCAAGAGGGCAGGCCTGCAACTCGGTAAGAGTGGTGGGTTCTTCTCTGATATTTCTGCCACCTCTATGAGGCCTCCTGGGTGCATGTCCCTCCGTGGGTGAGTCACTTTGGGTCTCTTCTTCATAATCATATGAAGGATCAGATGCCATAACTGCTGGTAAACAAATTGCCTTGAAGAAATAAGAGCTGATGTGTCAAAATGTGGTGGATTATTTTTGGTGATGTGCTTCATCTCTTCCACCAAGGGAAAACAGTGAAACAAGGGATTGTTAGGAGAGGGGAAACTAGTGGGAAATTTGGGACTGTTGGGATAGACTTAGTTAGGGAAATATGGGATATTATGGGAGTTATCGTATAGGAATAGGGTTTGGGGTTTACATTTGGAAATTTGGGAAAGGGATTTTGGGATAGGGAATTAATGAACTTAGGGGGGTAGGATAATTTAGGGAATGATGAAATCAAAGGACAAATGAGATGAGGGAGTGAACTTGGTGGCAAAACAGTGATTTGAAACCCTAGCAACAAGTTTCTTTGAGGTATTTTAAAAGGTAGGGTTTGATTGTTTTACATAAGCACCATGAAACACACACCATCAAACCATCATCAACCTTAGATGGAATATAGATTTGAAGATTCTACCTAATTGTATCAAGACCGTTCCACGTGATTTCAGGCGATTGGAGTGAGTTTGGAGGTTTTTCGGGCTTCTTGGCTGTATGCATCGCGCAGCATGCCCAATCCACCGCGCCCGTGTTAAAATGCACTGAGTGCTAAGGCCCAGTGTGTTGCGCCGGCTGTATGCATCACGCCTCCTACCCAGTGCACCCCGCCGGTATTCTTACAAAGATTTTCGCCCAAGTTCTCACTTGCTCACCAAATTTGCTCTATCTTTGTTCTCTTTTGCAAATGAGCTCATCACATGAAGGAATAACTTATAAACAAAGAGCTTTTGAAATTTTGGCTCATGAAACCCACTTTTATAATGTTTTGGATTTGACTTTATCTTTAAATGATGTTTTTGAACTTTTTCACTGCTTTTTTCACTTTGTGATGAATTAATGACCTGAGCTTTGCTTGTTTTTGCAGGTGTTGGAGCCTTTGGGCTAAGGAAAGAAACCAGGATGCAGATGAATGAATATACAATGAGAATAACAAAATTTTCATGATTTTGTACAATAAATGCTGAATACTCTGTTTTTGCCTCAAAACAGAGTTTTGAGGAAAAACACTTTTTCAAATGCTTGGTGATAAATTTTATTGATGTTGAAACCTCCTCATGGCTTGCAAGCAATTATTGGACACTTTAACACATTTTTTTGACGAAACCCTAATGAAACCCTAGACCTAACTGATCATGAAACCCTAAAGACAATCTTTGCAATTTTCAGGATAAAAAGGAGACTATATGTTTTTAATGAGCGAATATGTGCCAGCAGGTAGATAACATGAGGGAAACTGGAGGAATACCACTGCTGTCAGATGATCTATGCGCCTAATGGAATGCAAATGACTGGGCGGGACACCTAATATGAAATGCAACAAGAGGATTTGATCTCTGACGGAGGGATGACAATACCGACTATAACACTTCCAAGCCATGTACTATTACAGGTTTCCAAGGGGCGCACTCACCTCACCTTCAGTGTGTTAGAACCTCTCATGCACCTTCTTTGGCTTGTTGTAGTTGTCACACCCTTTTTACCAACAGAGACATCTTACTTGCCTCTGTGAAAAATCATGGTCAAGGCATTACCGAACGACCCACTGTTGGGACTCCTACACCAAACGGTCTGAGGTCTAGTTGGGACTTCTTACCAGGGAGATCCCCTTACATGTTGGCAGGTCGAGCACTGTCAACACACTATAACAACTAGGTTTAATGTAACTACTCTTAATGTGTGACATAGGTAAGCTGAGGTTTGAATCAAGAACCTCATAATTTTAACATAACATGATTTGCTAAATGATCTACACCATAGGAGCTTAAATAAAGTATTACATAACCAAGGAACAATTTGTACATAATATTGATCATGGAAAAATATATAATCAATCAAAATTGTATATAATTTTAAATGATATAATATATATTGTTTTTTTTTTCTCGGTAAATGCTATTCTATTAAAAAAGTAAAAAGATATGTACAAAGATCAGAGCCGCACAGGAGGCCGAGGCCAGTCCTCTAGCAAAAACTCATGGATTTTACAGTAGGTGTTGTTCACAGGATGAACAATGCAGATCTTGAGATATTGATTGCTATCCCTGACATCCTGACAAAAAATATCCGGACTATGATACGCCCATCCTTCAGTAGTTTCAAAAATACATTGATATCTATCAAGACTGACTGTATAACAGAAAAAGAAGTCTGAATTTTCTAGTATTGCTATAACCATCTGAAGCCTAAGACAAAACAGACCCGAGACTTAAACTGTAAAACCATAGACACAGAGTCAAAAAACATAACAAGCACCCGGAGTCGAATCAGTCGGCTTGACTTGGAGAGGCCTGCCTTTCTTCCTTCACCGGACTTGGAGAGGCTACCCATGTGACATAGCCTTCTTCGTCCAACAGCGGTTCTCCAGCCGAATCCGTTACCAGGTGTAAATTTCCAGAAGGGAAATGAGCTGGTTCTCTGACTTTGTCTTCTTCCATGGCCTGAGCGGGTTGCTGAGGAACATTCAAAGCAGGGGCTCCCTCGTTGATGAAGTCCGGGTGATAAACCAGCCCCGTCATATCTCCGAGCAGAACGCCTTCATTCTGAGAACTGGGGGAAGCCGGAGGGGTCGAGCTGGGATGGTGGGTTTCCTCCTCAGAGATAAACACAGAAAAATTCACAGTAACCGTCGGTCTATTAATCCGACTCTGGAAGACAAAACTGGAAGACTGGTATGAGCTGTTTGGGTTGGCTCTCTCCTGGTCAGACTGCGGAGAAGAGGGCTGAGCCAATGCAATTGGAGTTAGCTGCCGGGGCTCTGAAGGCGAGGGGCTTACTCTGATACCAGAGCGACCACCCCTTCGCAGAATACCTCGACTGCGAGGCATTGGGGAAGCACCAGGGAAACTGAGAAAACAGCTGAGACGGAGAAGAACCGGCGGAGCAGGGATGCTATGGAAGCCCGAATTGTTGCAGAGCCAAACGACTGAGGCCATAGGAGGGACGAGATGGAACATCTGAGACCACATGATGATATAAAGGCCGAAGGCAAAACCCGCAGCGGGAAAATGAAGGCGCGTCATGTTGAAGAGCGCGAACCAGGACGAAAGGGCCATGCACGCATTGAATTGCAGCGCCGTCCGAGACTGAGCGAACATTAATTCACTTACCATGAGCCTTAATATGGCGTGTTTCATGCGGGCCAGATGATCACCCTCCTGCCGGCTGGCAATCCAGATGGCTGGGCAGAAGGCCATGTCCTTAAATGCTAAGGTTAACACCCGCATCCGGGTGCTTATTCTTCCCCTGAGAATTGTCCTGAATGATAATTTCCTGTATCTTGGCAATTTGTTCCCTGGAGTTTAAGTTGTCTATAGTACCCTCATAGTACCCATCCATAGCCTCCACTCCGATATTGGCAAGTAGATCAGCAAGCTTATTTCCTTCCCTTCTGGTATGTTTGAATACAATTGCTTGGTGCTGGGAGAGCCAGTGATTTATTAGCTCAAGCCTCTGGGCCATCCTCCAGCTGTTGCTTACCTTGTGAATGGAGGAACCATGCTGAAGCTTTGTGATCATTCTGATTAGTATTTGCGAATCGCCTTCTATGATGAGAGGGAAATATTCCTTTTCATGAGCTATTTTGAGACCTCGCCATAAACCTTCCAGTTCTGCAGAGTTGTTGGTGTCCCATCCTATCGATCCCATGTATATACAGTGAGGGTTACCCATATGATCCCTGAAGGCTCCCCCGTATCCGGCTTTCCCAGGATTTCCTTTGGAAGCCCCGTCAAAGTTGAGCTTGTGCATTTCTAAGGGCGGCGGTGACCAAGAGGTAGCTTCCTGACTGTGCAAAGTGGGGTTCTTCTTATTGATTGAGTTTTGCTTTATTTGAAGTTCCCAGTTGCCCCAGATTGTTTTTTCCAAAGGTGTAGTGGGAAGGTCTTCTGAGTGCCATTCTCTAATTGAAAGAGTCTCCATGATGTTTTGATGTAACTTGTTCCAGATTTGGTCTAGAGGCATCGTTTGATCTTTGAATATTCTTCTGTTACGCTCTTTCCATATATTCCACATAAGAAGACCGGGTATAAGTTGCCACAAGTTGTTGAGAAGGTTGCTTTGAAAAGGCTTTTGACTCCATTCTCGTAAGGTGGCTTTGAGGTCTCCTTGCACTCTTCCCTCTCTTTGACAGCGGAAGGCAACCTTCTCCCAAAGTTTCCTCCCTGTTTGACAGTTTTGCATGAGATGGAGTGTTGTTTCCTCCTCTTGCCTGCACATGTAACAAATAGAGGGACCCGAGAAGCTTCTTTTCCTGAGATTGTCCCACGTTAAAATTCTGTTGTGTCCTAGGAGCCATAGAAATGTGGAGACTTTCGGCCAGTTGGAAGTGTGCCAGATTCTTTCCCATAGGTTGTCTCTGTTTATCTGCTCTTGTATTATGATGTTGTAGGCTTCCTTTGTGGTGAAGATTCCTTTTTCTCCATAACCCCACCTTAAGATGTCCACTCCTTCTGAGACTGCTATTTTCCTCTTCTGTAATTCTACATTGAGAAGATGTTGAATTTGAGCCGAGCTGTTGGGTATAATTTGACTTGCGTTTTGCCAATGCCGAAATCCTTGAGCTATATCTGTGGTCCAGAATTGATTGACTTTGGAAAGTTCATTTATCTCCCTCTCAAGGATAGGAGTATCCTGGAGAATGTCTTTTATTTTTGGAAGTTGCTGCCAGGAGTCCTTCCAGAAACGAGCTGAAGAGCCATTTTTGATTTCCCAGAAGCAATGAGCTTGGATGAGATTCCTGTGTTGTATGGCTGAGTTCCAAATGACTGATCCCGTGCTCATCTCAGTCATGCGTATTCTTTCTTCCATGGGGCAGTTGTTGGCATACTTGGCTGTCCAAAGGGAAGCCCATGGAGTATTGGGGTGGGCAAGCCATCTCCACCAGATTTTTGCGCCCATTGCTTTGTTGCTGTTCTCAGGATCTCTCAGACCAATACCTCCTGCTTTTTTAGGAAGGCAGACTTTGTCCCATTTTATCAAAGCCCATTTGCGGTTTTGGCCTGAGCCTCCCCACAGAAAATTGCGCTGGAGATTTTTGATTTCTTTTAGAACCCATTTGGGTGCCGCCAAAATGGAGAAAAGATAAAGGGGCATGGAGTGGAGGACTGCCTTGATAAGAACAATTCTACTGGCCATATTCAGAGCTCGATTAGTCCATAGAAGTAATCTCGATTCTAGCTTTTCCAGCAGTTGTTTCCAGGATGAATGCTTGAGAGCAGAGGCCATAAGAGGGGCTCCGAGATACTTGGATGGAAGGGAGGCACAGGTAAAACCCAAAATTCGACTTATAGCTTTCTGAGTTGGGACAGGGGTGTTGAAGAAAAAGATTTGGGATTTGACTCGATTGATTAGGGCTCCGGACGCCTCAGAGAAAGTAGACAAAATGGATTTGATGAGGCTGGCTTCCTGGACCGAAGGATGGCCAAAGAGCATGTTGTCGTCAACAAATTGCTGGTGGGAGTGTGCAGGGGAATTGTTAAAAGAGAGGCCTCTTAACCGATTTTCGAGCCTAGCTGCGGTTATACTTCTCCCCAAGCCTTCAGCCATGATCACAAAGAGAAAAGGAGACAGAGGGTCTCCTTGTCTGATCCCTCTGGAGGGACGGAATGTAGCTGAGGGAATGCCATTAATTAACACAGAGAAGAAAGCTGAAGATAAAAGGTTATAAATCCATCTGACCCATGTGTTAGCAAATCCAAAGGCAAGAAGAATTTTTTGAATGTAGACCCAACTGAGACTGTCAAAAGCTTTGGAAAGATCTAGCTTAAGCAACATACCTGGCTTCTTGGTTTGCTTTAGGGAGTGGATTATCTCATGAGTTAAGATTATCCCATCTGTTATTTGTCGACCTTCAACGTATCCAGATTGCTCAGGCGAGATGATGAGAGGGAGGAGCGGCTTTAATCTCGTTGCTATTACTTTTGAGATAATTTTGTAAATGAGATTGCATAGAGCGATAGGTCTGTATTTGTCAGGTGTATTGGAATCTTCCCCCTTAGGAATTAAGGCTATGAAGGTAGCATTTAAGCTTGGATACAGCCATCTGAGAGTTCTGGATTCTTCCACGACCTGCCATACCTCAAATTTTATCAGATCCCAGAATTTATGGAAAAAAATCGATGTAAAGCCATCCGGACCTGGCGCTTTCCCCTCCTTCATTTGTTGAACAGCTTCTTCAACTTCCTGTAGGCTAATGGGCTTGATGAGAAGATTGTTATGTTCCTCTGTTATTATTTTGGGTATACTCTTTAGAAGTTTGTTGATAGCCGGTATTCTGTTGATGTTGGGTTCCTGAAGGGCTTCCTTGAAGTAGTTGAGAAATTCCCCTTCAATCCCGTCATGAGTTTCAATTTTCTCCCCCTGGACATTCTTAATGTGAGTGATGCAATTTGTCATGCGGCGCTGTACAGTTGTTTTGTGAAAAAATTTTGTGTTTTTTTCACCATTCTTTAACCATCTGATTCTTGATTTTTGCCTCCATAGTATCTCCTCCTGTTTGTCTCTTTCTATGATTTTTGATTCTGTGACCTGTTCTAGTTTGGTTAGTTCCTCCGTTCGCCCAGCAGTGATGATGGTTTGCTGAATATTCTTCATCTCTTCGTTGAGCTTGGCTTGGGCTCTGAAGATGTTTCCAAACGATGTGTGATTCCATTTTTTGATAGCCCCTTTTAGGTGTTTGAGTTTTTGTTGGAATCGAGACATGCAGGTCCCTTCGGGTGGGATGAAGTTAGTCCAGGATGATTTGACTAGCTCTTCAAAATCCGGGTGAGAGAACCAAAATTCCTCAAACCGAAAGGGTCGTTTGAGATTCTTGCCTGGCCTGTTCCATTGAAGCTCAATAGGCCAATGATCGGATCCAGAGAAGGGGAGAATGGAGGCTGTGAACTCCCCTCCTAAGTGAGTTGCATTATCTGAGATGAGGAATCTGTCAAGACGTGAGGCTATTTGCTGCGAACCTTCCCTTTTGTTGGTCCATGTATATAGGCCGTTGCTGGTAGGAATGTCTATCAACCAGTTATTATTAATGAAATTTTTTAGAATGTTGCCATCACTGTTCGCTTGGCTTCTGCCTCCCTGTTTTTCTTCCATGCTGGCTATCATGTTGTAGTCACCTCCTGTGATCCATAGAGGGAATGGCCTATCTTTATTAAGATCCGACAGTGAGGTCAGGATTTGGGCTTTTTGAGCAGTTTCCTGAGGAAAATATACATTGGTTAGCAATCCATGAGTATTAGTACCTGAGAGGTGGAAGGTAGCCTGGATGAAACTTTTATTGGCTTGCATATTATTGAGATGGATAGCTCGGGCATCCCAAAGGATTGCTAGACCTCCCGAAGCTCCTTGAGCGTCGACAGCTGCAACTAGTCCACCTGGCCAAACTTTCGCTGCAATTTTTTCCAAAGTTATTGAGCTACATTTCGTCTCCTGCAAAAATAGGATACTTGGTTTTTCTTGCATTAGCATATTTTTTAGTAGTCTGCCTTTTCTGGGGCCATTGAGGCCTCTGATATTCCATGATATCAATTTCATTGAGAGGGGTGGGGGTTTGCATCGAAATATTTGGTCAGTTTGGCATACCTCCCTGACTCCACTAGTATCTCTCCGATCTTGATAGTTCTTTCCAGTGTAGTTTTTCTTCCTCTCTTTTTGTTGTCCTTGGTGATGAATTTGCCATCCCATGGACTTCCTGTTTGGACGCCTAGAGAGTATTTTTTCCGTGCCTTGTTCAGAACTTCTACTAGGTTGTCCACTTGTGTCTCCGGTATTTTTTCAAAATTCCCAGTCTTGCATGCGAGTTCCAAGTTTAGAATGTCCAGCTCCCCAATGTCTAATGGTTCCGTGTCCTCTTCCATGTTCTGTGGTGCTTGAGAGCTTTCTTCTTTCTCCTGTGAGTCTTTTTTGTTTCGCTGCGAGTATTCAACCTCCATTTCGTGAGATTGTCCTGGCGTGGTTTTGGCTGGAGTATTCAGGCTTGCTGGCTCATGGGATTTCTTCCCTGCTTGTCTTGATGTCTCGGCTGTATGTTCCTGATGTTCCCCTTTGTCCCTCGCTTTTTCTTTCTCCGGATTTTGCTCATCATCTGTGTCCAGAGCTTCGAATCTATTACTGATTGTGGGCATTGCCTTGGTTACTGGATTTGTCCGGGGGTTGCCTGTAGCTTTCTTGTTACCTCTCCGTCGATTTTTTACTTTGGTGAATCCATCTGAGTTTTGATTATCATTGCTTCCTTGGGGAGGGGGTTGCTTGTTTTGAGGACAGTCTCTGTAAAGATGCCCTATTTCATGGCATTTTCTACATCTAAAAGGCACATGTTCATAATCTATAACTTGAGTCCATTCAGAGTCTTCATGGAAGAAACTTACCGTGTCTGGTAGCGGTTGCTTGAGATCCATGTAGACACAGATCCTGGCATAGGATGTATAACCGCATAGTTTTGTTTCTTCAGCAATCTTGACAAACTCGCCAATGGCATTCCCAATCTCTTGCAGAGACTTTTCTTCCCAGTATTCCCACGGCAGTGAGTAAAGCCTTATCCACACTGGCGCATAGCTTAGATCCTCCTTGTCTGGGTTGAATCTTTCTACCCAGCCTTTGAGATATAGTCCCGCGGAGTTGAAAAAATAAGGGCCTTGATCCAGTATCCTATTGCGGTCTTCCAGGCAGTTAAACACTACAGTAAAGAAGCCCTTGGCTCCTAGATGCAGCGAGAGGTGCCCCTTTGGGTGCCATTTAGTGTTTATCCAGCTTCGCAGCGCTCTTTCCGTCGGCCATATTCCTATGAATTTGCCGATCAGCGCATGGTCTCTCATGTATTGTATTCTGGCGTTGATGCGCTCGCTTGGGAAGTACACTTTTGGTTTAGTCGCTGCTACAGGCTTACAAGTTGAAGAACTTGCTTTGTTTCTTTCATCTGCTTCAATGTCCTTTCCCTTCTGCTGTCTGTTATCCAAGCCGTCGCTGCTCATCTCATTCTCAGTTTCTTTGTCGGCCGTATGCTTAAATTCGTTTTCCGGATTGGGGGGAGGCCCGTGGCCCTCCCCCTGAGGGGGATTCATGTTGGCCTATTCCGTATGGGCGCTTTCCCCTGTTTACTGGTGCGCCAGAGTCTGCTTTGCAGTGCCGTGAAAGACAGTTCTGCAGTTTGCAGGGTTCTCAGAAACCCTAGGGTTTGCAGCAGTCCCGCTCTCCCGTCATCCTCGACTTCTGTCGATATAATATATATTGTTACAGTATATTATAATTATTAATAAAATATCCATTAATGGGGTTGAGTATGGAGCTGATGAACCATAGGGAGCACACATCTAAGGTTTCCAAGTTGTTGTTACTTCTCCCTTGGAGTCTACAATATTGAGTAGTACATTGTAAGAGTAGTTTGTGGTTCTTTCACTGTTGGAGTTTCAATTTGTAGTTGCTCAATTTGCTTGTTTGATTTTATTTATGTGATTTTTTAAGATCTTGTGGAGTTTGTTGCATTGTTTCTAATTAAATCAGGCAGGTTGTTGAGTTCATTGTTAGTATAATGGGTGGTATTTCCAACCCTATCATGCATGGTCATAGTTCTCTATGTCGTGGTAGATTTAAAAAAAAAAAGATAGATACAATTCCTTCTATTGATTTATGGTTTGTTGCATCTATGAAGGAGAACATTAATCCCCTCAAGGAAAGCAGGTTGATTGGTAAGTTCACTAGACCTTGGCCCAATTATAGCTCAGTTTTATAATGGATATCTACTAATTGGGCCAATCATGAGCCATTAGTAATTTATATAATGGAAACATTTATTCTTTCTTTTGTTTTGAAAGCAAGGGCAAGGAACTAATCTACAAATTTGGGTTCTATTTCATGAGCTCCAAGGGAATTTTCTTCACTCGCTAGAGTCTACATTTTAATCCTTGGATGGAAATATCTTATGTGCCTTTCTGGAGATTATTATATCTTCCTTATTTTTTCTATAGTGATGGTATTTTAAAGCCATGGGTGAAAAATTGGGCCTCTACATCTCTAGTTCTAAGGGAAAGGACAATACATTCTCATACACCAAAATTTGTGTTGAAATGGGTTTTCCAAAAGGACTCCTTGAGGTGATTCATATTGACTTGGAGGGTTGTTCCCATCATCAAGATCTAGATTGTGAGCAGATTCCTTTTAAATACAAATTTTTCCATGAGTATTGGAATTTTGCAAAAAAAAATTCAAAAGCTACAACATCTCAGTTTCCTTCTATCCCTCCATATTCTCAAAGAAATCATAATCAAGAAGCACTCAGACTAGTTTCAAGAAAGCATAAGAATAATTTGTTTAAGATGTCTCATTCCAAAAAGTATGAATCTAATTAGCAACCTTCCTATAGTGATATATATGAAGCCTTGAAATATTAGGGAAAAGAAGTCATAGTTGAAGAAGATCAACTAGATCTAGATCAAACACCTTTAGAGAACATCAATTCTCTTGCTAAAGAAGAGACTACTTCTGAGGATGTTCACAAAATCCCTCCTTTAGATAAAAATGAAGAAGGGGCTAGTTCAAAGAAAGAGAAGGAGGTCCATCTCTCCTCTTCTTCTCCCTCATAATCAGAAGTTTTAAAAAGAAATCAGCAATCTTCCCCTCCATTAACAAGAATTAGAAAATATTCAAGCAAGAAATCTCCAAAATTTGGTGCTCATCATTCTTTAGCATCACGTCGTTATAGTGGGGGGTCAGTTTTAATTAAATCCTAGAAATGTTTTGCTTTTGTACAATCTTGTGCAAACAATTTGTAAGGTTCTACTCTTGTTCTCAAGAAGTAGTGGGATCAAGTCTCATAAGGTCTAGTATTGGATCTCACCCCCTTCTTCTTTTCTTGGATTGAGGATGGTTCCACCCCCCAACTCTGTCTAGAATCATGGAAGCATTTTTCCTTGTAATAGTCACCTCGATGCACTTTAGTTGTGTGTTCTCTCTACATATTTTTTGTTAATACATATTTCTTGATATATATATTCATTAATATTGCATATTATATTGGAATACGTAATATGTATTTTTTTTAAAATAGTGGGAAAGCTTATCATAACTCAATCATCAAATTAGCAGTTGGAACAATCATCATTGGTTGTTATATACTAATGCAGGTTGAATCATCACTTCTATTCAAGTAAAGTCACACCACCTAGAATAACCCACTATTATAGCCCATTTTTTCCACCTTATGTTAGGTCAAGAAAATTTAGTTCAACCTTCTAACTTGTTAACATGAATACATCCTTCTCCCTTCTTGACTACACAATTTTATAAGCCCATCACTTCCACAAACCTATCATGACATCCATCACTCAATTGCAATGGGTAAACTTGACACCTGGGTACCCTACTTGCCTTTGGCATGGTAGTGATGGATGTCAAATTTCTAGAATAGGTCACTCCCGAGGAGATTAGCTTGAACCACCTATTCCTAAGTTTGATAGGGGTCAATTATTAGATAATTTTCTTAACTTCTAATGACTCTAGGTGTCTATATATATCCTCCTAAGTTTGAAAAAAAACTTATATATGAAGATCCTGTCAAGAAGATGAATGATATAGTGAGAATAACTAGTGATGTTGGTGGGTTTCTGCTATAACTTCTCTTACATGTGACGTGAGCCCAATCTTATAGCAAGTTGAGGAGAGGGTTGTACCAAGGATCAGAGAAGGGCTCATTAGTGCATAAGGTATAATGTACTTTTTTCATTTTAATTAATGAAAGTAATTATGTCCCCAAGGGGAATCTTGATTGGAATTCATCGTGATATGAAGTCTGTGAAGCATGTGGTTCGAGGTACAAATCCCCTTGATCAACTGTGTTGGCCATGCTTTACGACATGCATGGGTTCAACTAAAGGTATATTGGTAGCAGTTAGAATCAACCCCATGTCACAAAAGTATGATCCCATACCAATTGTTGATTCCTCTCGATACAAAATAAAATGAAATTAATTGTGATTTATTTCCCATATATCTCATGCTCTTTATATATGAATGTGGTTTGATTATTGCCATTACATGTTAACCTGCCTTCTACAAAGGAAAACATTGTCTTGTTTGGAAATTTTTATGTAAGGGATTGGATCAATAAGCTTGGAGTTGGATCTTCAAACCAGAGCATAATCTCCAGATATTCTATAGGGTTTGCAAACTTCACCAATAAGTGAGAGATTCAAGGATGTTTCCCTTGTCTTTCTTGATGAGATGAATGACATTTGGTTGCATCAGGATTTGAGAATTCATCTGTGTTTTGTCACACACTGTATGACAGATCTATAAGTGAGATCCATGGATAAATAGATGCTTATCTTCTAAGGGAATTTAGAGCCAACAAAATTGGTGACTCTTCTAGGGAGTCTTTCCCTAGTTTTTGATTTCTTCTTCCTTGGAATTGATTTATGATTTCTACCTATTGTTGATTCTTTCTCTATTGATTTTGACCTTGTCTAGGCTTGTTATAGGCTATTTACTTGATTATGATTAGATCTAGGTCAAGTTATCTTATGAATATTATTTTTGGAGGTTGGTTTCTCTCTATAAGTTATTTACATAGTGACTTTAGTAATTAGTCACTCTTTATGGATAGTCCTTCTGGCAACCAAGTACCTATTTTATCCATTGTTTGGGAGCAACTGTTTCCTATTGGTTGGATTTTTTGTAGGGTTTCCTTTAAGCTCTATTGAAAGGGATTTGGATTTATCATCCTCTACCTCTACTTGATCAAATCTATTGCAAATATGGTTGAATTGGCATTCTATTTGTGAGACATTTTAGTTTGTCCGTAAGTTTGGTTTATTATGTTAAGGTTTTATGTTTGATTTGGTTGCTTCTATCAGTGATTTAAGCTTATTTTGTTTTTGGGATATTGTAAACCTAATATAGGTGGTATGGCAAGGATTTGTGATCTAGTTTCTTGTTTGGGTCCTAAATAAATCTAAATTTTGTGGCATCTCAAGTCTTGTTTCCTTTTTCTAGGGTTTGAATTGTTTTCCCACATAGGTCATTGTAGGTTTGTTCTTGTTGTCTGCTTACATTGAATTATGAACTGAAACTTTCTTTGAATTTGCGCTTGTTGTTTTTCCAAGTGTGATGAGCCATAGTTCATGATTTTTCTTTGTAAATCCTTAGTTTCGAAGCTTTTTACTGCTTGTTGGTTCTCTTGCTTTGGAATTATTTAAGAGCATTTATTTTTGTGTTATAAGTTGTTTAGTGGATCAATTATTTTTTGAATTTGGAGAGTATCAAAAAACATTATTGAGAGTGAATGTGAGGTTTGTTTTCCACTTGGAAAAGAAAGATATTATTTACCTTTCCTTAGTTATTTTTCATCGAATGAGAAAATAAATTAGACTCGTCATACAGTTGCATTTTTTCAATTGGTATCAAATCTATTTTCACATCATCTTAGTTGCACTCTATAGCCCTAAGTAATCAATAGCCTATAATAAATCATTAATAAAATTCATTATATTTTTCAGTTATAGCAGAACAACATTAGCCCAGGGTTGTAGAGCCTTGGAGTGGGATTTGGAGAGGACATTCTTCAAGGCTATATAACTAAAATTAGGTCTTCTAGTGAGTGTAAATCCATTTTCACATCAAATGCTTATCAGAAATCTCCTCTCACATAGGAGTTAAGCATGAGGTCACTTTGGGAACTTGTGGAGAGAAATCCTCAATCTCAAGCTACTGGTGTTCGCTTAATTGTGTGAGTTAGAAGGGGATAAATTTTAAGAGGTGTACAATTTACATTGAGTAATCTCTTGGGAGATTTTGGGATTAGTTACCTCGCCTATGAATATGGTTCCAATCACATGTCATGTTGATCATTTGATTGTGAAGTGGTAACCATAGTGGCATATCATCTAAGGCTCTTACCAATATGATTGTGGGTCTAAGGTCCCCACAATACTTGAGGCGGATATTAATCACCATATTAGTGCTATTGGCCCTCGTGATGCTTAACCCCATCAAGATCACTTGCACCAGTTGAGGCTGATATAAGAAGGTTGGATTAAATGCTTCTCTAGTCCTTCATTACTCCAAGGTACTTGGTCTTTGATCACCTCAATCATCTTGGCTTTCAAGAGGTATATTTTTAGTTGGTTTTCCTATTGAATCTCTTAAGGACTTTATAGTGTGTGTTGTTTGGTCCAAGTCTAGTTGGCCAGAGGGGTGTCTAAAATTAATTGATTACTTAAGAAACATATATTCACCGTGTTTGACCAAATTATGCATAGATTTCGAAGACTACTAAACCATTATCTTGAAGAGGAGGGTAAACCACCTTGAAAATATAGGATAACTCCAATGTTAGATGGATAGGATCAAACCCAAGTTGGGGAGGTATAACCTTTGTTTTGGGGGGAAGACCTAGTCATTTTTTAAGTTGTAGACAAAAGTTTGACACCTCACATCAACCCACCTTTAATTAACCCTCTTAAACCCATACATGTACAATTGAGTGCCTCCTTTACATATCATTTTTCCTTTTTCTCTCCTCCAATGTATGGTGAGAGTGGTGCTCCTACCATGGGGGAAATAGGTCCCTCATTGTGATCCACATCAAGAGTGTCTTTGTGATTTCTTCTTTACCACTGATCAGTGTGGTGAGGCCCACTACTAATTGAGGTTTATATAAGAAGGTTGGAGTAAATTATTACTCCAAGGTACTTGGTCTTTGATCGCCTCAATTGTCTTGGGTTTGAAGAGGTATATTTTTAGTTGGTTTTCCTGTTGAATCTCTTAGGGACTTTATAGTGTGTGTTGTTTGGTCCAAGTCTATTTTCCCATAGGGGTGTCTAAAATTAATTGATTAAATAAGAAACATACATTCAAAGTGTTTGAACAAATTATCCATAGCTTTGGAAGACTACTAAACCATTCTCTTGAAGAGGAGGGTAAACCACCTCGAAGATGTAGGATACCTCTAGTATTAGAGGGATAAGATTAAACCCAAGTTAGGGAGGTATAACCTTGGTTCTGGGGGTAGGACCTAGTCATTGTTGAAATTGTAGATGAAAGTATGACACAACACATCAACCCACCTTTAACTAACCCTCTTGAACTCGTACTTGTACAGCTGAGGCCTCCTTTACATATCCTTTTTCCTTGTTCTCTCATCCAATGTCTGGTGAGAGTGGTGCTTCTACCATGGGGGAAATGGGTCCCTCATTTCCATCCATGTCGAGAGTGTCTTTTGTGATATCTTCTTTATCCTAGATTTTAGGCATCTGTGGTTCATTTCTTTTGAGTTTAGTCTCGGCGTATCCACAGTAATAACCATATTTTTCCATCTTTTTTATCACTGATTAGTGTGATAGGGCCCACTACCTCAATTTTGACTATGCTCTCTCCTCGCAATGGGGCATCCCACCAGTTTCTATTGTGATTCCAACAAGTTTTCCAAGTTTGTTTATGTCCCTTCTTCCATCAAGCTTTGTGTTTGGAATAGGGAAAATACCCAATCAACCCATGAGATATGGGTGGTTTCCACCTAGTTCATCTATCCATACAGTCATGATATCTAGCATGGTTTAATAATCCTCAATGAAATTTCTAAGGGTATTTATGTTTTCCCCTCATCCATTTGGATGCTATACGCTTTGTGAGGGAATATTTAATCCTTAGCATACTTTTACGTTTGGAGGAACACCATTCACTGGAGGTTTTCACTCTTTTGGAGGGGTTAATTTAACTAGGGTAAATATCCCCACTAGTTCCACTATACCCACAAGTTTTCATGCTTACATCGATGCTTTTTCAGTGAGATGTCTCCCTTCTCATGCCAGTTATAATCCTACTGGAATTCATGCTTTCGGGAGTTCCTTTACCTCTCAGGAAAATCCCTCGAGGGAAATCGTCCTTTTACCATGATGGTTGGTCTAGGGCCTCAATACTCTAGCTTTTGTAAACCCTTTGGTTAACCTTAATATTCTTAAGAAAAATCATGGGGGGATAAAAAGGTCCATATGGGGTTCTTATTTACCTTCAAACACATTCAACCAAAACTAACTTTCGCTTATAACATCTCTTGATTTGTTCGATTTGGATAAGTTAACCAACGAACCCATATGTCATGATCGTAGTGATATATATTAGATCATTATATTTTTTTCATCCATCTCAATATTTTTATAGTGGAAAAAGTGGAGGAATCAACTCAAAACCATTTTTACTTGTGGGACCCAATTTGGAAAATTGAGGTGTGAAATCTTCGAGGTGGATTTTGAATCATTAAACTTTGGTTTTTAGGGCTAAAAATTTTCCTCCTCAGAGTTGCACATTTTTTTATTATTCTACACACATACATCTTTCAAACGATGTAAGAATTACCTCAAGGAGTTGTAGCTGATTAGGAAGAGTCAGCTAATTGTCAAGGGGTTGTAGCTGACTAGGAAGAGTCATGTAGTTAACAACCTCGATGGTCAAAAGAAAAGAAAAGAAAAACCTAGCTACCCTAACCCTAACTACAAAGTTATATACAAAAACAACAAAGTAACAATTCTGTAAGGTTTTGGCCTTAGAGTATTATAAATCCTCAACTACATTTATTTTATAAAACAAAGAAAACATATTGATCAGACTATGCTAACCCTATGTAAGATAATTGACTACAATACCCTTAATATTATAACAACTAAATAAGTGATAGTCTTTCTATTAATTAATCAAATATTCTAACACAAAGATGATTATTTAAATGAGAGAAGGCTTTCGTGAATATTAGTTGTTTTTATATGGTTTAATAGTCGCATGGAATATTTATGTTATGGAATAGAAACCTTAATCAATCATAAACAAATAAGTGATTTGAACATATTGAATACGATTTTAATTTTATGTTATGGAATATAAAACTTAATCAATCATAAACAAATAAGTGATAAGAATATATTGAATAAAGTTTTATTAACAAAAATTAAACATTGTGAAAAAAAGCATTGATTGATCTTAACGGGGTTTAAAATCGCAACCTCTAAGTTGCATGAAAAATGACTTTACCATTAGACCACATGCACAACTTGTGTAATTGACCTATTATCTAGTTTAACTGTTGTATATGTATTTTATGTTTGTTGTATATGTATTTTATGTCATAAAGCTGAAATCTTAAACAATTACGTGAGATGTGTAGTTAAGTACATATTGAGTGAGATTCCTTCAAAAGAAAACAATGCAAAAAGTAGAGGAAGTGGTTGAAAACAAAGAAAAGAAATTGACCACACTTTATATAAGAACAACTAAGTAACTGATAGTCTTCCTATTAATGAATCGAATATACTAACCCAAAGATCATTATTTAAACTAGAGAAGGCAATTTTGAATATTAATTGTTTTTATATGTTTTAATTGTTGCATGGAATATTTATATTATGGAATAGAAACCTTAATCAGATGATTAGAGTCCTACTAATGAATCGAATATACTAACGCAAAGATCATTATTTAAACTAGAGAAGGCAATTTTGAATATTAATTGTTTTTATATGTTTTAATTGTTGCATGGAATATTTATATTATGGAATAGAAACCTTAATCACATGATTAGACGATGTTGAATAAGATTTGGATAACAACAATTAAACATTGTGAAAAAAAAGTATTGATTTTAACAGGGTTTGAAATTGTAGCCTCCACATTGCACACACATTGCATGACAAATGACTTTACCATTAGACCACACACACAACTTGTGTAATTAAACCTTTTATTATCTAGTTTAATTGTTGTAAATTTATTTGATGTCATAAAGTTGAAATCTTGTGTAGCCTGCACATTGCACATTGCACACACATTGCATTGCAAATGACTTTACCAGTAGACCACACATACAGCTTGTGTAATTAAACCTTTTATTATCTAGTTTAATTGTTGTAAATGTATTTAATGTCATAAAGTTAGAATCTTAAATAAAATAATTAAGTGAGATGTGTAATTAAGTATATATTGAGTGAGATTCCTTTAAAAGAAAACAATAATTAAAAGAAAGACAACTAAATAAAGCAAGACAACTAACTAAAGCAAGTGTTACCAAATTAGAGGTTATAACATTAGTTAACACTTTATTTACAAAGTTAGGGTTAATGCAACAAATAGTAAAACAAAGTAAAATGCACCAAATTTACGTAACATGAAAAGTGAAGCATATATATATTGATGGCTTCGATCTTCATTGAATTAGTCATTGGATAAAAGCTTGGTGGTTGCATGCTCAAAAATTCTTTTAACTTCATCTTATATCTATTAATTACATAAGATATAAATTTAATGGCATATTTAACTTATCCAAAATTGAACTTGACATTCTTTGTATGCTAACTCCAGTTCAAAAGACGGGAGACCTTCAACCGGTGCTATGTATAATGGATATTCTTCAATAGTCATTACTTCACTTCCTTTATGAATACTCCAAACAACTATTCTCCAATAGTCATTACTTCACTTCCTTTATGAATACTCCAAACAACTCTGAACAATAATTTATCTTCTTACTACTTTTACATCTTATCGACATAATCTAAGAAATCTGATGCAGTGTAGGAATGAATTGTATATTAATATAAAATAAAATTTATATTTAGGCTTTATACGAAGTTGATGCGAGGAAGTTCGTGGTGTCCTTTGTTGATCTTTACGAATTGAAATGGAATTTGTGTGAATTATATCAATGACCTGGTCGAGGATTTCAATGGTGGACTTCGACAATTGAGGAGCAACTTTTGTTTCTTAGAGCTCTTCATACAACACAATTTTGAAATCGGTTTCTAACTTCCCTTCTTGATTGTGTAAAGTATTCAATGATTTAAGTATACAAGCATGAAGAAATTAGCCTTCTCGTATTCTCTTTTGAGCAAGATAGCGTTCCTTTGCTGCAGCCAATGCTTCTTGGCTTCGTTTGTGATTATGGACAGTAACGTTGATGGACCACTTGAAGTTTCAGTTTTAATCCCAATGTTCGTAGTGATTGCTCTCTTTTCACTTGGCAAACCACTATCAGGTTTCATGGTAGTCATCATAACAGGTGGTTTGGGTTCTTGTACCTTTGTTTTGTTGGAACATAATCACGTGGGTTTGTTTTATTACGGAGAAATATCATACCATGTGTATTTGTATTGGGGGATATATATTGAAGAAAAAATGGGGATATATATTGAAGAAAAAATGACATAATATATTGAATATAAGAGTAAAGGGCTTTTATATTAGAAAGTTTTAAAAATGAGGTCAAAACTAATGAAAAATATAAAAAGGTATAAAAAAATTAATGAAAAAATGGATACATACAATATCTAGTGAAAATAGGGGTTTTTTAAATTGAGAAGGTGTATTGGGCGTGTATTGGTAGGGTTATATAATGTGATTTTTAGAGATATTTTCCAATATGTAGTCAAATTAAAGATATTGTTTATATACCAAAAACACAGATGATATCTTAGAGGTTCATTGAGTAACGCCGAATGAATAAAATAGATTTGCCCATATCATCTTTACTTACTTTTGTTTGACTTGAGCTCTAAGTTTCTCCGTTATGCTCCTTATAAACTCGGATGAATTTTTCAAGTGAATTTCTGAAGGCTAAGCCTTTCTTTCTGATTCAACATGCTACCAAGAAGGCATAACTGTAACTTTTGTTTTATCAAAATTTGCCCCAAATGCAACCTTCTTTTTGAGCAAGTTACAGTAAAAATCACTCATCACTTTTCTTGGTAACATCATTTGCTTCTTCCCAAAACGCTCGTAATCTTTCCTCGAGCCATTTTGCCTTCTCTGCAAGCTTCTTTTTATAAGCAGTCGTAGCAAATTTTTTTCTTGTCTGTATACAAGTGATCTTCCTTATGTTTGCAATTCGTAGGAGATAGTGCATGCTAGATGGTGTATTTTGATGAAAATCTTGTAACAGATCAATGTTTTGACTGGCCGATCCAGAGATAAAATCGATGATATTATTTAAACACTTCTCACTGTAGTGTAGTTTCGAGTCACAACAAATCTAATGTATGTCAACATTTCCTAGTAAGCATCCGTCCTTTCTTTATAGTTTCCCAAACGATAATGCAAGTTAAGCCTTGAATCCCACTGATCTTTTTCAGGTTCCATCCTCACAACATCGACAAAATCAGAAAGGGCCGCTTGAGGATTGGGCTCCACCAAACCTTTACAGTTGTAATATTGATTTTCAATGGCAACATCTTCATCGTCTTGTTCTTCATGGGAGTATTTGAATACATAATCCATTTCATCTTCACTAGAACCCATCCAGATATCTGCAAGAATTTGATGACGAAGCAATTAGCTATGTAATAGGTTAGATTTCGATCGAATTCTATCCCTTCCTATGCAGCGTTTGGTGTTGGCCGGTAGGGGGTAATATTTGATAAGTTGTAAACCTATCATATTTTGAATGGGGGTAACATTTTGATTTGTAAACATAAATTGAATGGGCCGATGAGGTACATTTTTTTTTGGGGGGACTTGTGGCATGGATCACATTTAGTTCGAACCAAAAGACATAATGAGTTAGGGCCATGTATATGTAGATTGATTTCGAAATAAAACTCATCGTTCTAAGGGCTTAAGGGGATACCTTTCCGAAGGATTTTTTATGACAATAGATGATGAATATAGTTTTCTCCCCGATGAAAAAGGGCTTAAAAAGGGTAGGCACAATTGCTATTGACAAAGATAAGGAGCTTTTAGACATGTAATTTTTATGATAAACACACTTATTACTTGGTTTTACACCACGACTTGAAGTGCATCTTCCATGGAGATTAATAAGATCCTTCTTGTTTTCGAGAAATTAAAGGGAGTCTTTCTTTTCTTTTGATTTCATGAAGACTTATCACGGGCAAGCCATGCAATACAAACAGAGCTGAGGAAGGGAAGAAAAACACCCCCGATTACTTGTGGAACATTTAATATCATTGATGTGCATCAACAATTGACACCAACCAGTAGGAAGCACCAACTCCTGGATTTGCAAGCCACTACTTGCTGGAGGAAACAACTCCTTAAATTGTTTCTCAGACACCCACCTGAAAGAAGCACTAACTCCCCGATGTGCAGGCGCCAACATGTTGAACCTTATAGACCCCTTTTGATTCATTTTCAAACTCATATTCACAGGTGCTCTATTCATATTCATATATTTTGCTTCTCTACTTTAGCTCTCACTCGACCCGATATCTCACAATATAGTTCAGGATCCTCAACCTTTGCCTCTGCTTTGTAGGTCTTCTCATACTCAAAGCTGATCACAACTTTTCAAATCTGCCTCTTCTTTAATCAGTAGCAACTTCTTAGATATTTATATAGATCTCCTTTCACGAGTTCTTCCCAATTTAGTCTTCTCTACCACTCATCGGGTTCTCTCGACTCTTGGCCTTCTCAACTCTTGACCTTCTCAGATGCGGCCTTCTCAGACACTTGACCTTCTCGAATGCTTGGCCTTATTGGCTCTCAATTTTCTTAGCTCTCGGTCACAACACTCACATCACTTCAGTAGCCTTCTACCTTTCTCTAACTAAGATAACCACCTCACACTCCACACAATAACATTTTCTTCATTCAATTACACAGGGCTCAACCAGGAACCTCATTTACTCTCACAAAGCTCAAAGATGCATTTCATTAATTCTTTTACAGCTTGTGGAGAGACTTCATTATAAATTACATGGCTCAAGGAAGCCTTCCTCAATGACTGCTGGATAATAGGAAAAATCCCTATCATGTGCGTTCTGTCAGCCTATGGAACCCTGTAGCTATTAAACCTTTCCAAACTTAAAATCCCCTTAACTCCTGATCCTTTAGGATTTTTCCAAAGTTCTATATACCATTGGAAAGGCCTCTGACAAGACTATCAACTATGCGCTTTGCAAAGACATTTGAGTTGATCCATTGCAGGCAAAATGCCTTCAACTATAGGCCATTAGATCAAATTTTGCAAACACTACAAGTCTCTGCAAACACCAAAAACACATCTATAGATATTACTTGACATCAATGACAATTTTCTTCTTGCTCAATAATCTCCAACAAGCTCCCCTTGAGCTTGACATTGCTTGTTATAAATGACTACTCCTTTGACGTCAATGATAACATTTTACTCAACAGTCATACCTTAGGTTATGGCTTTGCCTTCTTTGAACCATTGTTCATATACATAACTCATCAATGATCTCAAATTAATATCGACCTCTCATCCTTGAAGTTGGAATAGCTCTCTTTAAATTGCTTAAATGTCAAATTTTATGCAATTTTAGAGTTAATCTAGACTCTTAACTTAGTATTTCACTTCCCTCAACATTCATCTCTAAGAAAGGATATGAAACTCTTTTAACTAAACAACTTCTTCTCAAAAATATATATATTTCATAAATGAGATGAGTTGAAGGTCTTGATCCATGCATCTCTTAGCCTTAACAAGCAACTAGACTCATTATAAGCTTTAACACATTAAAGGTTAAGGTTTAATGAATCCAAAATACAACAAGTAAAGAATATGAACAAGAAGTGAAAAAAAATTCCATTATCCATCAATTATAACATGATCTCTAACATATTCAATAATGCAATGACTTTTTAATTCATTATTCACTATAAATTTTGTAGGCAACATCATTTTTTAAAACTTATTATCAAAATAAACTTATGAACAATTTTCCATTATATATTTTTAAAAAATTCATATATATTATTTGACTTTATTTATATATTATATATATAACCACAAGGGAAGGAGGAAGGTGGATAGGGAAGGGAGAAGAGGAGGCCAAATAAGAGAAGTAAAGAACAAAGGAAGGAACAATAATGCAAAGGAAGGGACCTTGAGAAAAGATGAATGTACTTTATTCAATAGGTAGGAAATGTTTACACACTATTGGATTTGATACAACATCACAATTGGATATGATACATCATCACAATTCTAGGCTCATGGAATTGATGGTGAGAATGGTACAAAGGACAATGAAAAGCACGATGCATGTGAAAGATGGTGGATTTATATTATATTGTGATGGGATTCATGGTGTTGTACACTGCATGTAATTATAGAAAACGTATATGACTTTGGTAGTTTCCATCAATTGCTAGGACTGTCCTCCACATGCATCCACTTTCACAATCGTATCTATTGAGAAAAAGACAATGAAGGATAGTTGCCTCGAAACCACCAAAAATCCAATTGAATTTCATTGTTTTACATACAGTACATTTCAGGTAAATCTCATCACACCAATTTTTAAAAATTATTTGAATAAACAAAAACAATAAAGACATTGCCAAAACCACTATCAATTCTGAAAACCATAGATGTCATTGACAAAACTGCTGTTATTTCTGAGAAGCATAGACTTTTGTTTAAGTCAAAACAATATTGGAAATGTAAAGGAAAAAAATACCAGCCTCAACAAAACCACTGTCATTTCTCGGAAACATTAGACCTTTATTATAGGACAAAACAAGCTTGAAAATTTGAAGGAAAAATACTAGCGTGTCCAAAACTACTTCCATCTCCTGGAATCATTCGACTTTTATTTAGGTCAAAACATGTTGAAAAAGCACACTAGTTATGAATGGATTATGGCAGTGATAGCACTATGGTAGTGATAGCATAAGTAAATTCACAAAGGTTTCTCATTTACTTTGATATTATAAATTTGTAGGGGTGTATATATTATGCTATTGTTAGAAAGTTATTTTTTTTGGTTGGATTTTGATTTTATTTTTTTAAATTTAATTATAAGAGTATTAAATCATTTTTTTATAGTGGAAATGGATTTAGCATCATCAAAAAATTTGGGGCACCTAAAATCTTGAACCTTGATAGACCGAGATCTTCTAAAATTTCTACCAGATTTAAGTCAAAATCTTACCTAAATTTCCACTATTTTTTGGGTAAAATTGTAGTCTTGTTAAACTAATGATATTATTTTATTGAAAAACGTAAATTGAGCTTTATGTAATGATATTATTTTATTAAAAGAAGTAAATTGAACTTTATAATTCAATAAGAGCAAGTATCCTAGGAAATTTTGAGAGCATTAAATCTATTTATATGTTTAAAAACACATTTTAAATAATGAAAAATCACAATCTTTAATGGCAAAAAAAAATAAAACATCTAATAATTAAGATATTTATATCTCAAATGCAATGACATTACTTTATTGAAAGAAATAAATTGAATTTTATAATTTATTATTAAAGAATTTGATAAGTTTTAATTTGAAATTCAATAAGAATTTGTTCTTCACAAACCAAGTACCCTAGAAAATTTTGAGAGCATTAAATTCATTTACACATTCAAAAATAGATTTTAAATAATGAAAAGTCACAATATTTAATGGCAAAAAAAATTAAAACCTAATAATTAAGATATTTATTCCAATATAATATGTTATACAAAACAAGAAAATAAAAGAATTACAATGTGCCTAAATAATAATTATTTACAAATAGTATATATAAATATAACACTATAAAAATGAAATCATATTAACCAACCTAGATTCATCTTAACCCCGGACCTATCAAGCATAATCGAGAGGGATCAAATCTCTCGAGGTGCAAACCTCTTTTTTGAGTGTAGAACTTGAGGAAAGGTTTGCACCTTGAGAGATTTGATCCCTCTTAGCGCTTGATAGATCCAGGGTTAAGATGGATCTAGGCTAGTTATATCTCCCTCCATCTCTCCTTCTTTGCCTCTTTATCTCATCACCCCAAAAACACACACACACACACTCTCTCTCCATATGTATCTTTCAACCTACACAGATTTTAACCAAGGTCAACCCTCCATGCTGGCCCAGTCTCATTACAACATGGCCTTCCTTCACAGTGAGTCGTGATTTGGAAGCTCAAACACATGGAAAAATTTGGTTGGTTAAAGGAGATGACATGGAATGGATATGACATGTGTCAAATTGCGGTTGAATGTGGTGATGGCGTGGCAGTATAGTTACACATGGAAGTTGGCTACAAGATGAGAGGAAATCACATGACAACAAGGTGATGATGTGGAAGTGCCATATCAAAACTCCATGAGGTGGCATATCTGGATGATAACACAAGGACACATGGCAACAAGGTGATGATTTGGAAGTGCCACATCGAAACTCCATGAGGTGGCATATTTGGATGATAACACAAGGACACATGGCAACTGGCTATAGGCTGAAAAGAGATGACATGGTAGTTGGCTGATGATGTGGAAATGCCACATGAAACCTTAATGAGGTGGTAGATCCATGTGACAACATAGTGACATGTGGTTGTTGGCTACAAGCTAAGAAGAGATCACATGGAAAAAAATATGATGTGGTAATGATGTGTCTTAACACGTCATAAGGATGATGTCAACAAGGTGACATGGCTTCACCAGGGTTCGCCACATGGTAGGCGCAATTGGTGCATTTTGATTGGTGAAAAGGATGAAAATGCATGACATGTGGCTCCAGTCAAGGGTCGCCTCATGGCATTATGACATCTACATGCCAATGACCATGGACCCCTAAGGACCTGGGCATGTGGCATGACCATGTGGTGAGAGGGCTAAGCCCTAGTGTCCATAAATCATGGCATTGGTCATATGGTCAGCTAAGAACAGTTACATGAGTTTAAGTTCCCAGATTGTTGGCATGAACAATGGCCCCGAGTTTGGCCCTCATGAGCCCCAAAACCACATAATTGCGTATATATACATACGACCGTGATTCCATTGACATACATTCGGTAAACAAAATATATATCTATGATCATGAGTCTGAGGTCGATATTTTTGGTTGCAATGTATCTATGAAGTTGTTATGCTATATTATCATATATAGTGTGGTTACCAATAAAATATCATGCACGCTATGACAGGTTGATACTTGTACATGTTGTGGTTTTGGGCTCCACAAACTTCAACGCTTGGTGTGTGTGTGTGTATATATATATATACACACACACACTTTTCTAACAGGTAATGAATCTAAGTATTAGGGGGTTTATGCAATGCATTATATTGGATATCATTTTGGGATTCAACTGCATTAAGTAAGTCATTCATGTATGACCATTTCCATGAGAGGTAGTCATAACTGACTAATTTCTCATGATTTTTGACTAATTCACTTAACACTCATTGCATCGGGTGATGCTCATAGGGGTGAAGAAGTGGGATTGAAACTAGTGAAATGAATCACATAGCGGCAATCATCACTTCCAGGGCTTGCACCCGGTAACCGAGACTTCCCAGGAGGTCACCCATCCCAAATCGCCTCTGGCTCAAGCGCGCTTAACTGTGGAGTTTTCCCCACAATCAAGCCCACTTAGCTTACTGCCCCATTTGCAAAAGCTTAGCAAGTATTGTGCCTCATGAACCATTCAAGTAGAGATCCCTTCATTCTTCTTGAATTTAAGTATTAGGGGGTTTACGCAGTGCATTATATTAGATATCATTTTGGGATTCAACTATGTTAAGTAAGTCATTCACATATAACCATTTCCATGAGAGGTAGTCGTAACTGACTAATTTCTCATGATTTTTGAATAGTTCACTTAGCACTCATTGCATCGAGTGATGCTCACAGGGGTGAAGAAGTAGGATTGAAACTAGTGAAATGAATCACATAGCATCAATCATCACTTTCGGGGCTTCCACCCGGTAACTAACGACTCGTTGATCATGTCAGTTTTTGGTATGGCCTGGTTTGGTCCATGAAGGTTGTGGGTTCCAATCCAATTAGAATATGTCAATTATATATATATATATAGGGTTATTGGCATACTAGTCTTGACCAATTTGTAGAATCTTTAAATGTTTTATATGGTTTTTGGGGTCATGAAGGTTGTGGGTTCCAATCCAATTAGAATATGTCAATTATATATATATATATATATCTCTCTCTCTCTCTCTCTCTCTATATATATATATATATATAGGGTTATTGGCATACTAGTCTTGACCAATTTGTAGAATCTTTAAATGTTTTATATGGTTTTTGGGGTCATTATGAAGCCAAATTAAATTCTGGAAGAAGCATGATGATCAAGATTTAGTTATGAACATTTTTTAAGGCATGAAAATCCTTGATGATATACTTTTTATGTCTAGAATTAGTTTTATGAGTTTTGGAGGCTTATGAGCAACTTATGGAAAGTGTTGTGTATATGACTGTAACAAGTTCCAGGAAGAGTTTGATGTGACCAAATTGATGAACAGGTTGTAACAAGGTATGAAAAAGATATGATAGGTCGATGGCAACATTGTGGCAACAATAACATGATCATTTGGGAAGACCTATATTATTTTGAAGAGCATGTGGATCCAATTTGAAATATTGTGAAAAGTGGTCTACATGAAGTTGAAGAAGGAGGTGGGTGTGTCCACCGAGGTTAGTGCCTCAATCATGTTGTAGCCTATTGTAAGTAGTTTCTTGCACATCTTGGGGATGGGTGTCTCTTGTAGGTCGATTCCTACAAATTTAGGAAAATGAATTGAAGAAGAAGAATAAAATAGTTTATGGTTTTCTCCCGCAAGGGTTTTCAAATAAAATCTTGTTTCCTCTTTTGTTGATGTGATGATGGCTTCTTGATGCATGGTTTCATTTATGGTTATGATGTAAATTGTTATGGTACACCACTGTATAATTATTTATTGATGAAATGTTTTCAAATAAAAAGTTTTCCACTACACAGATTCACATCGCCCTCTCAATGTGATCTTTGGTCTAGCAAGTGGGATCAAAGAAGGTGCCTTAAAGAATAGTTAGCTACTTGAAGGTTGATTTCAGGAAAAATGGCCACTATCAAATATTTTGGAAGACCTTCTCAGTTTGATCGATCCAACTAATATTTTTGGAAGATAAGAATGGAGACTTATCTCATTTCCTTGGGAGTTAATGCTAAGGTAATTGTAGAGACCGATTATAAAGTTCTTGATAATATTCCAATATATAGAATTGGTAGGGCACTCTATACATCTAATGCAATAAATGAGCATGTCATTTTGAGTGGTATGTCAAATTCATAATTTTTTAAGGTAATGCATTATAATTCAACTCATGATATATGGAACAAGCTTAAAACTTGTTATGAAGGAGATAAGAAAGTAAAATAAGCCAAGCTACAATCATACAAGGGGTTAAGGTCCTATAATAATAGGATTCATAATTTTGAATTGGCTATGGTTAGTCTGGTAATATTGTACATACTTTTGCTTTCTACAAAATGTTTTCCATATTAAAAATTAAAAAATGTAAAGAGGGTATGTCCTAAAAGAAATATCAAAGGACAAAAAGAATAAGAAAAGATAAAAAAGTGAAAAATATGAACCCCAAACAAAAACAGATCATGAAAGTGTGCAAATTCAAGTGCCACTTCTTTTAATTTTATGTGCAAAATAATGGTTGTGTGCAGCTTGTCATAAATGCCACAACCCATGATAGTCAAATAACTTAATCTTGACTAGTTCATGTTTTAAATTTCATGTTTATAGATAGAGAATAAAGATATAGCCAAACTGTTTAATCTTGGTAGATCAATAGTTAGGTAGAGAAGTAAAATGTGCTCAACAGCGTAATCTGAGCCATTGGAAGTTATAAGGTTAAAAGTAGATAGTTTACTTGCCAAAAGAAAAGGAAAGAAAAGGGTTTTCTAGCTTAAATTCACCCATTAAAATGAAAAAAAAATGTTAGGATAAGTAAAGGGTAGGTAGAAGAAAGGTTGAAGATGTACAAGGTTGTTAAATCACAAGCACATTTATCATGCTTAATCCTATGTCTCAGTGTGCAGGAGCATTTATGAGAGTGAAAATATGTTCACAAGCTTACTTGATTAACTTCCCCTCATTTCATTTCATCCCCCACTACATACTTACTAATTTCCCCTTTATCCCATCATTTCTTATGAATATACCCTTTTCCCTTCATTTTGACCCTTACCCCTTGGTTTCACACATTTTCCTAGAAAATTACCCTCCAAAGGTCATCCCCCTACCCTGAACCCCATTTCCCTAGTGTGAAACCCACTCCCCATTGAAAAAATCCTCTTCCCCCTCATTAATTTCCCTAAAAACCCTAAAAACCCATAAAAACCCTTTATCCTGAGTTTTATTCCCCTCCTGCATTATTTAATTAATTCCCCCAATTCGTATTTTTCCCAAAAACCCTTTTAACCCACCACCTTTGGTGCGGTTAAGAAAACCCGCCACATTCAACCCTGGTCCCACTTTATTAATCCCTCTCATTGTATTTTAATCCCCACTTTATTCAATATTTAATTACAATTAATTTTAATTAATCCCTCGGGCCCCGCAAATATTCACCCCTGTTCCCTCTGTGCATCTCGACCGCGCGACAACCATCCGATCTTCCACCCCCAGATCCAACGGCACGCATCCATATCGCGCTCATTCCCTCTCCGAGCTTTACTAGCCCGAGAGCACGCGAGATTCGCGGTTTTTCCTGGGCCATATTTTGCTATGTGGTAGCTCTAGGTGAAATCGTCGCTCTCGGGAAAATACTGTCTGCCTGCCAAAAAAGGTGCGATGGCCCTTGAAACCGCTTCCCCGCCAAAAGCCAAAACTAGCTACTATTCATTTATGAATTCCATGCCAAATTCTAACAGTTGTCGGTTAAAATGTTGAAGAAGCCCATTTTGACTCTTTTCACTCGTTTGCACTATGAAAGCTGACTAATCCTTCCTGCACCACCCTGAGCCTCTGCAACTAAATTTGACCGTCAATTACCTTTCGAACACGCTCCTGACGCCCAATTCAGCCATCTAGTGCACAACTAGAGCAACCGTACCCTCTACAGTCACCTTTGAAACCAGTTTGCAGCCTGAACCACCAATTTCCAGGTATTTTGAGAACAAACCAGAACAACCCTCTCAAATTTGAAAACGTACAATCAATTCAAACATTAATTAATTGAATTTAATTAATTTTCTCTAGATTTGAGAGTATTTCCACCCGAATACCCAAACCCCTATTTTGCAAACTGTAAATTACCCTTTTACTCCACCAGAGTTTTCAAAGTTTCACTTCTACAACCTATATAAGCCTAATTCACACCTTTCCCCCTAAAAAATGGTTGCTCAGACCTCTTTGGACGTAAGACCTGTCTCAACCCCTCACCTGGACATCGACCATTTGGCACTAGCAGATAGGGATTTCCAAATAAAATACACTGCTACCCCAGCCAACCTTTTGAGACTCCACTGCTGGAGTAAGGACAAATTCCTGAACCATGCCGATGACATCCACCTTTGGGAATCCAATTTACCCAAATACACATTCCAAGGAGTTCACCCATTCCCTGATATAGCACATTTTTGTCATGCCTGTTATATCCCTAGCCAAAGGGCTATTGTTGCCCCAAACCAGTTGTTGTTATTTACCATTACACCAGAGTCCATCAACCAAATGCTACAAATCCAGCCTAGCCCTAATCAGACCCCTCTATCCATTGGAGACCTGTTGGACTTGTACACCACACTAGACTTGGTTAAGATAAGGCAAATCTTCCATACTTTCATCATTAAAGAGCACCATACTCCTACAGATACTCCTCCCTATGCTGCTACCATTTTTCAGAAACAGGTAGACATATAATCACCATGCTCTCATGCATCCTAGGATACACCAGAGATGAGCATGTGGATGAGGTCATCCTGGCTTTCTTGTCCACTTTTACCCCAAGAAAGCCTCCTACTATCATATACAATTATGCTCAGTTCATTGTAGATAGGATGCATGAACAATTCACAAGACTGCCTACTGAAAGAGTTTTCAAGTACTCTTCAGTGTTGCTTCACATGTTTTTATATTACCAAGTAGACAAGTTCCCTGTAAGAATCCAAAAGTTGGATGCCAAGGGAAAAGAGAGATCAGTTGTCTTCTGGACTCCCTTGAAGAAAGTCTCCACAACATTTACATACAAATACTTCATAGATTCATTCGTCTACCTATTCATGAACACGCTGACTAGTAACACTCAACCTAGAATCAACCAAGAAATTAAGAGGGTGCTATAGTTGGCTAAGAACAACAAGGTGGGAGACTGGTACTTGTACTAGAACCACACTGAAACCAGAGTTTATGGTTGCCAATTAGCCCCTTACAAGTTTCCCAAATACCTCCCCATGAGGATATTTGTACTAGAGTATTTTAGACAAATCATCAACTCTGATGAGGTCCACTTGATATCTGCTAGGAAGAAGACCCAGTTTAAGATGAAAAACCAATTGGGCCCATTCATTTGCAATAACAGAGAGGCTAGACTAGAGGCTGACAAGATACTACAACAAATGAAATTTAGCAACAACATCATGTGGCAGTATGACCCTCATGGGGTCATAAACAAGCTAAGACCCAAGGTCAAATTGGGACCTTACATCCACCACCAAAGACCTGAGATTGAACAGTTTGTCAACCAATCTTAGTGGGTGGAAAACACATTGATTGATATGGACAACACAATTGTGGATGTTGAAAACACACTGATTGATCTTGAAAAACAATTTGACCATAACTCTTTCTTGCAGGTCCCAGAACCAGGGGAGCCAATGAATATTCCTCCTATCCTTCAGACCCCAACCAATGAGGAGAAGAATCCAAAGAGGAATAGGGAAGAGGCATCCAGCTCTGCCATGGAGACTACAGATGAGCTGTTTGAGCTAAGGAAAAGGCCCAAGTTGAATCCTATGTCTGAATAGGAGGAGAATATTGAATCAGTGGAAATAACTGACACTGAAACAATGGGGAAGAGGAGAAAAGATACAACTGCATTAGGTGAAACACAATAGCCATCAACCTCCAACACCCAAATGATAGAGAGACAACAAAGTGTGGAGGTTTCTTCCTTTGTCAAGCCAGCTGACAGGGAAAAGGATATCAAAGACAGGTTCAAAGAAATAAAGATGAGGAATGAGAAGTTGAAGGCAGAGACATATGCCCAATACTTCAAACATACACCACCCAACCAGAGCATATTGATGTCAGCCTTTGACATCAAAGAAGGAAAGATGCAGGTGTCATTTTTGCAGCCCACTATGCAGCAACCAAAGACCTCGGCTGACTATAAGAAGACTAATTTTGAGGTGATGGCTAGGGATGTTCATCCCATTGACTAGATAGAGTTCCACAAGCAGGCTAGAGAAATGATTTAATCCACCCTTACAGGAAAGGCCATGGCTGCCCACAAGCTACAGGATTCACTGGATAATGTGACAACCCAGTACAAATTGGAGAAGGCCTCTTCACAGGCCAAAGACAACATGATAAAGTCATTAGAGGACTTGTTCATTGAGCTAGGCCATGATCCAAGTGACATTAAGGCAACTGAAATACTGATCAAAAAGAAAAATGGGGATATAGCAGCCCTCAAGAAACAACTTAAGCTGCCTCATTTACAACACCCACAGACAAAGAAGGTCCTAGGGAGCCAAACCAATCATGAGGAGATGATGGATTTAGTGCTGCAGCTGAATGATCAGTTAAAGGAGATGGAGAAAGAATTAGATATCTTGATTCAACTCAAACAAGCTAGTCTTGATGATGCTCCTCCAACTGTCATCCCAACAGTTACCACTATTGTACCTTCTACTTTGGCAACGTCCTTGGCCCCCACAGCTCTAATGGCCACAACACTACCAGCATCTACACCAATGACATCAGCAACAGGGTCTACAACAACATGTTCTACAGGTGATGAAGCAAACAGGTTGGTCAAAGCAATGGAAGAAATGTCCATTCAAACCATTGAGATGAACAGGCTTATGGAGAAAGTGACTAGGTTGGAAACAGATTACAAACTGGACCAAAGTATGCACAAAGAAGAACAACAGAAGTCGACAAGGATGACTGAAAGAACCAAAATCCTGGAGAAGGAACTGACACTAAATGAACCTCTAGGTCAGGCTAAGGAGCAACTATGGGCCAATATCATTGACTCTGCCAATGATATTTGGCCATCCATACAAGTTATTTTTGAACAAATTGATCTGATAAAGCAGGTTACAGAAGCCATTCAGAGGGTTAAAGCAGAACATGGAGACATGCAAGAGGAAGTTGCAAGGATCATTCACTTCCTCAACTCTAAGAACAAGAATGAGCTGTAGGAATTAGAGATACCTGACAAAACAGGTACAATTTTGGAAGTTAAAAGAGTCCTCACTAAGAGGAATTTAATGTTAAAACTTGAAGATAAGTGCCAAACCATGCAACTGACTATATATAGATTCATTGTTAAGTTTGAAATTTTGAGGCAAAAAGGTTTACTGAATCCCTTGGTAATAAATGATAAGCTGATGACACAGGAGGATTATAATAAGAAGATCATAGAAGTGTCCAGAGATCAGGTAAATACTTCATCCATGAAGGGTATACCTACTGGCAAAGTATTATATCAAACCTTTGAGAATTTGTTTTACCTCCATCATGAGGTAAAACTCCTTTTTATCAATAATCCTACTTTTTCCAAGTACACAGAGGCAAATGAGATTTTCAGGAAAATGATCAATATCCACAAATACTGAGACATGGGAGAAACTAAATGATTTACTGTAGAATACAAAGTAAAAATGTAAAGTGTACAGTAAAAGTAAAAGGGCACAGTAAAAGGATATTGACAAGTCAGCTAGGTCATAGTGTATCAGATGAAAGGTCAAAGTAAAAAGAACATCCAATGTGAAGACCAAACAACAAAGCAGATTAAAGTGCAAAAAATCAAAAGATCAAAGCCAACAGAACCTAAATAATGGGGACAACAAGCAGTAGTTCAATAGCTGTCTCTATCTTCTTGCATGAAGATATTTCTTTCTCCTAGATTAGTTCCCAAGATAGATTGGGATATTTTGTAAAATTCTTTTTGTATAAATTCTTCATAATTCGAAGTATTGAATGTGGATTGCTATACATTTGTAGAGTTATTTTGATCTTAAACCTAAGGGTTATTGTACCAATTTTCAAGTCAACAAAATGGAGCAAGTAATAAAAATATTGCACTACAGGATTCATGAGATGAGCTATTGCAGTGAAGTATCTTCTTTGTCTGATTTTGTTACTTTCTTATGTGTTTCATAAACTTAAATGTTATCTAAATTTGAATGAATTAACTAGAAATTTAACTCAAAATTTGTTTAAGTACACTCTGTTTTTCACAGTTAATCATTTATATGTTTTCCTCTAATATCCGAATTTGAGAACCCTTAATTGTTGTCCTGTCCTGGTTGACCACTTGCATTTCTCTTCATAATCCGGCCTAGGGAACCCTTAATTGCTCCCTGGATCTGATTGGAAACCATTTCACCATCAAGCCTTTGAGATCTGTAGTAACTCCTCTATCTTGCCCTGTAGACACTGTTTTTAGAACTTAATCCAGTCCTGTTTGTCTGACATTTGACCCCATAGCCCAATGGTAAAAGACAACCCTTTCATCTAAGTGATCCCACCACCCAAATTCAAATAAAAAACCCCAACACAATCATAACTAGCCTAAAATCAATTAACTAAAACAAAGTTAAATTAAAAAGAGAGAGCCCTCTCTGAGATTAGGAAGGCTAGATCCTGATCTCCAAAGTTGGTTTGTGGTTACCTCTATCATTTCTTTTTCTGACAACTTAGAAGAAATTTTAGAGTGATAACACAAGGCTCAATTCAAAAACTTGAAAATGGAAGAATATGAGGATATTGATTCACATTTTCTTCAAGTAGACATGATCGTCAACTCTGTTGCAGGTCTCAATGAAGAAATCAAGGATGATGTGGTTGTTAGAAAAACATTGTGATCTCTTTCGTCAAGATTCAATCCCAAAGTATCATCACTTGAAGAATTGTCAGATATGGATAAAATGAACATGGATATACTTCATGGAACAATATCAACATATAAACTAAGGATAAAGAAGGAAAAATAAAGAATCAGGCAACATTCAAAGCATCCAAAGAAGGAAGAAAGCACCAAAATCAAGCATATTTTAGTCATGACTCTAATGAAGAAGAAGCCAAATTCGTCATAAAGCTGAAGAGGGGAACCAAAAAGTTCAAACATAAGTTTAGTTTCAAATGTTTTGAACGTGGAAGAATAGGAAATTATGATTCTAAATTTCCTCATGCAAAAATAAACGATAGTGATGACAAAGCAAGATTCAAGTCTAAGAATCAAAACAAGAAGAAAAGTAACCAGAAGAAGAACTTTTTCTCAAAAGAGGAAAGCGATGATGAAAGCAATGAAAGTGTGACTAATGATGAAAGAGGTGAAATGTTGTTCTTTGTTGAAACAAAAGAAATAAAGCATAAATAGATTAGGAGGGGGAAATAAAACAATGTAAACTTTGA
Source organism: Pinus tabuliformis (assembly GCA_031772625.1). Lineage (NCBI taxonomy): Eukaryota > Viridiplantae > Streptophyta > Pinopsida > Pinales > Pinaceae > Pinus > Pinus tabuliformis. Next base: position 681,732,472 of record CM062815.1, on the reverse strand, counting down.
AACGGGAACTGATACTGTTACCCGTTTCGTAGAGATGCAAAAAAATGACCTGATTTTGAAAAGGGGTGATGCAGAATACACATGTTTTTTTTAGAGCATAGTTTTTGGCACTTTAATTTTTTTCATGTGCATTACGTTTTAGAATGGTAGTGATTTTCATGCTGATTTTAAAAAGTGTGTATTCTGCATCACACCCTTTTTTTAAAAGACCTATTTTTTGACTTTAAATTTTCTAGTGTATGAAATGTAAATAATTATTTTCTAAATTTGATAGTTTTTGAAGTGGTCATTTTATTCATATTTTCTTGTTTTCTATCTTAATTTTAATTTTTTTTGTAGTGGGGTTTTTATTGTTTTTCATTTTTAAATTAGAAAGTCGATAGTTTGAATTTTAGATAATCTACATATTTATACATCTTTAGTTAATTTTTCAATCCACATGAAATAATTGTTTCTAAAAAGCAATATTTTTTAACAATGGACATAAAAATAACCATTTTTAACATAAATATAACAAAAAAACTAAACGTTTTGATAATTTTTTGCTAGAATTAACATGTCAAAATCACAATTTTTATACAAAAATATTAACTAAAAATGGTCAAATAATAGTTTTTTTTATGAATTTCATGTCAAAAAAATAATAATAATCACTTTTTTCTCAAAAAATAATAATTAACTTAAAAATCAATGCGAAAATCACAAATTACAAATATTGAACACATAACAACTTTAATTGATTGATTATTCTTTTCATAAAATGTCAGAGTCAAAACATTGCAAAGCTTGATATCCAGGTATAACTTAAATTTAATCAACAATGTCACGTAATCCAAACTCTTCGTCCTCTAGAGTTTCATCATTGTCTTCTTCCACAATATTTTCTGCTTCCTTTTGCGCATTTTCCTCTTCTAATGGGTCTTTGATGTCTGCGAATCTCCCAATATATGTCTTTCCAAACATTCCATGTAATGGTGGTTGGGGTTCCTTTGCCTTTTTTGCCACACGTGATTCACTAAAGTCCCCTTTTTTCAACCCAATTTCTTGCATTGCATCTGGAAGAAATTGAAGAGCATTAATTCTTTGCTGAATGAAATTGCATTGTAATGGATCTTTCTCAATTGCAATGCAATTTCTTCCTTTTTGAAGGCAGCATGCTAGTGTTGTACCTAATTATCAAGCACAAAAAAAATAATGAACTAAATTAGTACAATGACATATTAATTCAAAAAAGAACATATTGAAATTCAATTCCATGTGGCAAAACTTACCTGAGCCAGAAAATAAATCCAAAACCCAATCTCCTTCATTTGAACATATGTCTATAAGATAGTTAATCAATAATTGTGGTTTTTGATAAATGTTAACTATCTCTCCTTTCGTTTCTTTGTCTTCATATGTTAGTTTTCTCACAACAGCATCATAAGTCAGTATTTGGCTATAACGCTTTCTATCCACCCGATTAAAAATCATAGACATATGGCTATCATCTTTTGCCCAGCTATCAATATGAATGGACTCACAGTCATTTATAAATTGTTGATCTTCATTGTTAAGAAGATTTGACTTTTGCCTGTAACATGAAATAGTAAAAGTTCAGTTAACTTGTACATAAATGAATTTTTCAACATTAATCAAATATACCTTTTAAACGTCTTACCATGTAAGCTGCATCCTTGAATTTGTTTTCCCCTTGAAGCTTGATAATATCATTGCCAATTGTGTGTCTGAATGAAATGTCACAAATCTCCATAATGGTGATGACGTCACTTCTACAAATCCCGCAACCACTTTATTAAAAGCTTGATAAATATAAGGGTCACTATCATAGTAAATGTTTGGAATATCGAAACCATGGGGAATATCCGCAATAACTAGGGCATAATCCCTTTTTGGTATGAGTTTAGCAATGTCTTCACAGTCGCCTTGTATTACTTGATATTGAATAGTGTCTAGCCCATTCCAAATGAAATGATTAAGAGTTGGATCAAGTTCAACATTCTTAATACGTTGCTTCCTCAGTCTTTCAATCTTTATTTTTTCAATAAAAGTCTTGAAACTGTCTGGTGCTCCATTATCTTCTTTCCTCATATTTTATCAAATAAACAAAAATATGTGTAAGTTTTAAATTAAAAATATTACACAGATGAATAAAACTGAATGTATAAATCAAGATACCTTTTTAAATGCAAGATAAAAAGCTTTTAATGTTGATGTAGAACTTGAATCTGGATAGTTGCGTACAACATCATCCAAACTATCTTCATTCAACAATCTAACCATTTGTTCCTGAATTTTCATATAAACTTTATGACTGCATAGATAAAGTAAGAAAAAGTTAATATAGTGATATGTATAAAAAATACTACCAAGAACAACATGTTTTATTTAAAAGATAACTATAATCCTAGAAATAAGTAAAAATAATTCAGCAAACTTACTTTTGAAATTCTTCAGACATTTCTTCCAATGATAATTCCCTTGACCTCACACGAGATAATATTGTTTTGACAATTTTTTCATCTTTCACTCCTTGCATCGCCCTCCAAGGTGTGATGGTCATGTCGTCTGGAAGTTGTTTCATTTCAGGAGCTGATTTATTGTTGCTACATATCAATGGCTTAGACTTTTTGACCCTCTGCTTTTTAATGCCAATGTCTTCCCACATGCTAAAAATCTCATCAATCAACTTCCAAATATCTCCAGTTCTAAATGCCAATTGGAAAATGTTATCAACACCTCTGAATAAATCGCTATATCTGTTGTCTTTTCCACCTTTTGAATTGGTTTTCTCTTCAATTTGATAGCCTATTTCCATACAACATTCCTTTCGGAAATCTGCAGTAATATTCATCCTATCCCCACCACATTTTTCTAGGAATTCACTATGAATAAATCTAACCCTTTGGATGAAAGTCATAGACATCCTATATTCATTATCTGAATTATGATCCCATGCCACCAACTTTGCTTCTGTTTCATTTAAACCAGCATAAATGAAACATTTCATTGTTTCAAAACGTGGGTTATTTGGATATTCCTCCATCAATTGTCTTTGAGCTTCCACAGAATGGTTCCCCCCAAGCACATAATAATTGTATTCAAAACATGTTGACTTATCAAATGCTTCTTTGTTGGGAACTTGAAGTGGATCAACAAGAAGCACATAACTAACCACATGAGCATATGGATTGTACCTCATCAATGTCTTCAAGTTGTGAACATGCAGATGATGTGGCTTTCTGACTTGATATTGGCATTGTCCTTCACTTGCCTTGTATGTTTGTCTGACATTTAACTGAAATGTACGACCACCATCAATTAAGTTTCTCTTTGTCAAATTCTGTCGAATGGAATTTTGTTTTTTTTTGATAATGCCATCATCTAAATCAGCTCCTGGTGTAATGATTTCTCTGCTTTCTTTTGAAGTTTCACTAGGTTCTTGACTGCTGGTAATGACTACTTCAAGATCTTCAACTCTACTTTTCTTCGTCATAACATTCTCAATAGATTTATTCTTGGGCATTGTTACTTTTGGTCTTTTACGACTTTTCTCAGTGCCAATGTCATCTTCAGTAATGGCAACATATGCTTCACTGTCAATTTCAACTTCATCGTCCTCAAAAGTAACTTGTTTACCCTTGCTAGATTTATCCATCAGAGGCCTTTTTTTCTGATTCTTTGGATGTAGTTTTGTAGCATCATCAATTACTACATTTTCCATGTTTTCCATATCTTCTTCTGACACTGAGTAAAAATGGCTGACAACTTTCATGATATCATGCTCTATGAAATGAATGCCTCCCAACCTAATTGAACAACTTTCAACAAAATTCTGCCAAACAAAATATCATATGTCAATAAAAACAAAGTTAAAAAAATATAGCGAGACACTTTCAAGAACGCAAAATAAAAATACAAATAACAATACTTACGATGTTTTGTGTCATCTCATTTACGATTTGTTTACACAACTTTGTAGATACCTCTCTCATGTCATATAATGAATATGATAGTCGGTATTTAATCCTTTCATGTGACTTGGGAGCTTTTGTAAGTACGTAAACAACTTCAGTGTTTGGCACCGAACACATATCTATGACTCTTCCCATCACCTCCAAATTTTCATTATTATGGGGTATATCAATATATAGATATATATTCACATTTGTGCTTTCTCTTTCTTTCACATACCAGACTCTTGATGGAAATTTCACCTCTTTTGAATTTTTCCAGTCTGAAATTATCTTCTTATCACTTAAGGCACTTGAAATATTTGTAGCCATGAGCTCAGGTGGAGTTCGTTCACCAATGTTTTTTGAAGATGCACCTTTAAGAGTCTTTGGTCCAGAAAGATTCATAGAAATTTTCCTTGATGCCATTTTCCTAAGAAATAAAAACACATAAATTAATAAATAAAAAAACATATGAACTTAAATTAACAACCAAAATATACCATAAATTTTTAATTTTTATAATCAGAATCACCCAGCCACCTCTAACGGGCAAGTGGGTCGATGGGCGGGTGGGTGGTCGGGTGAGGGATGATGGGGCTAAGTGGACATCTAGGCAAGTATGGGCGAGCCCCCCTACCCACGCGCCCCCCACAACCACCAAGCAACATGTCCCCAACCCATGCCCTCCCCTCTACCCCCCATACATATGCCCCCCTCTACCCAACTGACCCCCCAAGCCCCTTACACATGCCCCCTCCCCTCAACCCCCTTACCCATGCGCCCCAACTCTCCACCCCTCCCGACTCTCCACCTCCCCAAAACCCCCTACCCACGCCCACACCCCTACCCTCACCCTCACTCCCCCGGCCACCACACCCCACCCCTGCCCATACCCCTACCCTCACCCTCACCCCTACCCTCACCCTCGTCCCCCCCGGCCACCACTACCCCCTACCCCAGCCACTCCCCTCTCCTCCCTTCACCCCCAACACCCACCCCCTCACGAGCCCTGCTCCCCACCTCCCCTCCCTCCCCCCCCGCTCCCGCCACCCTCCACTCCCCTCGGCCCCACCTCCTCCCGGGCCGCACCCCCCACCCTCCCCTCCCCTCCCCTCGGCCCCACCTCCTCGTCGGCCACACCCCCCACCCTCCCCTCGGCCCCGTCCCCCTCCCTCCCCTCCCCTCCCCTCCCGTCGGCACCACCTCCTCCCGGGCCACGCCCTCCCCTCGGCCCCGCCCCCCACCCTCCCCTGCACTCCCCTCCCCTCCCCTCGGCCCCACACCCCACCTCCCCCCAGGCCGCGCCCCCCTCTCGACGCCACCCCCCACCCTCCCCTCCCCTCCGCTCCCCTCGGCCCCACCTCCCCCCGGGCCGCGCCCCCCACCCTCCCCTCCCCTCCCCTCTGCTCCCCTTGGCCCCACCTCCCCCCGGGCCGCGCCCCCCTCGGCCCGGCGCCACACCCCCGCGGGCTACCCGGGGGCGGAGGGTCGATTCCCGGAATCGACCCTCCACCCCCGGGCGGCCCGCGGGGGTGCGGCGCTGGGCGGAGGGCCTGCACGGTGCCCGGAATCGACCCTTTGCCCCCGGGTGGCCCGCGGGGGCATGGCACCGGGCAGAGGGCCTGCACAACGGCCCCGTGCAGGCCCTCCACCCGGCACCGCGCCCCCGCGGGCCGCTCGGGGGTGGCCCACCGGGCGGAGGGCCTGCACAGCCCCTCCGCCCCCGGGCGACCCGCGGGGGCGCGACGCCGGGCGAAGGGCCTGCACAGCCCCTCCGCCCCCGGGCGGCCCGCGGGGGCGCGGCACCGGGCGGAGGGCCTGCACAGGGCCGCTGTTCAGGCCCTCCGCCCGGCGCCACGCCCCCGCGGGCCGCCCGGGGGCGGAGGGTCGATTCGCCGCTGTGTAGGCCCTCCGCCCGGCGCCGCGCCCCCGCGGGCCTCCCGGGGGCGGAGGGTCGATTCGCCGCTGTGCAGGCCCTTCGCCCGGAGCTGAGCCCCCGCGGGCCGCCCGGGGGCGGAGGGTCAATTCCCGGAATCGACCCTCCGCCCCCAGGCCGCCCATGGGGGCGCGGCGCCGGGCGGAGGGCCTGCACGGCCGAGAATCGACCCTCTGCCCCCGAGCGGCCCGCGGGGGCGCGGCGCCGGGCGGAGGGCCTGCATAGTGGCCCCGTGCAGGCCCTCCACCCAGCGCCGCGCCCCCATGGGCCCCCCGGGGGTGGAGGGTCGATTCTCGGGCTGCGCGCAGGTCCTCCGCCTGGTGCCACTCCCCCACAGGCCCCTCGGGGGCGGAGGAGGCCAGTGGAGCGGGGCGAGGGGGAGGAGAGTGGAGGGGTGGCGCGGGGAGGAGGGGAGAGGAGGGGGAAAGGGGGGGGTGGCCGAGGGGGAGGGGAGGGGAGGGGGAAATGGGGGGGGCGACCGAGGGGGAGGGGAGGGGAGCGGAGGGGGAAAGGGGGGGGCGACCGAGGGGGAGGGGGAAGGGAGGGGAGGAGAGGGGAGGGGGAAAGGGGGGGGCGGCCGAGGGGTAGGGGAGGGGAGGGGAGGGGAGGGGGAGTGGGGGTGGCGGAGGGGGGGCGGCCGAGGGGGGGAGGGAAGGGGGGGTTGGGGGAGGGCAAGGGGGGGGTGGCCAAGTGGGGAAGGGGAGGGGATGGGAGGGGAGAGGGGGGTTGGGGGAGGGCCAGGGGGGGTGGCCGAGTGGGGAAGGGGAGGGGAGAGGGGGGGTGGGGGAGGGAAAGGGGGGCGGGCCCTGGGGTGGGGGAGGGGGGAATGGGAGGGGAAAGGGGGGAGGTGGGGAAGGGAAGGGGGGAGGTGGAGCCAGGCAGGGGGGTGTTAAGGAAATACAAAGGGGTGGGGCACGGGGGTTGGCTGGGGGGGCGCATGGGTTGAGGGAGAGTGGGAAGGGACATGGGTGGCATGACGATGGCCCACCCATGGTTATTGGGCGATTAAGTTTGATCGGGCCCACCATGTTCACAGTTGACATAATTGTTATTTTGGTTTGGAAAACTTATTAATTTAAAAAAATATATATATTCTTCATTAAATTAATTTAATATGAAAATTTTGAAGAAAAAAAATGAACTTACCTTTCACTTGCGATAATTGTTCGTTGAATATGTTGTTATATAGCTGCTCCACAAATTCACGAGTCTGTCAACGAAATTCAGAAAACCTAGATGTGACGTGAGTAATAGTGATAATGAAATTTAATATATAAGTGAAATTAAGAAGATTTTTTTCCGTACGATTTATGTGGGATAATTTGTTTTAAAATATTATAAAATGAATATTGTAGAATTGTTTTACAACGGATTGAATGTGGGATTAATTTGTTTTAGAATATATTATAAAAATTAAAAAAAAATTCAGTTGTTTAGTAAATATTATATGCTTTAACTATTAGAATAATTAATGTACAAGTTGTTTACAATTTTAATTTTAGTGATTTATTTCATAAAAAAATTTAGTTTACGTTTTTCAATCAATTGTATAGTAAAATAATAAAGGTAAATAAATCTAACAAACTTTTGGAGGGAAATATTTTCGCGAAAATTTTTGGAGGGAAATATTTTCGCGAAATTTTAATTTTAGTGATTTATTTCATAAAAAAATTTAGTTTACGTTTTTCAATCAATTGTAGAGTAAAATAATAAAGGTAAATAAATCTAACAAACTTTTGGAGGGAAATATTTTCGCGAAAATTTTTGGAGGGAAATATTTTCGCGAAATTTTTTGGAGGGAATATTTCATTCTTTAGGCTATATAATATTCTTAGGAGACTCCATTTGTATCATTCAACATCTCCTATTTGAAAGAGATGGATTGTTCTGATAGTGAAGTTTCGATTTATACACCAACAATATCTTCATCGCGTAACAACTCTATTCATATTGATGAATATAGCGGGAATTCTTCCACTATGAATAGAAAGTCAATTCTTCCACTTAGTCCCGATTCTAAAGACTATGAGAGCAGCACTGATGAAAGAGGGGATGGAGAATTTCAAATTAATAAAGAGTCACAGATTCCACTTAGTCCTAATTCTAAGGACTATGAAAGCAACGGTGATGAAGAGCATGATGGTGAAGTTCAAAAGAATGGAGTGTCACGATGTCCACTTAGTCCTAATTCTGAGGACTATGAGAGTAGCAGTTTTGAAGAGCATGATGGTGAAGTTCAAAAGAATGGAGTGTCACGGTGTCCACTTAGTCCTAATTCTGAGGACTATGAGAGCAGCAGTTTTGACGTGCATGATGGCGAATTTCAAAAGAATGGAGTGTCACAGTGTCCACTTAGTCCTAATTCTAAGGACTATGAGAGCAGCAGTGATGAAGAGTGTGATAATGAATTTCAAAAGAATGGAGTGTCAAAGTGTCCACTTAGTCCTAATTCTAAGGACTATGAGAGCAGCAGTGATGAAGATTGTGATAAAGAATTTCAAAAGAATTGAGTGACAAAGTGTCCACTTAGTCCTAATTCTAAGGACTATGAGAGCAGCAGTGATGAAGAGTGCGATAATGAATTTCAAAAGAATGGAGTGTCAAAGTGTCCACTTAGTCCTAATTCTAAGGACTATGAGAGCAGCAGTGATGAAGAGCATGATGATGAATTTCAAAAGTATGGAGTGTCACGATGTCCAGTTAGTCCTAATTCTAAGGACTATGAAAGCAGCAGTGATGAAGCGCGGGATGATGGTTTTCAAAAGATTGGAGTATCACAGTATCCTCTTAGTCCTGATTCTAAGGACTATGAAAGCAACAGTGATGAAGGACAAGATGATGCAGTTAGTCCTAATTCTAATGAGTATAAAGGTAGCAGTGACAAAGGACAGGATGTAGCATCTTCAATAAGTAAACGGCCACATTTTCAACGTAGTCCTAATTCTATGGACTATGAGAGTAGCACTGACAATGCACATGAAGAAGAATATCCATTAAAGATCGACTCAGGTTTTCCATTTAGTCTGAGTTCTAAGGACTATGACAGTAGCACTGAAGAAGGGGAAGATGAAGAGTATCCTCTAAGTCAATATTTGAAAATCAGAGCTGATCATAGTGTGGATAACATTCCTCTTAATGATGATGAATATTCTTATAAAAATGATGATCCAATGATGGAGATGGTGCCAAGAAATATTGTATCGAGGAGTAGGAGCAGGCCTTTTCGTATCAATGCAAGCTATTCTAGTTATACAAGGGGTAGAGCAGAATATCTGACGAGAAGAAGTTCTATCAGCGCTCTCATTTCAAGTGAATGTTGCCAAAAGAATTGCTTGAAACATATGGATTTCACATTTGCATTAGAAAGCAGGAAGAGATATTTGTCAATGAATAAAAGCATGCAAAACTCATATTTAGTTGGCTGCATGCAATCTACATTGTCAGGTTATGATTATCATATTAGGAATTTATTATTGTGTAGAAAAGCTTTCAAAATGTTTCATTCAATTGGGAATTTTCGTCTCTCGAGAATTCAAGAAAATTTGGAAAAGGATCCCACATTTTATTCAGAAGTACGTCATAAAAGACAGTTTGGGCCATTATCAAATACTACAATGTCATGGATGAAAGATTTCTTTTCAAAGCATGGAGAGTGTATGCCAAATAGAGAGACAATACATATTCCAGATAATTTTTCAAGACGAGAAATCTACAACTTATACAAAGAATATGCAGAAAGTGTTGAGGGACATGGCCAATTTATTACATATCAATATTTTGTGAAGATATGGAAGAAAGAATTCAATAATGTCCGTATTCCTAAGAAGACAAGGATGGGGATTTGCAGTACATGTGCTTCTCTTAAATAAAAAAGGGACAAATGTGAAGGCTCAGAAAGAGGTAAGCGTTCATAACTTTTACTTTTAAAATTGTATAGTCATCAACTATGAAAACATATTTCTTAATGAATTTCTTTTATGTTGTGTAGATTTAATTGTCAAAGAACTTTGGGAGCATCGCGAACAACAAACAAATGAAAGGAAGAAGTTGTACAAGCATTGAAAGAAGTGTTATGATAATCCAAATAAATATTTGGGTTTGATAATTGATGGTATGGACCAGAAGAAAACACTTTTACCACATTTTGTTCGCACACCCAAAAATTTACAAGAGGAAAATTTTATTCAGTTTCACTTGGTCGGTTGTATGGTTTTCAATGGGAAAATGTTGCCAAGGGTGTACTTCACAGCTCCAAATATTCATAATGATGCAAATCTTACCATAACCATAATTCATGATGTGATTTCTCATTGGTCTGGTAATCTTCCTGAAGTTTTGTATCTACAATTGGACAACACTTGCCGTGAAAACAAAAATCAGGTTGTTTTTGGATATCTGAACATGCTTGTTGAATTGAGAATTTTTCAAAAGGTAAAGGTTGGTTTCCTTCTTGTTGGGCACACTCATGACCATATTGATCAGATGTTTAGTCGTTTTTCAGTCACATTGAGGAGGAAGGAAGTTGGGAGCTTGCCATCACTAATTGAATGTATTAAGAAATCATACATGCCAGAGCCTACTTTTGATGTGTTGGGAGAAACTGTTGACATGCGAAGGTTTATTCTAGGATCATATGGTGAGGGGAAATGCATTGAACAACTTAATGATATTAGCTTCCAACATCAATTTCACATCAAAAAAATTGATGGGAAAACACTAATATGGGGCAAGAAGTTTTCAACTACTACAGAATGGGCACTGTCATCAAGTTTGCAATTTTTGAAGTTCATTCCAGATTGTCCAATATTTGCATCAAAAATATTGTTATTACAATCAGTTGGTGAAGTTTAGAATGCACGCAGACAGAATAGACATATAAATTATTCTGATTGCTTAGAAGAAATTAAAAAATGTATTAGATATACATATGAGTACTTTGACATTGCTGATTCAGTTTGGTGGGAGTCATTTTCAATAATCAAAGTGATATCATTTCAACAACAACAAATGAAGATATACCTTTGAAAAATCCATTCATTTGGCCACAAAATGTGTCGAATGAACATGAGGAAGTAAACATTGTTGAACAGCAACAAAGTCAAGGTATTATTAATTCTTCACAGGCAATGGAAAGGGAGATGTATATTGGTTCCAGAAGATCTCGTGCACAACATGAAGCCATGGAAGACCTTTATAGGGGTTCAGTACATGATATTAAGGAGGGTTGCATGATTGTAGTGCTAGCAGATGGAGATCCCAATGGCTATCCATTTTGGGTTGCTAAAGTTATAAAGGTCTTTACAGAAAATGAGGATGTTACAGGTGTTGAAGTACATTGGTATAACACAAATACACACCCATTCAATGGTGTGTATAAGCCAGAGATGGTAGTTGACAAAAAAAATGGTGGAAAAAGAAAAAGAAAGGGTACAAATATAAATCTCCGCCGCAAAAACATATTACAATTGGAGGATGTTGACATACTTGTTTATGACTTCAATTTAACAAAGAGAGGAACTCTTCGCTTCAAGACAATAGAGATTCTGAAAAGGTTGTTACCAGAAGGAACAATGTTGACATGGGAGTCTCCTGAAACCAGTCGTAGATCTAGAAGGCTTTTGAAACCTGGAATGTTGGGCATGCATGTGGACTCAGATGGGGCACTAGTTGATGAAAGAGAAGAATATGGAACATCTTCGTCAGCATCCAGTCACTCATCTGAAGATGTGAATTTTGATGGTGCGCAAGAAAATATGAGTGATTTTGAATAATTGTTTAAGACAGTTTATATAACTGATGTATGCATCGTATATTCAAATAAAATTAATGTTTTCCATATGTTGTTAAATGAGAAGTTATGAAGCATTTTTATATGTCTTAAGTATGATAAATTTTATTGTTTAAATATCTACAATGCAATATCAAATTAGAGATATAATGTCTGTTTTATTCAGTATAGAAATAAAGACTTTGGAATTCATTTAGTGATATAATTTGTTCATAATGTCATGGTTTTTTAATTTTACAGTTGAAAAAATTTCAATTTCTTTTGTATCTAGCATGTTGTGGTTGAAAACACGTTAAATTTATACTTAGGAAAGAAAAATGATATTCTACCAAAAACATTAATGTGTTTTTTCCTCAAAAATAACTTTGTTTGAGACATAAAAAAATTGGTTTTATTAGTACTTTTAAATTTTTTTGAAAATTGACCCTAAAAAAAAGATCATTCTTCCAGTATCATTACTTTAATTTTGAAGCTATATTTTGCACAAAAATTTCATAGTAAATTTCGTATTCACTGCCATTTTTAAAACATGTTCAAAATTGACGCCTAAAAAATAAAAACATCGTTCCAGTATACACACTTTTCGTTTTTAGCACTGTTTTTGATGTTTTTTGGGGGTTTTCTGGCCAAAGTTCCCGTTTTGAGTTTATAGTTCCCGTTTCAAAATTTACATTGTTATAAGTGCATTGAAATAAATAAAAACCCTTAGGAAGAGGGACAATCAACTAAAACAACAATTGCAAGTCAAATATCTAAATGAAGAGTCCATTCTCGCGCCCAAGTTTGAGCTAGAATAAGCTAAGAGAATAAAAGAGATTTTGTTATAACATTTAAAAGAGAAGGAAAAAATTTGTGAAAGATTAGAATAAGAAGTTGTGTTTTTGAAAGAAGAACTAGAAAACTCAAACACACCTTAAAGCTTAACCCAAGATCTTAATCTCTAGTTCATTGTCTCAACATTCAAAGATATCCTATCATCAAAAGATGCCTTTTGCTAGTAATATTGCAAGACATCCAAAGATAATATATTTTACGAACATAAAATTAAGATAATCCCAGGAAGCTCGCTGAAACATTCATTGAATCCATCAACAACTCATTTGAAGACCCTCAACAAGTGATGAATCAAACCAATCATGTTCATTTCAACATTTCTAATTATCTTTCTAATGATGTCAGGAATCAGCAGGGTACATATAGTTTACAAAAATAAAGGAACCATAATGAAAGTATGGAACCTCCCATGATAGAAAATATTCACAAAGAATCCATAAGAAACAACGGAGAAATAATCATAAATCAACAAGGGGATGAAAGTCTTCCAAGGAACAACTTCAAAAGATATGTCTCTTCAAGACCTCCCTATGCCACCAGGTATCAAAACAATTTTTTTGGTCATTGTTTTTCATGCACAAAATTTTGACACAAAGTACAATATTACAAATCCCATGGTGCTATAAAGGTATAAAGGATATGATCAAGTGCCTAGGTTGAGGCATATGGATCAAATTAGAAGATCATATGGGTCATGTCCACCAATGTTGAAGCCCAATATTGAATGTTACATATGCCACAATGAAGGACACATATCACGTGATTGTAGACTCAACTTGAGATGACACGAGAGAAAGCCTACTCTCTTTTAACTCAAGAATAAACACTACGAGGTGGGCAATGAAACAAAAATAATAAAGGTTAGATCTGACCCCTTAGATCTAATCCTGATCCAGGTGGATATTGGTGGCCACCAACCTATTCCACTTGGCTCAGCATAATTTCCTATTAGTTTCCTATTTTTTAGCACAACTTCCTATTTTTCCAAATTTTAGGTCCTAAACTTTTGGAGTCATTTTGAGGCCCTAAACAACGTTTTTTTAGGGAAATGAGAAAAAATGAGTTGAATATTAACATTTGCATTCAAAATTCATTTTCCTCAAATAGACCTTTCTAATGAGATATCATGTGTTCCAAACAAAGATCATATGCCAAAGTTATGACCTTGGGAAGTTGACATTCCAACTTACCCCATTGGGGCCCATAAGCCTTTGGTGCTTCATCTCCTAGAGTTAGGGTTTTTGAGATTTAGGTTTATCATTGTTTCTTTGTGATAAAAATGCCTTGGAACCTCACCATAACCCAGTTCAGAAGGTGCATAACCATCACATCTCTTCTCATAGATAAATTATCGTCGTTCAAGCTAGTTTTCTTTCTTTTTGCATATAAACAGTTTCAACATTTCTATTTACTAGTTGAATCTCAGTTTCACTATATATCTATGTTTATAATTTAAATATATATTTCATTTTGTTCCTTCATAAAGTTGGATTAGTGGTATCAGAGAAATCTTCTCTTTCTTTGTTTTTCTATGCATGTCCCCAACGAGGTCAAGGTACAAGGAGTTGGGACTTGAAATTGAGCCCTTGCAAGACTAACCTCACTAACTCCAACGACCTCCCATGGTAAAAGAAAATAAATATGAGGGAGTAGGAGATCCTATCAAATTATTTCTTGAAGAAGCCCTAAAGTGACAAAGGAATAAGATGATGGATAACTTTTGCTAGATCCTTTGGCAGATACCAATAAGTGACACATTTTCATCTAGAAACCACTTCAAAGGTGTCGCTCCTTTTAAGGTACAAGTTATTTTTGATATTCCTATATTTGAAGGCCAGATACATGCAAATTCCTTAGATAAAAGGTTAAATCTGTTGGAAGGATATTTTTCAGTCCATAATTTTTTCGATAGAGAAAAGATTAATTTTTCACTCCTTAAGGCTACCCCCCATGTCAATGATTGTTGGGAAACTTACTATGAGCAAAGGATTGGGAAGGAATCCCCACTATTTTTAGTTGCAACCTCTTGGGACTTTTTCTGGGATGTTGTTATGGAATGGTATTACCCTGCTATAAGTTGTGAAGACAAGTACATAAAATGGACCACACTACAATAGGAAAGGGACCAGGAATTGGTAGCGCTCATGAATATATTTCATGCCCTATACATGAAGTTGGGTATCAAGGACTCTAATTGGTAGCGCTCATGAATATATTCCACGCCCTATGCATGAAGTTGGGTATCAAGGACTCTAAGTGACATCTAGTGCTCAAGTATCATGGTTTTCTACACAAATACATCTAGGAAAAAAATGGAGTTCATGTACATATCCTCGCTTGGTGCAACATATCGATTTGTTGGAAAAATTGAGAAATTTTTTAAATAGAAGAACTGAGACTTTGGGTTTGCAAATTCGAAGCAGGGAAATAGCACCCCCAAACTGCAAAACAAAGGATAGATCTAGGTTGGAACAACCCAATATAACTTTTTTAAGATGCAATAAAATAATAGTAATGGAGAGAAAAAGAAAGTCACAAGAAATTAGTGTGAGTTCCACAAGAGCCTTACTCACAACATAATTGAATATCGCGCAAATAAATCACTAGTGGTTGAACTGAAAGATTCAGAGTCAGGTTCATGTTCTGAATATGAACCAAAACCTGAAAAGAGGAAACAAAGCATTGATTCAAAACACAGTGCCACCATTGCCACCACCAAGGTAAAGTAAAGTGAGTTCGAATATTTGGAGAAGGGTGAGCGTCTCTTCCATTCACAGATGTGGGTGAAGGGTGCTCTGCTGCAATTTGTTGTTTATAGTGGGAGGCAAAATAACCTCATCTCAACAGAGGTCATTAAGAATTTGGGCCTACCAACAACACCACACCCATATCCATACATCATCGGGTGGCTCCACCAAGGGTGAGGTCTCTATGTTAGTAAAAAATACCGCCTATCCTACAACATCAAGCCTTTCATGGATGAGGTATTATGTGATTTTTCTCCCCTTGAAGTTTGTGATTTTTTATTAGGCCAACCATACTTGTGGAGGCGTCATGTTGTGTATGAGTCCAAACCTCATGCTTTTATTATTAATTTTGGCAAAAAATTATAGCTTCGACCTTCAAGGGATCGACGCGAATGCCGGCTTTCGAAACTACAAACCCTAGCAATCGACCCGTTTCTATACAGAAGACACATTTGTGTGGGTTCAACCGAATACGATAATGCCTACACCTCATAAAGGTTGCTCGTAAATGGACGAGGTGATCAGCTCGATGTAATGAATGAGTAGGCAAGTCATCGAGATAGAGTTGCACAATGTGCTTGATGTCATGAAACGCATAAGACATCGCCCTTTGAAAAGTTGTTCCGACATTCTTAAGCCCAAAAGGTAACTTGCAATAAGCAAATGTCCCCCATGGACAAATGAAAGCCATTTTTGGTTGATCGGCAGGTAGAATATTGATTTGATTATAACCGGAAAAACCGTCCATGAAGGAGAATATTTCGTTGCCGGCACAATCATCAATGATTTGATCGATATAGGGAGTTGGGTCATTGTCCTTTGGACAGGCTCGATTAATATCCCTATAGTCGATGCATATTCTTATTGTTCCCTGCTTTTTGTTAACCGGAACAATATTCGATACCCAATCCGTTAACGGGATCGGATAAATGAAACCTGCTTTCAACAATTTTTCAACTTCTGCTTTAATTGCAGCAGCTTTTCGTGGGTGAATCTGACGTAAACGTTGCCGAACGGGTTTAGCGTCCGGGTAAGTCTTGATCTCATGAAAAACAATCGCGGGATCCATTCCTGGCATTTCCTCATAGGACCAGGCAAACACGTCGCGGAATTCTTGAAATAGGGCCTTATATAGTTGAATTTCGTCATCTGTACACGAGGCACCTATATGAATGTTCTCAACAATTATGAGCTTAACCAAAATGTCAATAGGAATAGTTCGAGATATGTTTCCCAAATTTAACTCTGAATCGAGATGTTTCATTGGATTCTGAGGTTCCTTGACATATTTAGTTGTAAAAATTGATGAGAAATCATTTTCAAAACGATCATCCTCAGGTAAAAACGAAGATCTGTGATGGAGATCTTCCCATGGTAAATAATCTACACATAGGATTTCACGAATTTGCTCATCAGAGTGAACAAGTTCAGAAAATGTGGTTAAATCCGAGGTTGATGTGAAAAGTGATTCCTCACGGACCACATTCATTAAGTCATTTTCGGTTGAACATGGGTCGGCAAACAACTGCACGGCTTCATAGGCAATTTCATATGGACTCAAAGGCATGACATTACCAAATGAGTCTATCTCAGGTTCAGAAGGGGCAATCCAAGGATCATCGTAAATAATGGTGTCTGATGTAATCATATGAATGGTTGCAAATGAAGATGATGCGTTGATTGGAGGAAAAGGAAAAGTTCCCAGTAAACCGGCATCTTTAACTAGTCCTACTCCAACATCCTTATATGGGATAGTTTTTTTACCAACATGCTGAATACTCTCCGAAGAGCCTGGGTCGGATGAAAAGTAAGCCAGCTGGTCTATTGTTACGATCTTTCCATTATGTGGAAACTTTATTACTTGAAAGACCGATGAAACGACCGCTGTCATAGCGTAAGACCAACTTCGACCCAAGAGAAGGTTGTAATCTAGAGGGGCATCAACCACCTCGACATCTAGACTAACAGTTTTTCCTTCAACCCCTATAGGCAAATCCTGTAGAATGGCAAAAGGATGAAACCCACGACCATCAAAGGCCTTTAGAATCGTTGGGGATTGATTTAGCGAAGGAGAACCAAGCGATCTCCAAAACTGTATCGACATAATACACGTTGAGGCCCCCTCATCAATTACAGTCCGATGAATAGGCCTGTTTTTTACTATCACTGGAATCTAGAAAGCCATTTGATGAGGCAAACGTGGTGTACTATTTTCTAGATCGAAAATCATTAGGTTCGAGTCCTGAACATCAACAGCTCCTATAGCCAACAAAAGTAATTTACGTTGTGCTGGACATGATTGCAGCACTTCCAAAGCCGACATTTCTGAGGGTGAAACAGCTAAATCCTCAACAATGTTATACTTCTGAGCCGCTCTCGCATGTGGATTGAAAGCTGACTTTCGAAGTATACCCTTGGCGGGCGGTTTGATTACCAAGTTTGGATTAGGTTTCTTGATCTGTAGTGGATCAGAACTGGGAGCTGAGGTTGATGGATTAGAATGAGAAGATTCTGCTTCTTTACCATCAACAGGACTTTTACTACCATAATCTTGCGATCGAGTCACAATCCTAACATGGGACATCATCAGTATGGGTTCTTCATTGGCATTCGAGGATGAACCTATCATCTTACTGTCTTGAGCCGGAAAAGGATCCTTCAAAACAGCAGGAGTTTGGGAACCCTTGACAATGTTCGCAACCTCTGCACGATGAGGGCAGTCTCTTGTAAAATGTTCATCGTCACAAATGAGACAAGGATAACGAGGTTTGCGCTTTTCATCATTGGTTTCCGCCTTTTCAGGTTTCTCCTTTGAATTTTTGTCCGTTTTATTCTTCTTCTTTCCTTTGTTCTTCCCACCGGATTTTGATTTGGCTGTAGATGACTCTACAACGTGAATATCGGCAGAAATCTCTGCAGAAGATTCTCCTGTTGGGGAATTAGGCAAGGTTATGATAGGGGAAGAATTCTTGGAAGACTTCTTCTTACTTTTAGTGTTAACCGTGCCAATCATACCATCGGCGGCATGAGATCCCGAAGGAGCTGCAGTGATTTGATTTTGCTTGGGAAGATCGGGGATTTTTTCGTGTAACGTACCTGACTGAGTATAGACCAGGTTAAGGTACTGTGCTTGAGCAATTACTTGCTCCTCAGTAACAACTTCGGCTTTAGCAACATCTTCAGTGATCTTTGGCAACAAAGATTTTACAAACCACTCAGCCAAGATCTAATCCGGAATAAATACCTTCACTAAACGTCGTCGACGTCTCCACTCATGAATATGATCTGAAATGTAAGTGGATGTCGATTGTTTTAGAGAAGTTAACAATTCCGTGCCATTGTCATATCGGACTGGCAGCTGAAAATGAGTTAAAAACGAGGTAGCTAACTGACTAAAATTATAAAAAGTGCCTCGCGGTAACTCAATGTACCACTTGGCCGCGAGACCAATTAGAGTGCACTGGAAAAGTCTAAGATGGATTGAATCATCTGAAATGGAGTTAGACGCACACCAGAGGTGGTAAGTCATCACATGGTTCGACGGGTCCTCTCTTGATTTACCTTCGAACTTGGGAATGTCACTGGGCAACTTATTCGGCATTGGCAGCCAAAACGGAAGATAATTAATGGGATCGTTCATTAGGCGCGACAAGTCAGGCAAGTCCAAAGTTGCGATAAATGGTAACTGCCGATTAGGATCCCTAAAACTCTGGGTCATGAGACCAGCCCCAGGAGGAGGATATACAGGATAACTAGGAATAGGAATTACGTTCGGGATATTGTATCCTCCCGGAAAACCAGGATTAACCGGACCGTATTGGGGATGTTGAGGTTGTTGATAAGTGTACCTAGGGTACGGTTGATAGTGATAGACTGGCTGCTGCACAGCAGGACCGAATTGGTACTGTCCCTGGTACGGTTGATAAGTAAATTGTGGTTGACTTGTGACAACCGTACTTAAACCAGGTTGTCCTACAGGCATCTGAACCGAAGTTTGAATCGTAGATCCAGACGGTGGTAAAGATGTTTGAGGAGTAGATACAGGAACAGTAGAAACCAGAGCTGTCGATACTCCAGAAGTAGGTGGGGTAGATTGAACAGATGTTGCGGCAGTTGTAGCAGTCGTTTGAGGTGGAGTACGAGGTGTACTAGGCCCAGGCTGAGAAACTGCCGAAGGTACAGAAGTTTGAATGTTAGACTGGACTGGTTGCTAGGGTGAACCAGAAATTAGGGGTTGTCCAGTTTGAGATGACAACTGTACACTTTGCTGCAATACCTGTTGAGCTTGCGATGGATCCCACACTATATTAATTCCGGGGTACTGACCCATAACTAGTTGAGAATACTGAGGACCACAACCAGGTTGAGGGTAGGATTTATAATTGAAAGGTACATTTCCCGTTCCTTGAACATACGTTTGACCGGAGGGTGGTTGGAAACCTTGGTTCGAGTATTGTCCTTGGGATTGATACCCTTGAGGCACATACTGATACTGGGGTTAACCTTGAGGTATAAATTGATACTGGGGTTGACCTTGGGGTACATATTGAGTCTGGGGTTGACCTTGAGGAACGTACTGTCCCATAGGTATGTACTGTCCTTGAGGTTGCCCCCCAGATGCAAATTGTGTACCTTGAGGTTGCCCCCCAGGCATTAATTGAGGCTGCCCCCCAGGCGGTAACTGGCCACCTTGAGGTTGAGGATTGGGAATAGAACCTGACATCATGAGAAAGTATTCTACGCTCAACGGCTTAGTACCATTTTTTCCAGTTAATAGCCCTTGCTCAATGGGTTGAGGAGATGCTCCCGAAAAAGTACCAGAAAGTGACTGATACCCGGAGGGAACAGAAGGACCGCCATACAAAAAAGATTCGGGCGATTGAGTAAACATGGATGACTGTCCTGACATATTTACGGGAGTATAAAAACCTCTAGGTGTTGGGTGATAAGGAGCACGAGGTGGTGAAAAACTTAACCCTGAGTTTTCTAAGAAATTAGTCAAAGAAAGATACCAAGAACTGCTCCTAGGTGGACTGCAAAAAATTGATTCACGCTCCCTTAGTTCAATAACAGGTTGATTTTCAGGGATAGGGATGCCTACTTCTTCTTCCAGAGCAAGTTCTTCAATAGCAATAAGTCGAGAAGGAAGATCTTGGGTGATTACTCTTTCTACCCAAGGTGAACCAGGACCACTAAAAGTTGGAGAAACAAACCCCGATGTCAGAGTAGCAACAAATTCACTTTCAGGCTCAGATATTTCAGATTCCTCACCTATATCACTAGTAGATGAAAAGCTACCAGCAATTTCGGAAACAGACACTGACTGTGGATTATAATCTTCTACTAACGGTTGAAAATCAGGATGTACTATCAAAGAAGATTCTCCTTCTTCAGGAAACCCAACTCTACTGTCTCTAGGAGTTACGAGGACTTTCAAGCCTTCAAGCTGGCTCGGTACTTCCTCAGGAGGTTGGCCCCGAAGTCTACGGGACTTCCTCAGTAACTCAGCCACGTTTACAAACTCAGGAGACTGGCCTCGAAGTCTACGGGACTGCCTTGGTAATTCAGCCACAGTTGAAAACTTTTAACTACTTCACACACAAACAAAGTAAAGTCTCAATGAAAAGCACCTAAAGTCTCTAAAGAACCAAACAAATTTGAATCACACGCCTAAAGAATCTAGGAGATCAAACACACACAAACAGTAACTTTCCGTACTGAAAACACTAGTTGGTGATGAAATCCAACGTCGCAGACTTCAATACAGAAATGGCGGTTGGAACAGTTACCCCGACAACCTGCTTAATGAATAGACTGGCACAAGTTTCTCCACTTAACCGTCTCGAGTGAAGAGAACCCCCAGAAAATCCAAGTGAGTCTAGCCGACGTCTGCTCCAGGTACAGTGGGATCTTCCCACCACTGTCACCTCAGGAAGAGTCCTAAAGAATATGGCCACTAAGGTTACCAACTGAAACAAATATACCTAGGGGAACAGTCTACGATTAGATACGCACGCAAGGGTAGAGTAGCAAGCTCAATCCCCTTGAAGGCTCCTTGACATAATCCAAGGTTTACCAACAAGTGACCCCAGGCTCCTCGACAATGGTTAATCTGAGCTTTACCGTTTTTAATACGTGAATATCTGGCATCGTTCCCAATGAGGAATTATTGATTCCCACACTGGTTTGGACACGATCTCGTGCTTCTCCTTTAAGAGGAGCTTTCCCAGAGCATAAATGCAACAATTGGATTTCTTCCCTACCACAAGATACAGCTACTTGTTTGTTTTTACTGTCTTGGAGAGTTAATTACTCTCCTAATCCAAGACACTAGCCTAAGCTAAGTTGGTGTATCAGAGCCCTATAAATAAAAATGTTACTAGGTGAATTTTACTTTAAGTGTTAATTTAGTGGTTTTTGTTTAAGTCAAAAGGCACGGAGATGAAACTCGTGGTATGAAGACTCGACTCAAAATCACTAAAAATGCACCTAAGATGATTTAAATAATCTTTTTCTCTTCGATGAACTTCTAAACTAAGAAAGAGTTTGAGAATGCAAATACTTTGTAAACACAAATCTTTCTCAATTCAACAAATTAAAAGAAGAGTTTTTGTCCTTTTCCAATGCACTCAAAACGAGACAACTAGTTATTTCACAAAAATTTCCCTTTTTGTTTCAAAGCACTCAATCACTACAAAACAAACTTTTTCCAAAAGATATATATATATATATATATATATATATATATATATATATATTTTAATAAAGCACTCAAAACTATGAAAATGACTAACTTTGAGATCTACAAATTATAAAAACCTATTTGAAGTCAAAGCCTACTAAAAGTCTTTTTTAAGGATGTTTTACTTAGCTAGATGTAAGCTAAGGACCAATTCATGCAGAATCACAAATAAGTCAAGAACAACCAATTTTGTTTTCTTTTTGAAAATGAAAATCCAAACTCTCAAACACAAGCTTTTCGAAGTTTTGTAAAGAGAAAACTCAAAGCGGATTCCTCAACAAGGGGAGATTTCATAAATGGTCAGACTCATAAGAGGGCTGGTAGACACTAAGGTGATCTGAAGTCCCTACAGCTTCTAAGCTCAGAGCCACTACACAACCAAAATGAAAAACAACCCAACAAGCAAAACTCCTAGGAATTTCACTTAAAACCCTAACACTAACGAAATCAATCTAAGGAAAGCTTCTGACAAGTTATATGTAGGTCTGGGCAATGGATAACAATTTCTAAACAAACACTAAGCTGATTAACAGAGGAAATCTTAGGGTTTTTCAAAATTTTGACAGGGTCCGCAAGCCCACAGTTGACACAGGTGCGGTCCCGCTCTGTGCTAAAAGCCAAGCTGCGGGTAGGTATGCACTGTGTCAAATGGCTAGGGTGCGGTCCTCTCCCAAAGCTATGAAAAACAAAAAATAACCCTGGATCTACAAACTCTACCCAATTTTACACACAACAAGCCAAAAATAGAAACAAAAAGCAGTTTCTCAAGTCAAAGTAAAAACAAGGAAAACAATCAAGTCCCCAGCGGAGTCGCCATTTTGTCACACAGAATAAGTTGATCTTGCGAACAGGATAGACCTTCCTAGAATCTAAAGAAGACCTAATGACAAGCAAACCAACCAGACACTATCTTTCTCTAAATATGCTTTGATTAACAATGGCAAACAAGTGTTTTTAGGGCCTACCTTAGGTCCAACGCAAGCTTGTGGATGCCCTCGCTCCTTCGATCCAAATGAGCTCCTTTGTCGCGAATCTACAAACACAAACAAGGCAAACAAATTAAATAGCACCTGAAAAGCCAATTGCATAAAACATATTTAACATGAAAGTCAAGGAGTCCATGAAACAAATAACATGAGATACTTGTTGAGAAAAATAAGTTTGATTATATTAATTCAAAAGAAGAAGAACTTTACAACCTTTGCCTTGACGTTGTACAAGCTCCTCCCAGGGTCCAGTAAGAAGCCACCTCTACTTTGACAAGTTTCACTCACTCCCCAATGTAGCCAAAAAGGTATGTGATCTTTCCTCTTAAGCTTAACTAGGAAGTCTTTATTTCACCAGCATTTACCCTAAAAAATATTCAGCTTCTAACCTCCTCAGCAACCAGCCCAATGCCTGTATTTATAGTGCAATGGAGGGAGGTTACTAGGTCCTCCTTCAAAGGGATAAAGCCCTCCTTCAAAGGGATAGCTCCTCTCATCAAGGGATTAGCTCCTTCTCTTTTGGGATGCATGAACCACCTTAGAGCGAACAATCCACGTCAAAATTCCTTCTAGAAACCTCTAGAATTAACCCAAAGTGAGTTTTTTAAGATAAAACTTGCGCCTTTTGACTTTCACAGGGGTCCGCACCTACACCGTTAGGGACAGAGTGGGCAGGTCCGCAGTTTTTGTACACAGAAGGTGCGGGACCACAGGTGACCGTGAGAGAAAGTACAGAACCAGAGTTACATTGATTTTTAATGTCTTTCTCTCATTTTCAAAGCTTGACTTGAAGAGCTGAGGTCTGAGACTTGCTTAGGAGGACAATACAAGTGATGATAGACCCATACTGACTGCAAATAATCATGGTGACGATATTTTTGTGTAACAATAGGCTGAACCATAGCTTGACTCAGCTAGTTCACTGCATAGCACAAATCTAGTCGTATGTTCACTAAGTACATCAGTGAACCCACAAGTTGCCTGTACACAGTAGCTTCTACTACCTCTCTTGAAGTAGCATCCTCCTTCCTCCAGTTACCTACTAGAGGAGTCTGCTTGGGTTTGCACTTCTCCATGTGGAAGCTCCAGAGTATCTCATTGGCATACTTGCCCTGAGACACAAACAACTCCCCATCCTTCTACCACACTTCCATGCCAAGGAAGTAGTGCATGAGACCCATGTCTTTCATCTCGAATTCTCTTGCAAGGTTCTCCTTGCAAGACATGGTCAACTGATCATCACCTGTCAATATGAGATCATCAACATAAAGAACAATGATCAACTGCCTACCTTCCACCATGATGTGGTATACGTTTGCATCTGCTTCACTCTTTGTCAAGCCCAACTCGGTGAAGTAGTTGTCGATCCTGGTGTACCAAGCACGAGGTGCTTGCTTCAACCCGTACAAAGCTTGCTTGAGTCGACACACATGTGACTCATGATCGAAGGTCTCAAAACCTTCCTACTGCTTTATGTACACCTCCTCCTCAATCTTGCCATTGAGGAATGCAGTTTTCACATCCATCTGATGGATCTTCCAACCCATCTGTGCTGATAGTGCCAATATCGATCTGATAGATGAGTACCTTGCTGCAGGAGCAAAAGTCTCATCATAGTCAATCCCCTCGACCTGTGAGAAACCACGGGCAACAAACCTTGCCTTATGTTTCTCCACACTACCATCAACAGCTTGCTTTACCTTGTAAATCCAACAGGAACTTACAACTGACTTGTTCTCCCGTCTTGGAACCACATCCCAAACACTGTTCTGAACTATGGAGTCATACTCCACCATAGCATCAACCCAAATCGATTGCTACACTGCTTCCTCAAAGGAAGATGGCTCAGTCTCAATACATTCCCCAACAATGGCCATGTATCTAGTGTACCTATCAAGTGACCTCCTCTGTTTGCGCAGAGAAGATGGTTCTCCCACATTCTCTCTCGCATTTGACAACAATCTGTTAGCTTCCCTTGATCGCTTCTGCCCATCTCCAGAAGGCTCTACTTGAGTGGATGCCTCCACTCCTGGAACCTCTACATGTGGATTCTCCACATCAGTCTGAAGCTCCTCCTCCTTAGGAACCAAAAGTTCCTCCACAGCCTGTAGTTGGAGCTCCCTCTCAAGGGAAACTCACATGGTCTTCTGCTCATCAAACTTTAGATCTCCGCATACCACTGTCCTTCGACTGGTAGGCAAGTACACCCGATAGTTGTGAGGTGTATCAGTGTACCCCACAAGTATCCCCAACTCAGTTGTTGGCTCAAGTTTCTTCTGGGCATCCTTGGTCACATGGAAAAATACCGATGAGCCAAAGATCCTGAAGTGACTCACATCTAGTCTCTTCCCGGAGAAAGCTTCTTCTGGTGTCTTCATCCCAAGTATGCAATGTGGGCTTCTATTCTACAAATAGACTGCTGTGTTGCATGCCTCATCCCACAAATGAAGTGGTAGGCCTTGGTCATGCAGCATCGCTTGAGCTTCCCCCACAATTGTTCTGTTCTTCCTCTCGGCCACACCATTCTGCTGTGGGTTATGAGGTGCAGTCAATTCCCATTTAATTCCTTCTGCTACACATAAGTCCTTAAACTCTTGAGAGACATACTCTCCACCGTTGTCGCTCCTCAAGGCTTTGATCTTCTTCCCTGATTCTTTCTCAACCAAAGCTTTAAACTCACAAAACTTTGAGAAGGTTTGATCCTTCTTCCACATGAAATAGATCCAACATTTACAAGAAAAATCATCAATGAAAATCACATAATACCTTTGTTTCACGGTGGATGCTGACGAGAATGGTCCACACACATCCGTATGAACTCACTCTAAGATCGCCTCAGCTTGAAAGTCTCGATCATGAAAGGAAGACTTGGTGTACTTTCCCAAGGTACAACCTTTGCATGTATCCACTTGCTCAAGTTTACCTTTGGGAAGTCCAGTAGAGATCTGTTGCATTATCTTCAAGACCCCATGATGCAAGTGGCCCAACCGTCTATGCCATAACTCGCCAATGTCTTGGATTTGCACCAATTTTGCTTTCGAACTCAATGCAGCACAATCATCTACCTCTAGTTTGTAGAGATTCTTCACTCGAATCCCAATCCTCTTGGTCTGACCCATGGCTATGTGTCTCAGGAACACCTTTCCTTTACTGAAGACAACATCGTAGCCTTTATCTTCCAACATCACGACCGATACCAAGTTCTTCATCAGTCTAAGCACATACTTCACATCTGTCAAGGTGAGAGGAGCTCCATGCTCCCTTTGAAAAGTAACCGTGCCCACTCCTAAAACACTATACTTCTCGTCGTCACCCATCTCTATGCGCATCTTGAGGTCTTTCTCCTCCAAGTTACTGAACAAATTCTTATCGCCAGTCATGTGGAATGAGGCTCCACTGTCAAGGTACCAAACAAAACCCACCATCGATGAAACCATACATGCGATGAGGGTAAAATCTAATTCAAACTGAGAGGCCAACACCTCACCTTCACATCCTTTCAAGGATCGCTTCTTGGATTTCTTCAATGGGAAATTAGTTGCATAATGACCCACCTCATGATAATTAAATCATCTCACTTTAGATTTGTCAATCTTCTTCCCACCATGAGAAGAACTCGATTTGGAATGGGAAGCCTTCCCTTTCCCTTTCCTTGCCTTATTGGCTAAGTCTATATTTTCTTCATCATCATGCTTAGATGAAGAACCATCTTTGGTGCTTCTCCTAATCTCCTCCTGCATTAGATCCGACCACAGTCATTCCCAATCCAGAAGTTTCTCTCTTCCATTCATAGAGTCCTCGTAGCTATGCCAGCTCTTAGGAAGACCGAGGAGAGGAAGACTCACCATATCATCATCAGCTGTAGTTATTCCTACACTACCAAGCTCATCTCTGTAGGTGGTGAGCTTGTTCATATATGTATAAATAGTGTCGCCCTTTTCACACTTGATTTTTCGAAGCTTGTCCTTGAGCGCCAATTTCCTTTGGTCGCTGCTATTCTGAAAACAAAGTCTCCTTCCCATGGAGACTCGAGACAATATGGTCTCGAACTCCCTCCAGAAGAATCCGCCTCGCCTTCGCCACACACTTCTTCCATTAAGCCAATTCTTGGGCATTAGCTGCAGCTGGCTTGGGGATTTCTTGATCAATGAAATCCTTCAAACCATTGTCTTCTAATACCACTTCCATGTGATCCTTCCATGCTATATAATTCGAGCTGCCATCCAGTGCATACTCGAGTCTCAAGCCATTGAATGCCATTGGTGAACTTAGAGGTATGATAAGAATTCAATTTAACTTCTCCAACCAAGAACTTCAAACTTCAAATTTTCCCTTCTTCAGTATACTGTTTACTGCTTCGATCACCTTTGCTCTGATACCATGTAGAAATTCTCACTGTAGATCAACCTGATAATGCAATATACTAAAGCAAAATACTTAATCTACTTCTACAATCAAACTTGCGGAAGCTTAATCGATTTGAGCAAGATCAAACAGAACACATATAACAGAGAAGAAGAATCAACACACATGAAACACAAAAGAATACTCTGGGGAAAGCCTCAGCTAAAAACCCCGCTATCTGTATTATCATACAAGTGGAAATATCTCAGGATTACACAAAGCTTTAGCTCTCACAGCTATCCAACTCTCAGTACAATCCCTCACTGCTGCTCATAGACAGAATAGACAACTCATATGCCTTTCCTCTGCCCTCCAAGCCTCCTATTTCCTTGCGCAGTTTTCCCTAGGTGTTCCTGTTGTAACCTTGTGTGACACTGATCTCACACACTGCTCCAACACATTGTAAAACTACACAAATCTCAAGGAATGAATTCCTTCTGCATGCAAGAGATTTTCTTATAGGAAAATTATTGCAACTAATAGTACATTGTCCTTGCCTTTAATCTCAACTGGGTCTTTGTCTGAACTGACATGCATGAGTTATTTATTAGAGAATATTCAGTTATCTGGAGTACACTAGTTTCATGCATGCATGCATTAACTGACTAAACTCACAATTAGTTCCTCCAACAGTTTGGAACTAATTTAATTGGACTTAACTCAGTTAACTGAGCTAAGTAATTACAACTCAAATACAACTCATCCTTATCTCCTTAATTAAGGGAAAACTTCCTCAATCAAAGGGATGACTGTTGCATGACTTCACAAAGACTTCATGTTTTATTTTCTCCAACTAATTAATCCATAATGAATTAATTATTTATTTTTCAAACAACTCGTGAGACTAAATTCGAATTTTAATTCAAGGACAAATTAAAATTGGAATATTCTTGTTGCCACATTTCAACAGTCCTAACGGAGGTTCGATACACCCACAAGGCCGCATAAAGGATCAGATGCCAATTTAATTTTTGGACCCCTATCATGCATTGAAGCATCATTTTGAGAACTTTATTGATTGCCTCAACTTGCCCATTCACCTAAGGGTAGCAGGGAGTGGAAATATTATGCGAGAGTCCCAACTTAGTAGTCAGTTCAGATATCATGTGATTGCGAAAATGTTTTCCATGGTCCGTAACTACATCTTGTGGAACACCAAACCGTGCAATGACATGGTTGAAGAAAAAGAGAGCAGCTACTTTTCCAGTATTATTATATGTAGGCATCACCTTGGCCAACTTGGTAAAATAGTCAACCTCTACAATGATATACCCATGACCCCCAACCGAGTGACGGTTACATGTCATGAAATCAATGGCCCCTTTCACAAATAGTCCAACGGTGATAACAACATTCAAAGGAGAGGGTGGATCACAAGCCTTATGATCATATATCTGGCATGCATGACACTTTTGGACGGTGAGGATGCAGTTGTGAAACATGGTAGGCCGAAAGTAACCGGCATGCAGGATCTTTTGTGCGGTGGCATAAAAAAACATATGACCACCACATGCCCCAAAATGGAATTCATTTGAGAATTTTCTCAGCCCCTGCATGAGTGAGGCACCTTCAAAATACTGATAAAGGGTGTCGTTGATTATAATATAATTTTTGGATTGATATCGGATACGTCTTTGGTCAAAGTGAGACGTATCAGACCGAAAATTCTAAGCTTGGAGATATATGATAATGTCTCCATACCATGGGCCAGATGAAGAAATCAAGAACAACAACTCATCCATAATAGAATCAGCAGACGTTGTCTTAGTTTCAGCAGTTGGAAGGACACAAATTAGCTCTGTAAAAACTAAGTATTTATTCAACTTGGATTTGATGAATTCTAAATAAAACTCTTATAGGATGAAAATCTACTTGGAATACTTTCCCCCAATAATTTTCACAATAAGATGTATGTCATGGGGTTACAATTTGAAACAACTATGGTTTTGTGGAGCAATATATAATGGTGAAATATCTGAACAGCTTGTACAACCACCAAAGATAACTTTTCGACATGAGTATAATTGACTTCAGTATCATTGATATTTTGACTCAAGTAATAAATAGGATGTTTCGTTCCTACATTGTCCTCCTGGGAAAATAACATAGCAATGGTAGTAACTACAACGATGAGGTACAAGAAATAATCACAATGGTAACTAGGGGATATAATAAGGATGCCCGAATCAGAACATATTTCAAGGCATCGAATGCCATTTGAGCATCGTCATCCCAATTGAAGGGAACCCCTTTCTTTAACAAGCAAGTAAATCCTTTGGTCAGTTCGGCGTAGTTGGGAACGAACCTCAGAAGAAATTTAGCCTTCCCTTGGAGCCATTGAAGCTGAAGGAGGGAAGGAGTAGGAAGATCAATGATCACCTAAAACTTCAATGGGTCAATACGAATTCCATGTTTCTATACCACAAAACCGATAATTCAACCAAAACTTACATAAAACACACACTTGTGCGAATTGAATAATGTTTACATTGTAAAAATATAGCTTGAAGATGCATTGGGTGTTAATCTCGATGCTTCAAATGAGCGAGAAAATCATCCAAATATGGTTTCACAATATGTTTGATGTCATGGAAGTCATAACTCATTTCCCTCTGAAATGTAGCACCAACATTCTTTAATCCGAAAGGGAGGTTCCGATACGCAAATGTTCCCCAGGGACAGATGAACATGGTTTAT
Source organism: Pinus tabuliformis (assembly GCA_031772625.1). Lineage (NCBI taxonomy): Eukaryota > Viridiplantae > Streptophyta > Pinopsida > Pinales > Pinaceae > Pinus > Pinus tabuliformis. The sequence continues at coordinate 681,702,382 of CM062815.1, read as the reverse complement.
GTTGGTCCATCGACAAAATGTTGATCTGATTATAGCCAGAGAAACCATCCATAAGCGAAACTATCTAATAACTAACATTTGGTCAATGAATGGGGTGGGATAATTGTCCTTCGAAAAAGCACGCTTGATGTCCTGTTATTCGACACACACACAAATTATTCCATATTTCTTCATGATAGGAACAATGTTAGACACCCAATCAGTTAAAGGAACTGGGTAGATGAAACCAGTGCATAGAATCTTTTCAACTTTGGCTTTAATAGCGGCATCTTTATTGGGATGGACTAGACAGAGGTGCTGTTGAACTGCTTTAGAATCAGGATACATCTTAATTTCATGCACAACTATTTTTGGACTGATACCTGGAATTTATTCATAAGACCATGAAAAAACATCTATAAACTCCTGGAATAGGGCTTTATAAGTCTTGATCTTATCGGGAGAGCAAGACACATCGATATGTAGATTCTTGAAAATGCCAGGTTTGATCAAAATGTCAAGAGGGATAGTCTCTTCAATGTTCGACAAGTTCTTCTCAGAATTGACATCATGGATGGATACATAATTCGTAGATAACTCAATGATATTAGGTCAATAAAGTTGACTAAGATTATCCTCGTAGGAATATGGAAAGGAGGAAAGATGATGATAATTGTCCCATGACATATCATCTGGCATCTGGCATCATGATCTCCATGATTCTCTCATTGGTAGGAAATGTATGAAAGAAAGAATCAAAGGGCGTGTTGTAATCTATGAATGGTTAACCCAATTGATCGACGAGGAGAGGGTAGGGTACACTGCACAGGCCGAATAAATGGCTTCATAGTTGAGATTAATGGGACTGAGCAACATACAGTCACCAAATCTGTCTATATTAGATTCATCTGACACTACCCATGGATCAGTTGGAGTAGTACAAGAATATATCATATTGATATAGGAAACCAAAGTAGATTTGTAAGGATTTGAAGGAGGAGGAAGCAAAAAGGTTCCCATGAGAGGGGAATCCTTAAGCATCCCAACCTTGAAATGCTGATATGGGTGAACCATATTCAGAGGAGGACGGGTGTACACAAATTGAAAAGGAGGATGAGCAGAAAAACAAGGTTCAGGAGAGGGCGATAGTGGATCCAGAGCGGAAACTGATAACACAATATGAGAAAATATGAGGACGGAGACAAGAAGTGGGAATATATAGGCCAATTGATAGAGACTTATTTGTTGGGCATGGTAAATGCAACATAACTTTTGAATTAATGATAAGTGATCTAGACACGTACCAAGGGGTGTGGTGACATAACAGAAAATATAAAGAAAAAAAAAATCTTATTGAGAATTGAAATATCCCCCACCACAATTGGTTACGCCAGGTCATGACTGAAAAACGGAGGACTCTTATAGAAAATACAAAAGCTACAAACTACCAGACATATGAAAGACTACTATTAACATGACTATCTTAACTCCTACCTACAACTATCATGGGGAGAGATCACTTTAATTGGAAGTTGAACAATAAAAGTAGGGTTTCAGGCGAGTGCCATTCACCCATCTAGAAAACAGAGTACCTTCGAGCTGAGAAAGTCGAACAACACCAGAATCTTTAATATCAGTAACATAGAAAGGACCAAGCCAATTCATTTGGAGTTTACCAGGATGTTTGTGGTTCTTTCTATCGTAGAGTAAGACTTGGTCACCTACATAGAATGACTTCTTCTTGATGTGACGATCATGCCAATATTTATGGCGCTTATTTTAAACTGTTTGATGAAAATATGCAAGGAATCAAGATTCATCTAATTTCCACAACTCATTTACTCGTTCAGGAAGAGATTCATCCTCTGATATTCTAGCTGTGTAAGAAATGAAGAGATTCAAAACAATAAATCATGCAGGAACAACAACTTCCCTTCCATAAACTAGTTCGAATGGGGTATACCTATTCAATCTCTTAACAATAGTTTTGTAGTCCCATAAGGTAGCAGGAACCCATTCATACCAATGATATTGACTTGTAGAACAAACCTTAGTGATCCCCTTCTCTAGAATTTTGTTAAATGCTCCAATAGTTCCATTGGATTTCGAATGATATGGCATGCTCTTGTGGTGTTGTATGATGAAGTTCTGCAACAAAGTCTGAACTATTTCATTAATAAAGTGGGAATCTTGATCACTCGTCAAGTTGTGGGGGAAATGTTTGGTCAATTTAGAGTGTCCTAAATTGCTATATTAATTGTCAATCCGGGAGTCGTAAACTGTTGAAGTGTGGCGCACTATATGTGCAAGATAACCTATTTCTTACTTTTGTCATTTTTGGTTTTTTATTTTGTTTTTGAATTTATCTTCGTTGATTTCCTAATGTGAGATGGAAATTCTAAAAGACAAGTATGGATACAAATGTTCAAAGCAATGATGTCCTTTATAATGATTTCCAAAAATTCAAACTTCAAAAGGGTTTTAAAACATGCAATGATGAAATTAATTCCTAAAAGAAAATGAAAATGTGTCACTATTCTAATCAAACAAACAGTGAACTATTGATCATGAAACCATTATCCCTGCTGCTGTCTAAACACAAAAGAAACTGTACTCAAAGAAAAAAATGCAAGTAAAGTAAAGCTAAAATCAAATTACAGCAATTCATATTCTGACCCCTCGCCAGTTAGTCTCGCTATGGCTTTCAGAGGTAATCATAAACAACTTGAGCAATCTGATATCTAATTTGCAGAAAAATAAACTAATATCAAATTACACACTCATACTTCAATCCCTCACCATTAGTCTCGCTATGGCTTTCGGAGGTAACTGATAATGACATGAGCAATTTAATATCTAATTTGCAGAAAAATAAACTAATATCAAATTACACACTCATACTTCAATCCCTCACCATTAGTCTCACTATGGCTTTCGGAGGTAACTGATAATGACATGAGCAATTTAATATCTAAGCTAACTAATAATGCAAATGAACAAAACTGAAATAAATGAAACAGAACTGAAATTGAAAGCTAAGAAAAGTAAGTCAGCAGAAAGACAAGACTGATTCCATGTCATTAGTCATTGTGAAAACTATATGCAAATGCTCGGGCTGTCTACTGTAATATGGAACATACACACTAATCAGTTAACAACAATGTAAAGCATGTAAAATTATGAACAAAAATGAAATGTTAGTACCATAGGAAATGCAATATACATAAGTGAAGAACTGTGGCATAATAAACATAAAAACACAACGTGAAACTGTACAACAAATAATAAACAAAACCTTGGTGTGTGCAAGGGCCCTCTGCACAACCTCAGGCAACAGCTATCAACCATGAATTATGCTCAGAAACAGAGTCTTCTCATATATTCAGAACGCAGTCATAACAACAACAAAATAATGTCACGGTATAGTGGGCTCGTTAACAGTCAACAATACATTACAAAAGACTAACTACTATGCGTATGGAAATGCATTATTTATAGCAAATGTTTACATAACTGATTTCCTAAAAACTGCACTGACAGAGGACACGTGAACGACAACGTCCAGGGATCTAGCATCATGGCTGCCGTGATGATTAAATCTATTGAGGGTGGCTGTTGGATTCGCCTTATGGAGCAGTCCACAGGTGTCGATATGTCCCCAGAGATCTAGGAACGACCACAAAAGTCTTCACGTGGTTGAAAACGGAGTCCTGTTGCTGTAGGATTCCTATATTTGACCACCGCTTAACCACCTTTGACCACGGCCTTCTTTGATGAATTTGACTGAGCCAATAGGACTCGGTCCATGTCCACGCCATTTTCAACTTGCCCATGTGGCTCGATTTGCCTGAAGACACCTGCAATATAGACTTTAACAAAAAGGCTGCGGAAAGTTGAACTGGCTGTGGAAAGTGACAAGATTCCGCAGTTCAATGAGCAAAAATCTAATTCAAACAGCAAACACAGAACATAGTTAGAAAACCACTTTATGTGCTCTTTTAAGCTCAATATGCAATGATGTTGACAACTTAGGAGGTCCAGGTAAATGGAAAAAGTCTAGAAAGGTGTATAGGAAAGATGCAAGTTTGGGGCTCAACATACCCCCACTGTGAAGGTGTTGCATGTCCCCATGCAACCAAAATTTTGACCATCCTTTCTTCAATCCATATGCTCTGACACCTCTGCCAGCACATCCAGCCCTCTTTTCCTCTTCCTTGGTACTACTACCATCCTGGGCTTTCTCATCAAGCATCTGAATTTGAGGTTGACAAGTGCTGTACTCAATGTATTGCATTTCTTCTTCAATTTCCTGTTCTTTTTCTGCCATAGTCCAATGTGTAACATTGTGTTGTCATGAATGATCTTGTCCAATCTGCTTTGCTCCTTTAATGCTTCATTTTCATTTTTAATATGTCTATTTAAAACCTCCAATTCAAAGACTTCTTGTTTCAATGATTGGACTAGAGCTTCTTGTGTTGTGTGAGGCTGAGTGGATGACGTGCTTTGACCTATAGCTGTCTTCTCTAAGGATTCTATATAATCATACATCTCCTGCTGATTTGGGTCTACCTCGGGTGTTGTCTTCCTTGGGCTGACCCCAAAATCCTGTTGAGAGGGACTGATTTCTAAATCTGGCCGAGAAGGACTCATGTCAACATCTGGCTGTGAAATGGAAGTATGGTGTGGGCTATGGTCAAGAGAGGTTGCTGGAGGCTTTTCTGGGGTTTCCCCCCCCCCCAATCAGTCAAGTGGGGCCCTTTGGCTTTTATTGTCTTTAATTTCCCTTTAAGCCTAGAACTTCTTCTTACATGCTGTGGACTAGTATCTTCCTCCATACTCTGCTTTTCCTTTAGTTTTTTCTTGGCTGCAGCCGCTTGTTCTCGAAGATAACCCAATCTTTTAGACAGTGTTTGGTGGTCTTCTTTTTGAGAAGGCTCTGAAGTTTGATATACAACTTCTATGTTTCGTTTCCCTTTTGATTTTCCTTGGTTTCTATCCTTGGTTCTTTTCAGCCTCTCTTCTTGATCAACTTCTTTGGTTTTGCTAATAGGAGGGTCTTGAATTTTTACACTTGTCTCCTTCCTCCTACTCCTTCTTGCTGTACTGCTTTCAGGTACCTCGAGTGGCTCTTGAAAGTAGTTTCTCACCAAAAACCGTTCCCAGGTGTCCCTATTTTTCTTCAATTAGTATTCAATTAGAATTTTCACAAGCCCATGATGATACAAATGGGGTTCTATGTCTTCTATATTCTTTTGGACTGTTGTGCACATCTTTTTCAAGCTCAGCAATAAAAAGTAGGGCAGATTGAGGGTTTGGTTTTCTAAAAAGTTCATCAACAACTGGGTATGATACATATACATTGCCCCAAAATGGCCTTCACAAGTAATGAAATTTTGAATAATTAACAATAAGCTGGCCCACTCCTCTTTTAAAGCATGGACAGGAATTCCTCGTTTGAATATAGTTACATCCATACCTGGATTGCGTAGTATGACTCTCCAAGCCTTCTCGTCAAAGCTCTTGTTCTTGAACCAGCGTTCACCTTCCTGGGGAAGTTCTATAGCAGCTGCTATGGATGCCTCGGTGATTGTAAACTTAAGGTCCCCAATTTCCACCTCCTAGCCGTTAAAAGACCTCGCAAAAGCCTTTGTAATCTCCTTATTGTAGCCTTTGAACTTTTGAATGAACTGTAGCCATTTTTCCTTCTTCAGTATGGTTTTCACTTGCGGGTATCCTTCCAAAAACTTGGGCCCTTCCGGTTCTGCCCTCAACAACAGACCCATCCTTCCTTCTGTTCTTAAAACTCGTTTGCGTGAGGAGGATTTAGCGGAAGTGAGACGGCTAGGTTATGGGAGTGAACAGAGTTTATGGAGAAAACCAGTGACTGTGAGCGGAAAACAGAGGATAGACAGCGGAAATGAATTCGTGAAATGGGGTGAAGGCTTATGTGAGCAAGGTGGAAATGCAGCCGTGATGTCAATAGAACAGTAGGGGGAGTAAAATGCATCCAACATAATTTTAAATTGGGTGGCTGCAGAACACATTTATGAAACGGCTGCGGATTTTGTGCAGCTGAGAAGATCCGTAGTCAAATCGACCACGTCCTCATGATTACAGGTGGGGTGTTAAAATGCAGCCAACACAAATTAAATCCGAAGGCTAATCATAAGACCATTTGGAAAATAAATGCATGGTTCGTGGAGGAATGTCGTGGAATGGTTATGGAGGCTATCACGGCAATCATTGCATATAGTGGAGCTTATGGTTTAATAACTATGCAAAAATGTGTTTTGATTGCTATTTGAAATAAATTTCTACTCATACCTTGGAATTTTTTCCATTTGTTTGTCCATTAACCCTTGATCAGGTGCTCCTTATTGATGCCTTTAGGTGCTCCATGTATTCATAATATGTCCTCAGTCATACCTGCATTTGATTTCATGATTATTGAACTAACATCTGACTGTTAGTTTTGCAAAACAGGGTGATAGCTACGGAAACTGCTTCTGGCTGCGGAAAATGACACAGTAATCATTTGACTAAATGGAAATGGATAGATGATAACTGACTGAATGAAAATGGTTATGAAAGAAACTTTTATTGGTGAAATGAAATGAAATGGATGAAATGGAGTGGAATGAAGTGGAGTGGGGTGTAATGAAGTGGAATGAAGTGGAGTGGGGTGTAATGAAGTGGAATGAAATGGAGTGGAGTGTCACAAAACTGTGAAATGAGAGAGAGAATCTTTTTTTTTTTTGGAAAATATAGGGTGTCAGGTGTTCCTGATTTTCGCTCTATATTTTCTGTATAAGACTGCCAATCAATGATTGGTTTTCAGGCTTATACAATTTTTTTTTTTTTAGAAACAGAAAGGAACAAAGGCTAGGCTGGTGGAGAAGAAGGATTCTTCTTCACCAACCTTATTGCAGAACTATCTTGAAACATTTTGATAAATTCCTCTTTTGAGAGTGGCTTATGATAGATCTTTAATCTCTGGCCATTCACAATAAGAGGAGTTTGAGATTCATCAATGGTCTTGATTCTTACCGCTCCATTGCTAAAGATTTTGTCAATCTCATATGGCCTAAGCCAATGAGTCTGAAATTTTCCTTTAAAATCTTTAAACTTGGAATCAAATAGTAATGCCCAATCTCCTTCTTGAAACTTCTTCTCTTTGATGTATTTGTCATGCCATTTAGCTCTTTGATATTGAACTAGATCAGTTCTTAGAATTGCCTCTTGTCTGATCTCATCTAGCTCATTCAACTGCTCCATTCTGTGCTTTTGGGCTTCTGATAGATCCATCCCCAACTGAACTGCCATCTTGAAAGTTTTGACTTGGAACTCAATGGGGAGCAGGACTTCTTTCCCATAAACAAGTTCATAGGGAGAATGTCCTGTTGTATTCCTCCATGTAGTTCTGTAGGCCCATAAGGCTTCAGGAAGCCTTTCTGCCCAATCTCTTCTGTGTAGATGAACAATTTTGGTGATGATGCCTTCAATAACTTTGTTTGTAGACTCCACTTGGCCATTTGCTTGCGGATGGTAAGGAGTAGATTTTCTGTGCTTGATTTTGTATTCTTCCATCAGCTTTTCCATCAGGTTAGATGTGAATTAACTTCCTTGATCTGTCACAATTTCTCTTGGAACACCAAAGTGAGTAAAAATATCCTCATAAAGAAAATTAACAACTGAATTTTCAGTAGCAGAAAGTAATGCCTTGTCTCCTACCCATTTAGTCACATAATTAGTGCATACCAATATATACTTCTTTTGTTTAGATGGTGGATTAATAGGTCCAATGAAATCTAAAGACCAATTTTCAAAGGGTTCGATGAGTACCTGCGGTTGCAATGACATTTCATTTGAAAGGGTCGGTTTCCCTACTCTTTGGCAGCTGTCACACCTTTTGACATATTCTTTTGCATATTTGAAGAGGGAAGGCCAATGATATTCTAAAGAAAGAATTTTATAGGCTGTCCTTTTGTCAGCAAAGTGTTCGCCACATGGTTCATCATGACATGCCTTGAGGATGTCAGGCATTTCATCTTCCCTAACACATCTTCTGATCACAAGATCTGGCCCTGTTTTAAACAATTCATTAGAAATTCATGAATATTTTGAACTCTCATGAATAATCTTTCTTCTTTCACTAGGAAATAGATGTGGAGGCAGTTTCCCTGTAACCAAATAGTTAGCAATATCTGCATACCAAGGGGTCTTAGTAGTTACTGCAAATAAATATTCATCAGGAAACTTGTCCTCTATAGGAGAATCTTCTTTAGTATTCTGGATCCTAGACAAGAAACCAACGACTGTATTTTGTTTCCCTGGTCTATCCAACACAGTAATATTGAATTCCTGTAAAAGTAAGAGCCACCTTGTAACTCTTCCATTAGTAACAAGTTTTTTCATTAGATATCTAATCACAGAATGATCAGTATGGATAAAAGTTTCATAGCCTATTATATAATGTCTAAACTTATTGATTACATGAACAACAGCTAAGAACTCTTTTTCAGTCACAGTATAGTTCAAATCAGTGGGAGTTAAGTTTTTACTGGTATAGTAAATGGCATAAGGAACTAAATCCTTTTGACCCAACATAGCCCCTAGAGCTGTATCTGAAGCATTTGTAGAAATATGGAAAGGAAGTTTTCAATTTGGCCCTCTCAAGATGGGTGCTTCAGATATTCTTGTTTTCAAAGTTTCAAATGCTGATTGACAATCAAGATCCCATTTGAATTCACAGTCTTTTGTGAGCAATTTGAAGAGTGGAGATGCTATTTTAGTGAAGTTCTCTATAAATCTTCTACAGTACCCAGTAAATCCCAGAAAACTTCTAACATATTTTTGACAATTTGGAATAGGTAACTTGGAGATGACTTCAACTTTTGATCTATCAACTTTAATCCCATCCCCTGAAATGTGATGTCCCAAAACAATACCTTCAGTAAACATCATAAAGCATTTTTCATGACTTAATGAAAGGTTTGTTTCTTTACATCTTATAAGGAATTTTTCCAAATTCTCTAATGCCTCTTCAAATGAATTACCATAAACTGTAAAATCATCCATATAAACCTCTACACAATCATGGATTAGATCAAAAAAGATTCCTAGTACTGCTCTTTGGAATGTTGCAGGTGCATTACATAATCCAAAAGGAAGCACTCGGTAAGCAAAAGTTCCCCATGGACAGGTAAATGTGGTCTTATCTTGATCTTCAGGTGCTACCTGAATTTGATTATAGCCACTAAAACCATCCAAGAACGAAAATTACTTTTTGTCTGCTAGTGTATCTAATACCTGATCTATAAAGGGCAAAGGAAAGTGATCCTTCAAAGTTGCTTTATTCAATTCCCTGTAATCAATGCATACCCTCCATTTACCATTCTTTTTAAGTATTATAACCAAAGGAGAAACCCATCGGCTATCTGAAATTGAATAAATGAAGTTTACATTGAGTAGTTTTTGGAGCTCTTCTTTCACTATCTCCCTAAGGTTTGGATTCATCCTTCTCTGAGGTTGTCTGATTGGTCTACTGTTTTCCTCGATGTAGATGTGATGAATGCAAGTATTAGGGTCAATACCCTTCATATCAGTATACTCCCATGCAAATGCAATAGAATGTTTTTGCAAGATTTTGGTTAGCTCTTCCTGTTGTGACTTTTCCAAATTTTTATTGATATTCAATGTTTTACCTAGAAAAATCTCAATGGCGGAACTACCGAACTCTTCCATAGAGTAAAGAGACATTTGTCTTGATGATAAATACTCAATGTCAGAATCTAACTGAAATTGTGTGTGGTCATATTCTGAAGATGTTTCAAAGTTTTCTAATGTGTTCAGAATTTGACTATCTTCACTGATTTCAGAAATGGTAAAGACAGGTTGTATAGTGTCCTCATCATCGACCCATTCATTATCTCCTACTTCTGTAATTGCTTTTGCTGGAGGATACAAATTGAACTTCTTTATCGAATTACCATCAGAAATGTATCAGCTGTGGCTAGCCAAGGTCTTCCTAAGATGAGTGGGTGCCCTCCTAAATTACTCTTGGGAGTTAAAATCATGAAATCTACTGGATATTCCCAAAAATCTAAGGAGACTGAAATATCTTCTAATACACCATCTGGTTTGATAATTGATCGATCTGCAAGTTGCAGTAAGGTAGGTGTAAAAACAAGATTAGGAAGTTTAAGCTGTTCCATAGTCTGTCTACTCATAATGTTGATAGCAACCCCCAAGTCAATCAAAGTATTTGGAATTTCTACCCCATTTATATGTGTCTTGACAATTGGACTACCGGGATTTACATATTTCTGCATGGTAATTTTTCCCATCATGATATCTGCAATTTTTCCTACCAGGTGGATTCTTCTTGTATCTCTTGGTTTCCTTCCTGGTCTTTTGAGACTCTACTCCTTTATTGTTTTTGCTAGAATAGGAATCTCTCTAATGGCTTGTAGCAAGGGGATCTTGATACAGAAATTCTTTAATTCATCTAGGAAATCATAGTCAGGCAACAAGATTTGTTTTTCCACCCCTTTGTCAATTTGTAATCTTTCAAGGAAAGGAGGTGTGGATGAAGATGCAGGTTGCTCAACTATAGGAGTTGTGGGGGTTGACTCTTTTTATTTTTATTTTTGAGTGTTTGGGTTTTGAAGAGATGCTTCAGAACCTTTATTGATTTTAAGAGAATCTTCCTCAGAAGTACTTTGCTTTTGAGCATCTATAGAAGGTTTTTCTAAAACTCTACCAAACCTGAGTTGTACATCATTGAGAGGAACAATCATATACGTAGGAAATTGTTGTCCTTCTACCATGTAAGCATTCTGAGGATTTTTATTATTGGGATTTGGCAATGGCTGGGTTGGTAGTTGATTTGTCTTTTGTTGAAATGGAAGCAAGAGTTTAGAATTTGGATTATGTTGAGAAGGTTGTTGTGGTTGTGGAAATGGCAATGAAAGTTGTGGGTTTTGATTTGGAAGTTGTGGAGCTTGTTGATTTTGAAAAGATGGAGGATATTGATAAAATTGAGCAAATCTCCCATAAGGATTTTGCATACCTTGTACCCATGATTGATATGGATTTTGAGGTTGGGACCAAGGTTGTTGCCAAGGATTCCAATTTGGTGGGGGTTGAAAGTTCATGGGGTTGTTAAACCCTTGATTTTGTTGCCCCTACCAAGGTCTCCTTGAAACAAAACAGAGAGACTCTATTGAATTTGGATCTTCTTGAAAGACAGCTTTGAGCCCAGGAATTGAAGGACAATCCTTGGTCTCATGGCTTTCCGAGCAAATCATACATGTTTCTACAACTTTTGCATCCAAGGGGCATTCCCTTAGAGCATGTTTCTTCCTACATTTTGGACAAAAGATGGCCAAGGCTTCAGCTTCTGCTTTCTGCTTGTTTTGTATTTTAAGGGTGTCTAGTTGTTCACTAAGGCTCCCTAGAATATTAGTTTTGAACTCATCAAGCATATTGCCAATATCATCCCTACTTACTGATCCAGTTGCAGATTTGTTTGCTCTAATAAGAGAAGGATCTCTAGGCCCTTTTCCAGTTTTAGATTTTCCCCTCGAGAGATGGACACACAGTTCTGCTATGTCATGAAGTGGAAGTTGAGAAATATCTCCCTTTCCCATCATGTTTAAAATATCTATCCATTCATCTCTAATAGCTTTTAATAGAAGGGATTTCAAGGTCTCCTCATCTAAGTTACTCATTTTTGCTCTTTTTAAGTTGTATTGAAATCTTTCAAGTAAATCCTCCAAGTTTTCATCTTCTTTTTGCACCATTTTGAATACCTCATCCTTATGGTTGGTGGGCATGCAATAGTCCAGGTATCTATCCAAATTTTTTTGTTTCATATCATTCCAAGTCCTAATAGATTGAGTGACTAATCCCATGAACCATTTCAAATCAGATCCCTTCAATGTTGAAGGAAACAATTTGAGTTTTTGAGAGTCTTCCATATAGTCATAAGTTCGGCACACGACTTCAAACTCAAATAGAAATGTTTCAGGATCCTCACTTCGCAACCCATAAAAGTTTGGGAGGACAGATGGTGAGATATTTTTCATTGTTGTATGAGTTTCCTCATCAACTATAGGGAATCCAAATGAGTTATCTCCATCCCTATTTCCCCCATTGTTACCTCTACCTCCTCCATTGTTTCCTCCTCCTCTACCTCTACCTCCTCCTCCAAATCCGTTTACTACTTCCTCTGTCATGATAGTTTCCTCAGAGATTTCAGAGTCCTCTAGTTCTTCTATTAATGGCGAACGAGGAGGAATTTCTCCCTCTTCTTCTTCAGGTGATTCTACTTCTTTGATTACAATATGTTCCCCTGTAGAAGTAAAGAAAGATTCTTTCCCTAGGTCAGATTTGATGGATAGTGTGGGAGAGTCTCCTAATTCAGCTACTGCCCCTTGAATTCCAGGAATCCTAAGGTTGGGAGTGTGAGTTGGAGATGATGGAGGTGTATCTTGTCTATGCCTTGAAGTAGATGGAGTTGTAAAAATCGAACTCTTGGCCCTAGCTATAAACCTTCCCCTAGAATCTCTTGCTCTATGCATGTCATTTTTATTTTTTATCTTCAAGTCGGGCTAATAATTCTCTTTCTGATCTTCCAGATCACACTAGGTGCAAGAAGAGAGCATACTCAAGAAATTATTGAACTAATAATTCTCCTTTCTGATCCTCCAGATCACACTAGGTGCAAGAGGAGAGCATACTTTGAGAAGTTATAAATTTTTACCTTCCTTGAATATTTTTTTTTTTAAGAAATTGACTACCTAGTTACACTTCCCTGGCAACGGTGCCAAAATGTTTGGTCAATTTAGAGTGTCCTAAATTGCTATATTAATTGTCAATCCGGACGTCATAAATTGTTGAAGTGTGGCGCACTATATGTGCAAGATAACCTATTTCTTACTTTTTGTCGTTTTTGGTTTTTTATTTTGTTTTTGGATTTATCTTCGTTGATTTCCTAATGTGAGATGGAAATTCTAAAAGACAGGTATGGATATAAATGTTCAAAGCAATGATGTCCTTTATAATGATTTCCAAAAATTCAAACTTCAAAAGGGTTTTAAAACATGCAATGATGAAATTAATTCCTAAAATAAAATGAAAATGTGTCACTATTCTAATCAAACAAACAGTGAACTATTGATCATGAAACCATTATCCCTGCTGTTGTCTAAATACAAAAGAAACTGTACTCAAATAAATCCAAAAATTGCAAGTAAAGTAAAGCTAAAATCAAATTACATCAATTCATATTCTGACCCCTCGCCAGTTAGTCTCGCTATGGCTTTCGAAGGTAATCATAAACAACTTGAGCAATCTGATATCTAATTTGTAGAAAAATAAACTAATATCAAATTACACACTCATACTTCAATCCCTCACCATTAGTCTCGCTATGGATTTTGGAGGTAACTGATAATGACATGAGCAATTTAATATCTAATTTGCAGAAAAATAAACTGATATCAAAGTACACACTCATACTTCAATCCCTCACCATTAGTCTCACAATGGCTTTCGGAGGTAACTGATAATGACATGAGCAATTTAATATCTAAGCTAACTAATAAAGCAAATGAACAAAACTGAAATAAATGAAACAGAACTAAAATTGAAAGCTAATAAAAGTAAGTCAGCAGAAAGACAAGACTGATTCCATGTCATTAGTCATTGTGAAAACTATATGCAAATGCCTGGGCTGTCTACTGTAATTTGGAACATACACACTGATCAGTTAACAGCAATGTAAAGCATGTAAAATTATGAACAAAAACGAAATGTTAGTACCATAAGAACTGCAATATACATAAGTGAAGAACTATGGCATAATAAACATAAAAACACAGCGTGAAACTGTACAGCAAATAATAAACAAAACCTCGGCGTGTGCAGGGGCCCTCTGCACAACCTCGGGCAACAGCTATCAACCACGAATTATGCTCAGAAACAGAGTCTTCTCATATATTCAGAACACAATCATAACAACAACAAAATAATGTCACGGTACAGTGGGCTCATTAACAGTCAACAATACATTAAAAAAGACTAACTACTATGCGTATGGAAACGCATTATTTATAGTAAACGTTTACATAACTGATTTCTTAAAAACTGCGCTGACAGAGGACACATGAACAACAACGTCCAGGGATCTAGCATCATGGCTGCCATTATGATTAAATCTATTGAGGGTGGTTGTTGGATTCACCTTATGGAGCAGTCCACAGGTGTCAATATGTCCCCAGAGATCTAGGAACGGCCACGAAAGTCTTCACGTGGTTGAAAACGGAGTCCTGTTGCTGTAGGATTCTTATATTTGACCACCGGTTGACCACCTTTGACCACAACCTTCTTTGATGAATTTGACTGAGCCAATAGGACTCGGTCCATGTCCATGTCATTTTCAACTTGCCCATGTGGCTCGATTTCCCTGAAGACACCTGCAATATAGACTTTAACAAAAAGGCTGCGAAAAGTTGAACTGGCTACGGAAAGTGACAAGATTCCGCAGCTCAATGAGCAAAAATCTAATTCAAACAACAAACACAGAACATAGTTAGAAAACCACTTTATGTGCTCTTTTAAACTCAATATGCAATGATGTTGACAGCTTAGGAGGTCCAGGTAAATGGAAAAAGTCTAGAAAGGTGTATAGGAAAGATGCAAGTTTGGGGCTCAACAGGAAACCAACCTAGTAATAATGTTTTCAAAGATAAATCTAGCAGTTGTGTCTGCAGTACAATATTTAACTAGAGAAGCTTCCGCCCAACAAGTGAGATAGTTTGTTGTCGTAATAATATATCGGGAATGAGAATCACAAGAAAGATGATTGATAGGTCCAATAAAATAAAGAACCCACTTTTCGAATGCAGCAAGTGCATGTACTAGATTTAGGGGAATTTCATCACGTCGCAATGATTAACCAACCTGTTGGAAAAAATCACAAGTTCTGGTGTACTCCTTCGCATCCTTAAAAAGAGTTGGCCACCAAAGACCAACTAGTAATACCTTTCAAGCAGTAGCCTTACCTCCAACATGTCCTTCAACAATTCCAACATGGAATTCCTGCAATATCCCTTCCCTTTCATGATCGAGAACACATCGGTGAAGAATCTGATCAAGCCCCATCCTATATAATTTTCTAGCAATCAATTGATAGTTTTCTACACAAAAAACTAAATGCTTCCTTTGCACTGTAGTGTAATCAGATGGGCACTGACCTATAGCAAGAAAGTTAGCAATCTATCTTAATAGTCAAGGACAACTTCAATGTGTAACAGATGAGCATCTGACAACTCATCATCAATCGACCCTCCTGACTCTCCTAACTCCAATTTGGATAGATGATTTGGCCCCACATTTGACCTTCCAGGCTTGACAATGACCTTGAATGTGAACTCTTGAAACAACAACAACCATCGAAAAATTCTTCCTTCAAGCACAGGCTTGTTAACTAAGTACTTCAATGTTGAATGGTCTGTGAAAAACTTAAACGAACCTCCTAACAAATAATGGCAGAACTTATGAAGAGAGTATACCATCACTAAGGCTTCTCGTTCTCTGGTGGTATAATTCTTCTTTGCATTAGAAAGTTTTTTGCTTGCGAAATAAATAGGGTGATATAAGTTTCCTTCACCTAGTTGCGTCAGAATAGTGCCCAAAGCAATCTCAGAGGCATCAACATGGACATGGAACTGCTTGTTCCAGTCAGGATAGACCAAAATTGGTGCACGTGCAAGCTTCTCTTTCAGTATATCAAATGCAGCAATACATTCTACAGACCACACAAAATGCTTGTATTTCTTGAAGAGCTTCTCCAGCAAAGTCGTAATAGAAGCGTAATTCCGAATGAATCTTTGAGTGTATCCCATAGTAGAATGCAACTGATGAACTGAAGTGGGTGGCGACATATTAAATATCATTGTGACTTTAGCAAGATTCACACAAACCCCCTCATAAACAAGATTCCCTAGAAGAGTTCCAAAAGGTACAACAAAGATGCATTTTTTTAGGTTCAAGGATATCTGAAGTTGTCTGCACCTATCAAACATAACCCTTAACAAACTCGGGTGATTCTTGAGTAAATTGTTAACATTCCAATCATCCATGTAAACTTCCAGGAATTGATGTATATACTCATGAAAAGCAGCAATGATAATACGAGAGAAAATAGTTGGAGCATTCTTCAACCCAAAATGCATAACATTATACACATACAACCCCCATTCAGTGGTGAATGTGGTCTTCTTCTTTTCCTTCTCAACAATACGAACTTTATGATAGCCCGTTAGTCCATTAGTAAAGGAATATTCTTCATTTCCCCCAACATTGTCCAAGACTTCATCACTGAATGAGGTGGGAAATGGATCATGCACACATGCATTGTTGAGACTTCGATAGTCAACACATACCTAGATTTCATTTGAATCCTTCTTATCCTGAATGACAATGGGGCTTATCCATTCAGATTCATCCATGTGGAATATGAGACCGAAAATTAAAATCTTATCAACCTCCTTGACCTTCACCTTTACTTGTGGATTCAATCTATAGGGTCGATCCTTAACAAGCTTCACATCTGGATTTAGTGCAGTTTTCATTTCTCCCATATCGCATTTAATTCCCTTCAACTCTATTAAAATTGGAAACTAGGGAAAAACTTCATGTGGGTCATCTTATTCATGGCTAATAATATTTTTATTAGATTCCTCTCGTCGAGAGGTGTAGGATTGATATAAATATCATCCGATTCCGATAAGTATTCATGGAGATATGAATTTATTTTGATTATGAAATTATTATCAAGCCAACCTACAACTCATGTAGGCTCAGAAGCCCAACAGTCACATCTATTCAAACACCAACATTGTGTATAAATACAAGATGAATTTTCCTCATTTGGACTCACTCATCTCGTCACATCTCTCTCTCTACTGCGCAGAAAAGAGTCTCTTCTCTACTGTGCAGAAAAGGTTCTCTCCCTCACACATGTGAAGCCGGAAGCTGCTGAAACTGAAGCTGTAACTGCAGAAGTAAAGATTGACCTACATGGACTAGAATATCTCCTCATCTGAACTGTGTTGTAGGTTCATCTGAACCTCCTCTGGAAGCAGCAACTTTTGGTGGTGGAATCAAGTCAATCCAACGGACGGTTTGCAAGATATCGACTGCGTTAGTTTGAACCTGGAAGCTACCGAAACTGAAGCTGCAACTGCAGAAGTAAGTTTGACTACGTGGACTAGAAGATATCCTCATCTGAACTACGTTGTAGGTTCATCTGAACCTCCTCTGGAAGCCGCAACTTTTGGTGGTGGAATCAAGCCAATTCGACGGTCGGTTTGTGAGATATCATCTGCCCTAGTTTGATGATGAAGCCACTAATGCTGATGCTGCTGATCTAGGGTTTACTACTGCTGATATGAATCAGATTTATTGTACTATTTATCTCTACTGAATTATTGAAGATAAAAGAAGATTTGATCAAAGGGTTTCCCCACACATTGTGGGGTTTGTCCCTGGCTAGCCGCCACATCTTGTGTCCCTTGTCTTGGCTTGTTTTCTGTCAATCGTTTAATGTTCTATCTACACTTTACTTTATGTAAATGTGATTGCTAATCTGTGGAATATAATAAGGAAAAGAAGTAAACTGTTATAAGCATAGAACATACCATAACTTAACATTGTATCGGAGGTGAGGTGAAGACAAAGCCCGAGCAAGAGCAATCACCGAAGAGAAGATTGGCAAGGCTACCCTAAAAGAACAATGAGGCCCTCAACACTCCTTCCTTCCGAAGACAAGCTCTATGAGAAAGCTGACTATCATAGATGGAAGATTTCTATCAATCTAACCCTTGAGGATCAAGGAATGTTGGATCATCTGAGAGGCAATATTGTTGAGCCTCCATCAAATGCACCTCATGCTGCGAGGAACAAATGGAAAAATGGAGAAATTAAGGCAAAGAAGATCATCTGGGACTCTATCGACATGCGCTTGGTGGCCTACATCTCTGAAATAGACACCTCCAAGGAAATCTATGATAGATTGGTGAGTTTATTTAAAGTTAATGATAAAAATCAAGTTTTGTTTCTTAGAAATAAGCTGAAGGAAATCAAGAAGGGTAAAGATGAGAGTATGCAAGCATACTTCTTAAGGATCACCGAAATCAGGAACAATCTCCTATCTATTGGGGAGGCTATTACTGACAGGGAAATGGCACTCATGACTCTTGGAGGATTACCATCCGAATGGTACGTGTTCAGGACTACTCTTCTGAAAAATAATGTAATTCCTGGTTTTGAGGAATTAATGGCTTGATGCATTCAAGAAGAAACAAGGATAGAAGAGCAAGAAATGCCCTTGCCTAAAGGTCCTCCTACGACTTTTTCTTCTCATGCTAAGAAAAGAAATAATTCCGGGTTTAAATCGAAAAGAAAGGCTAGACCTAAGGGTGGAAGAAAAGGACGATGTTACATTTGCAATAAAGCAGGTCACTATGCAAGGGAATGCCCTGATAGAAAGGACTCTCACCGTGACGATGATCAAAATCCCTCTCATGGTAATCGAAGGGATGGAAAATTCAATAGCAAAGGTAAAAGGAATGTTGGAAATCAAGGAAGAGGACAACCATTCAAGAAGGCTAGAAATTCCAGGATGTATTAAATGCACCTGAGCTCCGAAAGAACCTGGTGCCCATCTCAGCAATGGAAGACAAAGGCTACAAGGTAACCTTCAGCGATGGCAAGGTACGTATATGGAAAAATAATGTTAAAGATGCCTTTATTCTTGGGTTTCATGTTGATTCATTATATCAGGTCGATGGAAGTCCGCTAGTTGTCATATCTTATGACACATCTCTTCAGTCTGAACTTTGGCATCGAAGGTTTGCCCACCTTCATTACAAAGCTGTACCCGATGTAAGACAGATGGTGGCAGGGATGCCCAAATTCCGAGTAGAGAAAGAAGGTGTATGTCCAGGATGTGCCGAAGGAAAGCTCAAAAGGGGACCATTCCCCTCAAGTCAAAGCAAGACCTCCGATATATTACAGTTGGTTCACCCAGGCATATCTGAGGCTGGCATTAAGAGGGAGACTACTACACCACATACTCCTGAGTAGAATGGTGTGGCAGAAAAGAAGAATCGTACGATTGTGGAAGCTGTCTCTATGGGTAGATGATGTAACAATGCCTGATGTGGAGGAACCCATGGATCCTATTTATCCACCTGAGCCTTCCTCTTCTAGGAAGAGGTCTTCATGGCTTAGGGGGGATACTTGATGATGCTAAAGGACATGCTGCATGCTGAGGAACCTTCCGTGAAAGTAAGAAACCTAACAGGTATCAAGGATACCTAACCATCATGAGCACGATTATACAAAATGAGCCGTCATCATTCTCATATGACGTCAAGCATCAAGTATGGAAGGATGCTATGACCGAAGAATATGAGTCTATTATGAAGAATGATGTCTGGGAAGTAGTTCCTAGACCCCAGGACAAGACAATTGTCACGTCAAAATGGCTATACAAGATAAAGCATGCAGCAAATGGAAGTACCAAAAAATATAAGGCTCGTTTTGTTGCTCGTGGTTTCTCCCAGAAGGAAGGTATAGACAATGATGTGATATTTTCACCTGTTGCCAGATATACAACCATCCGCTTGATCATAGCCCTTGTGGCTTCATAAGGATGGAACCTACATCAGATGGATGTCAAGACCGCATTCTTGCACGATTCGATCAAAGAAGAGGTCTATGTGGAGCAACCAGAAGAATTTGAGATTTATGATCGAAAATCTCATGTATGCAGGTTGAAGAAGGCTCTTTATGGGCTAAATCAAGCACCTCAAGCATGGTATGAGAGGATCGATAGCTACTTGATGAAGCTAGGATTCACTAGGAGTGAAGTCGATCCTAACCTTTACTTTAAGGTTGAAGATGACAAGCCTCTCATACTGGTGCTGTATGTGGATGACCTCTTTCTAACAGGTGCACACCCTCTCATTCAAAAATGTAAGAGGGAGTTGGCTTCTGAATTTGAAATGAAGGACCAAGGACTTGAAGTGTGGCAGAAGCCAAGGGAAATTTTCCTATCTCAAGGAAAATATGTGGTGAAGATTCTGGAAAGATTTGGTATGGTGGACTGCAAGCCTATGACTACCTCAAGGATCTTAACTTTCAGAAGTTATATGGTTGTGATGTTGGACCAGATTTGGGAAATGCCTATGAGTTTCAAAAACTCATTCGCCTTGATGTTCTTGGTGAACCTCCGTCCGAACATATGTTTTGCAGTTAGCATTATGAGCTCATATTTGGTTGAGCCTCACTAGATTGGTGCCAAGAATCTTCTGAGATGTCTTCAGGACACAATTTCTCATGGATTGAGATACATTGCCGGAAATATGAAACCGCATGATTATTCGAATGCTGATTAGGCAGGTAGTGTGGAGGATCACTGGAGCACTTTTTAGTGATGTTTCTATTTGGATTCTGCTTCGATATAATGGATGAGCAGGAAGCAGAAGTCGGTTTCCATAAGCACCACCAATACTAGATACATATCTACGAGTATGATCTCGTATGAAGCTGCCTGGTTAGGGAAGCTCTTCAGTGAGCTATTTGAACACATACCACTGTGATTCTCTGTAGCAACCAGAGGTGGGATTCAATTATTGAGGAATCCCATATTCGTTGATTGCTCCAGCAAATAGACATCATCTGGGATATTGTAAGTCGATGAGCAAGGAGGCTCCATCGCATTAAGATGATGTACAGGTCGATACACCTTATTAAAGCCCCGAGGAAAGACCTAATCTGTGATTTTCCCAAACGAATTGGAGTCGTCAAGAAACCCTTGTACAAGGGTCCTGCATGTTGCATACATTGAGCTCTAGGAGCTCTGAGGGCTTATGGTTCTTACTGCAGCAACATACGACCATAGGGTGACTCACCCTCCCCTGGTGGTGTGCACTGGAACAAGATGATTCGCTCTCTTATGGTACAAGATGATTCGCTCTCTTGTGGAACACGATGATTTTCTCTCCTGTGTAGCAGGATGATTAGTTCTCTTGTGAGGCCTGCATTGATGTGTTCTCCATGGTGATTGTAGCAGGATTGATGTGTTCTCCTGTGAGGCCTGGATTGATGTGTTCTCCATGGCGGCCTGGATTGACGTGTTCTCCATGGCGATTGTAGTAGGATTGATGTGTTCTCCTGTGAGGCCTGGATTGATGTGTTCTCCATGGCGATTGTAGTAGGATTGATGTGTTCTCCTGTGAGGCCTGGATTGATGTGTTCTCCATGGCGATTATAGCAGGATTGATGTGTTCTCGGCCTGGATTGATGTGTTCTCCATGGCAATTGTAGTAGGATTGATGTGTTCTCCTGTGAGGATAGGATTGATTAGTTCTCCTGTCGAGGCATCCTACCCATGTAGTCTGGGACTCATGGGAAGTACCTTTCATCTGATCAATGAGCAGGGAAATGAAGTTAGGGACCATAGTAGTACCGATGGACACATATTTATATCTACCGTACTCCCTATGCTAGGATGACCTCCATTGATCTGGGATCAATGATACTGGTTTGGGACCAGTGGTAGGAGTTGTACCATACTATGACGCTGACTTTGGGTCGGTTGAGACTGGTCTGGGACCAGTGGTACATACTCTAAGACTGACTTTGTGTCAGTGCAGTACTGGTCTGGGACCAGTGAGAGTGGTACATACTATGACGCTGACTTCGGGTCGATTGAGACTGGTCTAGGACCAGTGGTACACTCTCTGAGACTACGATACTGGTTTGGAACTAGTGGTAGGAGTGGTCTGAGACTATGATACTATGAAGCTGACTTCGGGTCGGTTGAGACTGGTCTGGGACCACTGGTACGCACTCTGAGACTGACTTTGAGTCAGTGGAGGATGATACTGGTCTGGGACCAGTGGAGTTGTACTCACTATGACGCTGACTTTGGGTCGGTTGAGACTAGTTTGGGACCAGTGGTACATACTTTGAGACTGACTTTGAGTCAATATGATACATCCTTGATCATTTCTTATTCTTCATAATTCGGACAAAAGCATAGCAGAAAAGAACAATGCAAGAGCAGAGCATAATAGAGAAAAGCAACATAGATTAGTACAGGGCAGATCAAGACAAAGTAGAACAGGTAGAATAGAGCAGAGCAGGACAAGGTTCAGGCTATACAGGGTAGTGCATTTGATGGATGAATAGTAACGACCGATAGACAGATTGCAGATGAAGTTGACCCAAGTTGAGAGGGAGTGTTAAAATTGGAAACTAGGGCAAAACTTCATGTGGGTCATCTTATTCATTGCTGATAATATTTTTATTAGATTCCTCTCGTCGAGAGGTGTAGGATTGATATAAAGATCATCCGATTCCGATAAGTATTCATGGAGATATGAATTTATTTTGATTATGGAATTATTATCAAGCCGACCTACAACTCATGTAGGCTCAGAAGCCCAACAATCGCATCTATTCAAACACCAACGTTGTGTATAAATACAGGAGGACTTTTCCTCATTTGCACTCACTCATCTTATCACATCTCTCTCTCTCTACTGTGCAGAAAAGAGTCTCTTCTCTACTGCACAGACAAGGGTCTCTCCCTCACACATGTGAAGCTAGAAGCTACTGAAACTGACGCTGCAACTGCAGAAGTAAAGATTGACCTGTGTAGACTAGAAGATCTCCTCATCTGAACTATGTTATAGGCTCATCTGAAACTCCTCTGGAAGCCATAACTTTTGGTGGTGGAATCAAGTCAATCCGACGGACGGTTTGCAAGATATCGACTACCCTAGTTTGAAGCTGGAAGCTGTCGAAACTGAAGCTGCAACTGCAAAAGTAAAGTTTGACCTGCATGGACTTGAATATCTCTTCATATGAACTGTACTGTAGGTTCATCTGAAGCTCCTCTAGTAGTCACAACTTTTGGTGGTGGAATCAAGCCGATCCGATGGTCAGTTTGTGAGATATCATCTGCCCTAGTTTGATGATGAAGCCGCTAATGCTAATGCTGCTAATCTAGGGTTTGCTACTGCTGATATGAATCAGATTTATTGTACTATTTCTCTTTGCTGAATTATTGAATATAAAAGAATATTTGATCAAAGGGTTTCCCCACACATTGTGGGGTTTTTCCCTGGCTAGCCGCCACATCTTGTGTCTCTTGTCTTGGCTTGTTTTTTGTCGATCGTTTAATGTTCTATCTACACTTTACTTTATGTACATGTGATTGTTAATCTGTGGAATATAATAAGGAAAGGAAGTAAACTGTTATAAGCATAGAACATACCATAACTTAACAAACTCCGAGACGAAACATGGGAAAATATATTATATTCTTTGAGTAGGTCAAAGATTTCCATGTGGTCTGTTCATCCCAATAGTCCCCAATAGAAGCAAGCTTCAATTTTTCTTTGGTCCCAATATTCATCTTCTTCAATTGAAGTGGTTGCGGGTGTGGGGCATCACATACGCGATCCTCCTTAATTTTCCACTCCCCTATAGACTCTTTGAAAGTTAGGTGCCTTAATTCCTCTAAATTTCCATCTGGGTCTTTGTTGACATCACCAAAAACAATATCCTCATGAAATCCCAAGTCATACTAGTGTGCAAAATCTCTGTACCTGTTGCATTCTACTAGTGCATCCTCTCCCAAAAAAAATACACCTATAATAGCCTTAAGAACCTCCGCTATCTTCCCATCGATAGCAGAAAAAGAGAAATATTTAAAAAACTGGGTGGTCAATGCATCCCAATTTGTTGTTTGATGTTTTAGCTCCTCTTGTAAATACCAGGATTGCATAATATTTCCCAAAGAATGAATAAATAAATGGGGCCACAGCTCACCTACTAAGCCATTAGCCATCCATACAAAATAATAATGCACAACATGGTCCTATGGTGAAGTACATCTATTACAAATAGGAATATTGCTCAACAGCCCATTCGGCGAAGAGAACCTGTATAACGAAACAACCTTAGTAGTGATCCATTCTCGTAGTTGATTTTGGTGTGCTTCCCACCACTGGGTGGGAGTAGCTTGCAAAGAAACACTCATTACAGGGATCTTCTGACATTCTTCTATGCAATAATCAATCTCCTTAATAAAATTTTTAATAGAATTAGTACCATTAAAAGTAGGATACTCACGTACCTCAGTACCAATCCAATGAATACAGTGAACAATGGTGCAATGTTGGGAGTGTAGTTCATGGGCACCCTATTGCTAGTCTTCCATTGCAGCATCAGAACCAAATTCATTTCTATGAATACTCTTCCAATTAATAGAGCTAGTTGTTGTGGGGTTAATGTAATATTCTCGCTTTCCAGCAGTTAACTAATACAACTGGTCCACTAAACTAGAGGATTCCACATCATCCACAGGCTAAGTAAACCTCAGAACTTGATATGGATCAAGAGGTTTTATAGCACGCATACCATTCACTTCAAAAGTAATGGTCTCTCATTTTAAATCGATGACAACATAATTCTCGAAAGCCCAATCAATACCCAATAGAGCCAGATATGGGCCTTTGTCCCCAATAATATCAATAACCTCAAAATTTGCATAAGTCTTAACACCAGCAAATCAACCTAAACATCTTCTAGTCTACCAACATGAAGAATGCATCACTGGTTTTCCATCCACAACTGAATAGGGGAATAAACCAACTTCAGTTTTCCAAGAGCCTCCCAAGCCTTTCTTGGAAAAATATTAACATCCAATCCCATATCCAGCATGGATTACTTGATCTGGAACCATGGAATCTGAGCATCGACCTGAAACTCCCTTCCAGTGCTCTTCTTATTCCTCTGCACCCGTCTAGAATGAATTTCAGGTAGATTTGCATAAATCGGTTCCTCCAAGAACACATCATCCTTGACTATAGTCTTCAATCTCTTATGCAATTGACCAGTGAGCTGCTAATCATTCATAATATGTAAAAATATTTTAAACCAGTCCATTATAGGTTGGGAAGATTATGCAAAAAAAATCTCCTAACGTCCCTTCACTTGCTCCTACAACTCACTACTAGGTCCTTGTGAGGATATTAACTGATGTAAAAGTTTAGTTGCATCCCTTTCATACTCATTTTGTTGGTTTGGGTCATATGATGTTTTTGGAGATGCGAGATTTATAATAGTTGGTTGATCTGGGAAGTTGAAGAATCTAGGGCAATTAGGTTAATAATATTCTTCTCACAATGATAACTATTTATGAGGTACTTTTTTATTTTCTTGTTAGCATACTCCTCTCTTGTTATTATTAGAGAGTATTTTCTTACTTCATCAAATAGTTACCAAACAAAAGAGACAAGAACAAAAGATATTGGATTTCTGCCAGGGCGTACTATCACTAGATCCAAGTTGCATCATGTAGCTCTGAGCTGAATCATATAACACCTCACATCACTGATCATTATAGCACTACTGAGCACAACACCTTGATATCATTGAGATCTTACAGCACTGAGACCTTATGCAAACTGTACCATTATGATATGTCCATCCGCATTACAGTGAGTATATGTCGAGACAATGAGGAAGATATCATTGCAATGTCACCCAAACTAGTTCGCATTGTGATTAGTGTGGTAACCGAACTCGTTGTTGTCTTAACCATCCGAAAGCCTCAGAGGGATATGAATCCTGATCTCTGTTACCCATCCTAGATATCAGACTGTAATGTGAAAATATCAGAGAATGTACCCATCCGAAATTGTGGAGGATCTGAGAAGATTACTGTGGAAGATATGCACCTTTCTTTGTTTCCATCTCAACTATATCACTATTTCTGCCATCCAAAATTGCAGAGATATGCAAAGATCTCACTACGGAGATGTGAGGGGTATAGGATTATATATATATATATATATATATAGAGAGAGAGAGAGAGAGAGAGAGAGAGAGAGAGAGAGAAGTGTTTGCCCCTATATTTGAGCCAACATGACCATTTGAAAGGGTGTGTCTCCATATGTGAGCTGAATTGTCATTTGTATACATTTTGAGGTTGACATGAAGAAGAGGATGATTTCTCTTGTCTTTTGGAGGGCTTCCAGTCAACTTGTAGTCCTATATACATTCTTTATATGCCCAAGAAGGGTCATTCATGACATTGACTTTAAAAACAAAATCCCTTGCTCATGAAATCCATGAAGCAAGGCAATAATAAATTATTTTCTTCATTACATCATTTACAATAATTACATGTCATTATGAAGACCGAACCTAGTTACATTCTACAAAACCCCCTCTTAACTAGGGAGGTATTCATAATGGTATTTGGTCATTCTCGATCTGAATAATTTCTAATAAGAAGAATCAGATTGGTAATCCATATGTATAGCATCATAGTAACCAACATTGTTTCCAAAAAAATGCCTTGATTTCCAACTATATCTTTCATCAAATCAAAGCACAATGTTGGCGAGACCAATGACTATAGACACCTTCATCATTGTAACTCAAGATACATACCCACCCAGGTGTTCACTGAGTATGACCTTCTAGGACTATTCTTGTCTTGGTTTCCGAGTCCTCAAAGAATATTGGTCCTCCTGCCTACTCTTATCTTGGATTCCCTACACATCCTCAAAGAGAATCAAATGCTACATGATTACCCAATCCTCTATTCTTTCTTCCCAAGTGAAGACAAGAATGTTGTGTCTATCTCTCCCTCTCAACTAGGGAAGATATACCCATTCCTATAAAGGAATGTGCCCAAGCTCCCTATGACTAGGGAATTTCCCAAGATCCCTCTTAATTAGGGACTTGTTAGAGTTCCCTCTTAACTAGGGACTCTCCTTTTCATCGGTAACTTCTTCTTTGTGGGTCCTTCAACTGCTTTATCACTTTCTTTCCTTGATTTCATGAAATTCAGTCGAGTTTCTTCTTTGTAGGGCATTAGCCATTGATCACTTTCCTTCTTGGTTCGTCATGTCATTCCTTTCTTCATGGAAAGCAGCCTTATTGGTACATATCTAGAACCTTCTTCATATGGCTACTTATTTCTCATCATGCTTCTTTCAGGAATTTCAATGCATCACATGAATTCTAGTTGTACTTGCACATACAACTCTTGTTCCAGTAGCCCTACATGAACCCATCCATATATTATTCAAGAAATAAAAACATAACATTAAATAAAATAGTACCTTACAAGGTGGATCTTCATCGTGACATCTTCATGTAGGTATCAACATCCTACATACATGTTGACACATCTCCCAAAGATATCCATTTTAAATGATCTCCATCTTTTTCAGACTTCCATCAGAGTCTTCATATCTTTTCGAGAGATTTCCTGGTCAAATCTTCTTGGTCTTTTGGATGTTGATTGCCTTCATCATGGTTGCATATCTCATGATCTCTTGCTCCTTACATATTCCATTCCCAAGAGCTTCCAATCAGATTTCCTTAATTGTAGTCAACCACACCTCATACTTCATATGAGGACATATTATGTTGATTTCATCTAGTGTGACTTATGCCTTCCTTCATCCTTTCAGAGGAGGAGATCATTTTCCCTTGATCATGCTTCTCAATATAGAAGTAGATATCCATGTTGGTAACAACCATGCGACATGAATTTATAGTATTAAATACAAGCATACATACCTCATCTTATCTTTAGGTCGTCTAAGCTTCTTCCAATAGCTTTCTAGATTGAAAAGATATTAAACCCCTTGATATAATTCATTTCTCAAGTAATCATACCATCATCCCGTGAACTCCACAAGTTGGAGTTTCTGATGAAACACTTGCTTCCTTTCTCGATCAGTGAATCCTTCAATGAGAATTCTATCTCACATATTCTTATTCAACAAATGTTTCCCTTTTGACTAATGTATGATGATACTTTTCCTAGATGACTTCTTCCTTTGATCTTTCAATGAGGTCACCAAGAGCTATATTCTTCAAAGTTGACTACCATAGATTTTTTTCTAGCAGTCCTTCATGTTTCCCTATGGTGATGTCACAAGCTCTTGCTTCTAATGCTTCTCTTCCTTTGATTTCCTTCTTTCAGCTTCCTCCATTTCTTCGGTGAAATGTAATTCTTCTCTATTATTCTTTTTATTGTCCTTCTTAAGCTAAGAACAATCTTTCCTGTAAAGTTTACATCCATAGCATTGAATTTCAGCTATGCTCTTTTTCCTTTTCGGAGTACCAGAATTTTCCAAACTTCCTTTCCTTCTAGCAAATGTTTGAGTACTCAACACTTTTTCCCTCAACTTGTCTTCTTCTATCTTTCATAGAAATAACAAGTTGAATAAGGTAACTTACTTATCCCATGAATTTTTGTTACCCACGTGGTGATGTCATGAGTCTTTATTTCTAATTCTTCTAAGATGTCATACCACATCTTATTGTAGTCATAACCTATGTAGGATATAGGAGCCAGTGAGGGAGACTATCTTAATGATTTCTTACTCCCTCTTACCATGGAATTATTTTCCTCAGCTTCTCCTATATTTCTAGTGATATGAACTTTCTTTTCTTGTAATGTTCATAATTCTTCTTCCAACTTCTTTGTTGTCTCCATTATTTTTTATGCGAGAGGGCCTTAAGAGTTCCTTGCCATGAATTCAAAGGAGACCTTTTTCATTGATATATTTCATGACTTCACTTATCTACCAAGACTATGAAAATCCTCCTTATTTCATGCAAGGACCTTTGGTCACCCAACCATCTTATCGACTTCCTTGCAAAACGAAGTCATTTAACCAAAATTGACTAAAGAATGAAAAATACTTACTTGTCATGTGATGAAATCTTCACCTTGATCATGTTGAAGGTGGTTGAAGAAGATGCATTGATGCTTCCTCCAGATGAGATCCTTGTTGCAATGATAGGAAGCTTACCTTATTGCCATTAGGATATTTTGACTTATACATATGATCCTTATGATTAACAAATTGTTGACATACTTGATATGGCATTGTATTGTTATCACACAAGTGGACTATGGAACCTTGTAGTATGCAACATCTTGTATAATCGTGGTGCATCAAGGTCACTTGCTACGGTCATCACATTATCGTACCTAGACCTATTTCTGAGCACTATGTTGTAGATGATCTACTTCTATATGCCATTGAGTATGTACCATCAAGCTATGGGAATCTGAGTTGTCAAGACTGTATTCTTTATAGAAAAGGATTCAATTTGAGGTTGTGACTATCATTGGTATGTTGAGATCATGTCATTGTGAGATTATTGAGATAAATTTATGACATATACCAACACTATGAGAGGCACCGAAACTGCTGCTATGTGCCTGAGTTCTAAGCACTATGATCTAGCATCAAGAATTCATATTTTCACTGAGATTACTTAATCATATTGTGGCACCGAGATCCCAAAAACATAGCACCGAGACTGTGGGTAGTATGATACTATGAAATTATATGAGAACTTCAGATAAATATCCAAATCATTTTCATTGTAGTACTTATCCTAAATTGTCTTGCAGTTGTAGACTGTATCCTGATTATATAGACAAAATCCATTATCATTGTAGACTGTTGTTGTAGACTGGTTCTTCAATATTTGATGTAGATATTGAAACACAAATCCCTTCAACTTGCTTTGATGCCCTTCTTGAAACTTGATCCTTGAGTGTCTCTTTTATGCCCTTCCTTTGACTTTAGCACCTTAGCTCTGATATCATGTTGAAGAATCTACGGCAATTACGTTAATAAGATTCTTATCAAGATGATAACTATTTGTGACGTACTTTTTTATTTTCTTATTAACATAATATTCTCTTATTATTATTATAGAGTATTTTATTACTTCATCAAATAGTTACCAAACAAAAGAGATAAGAACACAAGATATTGGCTTTCTACCAGGGCCAAAACTTCTCACTCTTTGGGAGGAAAACTCGCACAAAATTCTTCTGATAGAGATTCCAATTGACGAATACCAATACCATGACCCTTGACCTATGTTTCCACTCCCAGAACAAGACATAGTCATCCTTCTTCCTTGATTCTTCAATTTCTTCATAATGTCACTAGATCCGAGTTGCATCACGTAGTTCTGAGTTGTATCATACAACGCCTCGCATCATTGATCATTATAGAACTATTTAACACAACACCTTGACATCACATAGATCTTACAACGCCGAGACCTTATCCAAATTGTACCACTTTGATATGTCCATCCGCATTACAATGAGTATATTTCAAGAAAGTGAGGAAGATATCACTACAATGTCACCCAAACTAGTCCGTATTGTGATCACTGTGGTAACTGAACTCCTTGCTATCTTAACCATACAAAAGCCTCAAAGGGATCCAAATCTTGATTTTGTTACCCATCCGAAATCGCAAACTGTAATGTGAAAATCTCAGAGAATGTACCCATTCAAAATTACAGAGGATCCGAGAATATTTCTGTGGAAGATCTGCACCTTTCTCTGTTGTATCCATCTGAACTGTCTCACTGTTTCTTCCATCCAAAATTTCAGAGATATGCAAATATCTCACTGTGGAAATGCGAGGGATATAGGCTCCTATATATAATTTTTTCCCTTATATTTGAGCCTGCATGGCCATTTGAAAGGGTGTGTATCCATATGTGAGCTGACTTGTCATTTGTATACATTATGGGGTTGACATCAAGAAGAGGATGATTGTTATTGTCTATTGGAGGGATTCTAGTCAACTTATAGTCCTAGATACATTCTTTATATGCTCAATAAGGGTCATACATGACATTGAATTTTTAAAAAAATCCCTTGCTCATGAAACCCATGAATCAAGCCAATAATAAATTATTTTCTTCATTACATCATTTACAATAATTACATGTCATTATGAGGACCGAACCTAGTTACATTCTACAACAAGGGACTCCAATATCAGTTCATGTATTCTTTATTCTTCTCGTAACAACATTGATATTAGGTTGCGTTGAAGGACTAAGATCCCAAGGTTCCGCACAGACTTAATTAGCTCCCTTTGCCCGATTTCGCTCTTCCCATCGAGCAATAAGTTCAGGACAATATTCTATTGCATGCTTATTTAATCGACAGTATGAACACCATGGTCTTCGCAGAAAAGGACATTCTCTTACCACATAGCCTTCTTGGTCAAAATTATAGCATCTAATCATGCATCTTCCACCTACCCTTCCCCCCCAGAGCTCCTCCTCCTCGCCCTTAAGGAGTCTCATTAACATGAAAAGCAGAATGGTCAAGACGGCGTGCTAAGGCATCCAAGGACTGAAATTGATCTGTATGTGTTAGGTCCCTATACTACTAGTGTAACCCCTTATTTCTATTAGTACAACCCCCTTATTATATTGTTCTACCCATGTAGTCCCCATATTGTTATTATTGTGCCCCATAGAAGCCCACTATTGTTATTATTGTGCCCTTACATTATTATTGTTATGTCGGCTCTAATTATATTATGACCTCTTAGACTCCTATATATAGAAAGGAGGTCTTGTTTTTGGGTTGTGTTATATTCTATCCACGTAGTTAACAGGGGGTTTGAGGGGCACCCGTAACCCCACTTTATGGGGTCCAGGGCAGCGCCTCGGAAAATTTTGGTTTTGGACCCTATGTTAGGTTGGGTGGACCCACCTATGGTTTTGTGCATCATTTTCGCACATGTTTTTTTGGACGCAATGGTTTTCGGTCCATGGTATTGGACGTGATGGTTTTCGGTCCTGGTATTGGATGCTTTGGCATGTATAAATATGTATTATAACATTGAAATGAACATAATGAAAAATCAAGCTGATAGTCCCAATTTTGGGATCCAGGGGAAAATCTCTATGTATATGTGTTTTATGTGTTCTGCTCTCGCATTATTTATTTTCTATGTTTTAGAATTCGTATGTAGGTAATTTATGTATGGGGTTAAAGCCTACATTTGGTATTAGAGCAGATTTGGCTTCAAGGGGACGCCTTTGTTGTTGAGGGGTTTCACTCAGGCCTGTGGTAGACCATGTTCAGTGGGAGATCTGCAAGATCGATTCTAGTGGTGAAAGAAGATGGGGAGTAGTGGAAAGATAGAGATCAAGAAATTTAATGGTCAGAGTTTTGAGTTGTGGAAACCCAAGATGGAGGATCTGTTGGTGGATAAAGATCAATGGATCACAGTAGATCGGGTACTAAACCAACGGGAGTGTCTGATGAAGAATGGAAGAAGTTGGATCGGAAGGCAAAGAGCACAATACGATTGTGTGTCTCAGATTCAGTATTGCTGAGTGTATCAAGGAAGCTACAGTAAAGGCTTTGTGGGACAAGTTAGGGACTTTGTACCAATCTAAGTCTCTGGTGAATAAACGGTTCCTGCGGAAAGCGTTGTATAGCCTGAGGATGAAATATGGAGACTCAGTGACAGAGCATCTGAACGCATTTAATACTGTGATAAGTCAATTGGCATCTATTGTATTAAAATTTCAGATGAAGATAAGTGCATCAGTTTGTTGTGTTCTCTACCAAATTCATGGGATAGTCTAGTTATTGCAATAGGTAGCAATGCAACTGCCTTGCAGTTCGATGAAATAGTCTCAGCCTTGCTGACGGAGGAGATGAGACGGAAAAATATGGAGAGCCAGAATGGTGATGCCTTGTCTGTACAAGGATAGTCCCAGAACAGAAACAAAAATAAGTCATCGAGTGGGAGATCTAAATCTAGAGGGAGATCTAAATCTCCAGGAAAACCTGTAAAGGTGGTGTGCTGGAAATGCGGAAAGGAAGGCCACTTCAAAAGGGACTATAAATATAAAGCTCCTGACAAAGGAAAGGGATCTGATGAGGCTCCTTCTGCAGAGGTGAAAACCACCTTAGATGAAGGTGGGGATGTGTACTTGGCTTCTTCAAGTACACATGTAGATCATGAGGCATGGTTAATTGACTCAGGTGCATCCTTTCACTTCACTCCCCATAGAGAGTGGTTCTGTGAGTATGAGAAATATTATGGTGGTGATGTCTTCTTGGGGGATGACAGGAAGGCTAGAATCATTGGTCATGGAAAAGTAAAGTTGAAGCTGCAAGGTGGAAGGGTTAGAACACTTCCGGGTGTTCTGCATATTCCTGCATTGGCCAGAAATCTGATTTATGTTAGTAAGCTGGATGATGCAGGTGTAAAAACAGTGTTCGAGAAGGATACCTGCAAGATGGTTCAGGGAACACTGATATTGATGTGGGGAGTTTAGATTGGAACTTTTTACAAGCTGCAAGGTAGCACTGTTGTTGATGGGTGCAACAGTTCCGTGGTTCCTGAAAGTGGAGCAGAAAATCTAGTGGTGTCTGGAGAAAAGACCATGCTGTGGCATCAAAGGCTTGGACATATTGGAGAGAAGGGCCTTCGAATACTTCATGGTAAAGGTATGGTAGAAGGTATGAGTAATATCTCTCTAGATTTTGATTTCTGTGAAAATTGTGTATACGGGAAGCAGAATCGGGTGAGTTTCCCCTTTGGTGGTAAGAAGGCGAAACATATATTAGAGATTGTGCACAGTGATGTGTTTGGACCTGTGAAGGTTCCATCACTGGTTAAGTCTGTGTACTATGTATCATTTATAGATGACTTCTCAAGGAATACATGGATATATTTCCTTAAGAAGAAATCTAAAGTCTTTGATAGGTTTAAAGAATCTAAGGCTCTAGTGGAAAACCAGATAGAGAAGAAGATAAAGGTGCTGAGGATAGATAATGGTGGAGAGTTTTGTATTAAGGAATTTGAAAAATTCTGCAAGAAGTGTGGTATAGCACGGCATAAGACTACTCCATATACACCTTAGAAAAATGGAGTTGCAGAAAGAATGAACAAGACATTGATGGAAAGGGCAAGAAGCATGCTCAGTGGTGTCGGGTTAGGATAGGAATTCTGGGTAGAGGCGGTGGATACTGCATGTTACCTGGTCAACAATTCACCTTCATCAATGTTGGAGGATAAGACTCCACAAGAGGTATGCACTGGTAAGAAACCCTCTCTTTCACATCTGAGGGTATGTGGATGTGATGCATATGTACATGTTCCAAAGGAGAAAAGAACAATGTTGGATAGTAAATCTGAAAAGTGCATCTTTATTGGGTATAAGGATGGTTTAAAGGGTTATAAGCTTTGGAACTCAATAACAAGGAAGGTTATGTATAGCCGAGATGTGGTGTTCAGAGAAGTGAAAGATGTTATTAAACATGAAGTCCAACCAAAGGAACCTGAGAAGATAGAGTTTGAGCTAAAGGAGGAAGAATTAGACTCTACAGTAGAGGAGCAATTAGAAGATGAAGAGCCACAAACTTCGGCTGTGAGAAGATCAGTTCGAGAAAGAAGGCAGCCAGAAAGGTATAGTCCATCTGCTTTCTGTTCAAATTTTGCTTTGTCTGTTACTGATGATGATCCCAAAACTGTGAAGGAAGCAGTGGATTCAGAGGATGGAAAACTCTGGAAAGAGGCCATGGTTGATGAAATGGCATCTTTGCACAAAAATGAGGCTTGGGATCTGGTGGAGTTGCCGGCTGGAAGGAAACCCATTGGCAGCAAATGGGTGTTCAAAAAGAAGACAAATGCAGAAGGAAAAGTGGAGAAATACAAAGCTCGGTTGGTAGCAAAAGGTTATTCCTAGGTGCCAGGAATTGATTTTGGTGATATTTTTTCTCCTGTTGCCAAGGTAACTTCTATTAGATTACTTTTATCTGTTGCTGCTGATTTTGATTTTGAGGTAGAACAGATGGATGTGAAGACAACATTTCTTCATGGGGATCTGGAAGAGGAGATCTACATGAAGCAACCTAAAGGCTTTACGGTGAAGGGTAAGAAAGAACAGGTATGTAAGTTAAAGAAGTCTCTATATGGGTTAAAACAGTCACCAAGGATGTGGTATTAGAAATTTGATACATTTATACGGGGACTTGGCTTCACCAGAAGCAAAGCAGATCACTATGTGTATTTTAAATTAATTGGTGACCGTGTTATTTATCTGGTCTTGTATGTGGATGATATGTTGTTGGTTGGAAATGACAAAGAAGTTATCCAAGATTTGAAGACCCAATTGTCCTCCAAATTCGACATGAAAGATCTTGGTGCTGCAAACTATATTTTGGGCATGGAAATTAAAAGAGATCGGGCAAAGAGGAAGCTTTGGTTAAACCAGAGGAAGTATGTCGAGATAATATTGCAGAGGTTTAATATGCAGGATAGTAAACCGGTGAAGGTTCCTATTCCTGTAGGTGTGAGGTTATCTGTTGAACAGTGTCCCAAGACATAAGAAGAGGAAGAGGACATGTCCCGTGTTCCATATGCAAGTGCAGTCGGTAGCCTGATGTATGCAATGGTCTGTACTAGACCAGACATTGCACATGCAGTGGGAGTATTGAGCAGGTTTATGTCAAAACCAGGTAAGGAGCACTGGATAGGAGTAAAGCAGGTTTTTAGGTATTTGCGTGGCACCAGTGATTATGATTTGTGCTACCAAGAAAGACCAGGATTGGATAGAGTGTTGGATATTCATGGCTTTGTTGATGCAGACTGGGCTGGAGATCTAGATCAGAGAAGATCTACAAGTGGGTATGTGTTTAACCTATTTGGAGGTGTAGTCAGTTTGATGAGTAAGAAACAATCTGTAGCGGCACTGTCAACTACAGAGGCAGAATACATGGCAGCCACTCATGCAAGCAAGGAAGCAGTTTGGTTGCAGAGATTGTGTTCAAGTATGGGGTTAGTACAGGAAGCTATAAGGATATACTGTGATAGCCAAAGTGCAATTTTCTTGGCAAAGAACCCCGCATATCATTCAAAGACAAAGCACATTGATGTTCAGTATCACTTTGTGAGGGATATGATAGAAGACAAAAAGGTGTTGCTGGTAAAGATGGACACTTTGAAGAATACTGCAGATGCATTGACAAAATCTGTGAGCTTTGAGAAGTTCTCTTGGTGTAGAGAGACAATGGGCATTTCAGGGTTGGAAAAATGACTAAGCTCTCTTATGTCCCCCTGTGGAAAGAAAACAACAAGTGGGAGAATTTTGGGTTGTGTTATATTCTTTCCATGTAGTTATCAGGGGTTTTGAGGGGCACCCGTAACCCCACTTTATGGGGTCCGGGGCAGCGCCTCGGAAAATTTTGGTTTTGGACCCTATGTTAGGTTGGGCAGACCCACCTATGGTTTTGTGCATGATTTTCGCACATGTTTTTTTGGACGCGATGGCTTTCGGTCCATGGCATTGGACATGGTGGTTTTCGGTCCATGGTATTGGATGCTTCGGCATGTATAAATATGTATTATAACATTGAAAGGAACATAATGAAAAATCAAGCTGATAGTCCCGGTTTTGGGATCCAGGGGAAAATCTCTATTTATATGTGTTTTATGTGTTCTGCTCTCGCATTATTTATTTTCTGTGTTTTAGAATTCGTATGCAGGTAATTTCTATACGAGGTTAAAACCTACACTTGTCATTTGTATCATCCAAGAATTGTTCAATTGTGTAATGTAAAGGAGGTTGCCCCCTCGAAGAGGCTGAATTCTAAGGCGTTGATCTATCTTTTCTATCTTCTTGTGAGTTGGTTTCCTAACATTTGGTATCAGAGCTAGCTTTGGATTCTAAGGTTTCGCTACTCCAAACAGGCCATCGTGGAACTTTCGCCATAAAAAATTTTCTACGACGTTTCAAAAGCTAAAAAAAAACCCATTTGAGACAATATCGTGCTGAACCTTGGGTCCACATTTCAATTTTTTTGCTCTATATGTTCGGAGATATGATATGAGGGAGTTAGGGTTTTTGCAAGCTCTAGAATTTCATCTAAAACAGGTCATCGTGGAATTTGCACTATAAATATTTTGCTACGAAGTTTCAGAAGCTAAAAAATAAACCCATTTGAGAAGAAATAGTTTTGAATCTCGGCTCCGAGTTTCAGATCTTGTATTGCTATATTTTCTGAGATATAATCTGAGGAAGTTAGGGTTTTTTCAGACCCCCGAATTACATTCCAAACAGGTCACCTTGGGAAAATCGTCATAACTTTTGTTTTGAGCATCAGATTGAAATTTTGTAAGAATTTTCAGAAAGAGGACTTCCTGTAGTTTTATTTATATTAGTTTCAGGTACTAAGGTTGAAACAGTGAGACGTGGTATGTCGTACAAGTTCGCTCTACTAAACTAGTCTATAATCAGGTCACCGTGGGAGAGTTGGCATAACTCTTTCTTGGATAATCAAATTTTGATTAGACTTGCGGGTTTAGAAAGAGAACCCAGTGAGATACCATAGGAAGAAATTTTAGAACTTGGAGATCTGAAATTACATAGTTACAGTCGTTTCAAGATCGAGCTCCTAAAATCAAGAAAAATCGAGATGAGGAAGTTTGATGGCAAGGATCCGGTAAATTGGATACTACATATGGAGAAATATTTTGATCTACATGGTGTACCACTGTTACAAAAGGTATGTATTGCATCTTCATATTTAGAACCAGATCAATTGTTATGGTATAAAGGGCTTTTTTCTTGTAAACAACTTGTTACGTGGTCAATTTTCATGGAGGAAATGATAGCACATTATGAGGATACAAAGAGAAACACCTTCTTTAGAGCAACACCACAACAATTGGAAGAAAAAAGAGCAAAAGGGCTTTGTTATAGAGTGGAAAGAAAAATTATGGCAACAAGGAAGTCTACCCCTCACAACTATAAATATGGAAGTGTTGTTTCTCCTAGCCTTCCACAACCTACAAGGGTTACACCACAACAATTGGAAGAAAAAAGAGAAAAAGGGCTTTATTACAATTGTGATAACAAATACATTAAAGGTCATAAGTGTGTTGAGAATAAATTATTTTACATTGATTGTGGAGAGGAGGAAGAAAAGGATCAAGAAACGTCAAGAGTATATACACCAGGAACCAACCCCAAAGAAAGAAGAAATGAATATGACAATATCTTGTAAAGAATTGGAAAGAATTACTATTCCTCAAACTCTTAAGATAGCAGGACATATCAAGAAGAAAAAGGTTCAAGAAGTGAAAGACCACATCAAGAAAGAAGAAATGAATCTAACCATATCTTGTAATGCAATGGCAAGAATTACCACTCTTCAAACTATCAAGATAGAAGGACATATCAAGAAGAATAATGTTCAAGAAGTGAAAGGTCACATAGAGCATCAAGAAATGAATCCAAACATATCTTGTAATGCACTAGAAGAAATTACCACTCCTCAAACTCTCAAGATAGAAGGACATATCAAGAAGAAAAATATTCAAGAAGTGAAAGATCACATCGAGCATCAACAACAAGTTCTCCAACTTTTAAAGGATAACACCACTTTGGTGCATAATCAAATGAAACAACAGACATATCAACATCACAATGAAAGAACTTTTGATGTAGGCGATTAGGTATTTTTATGGTTACATACATAGAAACAAATGTCCCTTAAGAAAGCTATTTATGAGAAGGAAATGTTGGCAATACCACACACACTTAAGAAATGGCGACCTTACCTAATGGGAAGACACTTCAAGGTAAAAATGGATCATGATAGTATTAAATAATTTTTAGAACAAAGATTATCCTCTGAAGAGCAACAAAAATGGATCACAAAGATGTTGGGTTACGACTTTGAAATCATCTACAAAAAAGGGAAGCAAAATGTTGTGGCAGATGCACTCTCAAGAAAGGATGAGGATGTGGAAGCATTGTTGTGCATCATTTCTATCATCCAACCAGATTGGATAAACGAAGCAAGGTATTAACGGAAGAAGGACGAAGAAGTGTGGCCACTCATTCAAAAGTTGCATAAGATCCCAGTTCAAACAATATTGCCAGAACTTGACGAGGAAGGAAAAATCATATTAGAGCCTGGAGCAGTCACAGAAACAAGAATCTGACAACTACGAAATCGATCAATTTCAAAGTATCTCATCAAGTGGAAGATCTTACCCGCTGAAGATTCCACATGGGAGGACAAGAATTCTATACAGGTGCATCAAGAACTTCTTAAGTGTTGAGGACAACACTTTTTGAAGGAGAGGAGCATGTTAGGTCCCTATACTACTAGTGTAACCCCTTATTTCTATTAGTACAACCCTCTTATTATATTGTTCTACCCATGTAGTCCCCATATTGTTATTATTGTGCCCCATAGAAGCTCACTATTGTTATTATTGTGCCCTTACATTATTATTGTTATGTTGGATCTGATTATATTATGACCCTTTAGACTCCTATATATAGAAATGAGGTCTTGTCATTTGTATCATCCAAGAATTGTTCAATTGTGTAATGTAAAGGAGGTTGCCCCCTCGAAGAGGATGAATTCTAAGGCATTGATCTATCTTTTCTATCTTCTTGTGAGTTGGTTTCCTAATAGTATGATGATTAGGAGATCCACAAAATTCACAAAACAGGTTATTCAGAACATTTGAATACTTCTAAAAAATATGACACAAGCAAGGTTGATGCCCAAAGCTTCAAAATATTTCATAGTAATCATTTGCAAACATACCTGGTGGACTGGTAAACAACTGGAATTGAGTATGACCTTGATACGGAAGCGCAGATGGGATTTATGAAACTCCTGGGGTCTGAAACAGTTGCAATCCCATGGGTGCACTACATGGTCTTGGTCCTCTAAGTCGTGGGCACTTTGTAGCATGGTGCCCTTCGACCTAACAGTGGGTACATCAAACATGAGGTCTCGCCAGATGTGCAAGCGATAAATATTTTATCCTTTCTTTCTATGTGGAAATTTGATTTTGGAGGACCATAATAGCAGGATCTGTCAAAGGTCCCCCAAATTTGTGATCATGTGGATAACCCGCCATAACCTCTATTTGCATTTCTTGCTCAAGCGCATCTTGCAGCGTGCTGAACTTCTGTTGAGATAATGAAATATGGGTCATAGGTAATAATCCCTTGATAAAAATGTCTCTTTAGTGATGGGTGTCAAGAGGGTAAGGTAATTTACTAATAGCATCCTTGAACCGTTGCATGCATTGCCAAGTTGATTCCCCCTCCCTTTACCCAATGTCTAGCATCTCTACCAATCCCTGTTGATTTGATTGTGGTAAATTAAACTCTTGAATAAATTTTTTCTTAACCTGGTCAATACTAGCGTTAGGGTTAGCATCAATCCACTTTATCAACCACCTCAAATCCATATCCCGCAATGTATATTTAAAATCAATGAGATTGGTAGTGTCAGGGGTCTGACGAGCCCTCCAAATAGCTTCACACAAATACCAATGTTGCTCAACATCTTCTCCCCCCTTTCCTGCAAACTCAGGGTATCTTGTAAGTGATCCAGATGCAACTCTAGCCATGGTTGGTTGCATTTTAAAAAGAAGTATGAACCCTTGTGAACCCGGTTGAGAATAACTATCTGAACTTGACTGAATAACACCTCTAGAGCTACTTTTACCTTGAAGTAATGACTAAACTTTAATAAAATTGCGTACCTTTGAAGAGAGGAAATATGGACTTTGATATATACTAGGGGAAGGTCAATGGGAGGAGTAATAGTCGTGTTGTTATGTTTTGGGATTCTGTGTTCTAATGTTGACTCATTTTCAAAGAAAAGTTGCCTCATTATGAAATGTAAATCATCATCAACCAATGTATCATCTTCAGGTGTCCTGGTTAGTCGGGCATCTGGCTCAGGTGTCTCAAATCCTTCTTCATCCTCATGCATCAGAGTAACCACTCCTAATCCCTTCACTCCACTTCCACTTCTTCTCTCGCTCACCACTGCCATCATGCTAGAAAAACAAATCTCTCACTTGTTCCCTTTCCTTAGCTCCAGAGTCTCAATTTCCCTCTTACACTCTTTCGAACTCCTCACAGTTTTGCCTATACATTGTAGTTCTATCCACCTAGCTCTAAGTTCCCACAACTTCTTCTCACGCCACTCTTCAATGATTCTTGCCCTCCTCAATGCCATAAAGTCCATTTCCTTTCACAACTCTTCTTCATTCATTATAGGAATTCTTTCATCCTCCCACAGCGACACGACCTTCCTTTCCCCTAATCCATTCCCCCTGTATGAGTAACTTAATATGCCATTTGATTTGGCTGAAACTCTAACAACTTGTCTTCAACTAAGAGTGTCTTGATCCAAAGTGGGATTTCCTTCAACATTCGTCCTCATATTCCAAATTTGAATATATCCTCTCCGCGGGAAAAGAACTGATGCTTTTCACCTGCAAAATCAATAATATATCCTTTAAGTGTTGTGTTAACCCAAAAATCAACGGCTCTTGTCAGTTTTTTATCCAATCAATGAAGGTCGGACATATATGTTGTTGTCTAATCCCTATGCAACCTTGGATGTATGGGAACCCTTGATTTATGATGATATCAAGTCAGTCAATTTTCTAACTTCTCTGGAAATTCACACCAAAATATTTTGCACTGGTCGCAAGCAGGTTCAACATATAACATTTCTTCTTTAACCCAATCTAGATTCT
Source organism: Pinus tabuliformis (assembly GCA_031772625.1). Lineage (NCBI taxonomy): Eukaryota > Viridiplantae > Streptophyta > Pinopsida > Pinales > Pinaceae > Pinus > Pinus tabuliformis. Next base: position 681,660,899 of record CM062815.1, on the reverse strand, counting down.
TTTGCCTCAGCTGTGCATGTTGTAAAATAAAGCAGTCAACCTATTCATGCCATCATGTTTGGATATTCTAACGAACATACTGGGCTCGCGTGATCTAAACCCCCCTTTAAGAAACTCGAGGTCCCGACAATGGTACCATTTTTTGGCAAGAATATTTTACTTTGAAACTGACCCAGGGTTTGACCAAGGGTGCCAACAAAAAGCCCGCATAGTCTAGCACTTCGTCGACATATTCACTCCTTCCAAAAGGAAGAAAGGTCTCACCCAAGGTGATCCAAAACCATGGAAAGATAAGGGGGATTTGGATCTGCTTGTTATATGAGTTACGCAATTATCATAACATTCATTCTTAACTATTCACAATATGTATTCAACAGGAAATTTAACATAAGCATAAAATTTTAAAAGGGCACCATAAATTACACAAAGAAATGTCTAAAGTCCCGTCTTTCTTATATTAATCACCATTAGAGTGAAATTCCACTACAAATAGCAGCATTACAACTTTTGGAAGTTACATAATTGTGTGCAGTATCAAGATCTATAGGGAATACATAAACATAATATTACAAATCCAGATCACAGAGCTAAACAACTATGGATGCTCAACACTATCTAATCTTCAGGCTCGATGTGAAATTTGCAGCACTGACTAAACTTGTTTCTCATTGCCTTCTATTTTCTTTTATAACCACGCTCGCTTGCCTTGATACCTAGCTTGATTTATCCATGGTTTTCAATACCTAGGCCCATCATTCTAGTTTTCTGTTTGACAATATCAAAATATCAAAATCGGCTCCTAGTTCTTCGGCACACTCCCTTGTTTTCCATTACACAAGTTTCAAGCCATTCCACTACCATTTTCATTTTTCGATGCTCTGTTTCTGAGAATTTCATCCAAAATTTCCTTCGCAACTATTATCCTTTCAAAAAACGAAGGACCCAACATTGGGACCCTGCTTCGCCTTCCCTTTACTGGCAAGGGCTACATTCTCCTCCTCTTTCTCAACCTTCAATCCTTTGCTACTATTCTTGTTGGAGTTCCCCAAATAATACCAATCCTTATTTCCTCCTATGTGAAATCACTCCAAATACGTTCCCAATCAAGAATCTTGTCTTGTCCAATGATTCCCTGAACAAACGTGGCACACTCTTTGGTAAGCCATTTTTGAGAAATTAGCACAAGTTTCTTTTCCTCTGGTTTCTCTCCTACAACTATTATCTCATATTAGACATCTCAAATTCTGGTGAGATAGAGAGTTACACCTCCACCCTTCATCATCTTTGTGGTCCTCCACTTCTCCTTGAGAACCATTTTTTGATTCTCAGATGGATCTTAGTATAACTTCACAATGACATCATGCATGTCCTTTGTTGTATTCTTCTCTGCAATGTGTGGAACAATATGATCTCGGATTCCATCCAAGACCATCCTCTTTGCTTTGTCCATATCATTCCAAACTCATGAAACTATATAGGGTTTCTTGGTATAGCTACAACTATTGTCACGAACTCCTTCAGGCCATGCTCATCCAACAGAAATAACATCCTAGACTTCTAGATACCAAATTATGAGGCTCTATCAAGTCTATGCTCATCTCTAAGACCTGCTATGACCATCTCTGTGAAATAGATAAAATGGGAAATAAATAGGAATCTCCTCCCTTTATTTCTCAACCTCTTTCTGCTACTCACACTCCCTTAGAAATGCACATATCTACTACTAATTTCCTCTAGTAGTCTTCCAGTTTCGACACTGCCTACTACCTCAACTAGATAACTCACTCAACCTTCCAGAAGTCCTCCAAAATATGGCACAAGATATGTTTCTCCTGAATCATGCACTGGTTGATTGGAAAAAATACTACGACCTACTACAACTGGAAATCTCATATCTCCTCCTGAAAACTCGATCTGGAAACCCTCTGAGAAATTATGGAAATTCCTCTTCAGTGTGCTTTTCTCTTCTAGCAAACATTGATATGTTGCTGCAAATCAACTGCGCCCATATGTTCTCAACAAAATCGATTTATCTTCTCACTTGAACCTTCTATCTAGAAAATCCACAGCCTATAAATATTTGTTTCTAAGGCTGATCAAATTTTCCTCCTGCCTGGAACTGGAAATCGAAGCCTATGCCTCTAAAAATTTTCACTTCCTGGTGGCTTGCATAGATATGAGAAATTTTTCTTCAGATCTCCCTCTGAACTTGCAAAATTTTCTCCCTTTTGTTCTTAAGCCTTCGATCAAATATTTAACGCTCTTATACCATGTGAAAATTCCTTGCAATGCAGTAACTGGAATTTATTCTTCTAATTGATTAATTATGAAATTTATTTGTTATAGCAAATAATGAATAAATCACATTCCAACTCTTCACAATAAAATTATGTTGTAGAAAAATAAAATGGAACTAAGAAAATAGATGCATGCACACAATAAAAATGACACCAATATTTTGGACTAATGTCCCCAGAAAAACATCGAAGGGAAAACTGGTGCAAAAGATGAGGGGTTATTTTTATTATAATGCAGCAACAAAATATGAGTACATAAATAAGGATGTTTGACTGGAAATCCTCGAGCAAAATAATATGGCCAAATAATTTTTGAGACAGTATGTCTCACTTGAAAATTGATTATACTCGAAAATCTAGCTCTATTTGGGCCACTCAAATGCCCTTGCATCAACCTCTGCATAACCTTAGCCGAGGCTCTACTCACACTACCTGTGGAGTTGCCCAGAATTTATCTTTCTACCTAAATTTGCCTCTAGAGATGACTCGATTGTCCTGGAAATTTTCCTAGCCACTAGAACCTAAATCGACCTCCTCTTCAGCTAGATCAAACTTCCCTTTGAAGCTTCTACGTTACCCATGTGCAACCTCACTAAGAAATAATATGGCCCTCCTGTTGGTGACTCTCTGACACTAGAAATTCACCAAAACTCACTATTGTTTCTCCCTCAATCATTGTTTCTTTGGATAGAGCTCTTCTTCCTACTGAATCACTGCACTAGATAGCTCGATCTGCCTAAGGAACTCGCTCTCCCTCTCACTCGATCTGTTGATCTCCATCCCTATCAACTTGTTCTTATAATCTATCATTGAATCACCAATGGCTATGATTAAATCGTCATCAACATCCAATATCATCTCAAACTCAGTTTGTGTAAGTTTTTAGAGCTTTCTAACCTTTCCTTAATTAATTCCTATTAATTAACCAATTTTTCTAAGTTAGACTTAGGAACATTTTAAATGATGGTTAATTAATATAATTAAGGCATTCTACAAGTGTATCTTGTGGAACCTTTTATGGGTTTTGAGAATCTTGTTTTCTTATCCTCTATGACACAAATCAAAAGTAGAGCACTTTTATGATGCTACTAAAACTAACATCGCGGCTACTCAATCCATAGGTTAGTTGTGCTAGTCATCTCAGGACTCACATAAACTAGCTAAAAAAAAATGGAGGCCAAAATATATAATTAAAGATGATGATCAACATAAAGCATATCCCTTTTGCACCAAGGCTAATCATATAGCCTCAAGACTCACTGATTATTGCACATACATTCTCACTTCCATCATCATCATCATCACTCAGATAAGATGTAATGACATCCAAAGATATGCCAACTAAGCCTACATTTAGTGAAACAATATTTTCTTTGTCATCACTCTACATAGCATCCAAATCCCGTCAAGTACCCCTAAAATACTAAGGTAGCTTCCTTTGAAAATGCCTAGCTTCCTTGAACAAGTCCAAAAGGCTACCATTCCCACAAACACATTTCTTCACTCTCCTAAAGGCCAACATGTCATTGCTAACAAAGTGGATTAAACTATAAGTGAACCAGTTCCTTTCAGTAACTAAGGAATTGGGGAAATAGGATAGTAATCACTAAGAAAGCCTCTGAAGTTGTAGGAATTTCCACCTATACACTCTATGATGTCCAATGGGATTCTTGTATGTATAATTCTTGATGTCCCACTTTGCATCTCGAGTGAATGTTGGGAGATAAACTATCAAAATCAATACATTGCTTCCATATCACACTTCTATTTAAGGGCCAATAACATATGGTAGTTATCCTTTTTATAGGCAACAAGAATTATCACGAAGAAATCAATAACTGATACAGTTGTACTTGTCACACTTTAGTAGTGATTTGAAGTTTGATTTTTTCTGCATTTTGGTTGATTTTGGAAAATATAAACAGTGGAAAATACATTTTCTAATTATCTAAATAAATAATAGGGGCACATTTATAATTTTGAGTTTCAAAATTGATCTTTAAAGTTGCATTGTAATTTGTTATTTTTAACTTATTTTATATTTTTTAATATATATTATTATTGTTCATAACCTGTTGTTTTATGCAGATTTGGGTGAGGCTTCTCACCATTCCAAATAGTTGTACCTCTATTTTGAACACTCCCATGTTATGGAAATTCATGCAACATAGTGATTAGATTTAAGGAGAAAAAAGTTGTTTGAAGGGGGTTGTAAACAACAAATTTTCATTCAATGTTCTTATGTTCATTAAATGTAGTTTTTTATTGGTGTAAAACTAACTACTTTAGTATTAATAAATTATTTCCTTCTATCACACTTTCTTGTATGAAAAGTGCCAAAGTTAAAATCAAATCTTGTCTTTCATGTGATAATCCAGTACAACTTTTGCAATTACATTTCTAGATCAATTCCTATGGGGCACTTTGAACTCTATCTTTGTGACAGTTTTCCTAAGTCAAAGATTGGTTCACATAGAGTTCAAATGCAGAATGGTCCAAATCTGGTCTTGGCTCAGAGTTGGTATTAAAAGACATATATTGCATAGTATTTCATCAAATTGGAGAGAGTTACTATTTTTGGAAATAAACCTGTATTTTGGGAGATAGAATTTGAAGGTCTACATTGCAATATTGATTATATATTTAGAGTCCTTACGAACTTGGAATTCCATTGAGATTTTTATGGATTACATGCATGATACTTTCTTTGGAAACTCTAGTTTAGAGACTTGCATGTCATAAATGACAATAAATTTGAGATCCTTGTGAACTCACAATTCCAATGAGGTAATTTCAGGAAACATGCAAGACAATACTATTTTTAGCATGGGCTTGCATGTTAGTTCTAATTTCATATTCAGAATCCTCATGAAAATCGAATCCAATGAGTATAGTTTCATAGACACGTGAGTATTATGTTTTTAGCATTGCCTATTTTTAGGCATGTTATATTTAGCATAGTTCACCTAGTATTTCTAGACAATTTCTACTTTTCCCTATTTTTTAAGGGGACTGCTATGTTGGGCATGTTTATTTATAGAAAGGTGACATGTCAAATTTTTTCTTTGACACATGACAGCTTTTGGTGATGACATGTGGAATTTTTTTGAAGTGACAAGTGGCATGCATGCAAGGTGACCATGCCAATTCCAACTATGACAAGTGGCAACATCAAGGTGCATGCATGTGTATTAGTGCAAGATAAGACTACAAGTGTCTTAGAGTTAACTAGAATGCTTGCTTGAGTTGACTAAATATCATTGGGATGCATTGATTTAGAATTGAGTTGGCACATTCTCAAAGTTAACTAGATCGCATGCATGTGCAGAAGAGTTAACGAGGTTGTTAATTTAAGTTGATTAGAAGCATGCATCAGTGAACTAGGACATCTTGTTCAACTGACTAGAGAAAGAACATTTCAAATAAATTTGTCATCAATTAAATTCATAGTATCTTTATAAGATTTATCATTTATAAATAATTTCTTTCTTCTTCTGGTCATTTTAATGCTAAAGGGAAATTTTCGGTTATATGAATTTAAAACCATTTTTATAACCCATTTTTTATAGCTAATTGCATGCCAAGAAATATATCTTGTGTTTCCGTACAAATTTTGTGTTCAGATTTCAAGAGTAATTATAGTGCATGGACAGCTAGGGACACCAACCCATAAGGGGTTCCTATGTTAAATTGATTGTTTCTCTGTGACTGCAAACTGTAAAATTTGCAAAAAAATGCAAATAACAACAAAAATGGCCCTTGAAATCAGCCACCCAATAGCATCTTAGAACTCTAGATCAAAGATCTAGGGGGTGGGGAAATAAACCCTTTTGGATAATTATTAAGCCTTATTCCAGGAACAAAAGGCAGCTTCCATCAAGCTAGAAATTACATTGCAAAAGTTATGGAGTCAAACCTCACTGGGTGAAAAACCCAAGAAATATTCCAATGGTTGGAAATGATGTTTATAGATACGAAATAAAAGATATAATCAAGTAAAATGAATTTAGAATCTTTTAATTACAAGGTTCGAGTTGAGATCTTATTTGAAAGGTGTTATGAACCTTGAAAATCAGTAATATCTATTATGTTGCAACAATTTTTTAACACATATCTGCACATACCTGTGAAGATAATGTGGAAATAAAGCTTAAACAACGAGTATATTAATCCTTGGTTTGGAAATATCTTATTCGAAATCACAAGGTTTAAAGTAACAAGTGAATGATAAACTTGAAATACAAGCTAGTGAAATAAAATAATCTAAAACATAAATAAAAGTTTTGTATTTTTTAAATTAAAGATGGTTGCTAAGAAATAATTTACTCTTTAGCACAATATCTTACCTAAATATTTCCACGTCGTGAACCACAATTTCCCTCAAGTTGACAATGTACTTTGGATATGTTGTTTTTTTTAGCTTGGGAGGTCTTATTCATGTGATGATCCCTAACATGAAGGGACATTAAAAAGTATCTCTGGAAAAAATGTACTTTACATTATAAAATAATTTTATATTACAAAGCACAAGTGACTTTATGTTTGTTTTATTTAATGATTTAAAAGTGTATTTAATGAGCAATTAAATCATAATCTTTGATATTGAGAGTGAATCTTAGCCATAAGATCAAAATAAGTTTAGTTGGGTTAAGTCATTAATGAGAAAAAGTACATAAAGAGAATTAGCGGGAGGGCATTGATGAGCATTGAATGTGAGAGAATCAAAGCAGAGAGGAAGGGTTTATTGCAGCAAAGATTAAGAGAAACCAAAGGAGAGAGAAGGGCAAAAAAAAAATTGGTAGTCTATGATTTAATTAGTGAAAATATAAATGTCATGGTAACATAGGACCTACATGCTCTATTTTCTTGGGTTTCTTATATGATTTGAATATTATGTCCACTGTCTTATTTTCACAATCTTTTTTCTTTTATATGGATATTGTAAAATGCATATTATTGAGTTTGTCTCTATACAATGGAACATGTGTTTAAGGTTATGGTTCACAAACCTAGTTTCATTGGAAGGATGCTTATTCTATTGCTTTGTTTTCCCTCAGCTTGATGTTGACATGTTACGTTTAAACTTATTTGAAAAACATTGTACCCTCGATTTTTAGAATGATAGATGTGTTATTTATGGGCTTTGTTTAAGGTTATGGTTCACAAACCTAGTTTCATTGGGATTCAAAGGATGGTTATTGTATTGCTTCTCTTGCCCTCAACTTGATATTTACATGTTTTGCTTAAAATTATTTGCAAAACATTGTTCCCTCAATTTTGAGAATGATACGTGTGTTAGTTATGGGTTGTTGGCTATGTGGGGCCTAACCCAAGTTCAGCGTTAGTTAGCCAAACAAATCCCTACACTATTGGCCCTTTTTGCATCAACCCGCGGAGCGCAGACCGAAGTCTCACCCGAAGTAGTATGGGGGGATATCGGAACCAGGTTTCTGCACCCTAAGATGGTCGTGATGTCGGTTTATACCCTATGTTCCTACTTTCGCGCAGGTCATTAAATTCTAGGGCTCTGTCAGTCTAACCATTTATTCTGCCCTTCAGTGCCTCCATGAAGGAATACAATCAACCTTCGTGCAACCCTAACTTGCAGTCTAGTTACCTTTGAGCTGCTATGATAGCGTATTGTACAAGTTCCCAAGTTATCTTAAGTGTTTTACTTATCTTACTAAACAATCATAGTTAGCGTTGCGTAATCTAATATTCTTACTTGTGTTCATTTACCCAATATAATCACATACATTCGCGCATTACATTAACATTACAAATTAAATGTAAAATGCAATATAATCAGATGTATTAATAGGAAATAAATACACAGAATTTGCAAAATACTTCTATTTATTGATATCTTCAGATTATTATAGACTCTATCCGCCCTGCGCACACAGCTACAGGGGTCCACGCACTCAGCTATGGACTTCCACTCGAGGCCTATGCACACTCAGCTGCAGAGCCTCTACCTACGCTAAGATCCGAAACTTAGACTCCTCTACCAGGACTCCAAGGCTTGTCTTCCACTACTAAAAACTTAAGACTACTTAGAGCTTACTTACTTAGCTCTTTTCATACAATCCCATGGTCCGCGGACCATGGGTAGATTTTTATAGCCAAATTTACACTTTACAAAATAATGGTGGACAACCCTTTATGACTCATGACACCTCCGTGCTTTGCAACCACAAATTACGGAGACTTTACAACTTTATTACAAAGTTTGACCCAAAACATGGGCTTTTAGCCCCAAAACTGTCCTTGGGGGATCTCGTTCCCAACAGGCCCACAACTCAAACATCGTGACTCGCCCTCGAGTCACTCTACAAGCATGGAGGTCTTAGCGCGAAGGCCTCCCAGCTTGACCTGTATGACCGCAACCTCGGTAGTGCATTGTGCAGCCGCCTGCTTCGCTTCTTCAACCATCTACTTAGTCATTGATCCTGAACTGTCGGCCTGAAGCTTTTGCTGAGTTGCTTGCAGAGTCACAAGCTTTCCTTTAATAGAGGTTGTAACTGCATAAGCCTCATCCAGCCAGGGCTTCAGTCGCGCCTTCAGCACTGCCTCCTTGTGTTGCGCTGCATCTACCTGTTCTTTCAACTGCTTGGCCTCTTGCAGCTTTTCTAGTCTCTGTGTGAGCATGACGGTTTGCATTGTGCCTTTTACCTCGTCATAGCGCTGCTGTAGTTCGCGCATTTTTGTCTCTAGCTGTTTTACATTAGGGTCCTCCTGCAAGCTCATCAGGACCTCGAACGACTGTTCAAAAAGTTGCATGCAGTCTGTTACTGCATTGTTGACCACCGCTATCGCCTCAGTGACAGTGGTTGCACATTGCTCCTTTACTTTTGGCGGAGTTGAAGGTTGGGCCTTCAACTATAATTCGGTGATCTATAGGTTCAACTCCAGCTGCACCCTCTCCATCTCCATGCGAGCGTCGTGCACCCTTGTATCCAGTTTGCGGATGCGCACCTCGACCAGTTCTTCCTTAGGAATGAACAACTCCAGGACCATTCGGCATGCCTCCTCCACGACCTGAATTATTCACTTGTTTTTCGCGGTTACCTCAGTCACGATGGCGATGGAAGAGTCTAGTTGTAGGGCCATCTGCTCATTGTTAATCCGCTGCTCGCTGATCACATTTAGAGCGCAGTGTTCATGGTCCCTCAACTCTGCGATCACTCCATCCTACAATAGGTGGAGCGCCTCACCAGGGAGCGCTGCTAAGTTCAACCCTACTCCCTTGAGGGTGCTGATATTGGGCCTCTCAGCTTCACTCTCTATGGTCAATGCTCCATCTGGCAGCACTATCATGCTGCAAACCTTCACGTGCAGCATCTCAGCAGCTTTTGAAGTATCGATAGCAAGGTTGGTGGACACCGTTCCAGCCTGTGACACACGGGTCTGCAGCTCCTGCAGACCTGTCTAGATGGCCCCCAATATTAGTTATTGTTGTTGCTCAAACTGCTGTAGGGCCTCTGCAGTGACATCTCGCACCGTGTCTCCAATGTCATGCAAATCACCCTCTATGAGGGTGATTGGGTGCAACGATGTCTTAGTGGCCTTGGATTTCTTCCTCGACCCTCCTTTCTCTTTCTCCCTTGGATGCTTTATGTGGGTGGACGTCACCTACGGGTCCACGTCGTACTGCTCGGTTTTCTCGTTCATCTCTTCCTTTGTCTCAAGCGAAGGCGACCTCGCACCTATGTCAGAGCCCCGCTCTATTCCACCTATTTGCTTCTCCGTCTACTGAGTGGCATCGCACTCTACCTAGGCCTTATCAGTGGCATCCTTCTTCCTCTTCTCGGCCAGCTGCGCCATCTTGAGCTTGGCCTCCTCCTTCTTGCGTTGCGCGACGGACTTACTCGCCCCCACCACCAAGTTTGATGTAGTGCGCCATTCTACCGGCCAGCAACAAAGTACTACATCAATGGTGTAATCCGTTGCCAAGTAAGGTAAGTCATACAATGTCTGTGCAGGGTCCTTCCATGCCCTGATTGATACATGGTGAAAATTTTCCTTGAACTCTGCATAGCCCTGCAGGTTGGCAAACACAGTAGGCAACAACCGTTGTTTGCGATTGATGGCCATGCAGATTTTCATCTCCATCAAGATCTAGAAGATCTTTCTATCTTTGATGCGTTGTGCATCCTTGGTCACCCATAGCGAAGCGTACTTTGCTAATTCTGGTAGGTCTGGTGGGACCGAGGGGAATTAACTATCCTCTAGCAGCTCCCATGCTACCAACACAATAGACAGCAAGAGCCACACGTAGTGGAAAGTCTTGCTGAGCTCCTGTGCCTCGCGGCAGTTCACAAGGAACTCACCGCAGAGATAGTGCGCCCAATTGAACTAGACTCCTTCGGCGCACTGGGCTGCTAGTGCGATGATAGGTGTTGGCACCTCATCTATGCGACGCTTCCTCATCACCTTTCTAGCCAAAATTTGTGTGGCCACCTTGAATGCAAGGTCACTGATACTTGAGATGGCATAGCCTCGCGACTTCTTCACAAGCTTAATTTTTTCCTTCATGGCCTCCACGAGGGCTTGCTCGCCACCTTTTCCGCCAAACATCATGGCCAGATTTTCTCTTGTGTAGGGCAGCTGTGTGATCCTGTGGATCAATCTGTCGGTGATGGGTATTGGCTCCTCCAGCCACAGACACCCATCATGCACCAAGCATAGCAGCTGCTTGATGACCGACACTGTAATCAGGGTGCAATTGTAGTGTGGCACCCATATCAGGTTGAGCAAACTTGCCTTGTCTACTCCCTTGAGCCACTTCCACGGCTCTAATATGGTCATCCCGATCGTTGTATCAATAATGTGGTGCATTAGCTGCTTGGTTTCCAGGTACGGGAACTTTTCATGGTCAGCTAAGTCCTAGTCTTCTAGCTCTAACAGAGGAACCCACCCCAAGCACAGTCCTTCGAAGACAATCTCGTCCGACAATAGAGGGGTTTGCAAGGGGACCTTGCTCTCATCGATATATTTTAGCACCTTAGTATTTCCCTTGCGCAAGAGGGACGTACTTAGGCGACCGAGTGATAGGGTCAGTGATCTAAAATGACCATATATTAAAAACTGATGTAGAAGTGATTAGCCATCTAAGAATTGAATGTTAACTGAAAGTGCAGAAATCGAGGAAAACTACTGGAGCAGAACACTTTACGACAGTTGATAAACCATAAGAAAGATGCAAAACAGAAGTATAAATAGCGAACACACAGATATACCAGACAACAAGTTTGATTACGAAGTTCGACCCTGATGGACTATGTCTCTGGGTCCACTTTCAAGATGGGAGACCGTTTTTATTAGGAATGAGAAGGAAGAAGTCGATTACACAGTGATTTGGATAGACTGAACTTGCACATAGGCAATTCTAACCTCTGTCATCAGATAGCTCTTTGAACCAGCTTTCCAATGACGCTTACGGTTTCCAAATCCAACTCTGGATGCTCTCGAAACACTAAAAACAAAATCTCCTTTATCCCTGTAGAACCTGCATACAAAAGCTGAAAACCACTCTTTTCTTCCTCAATGAGAAAATCTACCTTTTATAGGCCTACAAGTACATTAAAACTTCTTTGACTCAAATTGGGGTGAATAAGCTGACTTGAAGGTTGAGTTGATTTGATTTTAGCCACCTTAGGGGACACCTTAGGGTTTATTAAGGTCCTTAAATTAATTGAAAACCAATTTAATTCATAAAAACCCAAAATAGACATTGGTTAACCCAAATGTCGTTAGTGGTTAGCTAACTGGGCGGAAGAGTGTGACAGCTCATGTGAGCGCTGGACAAAGCCATGGTTATCGTGCCAGCGGTTCCGCTCTGCGGTTATGACATCGCTGATCACATGCAGTGGTTTGAAAACCCGCACAGTTAAAGCCCACGGTTGGGGACCTCTGAACACTGTGACATCCACCGGCGGTTAACTTATAGTGTTCACATAATAAACAGTCCTACTATGGGTTATGGGCTACGGTTACCGCGCGGTCAAGGCCCGTGACTTTGCTAACCCTTGTCACATGCATGGTCCCGCCGCAGTTAACTATCTCGATGGTTTATCTGGTGGTTAGGGACTGTTTTATATATATTTGTAATTTTTTGTATTTAAATAGGCCGAGAGTGTATGTTTTCGGCTTAGGCTTAGATTTTAATGTTTTTCAATGTATTTTTAATACATAGATGTAATGTATTAGGGTTTAGGACTTTAGGGAAAAATGCATTAGGATTCTTAGGGTAAACAATGATGAAAATATAGCTTAGGAGTTAGGGTTTAGGTCTAGGCTTAGGTAAAGAGTTTCTTTTAACTTTTCAAGATCCGTTTCGGCTCTGCAAAGCGACATTGGTGAAACTGAAGCCTTTACCAGACAGTCGACCCTTGTACATCCTTGTGGTCTCCGTGCGACATTCGTCAACATTGCACGATGACGACCATCACATCTTTGAAACTGACACTGGTGGTGATGATGACAAGACTATGTCGTCGACCAGGTATTTTAACTTGAATCCTTTTACACAATCAACCATATCGATCATAAATCCTGCAAAGTCGAACGACAAAACACATGTCATCGACCAAACCCTAGGGAACTGTCGATGAACTTAAGTCGACAACCAGGCGCTAAACCCATATCAACTGAACGCCATGAACATTACTATGAACATTACCTGAACAACATGATCATAACCAACACTGTCGAAACTGAACGACACCCATAAACTAAGGCGACGACAATATGTAACACTGATGACGACACTTTGAACATGTGCAATTGGATCGACGGATCCTCCTAGATCAGTTAGCACCCTGGACTTCAACTTCCTCTACGTCTATCCCCCAGTCCTCATCATCCATCGCAGGCTGCTTGCCCTTTTTATCCTTCGCACTCTCCTTGGTTCTGGTCGCCTTTAGTCTAGGTGTCCATGGTCATTTGGGAACTTCCGCTAATACTTCGAAAACCTCTGGAGTAGCTTCTTCTGCCTCCCTAACCACTTCCGGCACAACCTCCTCGACTTTCACTGCTTTGGTGTCCATAGCTTCTGCATGTGTCGACATGACGCTATTCAACAATTCTTGTGTCGTCTTTGGTAATTGCTTAAATGCCAAACTCGTTATCAAAGCTTTGAAGATTTCTCGGTTCATGTGCACCTAAGAGCTCAACAACTCAATGCTCAAAATGCCAAGTGTTTTTCGCTGGGCAGCCACATGTAATTTATAGGGAATTTTGCATTCAAATCCAACCGTTCCCCCCACATTCGGTTCATTAATGTTGGATTGGCGGCAAATTTTCAAGGATCTAACCCGTAAATTATGCCTTAAATCCTGGCCACCCACTCCATTTGGCAGCACTTCTACTGTCAAATCATGAATTGTGACTTTAACGGTCACTTTCTGGCTAACCTGCGCAATTTCTCCTTGGGTAGCACAGCTCTCTTCGCGTTGTCGCAAACCCTGTGACACTTCCTTGCTCCGCACAATCCTCCAATCGCACAGCTCCCCAACCTAGGCAGTGTAGTTTATAGTCCCGCGCCTCCTTTCAGTTGCCTAGAGCGCTAAGACTATGTTATTCTCATATAGTCACATTACCTGACCATCGGTGTATGGCTTCAATCGGCTACCATTCACCTTGCCTGGGAAGGGATCTCCATTCAATTTAACCAACTAAACTGCTCCACCGTCGATAATCTCCTTAATGACATAAGGCCCTAACCAGTGCATTCTGAACTTCCCTAGAAATTTATCATACTTACTGTCATATAGCAAAACTAGATCATTTACCTTAAAGGTGTGCAGCTTAATGTGCCTATCATGCCATGCTTTTTCGCTCTGCTTTTGGACCTGTTGGTGAAATCCAACTAGAAATCTTTCTTCCTCAAGCTCAGCCAACTGTGCGAGCCTCTCCCAGGGTTCTGTGATCTGTCATTCTCATTAGTGCCGCTATGCACTGACTAGGCACACTGTATTCCATGGGCATTACTGCTTCAACACCATAAACAAGCCTAAAGGGTCTCTGTCTAGTCAACTTCTTGCATGTCGTCCGATAGGCCCATAGTACTGCGGGTATGCGTAGGTCCCAATCACTTCGCTGAGCGTTGCAAACCTTGGTCAGTGTGGTTTCCAACACCTTATTGAATGCTTCCACCATCCCATTATCCTGTGGGTGATAAGGCGTGCTTTTCTGGTGATATACCTGAAATTTCTCTGTCAGCGCGCTGATTGTCTCATTCAAAAAGTGCGTACCATGATCACTCATCAAAATCTTTGGACACCCAAATCACGTAAGTACATACTCAGAGGAACTTCACAGCAGTTGCGCCTATGCAATCCTTCACAAGTTGTGCCTCCGCCCATCAAGTCAGATACTTTGTCACAGTGATAATGTACCGCACTCCTGTCTTCTTCCCTTGGGGCTGAATGGGTCCCGCAAAATCTATCGCCCATTTCTCAAAGGGTTGTAACTTCATATGTGGATTCAGAGGTAGCTCATCCCTCCGCAATGGCCTGCCAGTCCTTTAACAGACATAGCACGCCTTGCAGTAAGCTTTTGAGTCCTGATGGAGGGTTGGCCACCACAACCCTGCGTGTAGAATCCGTGTAGAATCTTCTGTGCGATTGCTCTTCCTGCATAATGACCTCCCGCGGCGCCCCAATGAGCATCCACGAGGATACTTCTCCTTTCAAACTCCGGTACATATCATCGCAATATTTCATCAAACACCATTTTGTACAGATGCCCAACAAGGACAGAAAAGTCTATCGCGTGTACTCCTTCTACTAGATGGTGTAACCTTCCAAGGTAGTTCCTATCATAGGAAGTGTATGATGTCTTCAAAATTACCATCCACGACGCGCACTGTAAATAGCTACACGTTAGGCAATCCCTCCTCCAAATTAGTGGGCTCTTCGCCTATTTCTATGCATGACAGATGGTATGGTCCTGCGTTCAGTCATCCAGGCTTCACAATAACTTCAAAATCATACACCTGGAACAACAACCTTCTACAAATTCTCCCCCCCAACATAGGCTTATTGACCAGGTATTTCAACATGGAATGATCTGTATACATCTTAAAATGGCCACCCAGTAAATAGTGTCTAAACTTCTGGAGCACGTATACCATGGCTAACCCTTTGCACTCAGTGGTGGAATAGTTCTTCTTAGCCTTGGATAACCTTCTACTTGCGAACGCTATAGGATGGTCCAATTCGCCTACTCCAGCCTGTGTAAGTACTTCTCCCAGCACTATACATGACACGTCGACATGTACATGAAACTCCTTCTTCCAATCCGGGAATACTAAAATCAGTGCAGTGACCATCTTTTCTTTCAATACATCCAAGCTTTTCTTACAGTCCTCGTTCCAATAGAACATGACATCCTTTTTCAAAAACTTCTCCATAGACACAGTGATCTAGGCATAGCCCTTGATAAACTTCCTATAATACCCAGTATGTCCTAAGGTTGCACGTAGCTGTTTCACACTCCTTGGTGCTTCCAAGTTAAGTATCACCGCGATCTTTGCGGGATCTACCATTAGTCCCTACCTACAAACCACATGACCCAACAAGGTCCCAAAAGGAACACAAAACAAACATTTCTTCAAATTAAGTGCAATCTGGTACCTTCGACAAGTATCTAGCATCAGGTGCAGACTTGTGACATGGTGTTTGACCAACCCAAACATAGTCCAGTCATCAAAGTACACTTCTAGAAATTTATGAATAAATTCCTTGAACGCAGCAATGACTACGCACGAAAAAATTGCAGGCACATTCTTCAATCTGAAAGGCATTATAGTGTACTGAAAACATCCCCACTCAGTAGCGAAGGTCATCTTGCTTCTATCCTCCGGCGCGATTTTGATCTGATGGTACCCTAAGAACCCATCAGTGAAGGAATACGCTTCATGGCCACCTACATTATCCAATACCTCATCAATAAATGAAGTTGGGAAATTAGGATCATGTCTGCAAGCATCATTCAACTTCCGGAGATCTACGCATATCCTTATTTCATCCTTCTGCTTCTTTTCCTGTACCACCATTAGGCTTACCCAAGCAGATTCTTCTACGGGCTCAATGATGGCTATCGTGAGCATCTTATCTAGCTCTAAGCGGACCTTCTCCTTATACTTCGGATTGAGGTAGTAAGGTCTTTGCTTAACTGGCTTCACATCGGGTTTTAACATGATCTTCATAATGCCCAGGTCTCCTATTATCCCTTTTAGCTCCGTAAACTTGGTAGGGAACAAATCCTAGTATTCATGGAGCAATTCAGTGACCTTATCCATCGTCGCATCATCCTAGTAATCTCCAATCTTCACGAATTTGGGCTCCACCTCCGTACCAATATTTACCTGTTTCGTTTTCAGTGGTGCGGTTATATCAGGATTCTCAATTTGCAATCCCTCAACCTCACAGTGACCTTCTGTTTCAAGGATGTTAATCTTTCACGGATCCTCATCTTCTTCTTCAGTGGTCACGTTATAGCATTCCAGCGCGTGGCTCAGCTAAGTAGTCCAATCGGGTTGAATTAGATCCAAAGGATCCTGCAGTATCCTAAAGATTGTTGCTTTCACTTCTTGTAGCACTTCGTCAATACAATCAAACCTATCTTCAAATCTGAATGTCATTATGAATCCTTCACGCAGAATATCCCATTCACCTTTCCAAGTACCAATTCATCGAGATGATGTCCAAGGTATGACAGAACAAATTCACCCATTTTGGTTAGGGCTTCGCTCCATAAGCCTGAGCCCATTTGGGCAAGTGTGCACGCAAATCGTCCTTCCCGTCATATTTTTCTGTCATTCATACCTTCAACTTCCCAAATCGTGTTCTCATCATCCTCCTACACTCGCGCCAATCCTCAAATCTACCCTTGTGTGTACCCCACTGTCTTGCGGGTGTAGCGCGCAGTGCCCAGTCCAAAGCCTAGAAGCGCGACTTCTCTGGTTCTTCCCTTTCAAATGCATCCAGAAATACATCTACACCATTCAAGCCATCGTAAGTGGGCAGATTCCTTACCTCTGATGACACACAACGTAGTAACTGGGTCATCATGTTACAACTCAGTGTGGTTACTTCATGTAGTCGATTCTGCCAGTGCTCTAATTCTTCATCAGAGTCTGAGGTGTAGGAACTCTCGCAATCCCATGTAATTCTTCCATCCGCTGTCGGATTCACCCAATCTTGGTGAATGTCAGTATCCCAATCAATGCCAAGGAGCACAGGGTAGGGGTTGTTGTCATCCACAATATCTATTACTTCAAAGTCATCCAATGTGCTCGCGCCTTCAATATCTATAGTTACTCCTTGCAACCGTCCCATGGGGATGATCTTTTGCTGATTTTTCATCCTTAACTAAATCAGAGAACACTGTAGCGTGGGTCTTCCCATCTGCTCCTAAGTCTCCTTTGGTAAAACGTTCACCTCCAACCCCATATCCAAGATAACCTGATCCATTTCATATTCTCCTATCCATGCGGTCAATCTCATCTCTTGTCCTGTCCTTTATGCTTACCAATCTTTCGTACCATGCACTGTTCACCTGGAGTGTTTCCAGCACATTTATTTATAAGCTCTCGTAATCCCTTCACAGCCTTGCTATCATGCAGGTCTCTAGAAAGGTCGTAAGCATAGAAGGGTCCAATTCCTGATTAGGCTTATCCTTGCTTCCTGAGGTGGAGGCCTCAACAAAGCTCTTGTTTGCTTTCATGAATGTTTTGCGTGCGCGCTCCAAATCAAATTCAACCTCCTTCATTGGAGCTTTGCGAACCCATGTGCTGTCTTCAGGTTGTTTCTCCTTATCATCCCCTATTACAATTCCACTTCGGAGCACTATATTCACGTTCACATCCTCTTCACGAGGCTCGGACCTCATCATCTGCAGGCTCTGAGTCGGCTGAGGTGGTAGCACCCCTTTGTTGCATATCAATGCTATCAGCATAGGACAATCCTCCATTTCATGATCAAACAAAGTGCAATACTTGCATGACGGACACTGTTAGGTCCCTATACTACTAGTGTAACCCCTTATTGTTATTAGTACAACCCCCTTATTATATTTTTGTGCCCATGTAATCCCCATATTGTTATTATTGTACTCCATAGAAGCCCACTATTGTTATTATTGTGCCGTTACATTATTATTGCTATGTTGGCTCTGATTATATTATGACCCCTTAGACTCCTATATAGAAAGTAGGTATTGTCATTTATATCATCCAAGAATTGTTCATTTGTGTAATGTAAAGGAGGTTTCCCCCTCTAAGAGGCTTATTTCTAAGGCGTTTATCTAGCTTTTCTATCTTTTTGTGAGCTGGTTTCATAACATTTTGCATCAGAGCTTTGGATTCTAGGGTTTCGCTGCTCCAAATAGGTCATCGTGGAATTTTCGCTATAACATTTTCGATACAAAGTTTAAGAAGCTAAAACAGAAACTATTTGACCTGAAATCATTCTAAACCTCGAGACCAAATTTCAGACCTTCTCTTGCTATATTTTTGGAGAGAGGATCTGAGGAAGTTAGGGTTTTTGAAAACTATAGAATTCCATCTTAAACAGGTCATCTTGGAACTTTCCCTATAATTTTTTATTTATTTATTTATTTATTTTTGGTGAAGTTTCAAACTCTGAAATTAAAATGCATTTGAGCCGAAATTTTGATGAAGCTGGGACCCGAATTTAAGATCTTGGTTCTCTATATGTTCAGCGATATAGTCCAAGACATTTAGGGTTTCTGCATGCTCCCAAATTACATCCTAAAATGGAGACCTTGGGAAAATCATCCTAACTTTCTCTCTTAGAATCAAATTGAAATTTCATAAGAAGTTTCAAAAAGAGGACAGACTTTAATTTTCTGTGTATCGGTTTCAGGTCCTAAGGTTGAAACAGTAACACGTGGCACTTCGTACAAGTTCACTCTATTGAACTAGTCTATAATCAGGTCATCATGGGAGATTTGACATAACTCTTTCTTGCAAAATCCAATCTTGATCAGACTTGCGGGGTTAGAAAGAGGACTCATAGGGCATTTGCAGGACGCAATTTTAGAACTTGGAGATCTGAAATTATAGAGTTACAATCGTTTCAAGATCAAGCTCCTAAAATCAAGAAAAAGTGATATGAGGAATTTTTATGGCAAGGATCCTGTAAATTAGGTACTACAGATGGAGCAATATTTTGATCTACATGAGGTGCAACTGTTACAAAAGGTACGTATTGCACCTTCATATTTAGAACCAGATCAATTTTTATGATATAAAGGGCTTTGTTCTCGTAAACCACTTGTTACGTGGTCAATTTTCACGGAGGAAATGATAGAGCACTATGAGGATACAAATAGAAACACCTTCTTTAACCAATTGATAAATATCAACCAAAAGTGTTCAATGGCAGACCCTATTGAGGAATTTCAAAAATTGAATATAAGGGAAAATGATATATCAAAGAAGTAGAGGATTGATGTCTCCATAGGGACTTTAAAAGATAACATTCAACATGAAGTTCGTCTTTGGGAACCTGATCCATTGGAGAAGGCATTCAGGTTGGCAAGAAAAGTGGAAAGAAAAATTATGGCAACAAGGAAGTCTACCCCTCACAACTATAAAGATGGAAGTGTTGTTTCTCCTAGCCTTCCACAACGTACAAGGTTGACACCACAACAATTGGAAGAAAAAGGAGAAAAAGGGCTTTGTTACAATTGTGATAACAAATACATTAAAGGTCATAAGTGTGTTGAGAAGAAATTATTTTACATTAATTGTGGAGAGGAGGAAGAAAAGGATCAAGAAACATCAAAAGAAGGGGATATGCACCAGGAACCAACCCCATAGAAAGAAGAAATGAATCCAACCATATCTTGTAAATCATTGGCAAGAATTACCACTCCTCAAACTCTCAAGATAGAAGGACATATCAAGAAGAAAAAGGTTCAAGAATTGAGAAAGAAGAAATGAATTCGACCATATCTTGTAATGCATTGGCCAGAATTACCACTCCTCAAACTATCAAGATAGAAGGACATATCAAGAAGAAAAATATTCAAGAAGTGAAAGATCACATCGAGCATCAAGAAATGAATCTTACCATATATTGTAATGCATTGGAAGAAATTACCACTCCTCACACACTCAAGATAGAAGAACATATCAAGAAGAAAAATATTCAAGAAGTGAAAGATCACATCAAGCATCAACAACAAGTTCTCCAACTTTTAAAGGATAACGTCACTTTGGTGCAGAATCGAATGAAACAACAGGCAGATCAACATCGCAGTGAAAGAAGTTTTGATGTAGGCGATTGGGTATTTTTACGGCTACATCTCAAGCAAGTTATTTATGAGAAGGAAATGTTGGAAATACTACATGCACTTAAGAAATGGCGACCTTACCTAATGGGAAGACACTTCAAGGTAAAAATGGATCATGATAGTCTTAAATACTTTTTAGAACAAAGATTATCTTTAGAAGAACAGAAAAAATGGGTCACAAATATGTTGGGTTATGACTTTGAAATCATCTACAAAAAAGGGAAGCAAAATGTTGTTGCAGATGCACTCTCAAGAAAGGATGAGGATGTGGAAGCATTGTTTTGTGTTATTCCTATTATCCAACCAGATTGGATAAACAAAGCAAAAGATGAATGGAAGAAGGACGAAGAAGTGTGGCCACTAATTCAAAAGTTGCAAAAGATCCAAGTTGAAACAATATTGCCAGAACTTGATGAGGAAGGAAAAATCATATTGGAACCTGGAGTAGTCACAAAAACAAGAACCCGACAACTATGAAATCGATCAATTTCACAATATCTCATCAAATGGAAGAACTTACCCACTGAAGATTCCACATGGGAGGACAAGAATTTTATACAGGGGCATCAAGAACTACTCAAGCATTGAGTACAACAATTTTTGAAGGAGAGGGGCATGTTAGGTCCCTGTACTACTAGTGTAACCCCTTATTGTTATTAGTACAACCCCCTTATTATATTGTTGTGCCCATGTAGTCCCCATATTGTTATTATTGTGCCATTACATTATTATTGTTATATCGGCTCTGATTATATTATGACCCCTTAGACTCCTATATATAGAAAGGAGGTCTTGTCATTTGTATCATCCAAGAATTGTTCATTTGTGTAATGTAAAGGAGGTTTCCCCCTCGAAGAGGCTTATTTATAAGGTGTTTATCTATCCTTTCTATCTTTTTGTGAGTTGGTTTCATAACAGACACGTTGGGTTAGTGCAGTCATGGGCATAGTGTCCTAGTCCTCCACAGTTGTAGCAGATTAGTTGTTCCCAACCTCTACCAGGTCCTCCTCCGCCTCGGCCTCGTCCGCGCCCCTGAAAGCCTGTTCGCACCATCCCTACACTCTAGTCAGGGGGCTGCGTTTCTGCCTGAACCCTATAGGCGGGTGTTATGTCCATCATCAATTCATAACTTTTGCAGTTGCACTCATCATACCCTACCAACCTACAGAATTTGCAGAACAGTTGTTGCGGTGTTTATACAAACTTCTGCAGCAAATGACAATTATCCATCGCATGTTTTCCTGCTACCTGACATATAGCGCACCACAACGCAGGCCCCGCGCTCGGTCCTGCTTGGGCTTCCAGCCTCAAAGGCATCGATCCTCCTCCTGCAATATAGTTCGCAAAGATTGGGCAATGGTCTTTTTCATGCCCCTGACCTTTACATTTTAGGCACCATACCTCTTCGCGCACCTCCGGTCAAATTGTTCTATCCTGCTTCAAACTTTGCATTTCAAGGCAAAGATTTTGCAACTATGCATGGATCTGTTGAACCCCCAGATTTGGATCTTGCATCGGTGTTTCATGCAATCTCATTGCAATCTCTAAGGCCTATGTCTAAGTCGTTATCTTCTGTTGTGATAGCGCAACCCTTAGGTGTGGCAGGAGCGAAGCCACGAACCACTTGCGGTGTTGTCCATCTGTTAAATTCATATTAGCTTCGCGGATTTTACACTTCAACCTCTGATCCAATTCCCAAGGTGTCTCGCCTGGTTTCATCGCAATTTCCTTGAACCCCACAATCGACTGTGCCTTGGACTTAGGCCTACTAAACTCTTTATGCAGCGTGGTTTGGATGTCTGCCACCCCAATGTTTGGGTTATCATTAGAGTACTTGTTGTACTAGGTTAGCGTGCAATCCTGCAAAGCTTTAACCAATTTTTTTGTTGGCTTGTGGGGGCCTAACCCAGGTTCAGAGTTAGTTAGGCAAACAAATCCCTACACTACTGGCCCTTTTGGCATCAGCTCGCAGAGCGTAGACTGAAGTCTCACTCAAAGCAGTATGGGGGGATGCTGGAACCAAGTCTCTGCACGCTTGAGATGGTTGTGATGTCGGTTTATTCCAATTATACCTACCTTCATGTAGGTTGCTTTGTGCTCTGTTCTACCCTTCGGTACCTTCGCGAAACGTTACACTTGGCTTTCGTGCAGCCCTAACCAGGGGCTGCAGTCCTTTTGCACTGCTAGAGCAGCGATCTGCGCTGTCTCTCAGACTAGGTTAAGTATCTTACTTATCTTATTAGCAGATCTTAGTTAGCTTCGCATAAACAGATGTTTTTACTTGCGTTCACTTAACCAATATATTTATACACCTTCGCGCATCATATAAGCATTAGAAGTGAAATTCATACCCAATATAACAGATGTATAAATAGGAAATAAATACGCAAAACGATAGAAAACTTCTCTTTATTAATGATTCCCGACAGTTACAGACTTGACTCGCCTTGCACACTCAGCTGTAGGTATATGTGCATTCAGCTGCAGACTACTAGGCCTCTGCGCACTCAACTGTAGAGCCTCTACCTACGCTATGAACCAAAATTTAGACTTACACTTCAGAGCTATCTCGCATACATCTTCATTGCTTAGACATTGTTTTTATTCTTCTAACTAATTAGAGCTTAGCTCTATTTATACAATCCCATGGTTTGTGGACCATGGGTAGATCTTCTATAGTCGACATTACATTATCAAAATAAGGGTGGACAACCCTATGACTCTTTAAAAACTACGCGCTCCATGCCCACAAAATGTGGAGTCTTTACATTGGAATTACAAAATTGGACCAAAATTTGGGCTCTAAGCCCCAAAAATACCCTTGGGAGATCCTGCGCCCAACAGGCCCCCAACACAAGCATCGTGACTCACCCTCGAGTCACTCTGCAGGTGCAAAGATCTTAGTGCGAAGACCTCCCAGCTTTGATAGGATCGCTGCAACTGGTGGGCTCCGGTATTGTAGCAATAATGCTACAACTCCTAGAGCTTCCTTCTCTAATTTTATCAACCCGGTAGTTCGTAACAAACTTGGAAGCGACGATGATGTATGCACAAGTACTAGCTCTTGTCGCAGCTGTCACTTGGTCAGCTGGCACAAGTCCGCTAGGGCTCAAGCCAACTTCTATATGTTCTCAGAAGAAGCTTTTTAAGTGATGAACGAAAGCTATCTCAAAGGCAATTAACCTACTTTGCAAGAATGAACTGAAAGCCAACAAAACATGGAAACCCTAGTAAACCCTAATTTGACCAGCTTAATCCTTACGATGCAATGGTGGGAATGCAACTTCTAAAAAGTGATGCCATTACTTCTATTGAGATGAGATGCATGTGTCTAAACTACTTTCATCTGAAGAGAACATGTTTTTTTATTTTTGCTCAAGTGGTTGGAGTTATTATGACTGTGCCTCTCACTGGGTCTTGACTGTGCAGGGGTAGATCAAGGGGAGGAAGGCTTGGAAAAGGTCAGGAGGACTTATGAGAGGGTCTGAGGGATCCCTAACATCATTCCACAGAAGTTCACAAAGTTCAAATGCCTGGCAACCGTGTTTGCAAGCTTCTACAGGATGTCTGCAGGGGATTCCACAGGAAGTTCAGGATTTCTACAGGAAGTCTGCTAATTTCTACAGGATGTTCTGCAATCAGAGTTTTGGGTGATGGATGGGTGAATGAGCTATATGGCTGGATAGGGAGGATGAGAGGGGAGCTTGTGATGGCTTATGGACAGAGAGATGAGATGGAGAGGGGGTGTGTAAAGCTGGTTGGTCGATAGGAGGGTAGAGGCAATGGGAGGCCGAAAAGATAAAACAATGTGGATAATAGAAGAGTTGGTGGGCAAATGATCTAGCTGGGCGATGAGTAGATGGCCTAGGCACGGCTGAGAAGGATAAGGAAACGATGGAGTGGTGCTGCACAGTGTAAATGAAACAAATCACCTCTGTCTTGCGTATAACTGAAATGTCATCAACCTACTCTAACGGTTTTATTAGAAACCAAAGAACAGCAATGTAGTTTAAGGGAAAATCGTGCATGGTGTTGAAACAAAGAGTTATTCCACAAGATCAAAATGCATGGACACTTCTACAACTGAAAATATTACGTTAAAGCTTGCATGAACATGTAAAACTGTGGTTTTGGTGGGTGGCACGGGCTGCACTTCCGGTCCCCAAACAGAGGTGAAAGTGAGTGTGCAATCAACCCTTTTTTTTGGAGCTCTGATCACTCTAATCTCCTTACTCTAATCTAAACTACTGAAAGCAACTTTGTTCATAACACTAACCTATGTAACCACACCAAGAAATCCGAATCAGCAAACTGTGTTTCCAAGTGCATGTAAAGGAAAAGAAATATAATGCTGAACGAAAGAAAGGTAACAATACAAAGAAAGGAGGCCTATTGCTCTCAGGTTGGGCCCAACCCTAAGAGCTATAGCTCCTCTAAGAACTCAGAACTGAACTTGAATCTGCCTGCCTTTTATTAAAAGATCATAGTCATAAGTCTAACAACATGCCAAAAATGGCTTACAAAAAGCAAAACAAAGCTATAGCTCGTAATTCAGAATCTGCAACAAAGGTTCAAAAGTCCCGATCGAAGACTACAGCCTCAATATTTATACATTATGAGGGCCAAGCTGGCCTCCTAAATTAGTGGGGCTTGGCTGACCAACTAAAAGTAAACTGCCGTTCCCTTAGAATCCGTTGGCTGCCTTCTAGCTCGGTGGTGATAGCTGTTGTAGCTCGGAGTTGGGGTGGAGATCACAAGAAAGGTCATTCAAGGCTGTGGACAACCTTCCTACAAAACCGCAATGCCACCTTGGCTGTCTCCTTGCCTTCATCTGCATGGTTTTGCTCCATTTAATGTCAAAAAACCTGAAATAAACATGTATTAGCCACCTAGGAATAGTGACTGCCCTCCTTCCTACAAATAACATGAATATACTAAGAAATGATGCATAAGTGATGAAAAATGAAGGGTTGAGCAAGGGGAAGTAGGCCAAATGAGCCCAAAATGTTACCAAAATTGGGGCTCATCATCACCCCCCAGCTAAAATATTTGCTCATCCTTGAGCAACTAGTCCAACTCCTCATCCTTCATTGCCTTTACTGCCACCCTTACATCCCAAGCCTCTGTAGTAGTGTCCTCCTTGCTGATATGAAACCCAGCCTTTCTGTTCACCTCTTCCCACTGTTCATTATCATCCTTCTCTGTGCTGCCTTCCATTAATCCTAGCAGCAGTGGTGGGCTTAGTTTGAGGCCAATCCAGCTGGCCTGGAGGTTTTGCATGGATTTCTTATAGAGGGCCACCCGTACTAGAGCTTCCCTCATCCGAGTTGGGGTATGATACTCTCTGATTTTCAGACTGTGGGCCAATGTATTCCATTGGCGGGTGCAATCTTGGACAGCGTTGTCTCCTAACAGTCTCTCCATGTCCTCAAAATGCGCTATGGCTTGGGCCTGCTGATCCATATATCTCAATGAAGCTTGAGGGTCAGTGGACAAGTGTTGGTGTGCCGAGATTAGTGCAACTGGATCCCTTGGTTCTGCTCGAATTAGCAATGGCTCATTCAGCTCCCGGTTCATGACCGCTTTGGCTTCTGCTGCTCTTTTGTCCTCATGGTTCAACCATGAGGCAAATGCCATTAATTGCATATCCCCTAAGGCCATATTGGGATCCCATGAAATTACATTAGGCAGGGCCAAATTATGGAGGTAGAACTCCGCTAATTTGGCCTTATCCTCTGATGAACTAGTGCTGCATACTTCAGTGAATTGTTGTGGGTCTTGGAGCTGAGAGATACCTCTTTGTGCCAAGGTATTGATTTGAAATTGCAGCCATTGGTCTTTCAGGTACAGGCCATAGGATTTGGTCGGCTGTCTGCATTGTATAGCATCCATGGCCCAACTGGCCATGCAGGCCAATTGTGCCTCTTTCTGCTGCAGCTGTTGTCTGAGAGCTTGCACCTCAATTTGTGCTTGTTGTTCTGCTTCCTGTAGATGCAAGGTTGGCTCCCCAAGACCGGTTTGTAGTTCCTTTTTGCCTTGCTGTTCTGCTGTGGTGTCATTGGAGGGTGTACCTGTTCCTGTCCTCAGCTCCTGTAGCTGCAATCTAAGCTTTTCGTTTTCTTCCTGTAGGAACACTCTTTGGCAATTTGCCACGTGTTTAGCCATGGCTAATTCACTTCTGGCCTCCTTGAGTTGCTCTTGCAAGGGGCCTATGTCTGCCACACCCTTTGACTTGGCTATTTTCATCCACGTGTGTGTACGTACTCTCTCTTCCTCCAATGCAAAGAACAGTGGCACAGTGAATTTCTGAGGTATAATTTTGCCAGCCTCTAAGAAGTTGTAATATGAACTTAGACTTGGCTGAGGGCTAGGCTCTGGAATATGTTCTTTCTCCACTTCTTTTGGTGGCTCTACTTCGCCCTCCCTCGGTGGTGATGAGGGTGCTTCTCCTTCCATTCTCTCCGTTTCCTTAAGTCGGGCTAAGGTTTCCTGTAGAGCATCCTCAGCATCCTGTAGCCGAGCTTTTGAAGCCAATTGATCTAACCTTTCTTTCCAAGTAGTTTTCTTCGGGCTCCCCCTCTCATAGGTGACTGATATCCTTGAGGGGGACCTCTCCTTGGGCGAAGTAGGGGCATCATCTATAGTGATTGGGCTGCTGGACGGAGGCTGTGGCTTGCCCGTCTTTATTCTCACACTTCTCCTAGCTTTAAAATATAGAGGGGTCTCCCTCTTTCTCTTCTCCTTGGGCTTAGGAGGTGTACTGAGGGCGGCCAGCACAGCTGCTGCCTCCCTTGCAAGAATGTCAGCTTTCTTCTCCTTGGGTTTCGCTTTCTCAGGGCTTCCTGTAGAAGACCCTTTTTCAGTTAATTTCGGGCTTCCTGTAGAAGCCGGTTTCGGTTTTCCTGTAGAGACAGGTGGCACCACTTTAGATTGCTTTGCTGAGGGTGTTTTACTTTTCGACTTGGTCGATGCTGCTGTCGAGGTGCCTTTGCTGACGTGGACCTGCTCAGCCTTGTCCACTCTGCTTTGTAATCTTTTCTCTCTTGCCGTCAAAATGGGTGTGTCATCCTTCTCTTTGGCACCCTTTTTCTCTTGTTTCTTCTTTTGCTCTTTCTTCTGCTCCGTGGTCGTGGTCTTCTGGCCTTTTTCTTTCTTCCCTGCGGGCACTGACTCTTTCTCCTCACTGCTGGATGAACCGAGCTCTTCGGTCAACATCTTTATATCACCATCCTTGGTCAAATTTCTGAAGGCTTCCCATGAGAGAGGAACCTTGTATGTGTGAAGCGCATCCTCCACGAGGAGTTTAGTGAGTCCATGGTGTGTTACCTCGTCTGGTGTGCCTTCTTTTAACTTGGTGGCACATTCAATCATAGACTGTAGTAGAAAGTAGGGGATACTCAGTTTGTTTTCTACAGGTAGGTCCATCTGGTACCTTAATTCCGTGAGTAACCGAAAATGGTACCCATATACAATGCTAAAATGACCTTCGCAGGTGATGTACTTCATAATCTAGAGGTTAACTTCACTCCACAGTGGCAGTAAGCTGGTTCTACGAACCCCATTTTTATCTTCTGAGAATTCTTCCTCTGGGGGAAAGAATTCTTTCTTAGCCTTCTAGCCCAATTTCCTCTCTTCTTTATCCCATGGTAACCCCATTGGGAGCTCAGTAACTCGGCTGATGAATTGTGGGGTGAGTCTGAGACTCAAACCCCTGAAGCTAACGGTGGCCAATGTTTTGGATTTCGGCTTCAGAGCTTGCAAAAACTCCTCTGCCACCTCATCGTCATAGCCCTGCAATTTGTCGCAGAACGACATCCATTGCGCTTGCGTGAATAGCTCCACCACCTCAGGATTCTCTCTTAACTTTGTTGAATCGGTTGGTTCCCTTCTGATGAACCCACCCGGCATGGTGAAAAACTGCTGCGTTAGCTGGAGGTGGCGAGTGCAGAAGAAAATTGGCCTACTCGGACAGAGTGTAGAATTACGCCTCTGCCACGCATACAATTCACGAAAACTTATCTCCCGAGGACCTTAACACAGCTTAATTATACTGACATCCTGTAGGACGACAATTCATGCAACGGCAGACAATACTTGCAAATTTTTTTACGACCAGACTGTAGACGTCGACTCTGCCACCCTCAAAACCAATTGCATGGAAAGTTCAGGCTTACCTTTTAATCCGCCACCTTTTGACGTGAGGAACCCAATTTCCTGTAGAAGAAGCTTTCCTGTAGAAGCAGCGCACGAATTCTGGAGGATACTGTAGTGGGTCTGCGCTCTCTGTGCTGCTTAACAGGCGTTCGAATGGCCAAAGACTTGGAGTGTCGAGCTTAAGAGGAATCCGGATGCTCACTCGACTTTCAAATGGTGAATGATAAATGTGTGGGGTGGCAATCTAGCCGATTAGATTTGAATCTGGCGGAATCCGTGGCGCGGGGGTGAGCTGTCCCTGCCGGACCGTTGGACGACGTCACTCCATCATTCTTCTGCAAGTTCCCTTACTGCCGCATCATTCCCCGCAGATCCGCCGCCGTCATTTCTGTTACAACTCATTTCTCCCCGACTGGATGGCTCTCACGTGTGCACTGCCCGTTCCTTTTGCCACGACCACCGCTTACCATCCGACTAGACCATCTGACTGGTCGACGTGGCCAGTCGATTGGCCATACAACCGCTCAACCCATTCACTTCACACTTGCAAACATTTTCAAAGTAAAATTCATGCAATTCGACGGAAGAAAGGGTCGAGGCACTTACCTGTGCGGCCGCGACATGATTCTTCGGGCTTTTGGACGATGATGAGTAGATTTGTTTGCTGCTGCTTGATTGCACAGGCCCGGAGGTTCCTCTCCACAGGCCGCTGACGATGAATCTTATGATTCGGCTGCATGTGCCTGCGTTTTCATTGCATGTTGCAGGCGCTTGAATGGTGTACACTCTAGCTGGCTTAACTGCTACGGGACTCCTGCAGGATGTCCTGTAGCAGTTTTTCCTCCTCGGGTGCATGCTGCACAATGAAGACAGTGGCCTCACGATCACGCTCACAGAGCTCATGGATAGCTGGGATGGGTATGGCATGGCATCTCAGCGTCTTTTTCATTTAAAAATTGCTTTCTCTTGATAACTCAATGATCTGCTTTGATGGTGCAGGTATCTTCATTGCATGTCGACAGGGGTGGTAGAAGGAGGTGATAGCAATGTGTGAGGGAGAAAATGGTAGCTTGCATGCGTCCATACCGGACCTTGGCCATTAGATCTCCTCATACAATCAGTTCTGGGCCGTCCAAAACTTCTACAGGAAGTTTCCTGTAGAAATACAGAACTTCCTGTAGAAAGTCTGTACTTCCTGTAGAAAGTCTGTAACTTCCTGTAGAAGACTAAGCTGTGATGAAATCGTGCCCATACCTTGGAGAAGATGAGTATTCTTGGAGGAGGTGCTGGTGAGGTCCCCTGGCAGCATGATAAGGATCCTTGACTTTGAGTTGAGAGACCTCCTCTCCTTCATAGAACACCTGCAACTTGCATGCATTTCCACATTATAAACTTGTTGTCCCTGTCTTTTTTGCTTATTGTTTTTTCTTTCTCTTTTTTTTTTTTTTTTTTTTTGAAAGATAGCAGGGGCGCCTCAATGAGGTTTTCACCCTTGCCATCTGCCTTAAGCGCCTCAGAGAGGTTTTCACTCAAGGATCTTTTTTCAAATTCCCTCTTTTTTTTGAAAGACAATAGGGGCGCCTCAATGAGGTTTTCACCCCTACCACCTGCCTTGGGAGCCTCAGAAAGGTTTTCACCCAAGGATCTTTATTATTATTATTATTATTTTAGATCTTTCAGGGTATGCCCAAAGCAGAGGCAGAACCCTTCTCTATGACCAACACTGATTTCTCCACAGTTTTGATGAACTCTTGTCTTGAGAGAGGTTTCCTGTAGATCTTCAGTCGATGCCCATTGACAAGCATGGGGATGGCCTCCTCATCAATGGTCTGAATAAGAACAGATCCATTTTCATGACATTTTTCCACTGCATAGGGTCCCAGCCATCTGGTTCTTAGCTTTCCCTTGAAATCTTTGTGCTTGGAGTCATACAACAGTGCCCAATCTCCTGGCTGGAATTGCTTGTCATTGAGGTGTTGGTCATGCTACACCTTCCTCTGAAGTTGAAACACTTTTGAGTGAAGGAGGGCCTGCATTCGGTGCTCGTCCAGTCCATTCAGTTGCAATAACCTTTCTTGTTGTGCATGGCTGAGATCTAGGTCCAGTTGAGCTGCCATCCTCAAAGTTTTGTATTCAAATTCAATGGACAGCAAAGCTTTCTTCCCATAGACCAGCTCATAAGGTGTGAAGCCGGTTGTGGTCTTCCAGGTGGTGTTGTAAGCCCATGTGGCCTCAATCAGGCGATCTACCCAATCTTTCCTACTGCTGCTCACCACCTTAGTCAAAATCCCTTCCACTGCTCTGTTGGTGACTTCCACTTGCCCATTTGCCTGTGGATGATAGGGGGTGGAAGTCCTATGCTTGATTTTGAGATGAGCTAGTAGGTCTTCAATTAAGTTGGATTTGAACTGGCTTCCTTGATCGGTGACTAGCTCTCTTGGGTAGCCAAATTTGTAGAAGATGTTCTCTCTTAAGAACTCAGCCACCTTTTCTTCTGTTGCTGCTTTGATTGCCTTAGTTTCTGCCCACTTTGTCAGGTAGTCAGTGCACACAATGATGTAAGACCTTTGCCTCGAAGGAGGGTTGATTGGACCCACAAAGTCCATACCCCACTTCTCAAAGGCTCAAGAGTCACTTGAGGTTGGAGAGGCATCTCATCCCTTTGAGTCGGTTTCCCCATTCTTTGGCATCGGTCACATTGGCTGATATACCTTCTAACATCTTGATGAAGTGTGGGCCAATAGTAGCCTGCCTGCAGGATTTTAAAGGCAGTCCTCTTTGCTGCAAAATGTCCTCCACAAGGCCCATCATGACAGGTGAGGAGGATATCAAAGACTTCCTCCTCTCTTACACAACGCCTTAAGATCTGATCGGGGCCAAGCTTGAACAGGTTGCCCCCGCTCCAAGTAAATGAGGCACTTTTTCTGATGATTCTGCTCTTCTCTCTTGAGGAAAGGTGCGGAGGGAACTATGATGAAAAAAGGTAGTTTGCTATATCAGCAAACCATGGAGAGAGTACTGAAATAGCAAACAGATGTTCATCGGGAATTTGGTCATCCACTGTTCCATCCTCATTTGCAGATAAATCCAATCTAGATAAAAAGTCAGCAACAACATTTTCTTTACCTGGTTTGTCAACAATGGTCAAATCAAACTGCTGCAACAAAAGTAACCATCTAATAATACGAGCATTCACATCTGGTTTATTCATTAAATATCTAATTGCAGCATGATCCGTATGTACAAATGTTTGATAGCCAGTGATATAATGTCGGAACTTGTTCAGTGCATGGACCACAGCCAGGAATTCTTTCTCCGTTACAGTGTAATTCTTTTTGCTAACAAAGTAAATGGCATATGGAATTTTTTGTTCAACTTGTCCTAAAGCTGCCCCTATGGCTTTGTTCGATGCATCAGTGTGGATGTGGAAAGGTAGGGCCTAGTTTGGACCTCTCAAGATCGGGGCAGACACCAACTTGTCCTTTAATTCATTCAAAGCCCTCTGACAATCGTCAGTCCATTTAAACTCCACATCTTTTGCCAACAAGCCAAACAATGGCGAGGCTAGCTTGCTGAAGTCTTTAATGAATCTCCTGTAATACCCTGCTAATCCTAAGAAACTCCGAACATCCCTTACCTTTTGGGGAGGTGGAACCTTCTTGATGAGAGCAATTTTGTGAGGATCCACTTGTAACCCTTGGCAAGAAATGGTATGGCCTAGCACGGTCCCTTCAGTCATCAAGAATTCACATTTTTCAAGACTAAGGGACAGGTTCATCTCAATGCATTTGGTTAGGACTTTTCCCAGATTGGACAATGCTTCTTGGAAGTCGGACCCATAAGGAGTGAAGTCATCCATATAAATTTCTGTTGCATCATGGACCAGCTCCGAGAAGATGCTCAAGACAGCTCTCTGGAAGGTAGCAGGAGCATTGCATAGCCCAAAGGGAAGAACTCGGTAGGCAAAGGTACCCCAAGGACAAGTGAAGGTGGTCTTATCTTGGTCTTCCGGGCTGATTTGGATTTGGTTGTACCCGCTAAACCCATCTAGGAAAGAGAAGAACTTCTTTCCTGCCAGTCCATCCAACACTTGATCTATGAAAGGTAGAGGGAAATGGTCTTTCTTGGTAGCTTTGTTCAGTTCTCGGTAGTCCACACAGATTCTCCACTTCCCATTTTTCTTGGGAAGCAACACCAGAGGGGACACCCATTCGCTATCTGAGATGGGGTAAATGAATCCGGCATCCAACAGTTTTTGCAATTCTTCCTTGACAATGTCCTTAAGGGCTGGATTCATTCTCCTCTGGGGTTGCCTAACCGGTTTACAATCCTCTTTGATGTAGATGTGATGGGTACAAACCGAAGGATGGACTCCTTTCATCTCCTTATAGCTCCAAGCAAAAGCATCTAGATGACTGGCCAACAGGCTACACAGCTCCTTTTCCTGGGAAGGAGATAGGGAGGAGCTGATCTTTAACGTTCTCTCAGGGCCAAACTCCACATTCTTGACTCTAGGAGTGACAGGGTTGGTTGCACAAAGGTCCACTAAGGTGCTGGCTTGGGCATCCTCCACCAATTCCTCTAAGGATAGTGCACTGGGAGGTGGATTCTGGATCAAGGTCTCAATCAAGTCATCCTCGGTTGGGGGGTCTCTTCTAGTGGTGTCTAGGGTGCACAAAGGCGCTGAGTACACCTCATCCTCTTCCCCTTCCTCCAACCAAAGTGGTAAGTCATGCTCTAATGAGGGTTGGGCAGGAGGGTATAGGACTAGCTGCTTGGACATAGGACCATTTTGATGGTCATGTTTCCTGCACGGCAACTTATGTAAGCATCTGCAGTGGCTAACCAAGGCCTTCCCAAAATAAGAGGATATCCAGTAAGCTTTGCCTTTGGTTGCAGAACCAAGAAATCTACAGGGTACTCCCACGAGTCGACAGAGACCAAGACATCCTCCACAATCCCTTCGGGAGTCACGGTGGAGCGATCTGCTAGTTGCAGGACTGTCGAGGTCTTCCTCAAGGAACCCTGAAGGTTGAGTTTAAGCATGGTATCCCTGGTCATCACATTAATGGCAGCCCCCAGATCAATCAAGGTGTGAGGTATGATGGTGCCATTGATGTGGACATCTACTACAGGACTCCCAGGATCTAGATACTTTGGGCAGATGACTTGTCCTAACATAAGGTTAGACAGTTGTCCTAAGACATTGATGGTTGAAGCATCCCTCTTTCGCCTGCCTGGGTGTCTGAAACACTTTTCCTTAGCCAGTTTGTTGTATATTGGCACATCCTTGATGGCTTGGAGAAGTGGTATTTTCACACACAACTGCTTGAGCTCTCCCAGAAGCTCATCCTCCTCTGGGTTGGGTTGTGTGGTGGCTGTTAGTCTCTCAGGAAAGGGTGGAATAGCCTTTGGTTCACTTTCCTGTTTGTCTTCCTCATCCTTTGGGGGAGGAGGTTGGCGATCCAGAAGAGTCTTTCCAGATCGAAGATTGATCTCCTGGATCTCCACAGCATAGGTAGGGCATGATGTTTCCCCAGTGTATACCTGCTGGGCCTGTCTGTTGTTGGGGTTCGGGTTCGGTTGAGCAGGCATTTGAGGTTGCCTTGGAGGAGCAGGAGGTAATGGTTGCGGTTGAACTGGTGGTGGAGGAAAAATGGTGGGAGGAGTGTTGTACTGGGGCCTCCACCCCGACTGAGGTGCATTCCACTGAGGCTGTGGCTGGGCCTGTGAGTGATATGAATGAGTAGTGGGTTGAGTGTGGTATTGAGGTGGGTAAGACCATGGAGGAGGCACAGACCAGGAAGGATGAGCAGGGGGACCCCAGGAAGGCATAGGAGTAGATTGGTTGGGGCTGTAATAAGCTTGGGGTGCCCCTTGCATCCCCTGCTGGTAAGGTCTAGGTCCTTGTGGCCTCCTTTGGATGAGGAAATAGAGAGGTTCAGTGGGGGCTTCTGTCCCTTGGTACATGGCTTTAAGCCCAGGTAAGGTTGGACATTGATTTGTGGGATGGTCCTCCTCACAAACGAAACATACTTCAACCGAATTCAATGGGCATTCGTTCTTAGGGTGTCTCCTTGTACACCTAGGGCAGAAGATAGCCAAGGCCCTCTCAGCTTCTTCCTTCTTCTGCTGGATCCTGAATGTGTCAAGTTGCATGGCAATGGTCTGTCTCACCTCACTCTTGAGATCTTCTAATTGATTTGCAAACTCATGTTTGGAGAAAGGAATACCAGCTGAGAGGAGGTTTCCTCTACCTCGTTTCCGGGCTGCTCTAGAGTGGTTTCTAAACACAGTCTTTATGTCCTCATAAGGCAGTTGGTAAATATCTCCTCCAGCTAACATGTGAAGGGTATCTAAGAGGTCTTCAGGGACTCCTCGGAGTAGGACCAACTTGAGGGATTCAGGGTCAAGTGTGCACCTGGCCCGTTTATAGCTAAGTTGGAACCTTTCCTCATAATCCTCTAAGGACTCATCATTTCCCATGGTCATCCGAAAGATTTCTCCCTTGGTTTCCTTGGACCTATAGTAGTCCCGGTACTTGGTATTGAAAGCTTGCTGCATCTGAGCCCAAGTGGTGATACTGTTCCCAGGTAAGCCTATGAACCAGCATAATGCTGCATCCTTGAGAGTTGAAGGGAAGAGTTTCAACTTCTTCTCATCTTCAGTATAGTCATAGGTTCGACAAAGGACAACAAACTCAAACAGGAAGGTATCAGGATCTTCAGTAGTCAGTCCATGGAAGTGAGATAAAGCGGAGGGGCTAATGTTCTTCATTTTCATGTCTCCATTGGTCTCTCGGATGGGGAAGGCACCTTCTATTCTCTCATCTTCTCCTCTATTGTCAGCCATAGCTTCAGATGGAATGGTCTCTAATTCTTCTTCTGCTATAGGATCTTCGTATATCTCAGGAGGTTCACCTATAGGTTCTTCTGGATCACTGTCACCGAAGAAGAGGCAAGGGTGACTCAGTGATGTGGTGGGGGTGTTGGGTAAGAATTTTCCTGTTTTATCTCGATTCCTACGAGGCATGAAATGGAAAGACTTTTGATTGCTTTTGTTTTTTTTCTCTGGTACCTACAAAAACTGAAACAGATTGATCTACAACTAACTATCTTGCTAAAATGAAAATGCAGAATTGAAATGAAAGCAGGAAAGAACTAATCTACTTTGCTCAAATGGAATTGCAGGAATGGAAATGCTAGTCTACGCTTGCAGAATTGAAATGCTAATCTATGCTTGCAAAATTGAAATTGCGGAATTGAAATGCTAATCTATGAAAGCAGGAAATGTCTATGCTACTTTTGCAGAATGGAAATGAAATAAACTACTTGGCAGAAGGCAAGAGTAGGAAAATAGAAGAAAAGAAACAATTACTAGTACTCTGACGCTTCCCCGGCAACGGCGCCAAAAAGATGGTGGGCTCCATTATTGTAGCAATAATGCTACAACTCCTGGAGCTTCCTTCTCTAATTTTATCAACCCGGTAGTTCGTAACAAACTTGGAAGCGACGGTGCTGTATGCACAAGTACTAGCTCTTGTCACAGCTGTCACTTGGTCAGCTAGCACAAGTCCACTAGGGCTCAAGCCAACTTCTATATGTTCTCAGAAGAAGATTTTTAAGTGATGAACGAAAGCTATCTCAAAGGCAATTAACCTACTTTGCAAGAATGAAATGAAAGCCAACAAAACATGGAAACCCTAGTAAGCCCTAATTTGACCAGCTTAATCCTTACGATGCAATGGTGGGAATGCAACTTCTAAAAAGTGATGCCATTACTTCTATTGAGATGAGATGCATGTGTCTAAACTACTTTCATCTGAAGAGAACATGTTTTTGTATTTTTTCTCAAGTGGTTGGAGTTATTATGACTGTGCTTCTCACTGGGTCTTGACTGTGCAGGGGTAGATCAAGGGGAGGAAGGCTTGGAAAAGGTCAGGAGGACTTCTGAGAGGGTCTGAGGGATCCCTAACATCATTCCACAGAAGTTCACAAAGTTCAGATGCCTGGCAACCGTGTTTGCAAGCTTCTACAGGATGTCTGCAGGGGATTCTACAAGAAGTTCAGGATTTCTACAGGAAGTCTGCTAATTTCTACAGGATGTTCTACAATCGGAGTTTTGGGTGATGGATGGGTGAATGAGCTGTATGGGTGGATAGGGAGGATGAGAGGGGAGCTTGTGATGGCTTATGGACAGAGAGATGAGATGGAGAGGGGGTGTGTAAAGCTGGTTGGTCGATAGGAGGGTAGAGGCAATGGAAGGCCGAAAAGATAAAACAACGTGGATAATAGAAGAGTTGGTGGGCAAATGATCTAGCTGGGTGATGAGTAGATGGCCTAGGCACGGCTGAGAAGGATAAGGAAATGATGGAGTGGTG
Organism: Pinus tabuliformis; assembly: GCA_031772625.1. Taxonomy (NCBI): domain Eukaryota; kingdom Viridiplantae; phylum Streptophyta; class Pinopsida; order Pinales; family Pinaceae; genus Pinus; species Pinus tabuliformis. The sequence continues at coordinate 681,623,738 of CM062815.1, read as the reverse complement.
CTGCGCAGTGTAAATGAAACAAATCACCTCTGTCTTGCGTATAACCGAAATGTCATCAACCTACTCTAACTGTTTTATTAGAAACCAAAGAACAACAATGTAGTTTAAGGGAAAATCGTGCATGGTGTTGAAACAAAGAGTTATTCCACAAGATCTAAATGCATGGACACTTCTACAACTGAAAATATTACGTTAAAGCTTGCATGAACATGTAAAACTGTGGTTTTGGTGGGTGGCACGGGCTGCACTTCCGGTCCCCAAACAGAGGTGAAAGTGAGTGTGCAATCAACCCTTTTTTTTGGAGCTCTGATCACTCTAATCTCCTTACTCTAATCTAAACTACTGAAAGCAACTTTGTTCATAACACTAACCTATGTAACCACACCAAGAAATCCAAATCAGCAAACTATGTTTCCAAGTGCATGTAAAGGAAAAGAAATATAATGCTGAACGAAAGAAAGGTAACAATACAAAGAAAGGAGGCCTATTTCTCTCAGGTTGGGCCCAACCCTAAGAACTATAGCTCCTCTAAGAACTCAGAACTGAACTTGAATCTGCCTGCCTTTTATTAAAAGATCATAGTCATAAGTCTAACAACATGCCAAAAATGGCTTACAAAAAGCAAAACAGAGCTATAGCTCGTAATTCAGAATCTGCAACAAAGGTTCAAAAGTCCCCATCGAAGGCTATAGCCTCAATATTTATATATTATGAGGGCCAAGTTGGCCTCCTAAATTAGTGGGGCTTGGCTAACCAACTAAAAGTAAACTATTGTTCCCTTAGAATCTGTTGGCTGCCTTCTAGCTCAGTGGTGATAGCTGTTGGAGCTCGGAGTTGGGGTGGAGATCACGAGGAAGGTCATTCAAGGCTGTGGACAACCTTCCTACAAAACCGCAATGCCACCTTGGCTGTCTCCTTGCCTTCATCTGCGTGGTTTTGCTCCATTTAATGTCAAAAAACCTGAAATAAACATGTATTAGCCACCTAGGAATAGTGATTGCCCTCCTTCCTACAAATAACATGAATATACTAAGAAATGATGCATAAGTGATGAAAAATGAAGGGTTGATCAAGGGGAAGTAGGCCAAATGAGCCCAAAATGTTACCAAAATTGGGGCTCATCAGCAACTTCGGCAACGCACTGAGTGGTTGTCTGCTGGACTTCCTCCACATGTTGTTCGATGAACATTGTTGTTGAACTACTGCCCTAAATCCTCTCCCGAGTTGCTTGTATTTGTGCAAGCTTTGCTTCAATGGAGGTTGTAATTGTATATGCCTCATCGATCCATGGTTGTAGGTGCGCTTTTAAGACCGCTTCTTTGTGCCGAGCAGTATCCACCTGTTCCTTGAGCGCCTTTGCCTACTGCATCCATGCAAGCCTTTGTGTAAGGGAAATCGTCTGCGTGGTCCCTTTTACGTCATCATATTTCTGTTGTAGCTTGCGCACCTCTGTCTCTAGGTGCTCCACATTCGGGTCCTCCTACAAGGTGGTTAGGACCTTGAATAACCGTTTGAACATCTTCATGCAGTCTGTCACTACACTATCAACCGCCGCGATCGATGTCGTAACCACAGTGGTACGTTGTTTCTTAACCTCCAGCGGGGTTGAAGGCTAAGCTTTCAACTATAGTTCTACGATCTGCAGGTTCAACTCCATATGAACCCTGGCCATCTCTGCTCTAGCGTCGCGCACCCCTGTGGCCAATTTATGAACACGCACCTCCACCGGTTCCTCTGCTTGAATGGCCAACTCCGGGACCATCCGGCAGGCTTCCTATATCACCTACATAATCTATTGATTCTACTCGACTGCCTCATTGCGCTACAGGCCCAAATATTCAATGTTGATGCGTTGCTCGCTCATCACCTGCAGTGCGCGACTCTCCCTGGCTCAAAGTTCTGTGGTGACTCCATCCTGTAAGAGGTAGAGTGTCTCCCGAGGGAGCATAGCCATGTTCAACCCTACCCCTTTCAAAATTCTCACTGTGGGTCTATCGGCCTCTGCCTCTGTAGTAATTGCCCCATTTGGTAGTACTATTGTGTTCGTCACCCTGGTGCGCAACATTTCCTCGGCAGCTGAAGTGCTGACTGCAAGGCTGGTGGACACTATGCCAGCCTGTGGAGTGCGAACCTGCAACTCCTGCAACTCTATCTGAAGAGCCCCCAATACCAACTGTTGTTGTTCCTCAAACTGCTAGAGGGCCTCCGCGGTGACATCCCTCACCGTTTCGTTGATATCATGCAAATCCCCCTCAGTGAGGGTGATTGGGTCGAAGGACGTTTTGGATGCCTTGGTCTTCTTTCGCAACACTGTCTGCTCGCATGGTCGTGGATTCTTGAGCTGGGTGGACGTCGTCTGTGGTTCCATGCCACGTTGTTCTATGTCTGTCTCTAGTTCGAGTGAAGGTGACTTTTGTCCTTCGCGCTCTTCTTGTCCTATGTTCTGCTGTTGTTCCGCCAACTTTGCAGTGTCACGTGCTGCCTAGGCCTTAGCCGCTGCTTCTTCCTTTCTACGCTTCTCCGCCAGCTACGCCATCTGAAGTTTTGTCTCTTGTTTCTTGCGCTATGCAGTGGACTTCTCTGTTTCCACTGCGGAGCAAGCTGCAACACGCCACTCCGACGACCAAGACTCAAGGATTGCGAATATTACATCATCAATCACCAAGTATGGTAAATCATGCCATGTCTTCGTAGGGTCCTTCCGCGCCCTGATGAAGACATGGTGGAAGTCTACTTTGAACTCTACAAAGCTCTGCAAATTGTTGTAGATTATGGGCAATAACTGTGGCTTGCGATTGATCCCCATTCGGATATTCATCTCCATGAATATCCAAAATATCTTGTTCTCCTTTATCCTCTGCGTGTCCCTAGTCACCCATAGTGAAGCATACTTCGCTGCCTCTAGAAGTTCCGCAACAACTGAAGGGAACTGGCTATCTTCGGGCAGCTCCCATGCCACCAGTACGATCAAAAATAGGAGCCATGTGTAATGAAACGTTTTACCCTGCTCCTATGCCTTGTGGCAGTTCGCAAAGAACTCACCGCATAGATAGTTCACCCAATTGAACTAGGCCCCTTCTATGCATTGCATCGCTAGTGCAACCACTGGTGCGGGCACCTCATTCGTGCGACACTTCTGCATCACCTTCCTTGCCAATATTTGGGTCGCGACATTAACTGCATGGTTGCTGGAGATGGCATATCCTCGCTTCTTGTTCTCCAACTTAAACTTCTTTTTCATTGCCTCCGTGAGGGCCAACTCACCACCTTTTCCCTCTGAAATGTTTGTTGGGTCCTCTCCTGATCAAGGTAGCCATCTAATCCGGTGAATTAGATGGTCTATGAAGGGGATGGGCTCCTCCAGCCACAAGCACCCATCATGCACCAAGCAAAGTAGTTGCCTGATGCCGAAGACAGTCACTAGAGCGTAGTAGTAATGTGGCACCCAGAGCAGGTTTAGAAACCTGGACTTCTCTACACCTCTGAGCCATTTTCATGGCTACAATTCAATCATTCCAGCCGTCACGTCGATCTTCTGGTGCATTAGCTTCTTAGTCGCTAAATGTGGGAACTTCTTGTGGTGTGCAAGGTCCCAATCTTCAATTTCAACACAGGAACCCACCTCAAATGCAGTCCCTCAAAGATAATATCGTCTGGGAGTAGAGGAGTTTGCAAAGAGCTCTTGCTCTCATCTATATCCTTCAACACCTTGGCTTTACCCTTTCGTGGAGGAACATATTCAGGTAATCAGGTAATAGGGTCTACACCCTGGGTTTCAACTTCCATCTCTTCATCCTCCTCCTCCACCAAGATTTCTTCAAATTCCTCCTCTTCGGCCTCCAAATTAATGGCCTTCCCCTTTTCCTACAATGTGAGCTTGGTCCTTAGTGGATTTCTGGGCGAGACGTGCACCAGGATCATGGCCTGCTTATCCTTCTTAGGTCTTAGTGTTCGCGGTGATTTAGGGACCTCAACGATTATTACAATGCTATCTAGGGCTTCCACTTCTGCAATTTCCTACGCAGCTTCCTCAGTTGTCACTACTCCTATGTCCATGGCTTCTTTGGGTGCTGACATAGCGCTACTCCATAGTTCCTTCAGTGTCTCGGGTAGTTGCTCAAACAACGAATTCGCTTTCAGAGTCTTGAATAAGTCTCGGTTCATGAATACTTGAGCGCGCAACAACTCAGTTCTCAAATTGCCAAGTGTTGTTTGCTGGACAGCCACTTGTAATTTATAGCGCCTTTTGAATTTGAATTCGACTGTTCCCCCCACATTCAGTCCATTAATGCTAGATTGGTGGCATATTTCCAAGAATCTAACCCATAAAGTTCACCTTAAATTCCTGCCGCCCGCTCCATTTGGCCTCAAACCAACCATCAAATCGTGAATAGTGACTTTAACGGTCACTTTCCGGTAGACCTACACGCCAGCACAGTTGTCTTTGCGCTGTCACAGACCCTGTGACACTTCGCTATTGTGTGCAGTCCTGAAATTCCACAGTCCCCGGGCAGAGTAGTTTATAGTCCCACGCCTCCTTTCAGCTGCCTGGAGCACTAAGACTATGCTTCTGTCGGCTAGTCAGATGGTCGGGTCACCTGTGTATGGCTTCAACCAACTACCATTCACTTTTCCTGGGAAGCGATCTCCATTCAGCTTAACCAGTTGTAGCGCACCTCCGTCGATAATCTCCTTAATAATATACGGCCCTAACCAATGCATCTTGAACTTTTCAAGGAATTTATCAAACTTACTATCATACAACAAAACTAGATCATTTAACTTGAATGTGCACAGCTTGATATGTTAGTCGTGCCATGCCTTTCATGCTGCTTTTGGACCTACTAGTGAAATCCAGCCAAAAATCTTTCTTCTTCAAGCTCATCCAACTGCGCGAGCCTCTCCTCCAAGGCTCCACAATCTATCATACCTATGAGCGTTGTTATGCATAGATTAGGCACGATGTATTCCATAGGCATTACGACTTCCACTCCATAGACAAGCCTAAAGGGTGTCTGTCCCGTCAGTTTCTTGCATGTCGTCCGATAAGCCCATAACACTGCAAGTATGTGTAGGTCCCAATCACTTCATTGCGCATTGCATACCTTTTTTAGCACATTTTCAAGCACTTTGTTGAACGCCTCCACTGTCCCATTAGCCTGTGGGTGATAAGGTGTGCTCTTTTGATGATACACCTGAAATTCCTCCATTAGTGCGTTGATCGTCTCATTCAGGAAGTGCGTACCATGATCACTCATCAAGATCTTTAGACATCCAAATCGCGTCAGTACATGTTCAAATAGAAACTTTGCGGCAGTCGTGCCCGTGCAATCCTTCACTGGTTGTGCTTCTGCCCAACGAGTCAAATACTCCGTCGTAGTGATAATATACCTCGCGTCTATCTTTCCTTGAGTTTTAATAGGTCCTACAAAATCTATTACCCACTTTTCAAAAGGTTGCAATGTCATTTGTGGATTCAAAGGCATTTCATCCCTCCACGATGTCCTTCCTATCTGCTGACATACATCACATGCCTTGCAATATGCTTTTGAATCCTGATGAAGGGTTGGCCACCACAACCCGGCATGGAGAATCTTCCGTGCAGTTGCTCTTCTTGCATAATGTCCTCCTGCGGCACCCCCATGAGCATCCATGAGGATGTTTCTTCATTCAAGCTCAGGTACATACCTTCGCAGTATTTCATCATTCCCCATCTTATATAGATGCCAACAATGACAGAGAAATCTTCCGCATGTACCACTAATTCCTTCTTCTGTTGGACAAAGTATCCTTTCAGGGCAGTTCTAGTCATTAGAAAGTGTATTATATCTTCAAAATGTCCATCCGCTACATGCACAGCAAAGAGTTGCGCATTAGGTAATCATTCCTCCAAACTAGTAGGTTCCTCCCCTGTTTCGATGCGTGACAGGTGATCTAGTCTCGCGTTCAATTGTCCAGGCTTCACGACAACTTCAAAATCCTATTCTTGGAACAATAAAAGCTATTTGCAAATTCACCCCCCCCCCAACATAGTCTTATTTTACCAGGTACTTTAGCGCAAATTGATCTGTATACATATTAAAGTGGCCTCCTAGAAAGTAGTGTCAGTACTTCTAGAGCGCATACACCATAGCTAGCCCCTCGCGCTCAGTGGTGGAATAATTCTTCTCTGCTTTGGATAATCTGCGGCTTGCGAATGCGATAGGGTGATCCAAGCCTTCTCTGCCATCCTTTGTCAGCACTGCCCCTAGCACTATACACGACGTGTCGACATTTACATTGAACTCTTTCTTCCAATTCGGGAAGACTAGAATCGGCACAGTAACCATCTTTTCTTGCAATATATCCAGGATCTTCTTACAGTCATTGTTCCAATAAAATGTGACATCCTTCTTCAAAAAAAATTCCATCGGCGTGGTGATCTAGGCATAGCCTTTGATAAACTTTCTGTAATATCCCATATGTCCCAGAGTAGTGCACAATTGTTTCACACTTCTCGGCACTTCCAAGTTCAGAATCATCACGATCTTCACGGGGTCTACCATTAGCCCTTGTCTGCAAACCACATGCCACAATAGGTTCCCAAAAGGAATGAGAAACAAACACTTCTTGAGGCTGAGCGCAATTTGGTATCGTCGACAGATATCCAACATCAAGCGCAAACTCGCTACATGGTGCTTAACCAGCCCAAATACAGTCCAGTCATCAAAATAGATCTCCAAGAACTTATGAATATATTCCTTGAATTTCGCAACAACCACGCGCGAAAATATAGTAGGCGCATTCTTCAATCCAAACGGCATGACAATATATTGAAAGGAACCCCCCTCAGTCACGATTTTGATTTGGTGGTACCCCGAGAACCCATTAGTGAAATAATAAGCTTCTTGACCACCTACATTGTCCAACACTTCGTTTGTGAACGGAGTTGGGAAAGGATCATGCACACAGGCATCATTCAGTTTTTTGAGATCCACACATATCCTTATCTCATCCTTCTCCTTCTTCTCCTACACCACCATCAAACTTACCTAATTGGATTCCTCCACAGGCTCAATGATGCCTGCTGTGAGCAACTTGTCTAGTTCTACGCAAAACTTCTCCCTGTATTTTGGATTTAAGCGGTAAGGCCTCTGCTTAACTGGCTTCATGTCAAGCTTTAACGTGATCTTCATCACTTCTAGATCTCCGGTTATTCCTTTCAAATCCGTAAACTTGGTCGGGAATAAGTCCTGATATTCGCGGAGTAATTTAGTGACCTTATCCACCATTGCGTCATCCCAGTAGTCTCTGATCTTCATGAATTTGGGTTCTACCTCTGTACCAATGTTCACCTGCTTAGTTTTCACCGATGCAGTTATATCAGGTTTCTCAATCTGTGGTCCTTGAACCTCGCGATGGCCTTCTATTTCTAGAATGTTAATATTCCATGGATCCTCATCCTCCTCTTCAGCAGTTACATTATAACATTCCAGCACGCGGCTCAGCTGAGTAGCCCATTCAAGCTAAATCAAGTCTAAAGGCTCATGTCGTATCCTAAAGATGGCTGCTTTCACCTCATGTAGTGCTTCATCAATACTGTACCACCCATCCTCAAAACTGAAGGTCATCATGAATCCTTCGCGTAGGATATCCCATTCACCTGTCCCATCGCGGAGCTCTATTTCTATATACTAGCTCATTGGTATAACATCTAGGCTATGACAGAACAGGTGCACCCACTCAGGTTGTGGCTTTTCTCCATAAGCCCACATCCACTTGGCTAAATGCGTGTGTGGATCATCCTGCCCATTATACTTGTTTGCCAGTCACACCTTAGGCTTCCGAAATCGTACTCGCATCATTCTCCTACATTCGCGCCAATCATCAAAGCTTCCTTTGTGCGTACCCCACCATCTTGCGGGCGTAGCGCACAGTACCCAGTCCAAGGCCTAGAAGAGTTGCTTTTCCGACACCTCCCTTTAGAATGCATCCAAGAAGGTATCTACCTCATTTAGACCATCATAAGTAGGCAGATCTCTTACTTCTGTCGACACGCAGTGCAGCGACTAGGTCATCATGTTGCAATTCAATGTAGTTACTTCGTGTAACTGATTCTGCCATCATTCTACTTCTTCATCAGAATCCAAAGTGCAGGAACTCTCACGCTCCCATGTAATCCGTCTATTCGCGGTGGGATTCACCCAGTCTTGGTCTTGCACTATTATCTTGTAGATGTAGTCCATATCATCATCACTCTCATAGTCGCGGACCGGTTCCATATAGCGAGATCCCTTAGCAGGATCCAGGGGTATTATTACGCGCAATGACTTCTTCTCAAATATTATCTTCCGCTTCTTCACATTAATTACCCCATTCATATCAGTGGCCCAGTCAATTCCCAGGAGTGCAGGGTAGGGATTGTTGTTGCCAACAATCTCTATCACTTCAAAATCTGCCAGTGCGCTCGCTCCCTCAATATCCATGGTTACTCCCTGCAATCGCCCCATGGGTATGATTTTATGTTGGTTCGCCATTCTCAGCTGAAGCAAAGACCATTGCAACATGGGTCTCCCATTCTCTCCCGTGTCTGCTTCGGTAGAACATTCGCATCTAATCCAAAATCCAGAATGACTTGATCCATCTCGTATTCTCCGATCTACGCAGTGAGTCTCATTTCATGCCCCGTCCTTGTTTTATGTTTTCCGATCTTCCGGACTACGTGTGGTTCTCCTGGCACGGTCCCAGCACATCTGTTGATGAGTTCCTGTAACCCTTTCACAACCTTACTGTCACGCAATAACTTCATACAGGTTTCTAGGAAAGTTGTGAGCATGGAGGGATCCATCTCTAGCTCATTCTTATGTTTGCTTCCTGAAGTGGAGGCCTCAGCGAAGCTCTTCTTAACTTCCATGAAGGTTTCCCAAGCGTGCTCCAAATCAAATTCAGCTCCTTTCACTGGGGTTTTGCAAAGACAGGTACTATCTTCTGGATGTTTCCCCTTGTCATCTTCCATCGTGATTCCACTTCAGAGCACTATATTTACGTTCGGACCTTCCTCGCGCGGCTTAGACCTCATCATCTGCAGGTTTTGAGTCAGGGGAGGTGGTAGCACTCCTTTGTCACGAATCCTAGCTATCAGTGTAGGATAATCTTTTATCTCATGATCAAACAGTGTGCAATACTTGCACAAAGGATGTGTTGGATTAGTGCAATCACAGGCATAGTGTCTTGGCCCGCCGTAATTGTAGAAATCAACTGTTCGCGACCTCTACCAGGTCCTCCTCCGCCTCAGCCTCTTCCGAGCCCCTGAAATCCTGTCCGTCCCATTCCTGCATTCTGGTCAAGGGGTAGCGTTTCAGCCTAAACTCTGTAGGCGGGAATTCTATCCATCATCAATTCATAGCTCCTACAAGTATGCTCATCATGTCCCACCGACCTACAAAATTTATAGAACAACTGTTGTGGAGTTTGCGTATTCTTCTGTAACAAGTGGCAATGATCAGTGGCATGTTTTCTGGCTAATTGACAGATAGCACATCACAAAGCAGGCATGGACTAGGTCCTGCTTGAGCTTCCGGCCTTAGAGGCATCAGTCCTCCTCCTGCAAGGTAATTTTTGAATACCGCGCAGTGGACTTTGTCATGACCCTGACTCTTGCATTTCACGCACCATACTTCTTTGCGCACTTCTGGTCAAACCATCCTATCTTGCTTCAAGCTTTGCATCTCAAGGCACAGACTCTTCAGCTGCGCGTGAATCTGCTGAACACCCAGATTAGGATCTTGCATCGTGGTCTCATGTAGTCTCATGGAAATCTCTAGGGTCTCTACCTAAGTTGTTATCTTCTTTTGCGACATTGCACTCATCAAGTGTGGTAGTAGCAAAGCTAAAAACCACTCGCTTGTTGTCCATCCATCAGATTCATGTTTGCTTCACGAATCATACATTTCAGCCTCTAATCTAGTTCCCAAGGCATCTCTCCTGGTAGCATTGTGATTTTTTTGAATCCAACAATCGACTACGCTTCATATTTAGGCCTACTAAATTCCCTATTCAGTGTTGCTTCGATGTCCGCTACTCTCGCATTCAGGTTATCGTTGTATTACTTAATATACCAAGTCAGCACGCGATCCTGCAGGGCGCTAACCAGTGTTTATTTCTTTATATGGTCATCTGTAACACCTTGAGCTTCCCATACAGCCTTCACTACTAACCATAATTGATCCGGGTCTTCATTTCCCAAGCCTTTGAACAAAGGAAACTTCACTGTGCTTGCCATACTGAATTGCAGTGGTGGTGGAGGTAGTACAGGTGAAGTTGGAGGTGATGGAGGTGAAGCCGGTGGTGGTGTGGGTGGAGGTGGTATTCATGGAAGTCCTTGCCTTATCAGATGAATAGCACTTCACGGAGAGACCTTCGCGATCCCTTCCTCATCCCCTTGCGAAGGTGAAATCAAGGGCTATGCTCTAGACCCTTATTTCCCTCGTTTCTTTGAATTCTTCTGCTTCGCATAGACCCGAACATCAAGGTAACTGCATAACCCGTTTTTCGCACAACAACATTTTAATCCTAGTATTCAAAGACTTTACGTACTTACCTCGCAGTCCTTTGAGAAAGCTTCACTCTGCCTCGTTGTAGCTAACTAAGGTGTCAACCACGAACTCAGTAACAAATCCTCCTATAATGCAATCGAGCCAATGATTGACGACGCGCGCGATCTTATCCTCCGATGCTTCCAATATTCGCACTAGCTCCAGGGTCCACACAATAGGACTGTTAAGTTTCCACCTTCCTTGGCTATCTACTAGGTTCGCGATCCACTCGTATAGCTTAGTAGGGAAGGACGTGAAAAAGATTTCGTGGATCTCCGTATACAGGTAGCTATCTAACCTTTATTCTTTTGACAGTTGCGGGTTTCTGTTTTCTTCTGACGCGAACTCATGAATTTTTTTGTCCAACCAACCTTTGATTTCTTTCTTAGTTGGATTCCAATGATACGACATCACACATGTCTTATGAAGATTCTGGTCCCGGCAACGAAACCATTTTTTGTCTTGTGGGGGCCTGACCCAAGTTCAGCGTTAGTTAGCCAAACAAATCCCTACACTACTGGCCCTTTCGGCATCAGTCCACGGAGTGGGGACTAAAGTCTCACCTGAAGCAGTATAGGGGGATGCTGGAACCAAGTTTCCACACCCTTGAGATGGTTGTGATGTCAATTTATTCCAACAAACCTGCCTTCGTGCAGGTTGCTTCGCGCTTTGTTCTACCCTTCGGTACCTTCACGAAACATTACAATTGGCTTTCGCGCAGCCCTAACCAGGGGCTGTAGTCCTTTTGTGCTGTTAGAGCAGCGATCTGCGTTGTCTTTCAGACTAGGTTAAGTATCTTACTTATCTTATTAGAAGATCTTAGTTAGCTTCGTGTAAACATATGTTTTTACTTGCATTCGTTTAACCAATATATTTATACACCTTCATGCATCATATAAGCATTAGAAGTGAAATTCATACCCAATATAACAGATGCATAAACAGGAAATAAATATGCAGAATGATAGAAAACTTCTCTTTATTAATGATTCTCGACAGTTACAGACTCGACTCGCCCTGTGCACTCAGCTACAGGGGTCCACACACTCAGCTACAGACTACTAGGCCTCTGCGCACTCAGTTGCAGAGCCTCTACATACTTTACAACCCAAAACTTAGACTTACACTTCAGAGCTATCTCGCATACATCTTCATTGTTTAGACATTGTTTTTTATTCTTCTAACTACTTAGAGCTTAGCTCTATTTATATAATCCCATGGTCTACGAACCATGGGTAGATCTTCTACAACCAACATTACATTATCAAAATAAGGGCGGACAACCCTATGACTCTTTAACAACTACACGCTCCGCACCCACAAAATACAGAGTCTTTACATTGGAATTACAAAATTGGACCAAAATCTGGGCTCTAAGCCCCAAAAATTCTCTTGGGGGATTCCGTGCCCAACAGTTTCCTTCTTCAAGTGATCATTTGTAATGCTCTGAGCTTCCCATACAACTTTCACGACGAACCAAAACTGGTCCAGGTCCTCATTTCCCAAGCCTTTAAACAAAGGCAACTTCACTGAATTTGCCATGCTAAACTGTGGTGGAGGTGGTGGTGGTATGGGTCAAGTCGCAGGTGATGGTGGTGACGTTAGAGGTGGTGTGGGTGGAGGTGGCAGTCACGGGAATCCTTATCTTATTAACTGAATTGCACTTCACAGAGAATCCTGCGCTACTCCCTTTTCATCACCTAGTGGAGGTGAAATCAATGGACTATATTCAGGACCCTTTCTTCCTTTATTCCTATAAGTCTTTCCACTTCACGTAGCTTTGAACATCAAGGTAGCTGCATAACCCATTTTTTGCACAATAACATCTTAATCCAGGTATTCAAAGACTTCAAGTACTTACCTCGTAGACCTTTGAAAAAGCACCGCTCCGCCTCACTGTAGCTAACTGGTGTATCGACTGCGAATTCAGTCACAAATCTTCCTATGATGCGATCAAGCCAATGATCGACAGCACGGGCGATCTTATCCTCAGAGGCTTCCAGTCTCTGTACCAGCTCCGGGGTCCAGACAATAGGATCGTCAAGTCTCCACCTTCCTTGGCTATCCGCTAGCTTCATGGTCAACTTGTATAACTCAGCTGGAAAGGAACAAAACAATATCTCGTGGATTTCTGTATATAAGCACCTATCCAACCATTATTCCTTTATCAGTAACGGATTTATGTTCTCCTATGCCGCGAATTTGTGGATCTTCCTGTCCAACCAATCTTCGATCTCTTTCTTAGTTGGATTCCAATGATATGACATCACACATCTCTTATGCAGAATCTAGTCCCAGCAACAGAACCATTTGTTGGTTGCGTGGGGCCTGACCCAAGTTTGTGTTAGTTAGCCAAATAAATCCCTGCACTACTGACCCTTTCGACATCAGCCCACGGAGCGCAGACCAAAGTCTCACCCGAAGTAGTATGGGGGGATGCTAGAACCAAGTTTCCGTACCCTGAGATGGACGTGATGTCGGTTTATACCCTCTGTTCCTACTTTCGCACAGGTCGTTAAGTTCTAGGGCTCTGTCAGTCTAGCCCTTTATTCCACCCTTCAGTACCTCCGCGAAGGAATACGATCGACCTTCGCATAGGCCTAACCTATGGTCTAGTTACTTTCACGCTAATATGATAGCGTACTGTACAAGTTCCCAAGTTATCTTAAGTGTTTTACTTATCTTACTAAACAATCACAGTTAGCGCCGCGTAATCTAATATTCTTACTTGCGTTCATTTACCTAATATAATCACATGTATTCCCGCATTACATTAACATTGCAAATTAAACCCAAAACACAATATAACCATATGCATTAACAGGAAATAAATACACATAATTTGCAGAATACTTCTCTTTATTGATATCTTCATATTATTACAAACTCTATCCGCCCTGCACACACAGCTGCAGGGGCCCGGGCACTCAATTGTAGACTTTCACCCTAGGGCTCTGCGGACTCAGCTGCAGAGCCTCTACCTACACTAACATCTGAAACTTAAACTCCTCTACCAAGACTCCAAGCCTTGTCTTCCACTACCAAAAACTTAAGACTACTTAGAGCTTACTTACTTATCTCTTTTTATACAATCCCATGGTCCACGGACCATGGGTAGATCTTTACAGCTAACATTACACTTTACAAAATAAGGGCGGACAACCCTTTATGACTCAAGACACCTTCTGATCCAGATTTAAACAGGAACGCAACAAATTATAGAGATAACCATAAACACAGAGATGCAGTGGAAATAATACTTCATTTCATTAATGTAAAATACTGAAATATGCTTACAAACATCAATGGAAATAAACCAGCTAGGGTGATGGTATCTTATCTCTAAGAAGAGATGTGGTGGCTACATGCCTCTGAACTGTGTTACGATGAGGCTCAAAGGCCTATTTATTGTTGAGAAACAATGGAAAACCCTAAACATCCAAAAACCTAGCCCTAGAAGATGAAACGCCAAACTGTGGGCCCCGTTTGGGTAAATTGGTATATCAACTTCCCGGAGTCATAACTTTGGCATACGATCTCCATTTGACGCACACAATATCTCGTTAGAAAGATCTATTTGAGAAATACAACTTTGGGAACATGATCTAATGTTGCTCCCAATTTTCCCAAAAAATGTCGTTTAGGGCCTCAAAACGGCTTCGGAAGTTTAGGACCCGAAAAACTGCTAAAAATAGTAAACTGTGCTACAATTAAGGAAACTAAAAAGTTGAAAGAAACAGTGGTGGGGGTCCAAGTGGACTTGGCAGGTGGCGACCAATATCCACCTAGATCATTCCTCCCCCCTTAGGAAGCAATGGTACCCATTGCGTTGAGTTCCTCCATGAGATGAGGAAACTTCTGTTGAACTTGGTCCCTGGTGAGCCACTTGCCCTGGTGAAGGAGTTGGCCTGCTTTGGCAACTCGATACAATTGGATATTTTGCTGGCGAGTGTGCTTGATCTGTGTGCCCATGATTCGATCAGTTGAAGCTTGTTCCATGCAATCTGGATTTAACTCTGTGGATGTGAGTTCTTCTGCAATGTCGGATGTGTCTAGTAATGGTGGAAAGTATGGCGAAAGGCGGTCCACATTGAACACTGGGTGCAGGCCAGGGAATGGGGGAACGCTGAGCTCAAATGCATTGTCTCCCACAGCCTTGGTAATGGTGTAAGGACCATATCGGAGTGGTTTGAGTTTCCGATAGCCTCCGGTAAGGCATTCCTTTTGCAAATGCAACCAAACTTTGTAGCCCACTTGAAACTTGTGTGGCACCCGATGTTGATCATGTCGCTTATTGTACTTGGCATTTGATTTCTCCAGAATGTCATGGACCTGTTGGCGAATATGTTGTATGTGCTTAATGAAGTTTTTTGCCTTATCTGTTTCGGACTGGACATGAGCCGAATCTGCGTGAGTAGCTGCAAATGGCATGGCCACATCAATGGGACATAGTGGCTAGAATCCCAAGCCCACCTGAAAAGGGTTGTGGCCAGTCGAGTTGTGGAGAGCCTGGTTGTAGTTGTGCTAAACATAGGGGAGGCTCTCGTCCCATGTGTGTGGATGCTTTGAGTTGTACATGTGCAGAATGTGTACGATCATCCTGTTGACAACCTCTGTCTGGCCATCAGTTTGAGGATGGAAGGTTGTGGACTTAGTGAGTTTGGTGTCGAGCATCGACCAGAGACTGGACCAAAATGTACTGAGGAATTTGCTGTCCTGATCTGAGATGATAGACTGTGGGATCCCAAAGTGTACCCACACTCGTTCAAAGAAGAGTTTAGCAATGGCTTCTGCTGTGATATTCTTCTTACAGGCAGCCATAATGGCCATCTTCGAGAACCTGTCGACAACCACAAAAACACAGTCGTTTCCATGCTTAGTGGAAGGAAGGCCTGACATGTAATCCATGGAGATGGATTCCCAAGGTCAACTAGGGGTAGGCAGCGGGATATATAGGCCTTGCTTCTTGATGGTCGATTTGGCAATGGCGTAGGCAGTGCATGATCTGATGTACTTACCAACATCCTGTCAAAGATTCGGCCAATAGAAATACTTCTGCAGTACTACCACCATTTTCTCAACCCTGAAATGCCCAGCAGCTCGACTGTAGTGTGCTTCCCAAATCATCTTGGTACGCTCGCTTGAAGGAACACAAAGGTGACCCAGGTGGCATAACAAGGCATACTGGAGGTAAAAATCTGGGACATGCTGACCCTCCAAGAGTGTCTAGTATGTGTGGCCGAATTCTGGGTCGCTTTTGTAGAGAAGTGGCCAATTAGAAGTCTCGTGCCCACAAGAGTTGAGTACAGTGGTCGCCATGATCGGTGGTCGACTGAGGAAATCTGCAACATTATTGGTGCTACCCTTCTTATACTTTATATTCAAATGGAACTGTTGCAGGTATGTGGACCACTTCTGATAGTGATCTCTGCAATTTCCCTTGGGTTTGTATGAACTGCAAGGGTTGGTGGTCTATGTGGATGACCGTTTCCTTCCCCAAAATGTAATGCTTCCATTGTTGGCAGGCCTGCACAATGGAATACATCTCTTTTTCATAAGTGGGATACTTTCAGACTATGTCTGAAAGTGTCTCACTGTGATATGCCACTGGATGCCCGTGTTGAGTAAGGACTGCCCCAATAGCATAGTCAGAGGCATCTATCTTGACCTCAAATGGTTGTTGCAAGTCTGTTAATGCGAGCACTGGTGCCATGCAAAGGCGATATTTCAACTTTGTGAATGCCTTCTGTTGAGATTCAGACCAAAAAAATTTTGCTTTCACTCCTACCTTGGTGACTTGACTCAAGGGCCAAGTGATATGAGAAAATCCCAACACGAACCTGCGGTAGAAGTTGGCAAGACCTAGAAAGCTACGGAGCTCTATCAGAGTGGTTGGAGATGGCCAATTTTGAATGACTTGGATCTTGGAAGGATCCACATGCACCCCTTGTTCATCAATAATGTATCCCAGATACTGAACTTGGGTCATGCCAAAAGTGCATTTCTCCAAATTGGCACATAGCTTGTGTTGCCGCAATGTTTGGAGAACCTGTCGGATGTGGTGGAGGTGCTCTTCCCAACTCTGGCTGAAGATCAGGATGTCATCCAAGTATACCACTACAAATGAGTTGGTGAATGGCCGCAAGATGTCATCCATTAGCCTCATGAAGGTTGCAAGAGCATTCGTCAATCCGAAAGGCATAACAAACCATTCGAAAAGGCCCTCCTTGGCTTTGAAGGTAGTCTTCCACACATCGGAGGGTTCAATTGGTACCTGGTGATATCCTGACTTCAAATCGATCTTGCTGAAATATTTTTCCCCCTTCAGTTGGTCCAAGAGGTCATCAATCCATGGGATCGGGTACCTATTATGGATAATGATCTTGTTCAGTGCCCGATAGTCAATACAGAGTCTCCAAGTCCCATCCTTCTTCTGTACCAACATGATCAGGCTCCCACAGGGCGATGAACTTAGACGGATGTGACCTTTCTACAGCAGCTCCTAAATCTGCCTCTTGATTTCATCATTATCCAGAATGGAGCACCGATAGATTGGCCCATTGGGCAGCAGCACACCTGGGGTCATATCGATGGAGTGCTTGACCTGACAGTGTAGAGGAACCCCTGTGGGGGAGGTGAAGATGTCCTTGTACTCCTCCACAACCTTGTCCATCTGTAGTTGTCGTGCAAAGGGGCCCTGTCTGGAGGTCATGGTCACTGTATTCTTCTTTCCTTGAGGGTGTATCATCAAGAAAACAAATTTCTCGGTTTTGGAAATGAGCTTACTGCATTGTTTTGTAGTAATCAAAGAGATGGCAGTAGGCTGTGCTACCTCCGGTATCCTGTACAACTTATTTTCCAAAGTAATAATAACAGCACGGGGCCTTGATTCATACACAGCATGTTGCTTCCACAAGTATGGTTGTCCTAATAATACATCACAAACCTCAATGGGAGAAATGTCACACAATACCTCATCCGTGAAGGGCTTGATGTGGCTCACGCGAAGATCCCGTCCTTGGTGAAGCCACCCGATGGTGTACGGATGTGGATATGCTGCGGTCGGTAAGCCCAGCCACTTCACGACCTCTACCGAAACGAGGTTCTTTAGCTCCCACTGTCAACAATGAACTGTAGCGGGGAGCCCTTTACCCACATCTGGGAGTGGAAGAGACGCTCTTCCTCCTCTGGATCTTCGGGTTCCTCCTTCTGGATCTTCATGGTGGCAATAGTGGCGTTGGGCTCCGCATCGATAATCTGCTTCCCTTTGTCATTCCCCTTGTTGGGTTCTAACTCAGTGTCGGAATATGCATCTGATTCTGAAACCTTTAGCTCGGCCACTAGTGACTGCTTGGCCGAACACTCACTTGTGTCGTGAATGGAGCTCTTATGGAACTCACACCACTTTCCTATGTCCTACTTCAGCTTCACGGTGTTGTTCTTTGCTTGCAGCATTGGCGAGTTATCTTGGGCCGGCCCACCTTGGCTTTGTCCTTTGTTCTGCGGTTTGGGGGCAGCTTTCCCTTGCTTCGGATTCACGGATCCAAAGTCTCGCTTCTTCTATTTAAACTTTGTCTCGACCTTGATGGAATATCGATATGTCGTGCCGAGCGAGGGGATGTTCAGGAATTCTATTACTTCCTGGATATACTTATGCGGGCAGCTGCGGTATTTGAGTACCAAATTTTGCTCTAAATCCTTGATACCCAACTTTGTGCGAAGGGTATGGAAACTATTGGTAAACTCCAGCATGTCTTGGTCCCCTCCCTGCCATAGCGTGGTCCACTTTATTTATTGATCCTCATAGCTTTCGACAGGGTAGTACTACTCCTTGATGGCATCCAGGAATGAACCCGAAGTGGGTGCGACTGAAAATAGTGAGCCTGCACTTTCATCCTTCTACTTGCAGTAGGTTTCCCACCAATCCTTGATGTGGGGGGCTGCTTTAAGAAGAGCGAAAATAACCTTTTCCCGACTCGAAAAATCATGAACAGAAAAATAACCCTCTAGAAAATTTAACCATTTATCAACGGAATCTGCGTCTATCTGACCCTCGAATATGGGGATTTCAAAATTAACTTGTACCTTAAACGGTGTGGCATTTCCAGAGTAGCTGTTGGAAGTCGATGCATTGTCCCTGGGTAGCTGCTGAAGGATATGGGAAAAGTTGTCCATCATTGCATTCCTTTGTCGCTCGAGGGCTTCTTCGAGCAAGATTTGATAGGATATCCTGCCCCCTCATCTTTCTTTTCATCCACCATGGGAGGCCATCGGGATTTGTGAGGTTGGTCTTGCAAAGGTTCAACCAGTTCAAGCCCTAACTCCTTATATCCCAACCTCGTTGGGGACATGCAAAGAAAATCAGAGAAAAAGCAGACCGCTCTGATACCACTGATCCGGATTTAAACAGGAAGGCAACAAATTACAGAGATAACCATAAACACGGAGATGCAATGGAAATAATACTTCATTTCATTAATGTAAAATACTAAAATATGCTTACAAATAGCAATGGAAATAAACCAGCGAGGGCAATGGTAGCTTATCTCTGAGAAGAGATGTGGCGGCTACATTCCTCTGAACTATGTTACAATGAGGCTCAAAGGCCTATTTATTGTTGAGAAACAATGGAAAACCATAAACATCCAAAAACCTAACCCTAGAAGATGAAACGCCAAACTGTGGGCCCCATTTGGGTAAATTGGTACATCAACTTCCTGGGGTCGTAACTTTGGCATACGATCTCCGTTTGACGCGCACAGTATCTCATTAGAAAGATCTATCCGAGAAATACAAATTTGGGAAGAGAAACATTAGTACAAGGACCCATGTTGCTCCCAGTTTTCCCAAAAAACATCGTTTAGGGCCTCAAAACGGCTCCGGAAGTTCAGGACCCGAAAAACTGCTAAAAATAGTAAACTGTGCTACAATTAAGGAAATTGAAAAGCTGAAAGAAACAATGGTGGGGGTCCAAGTGGACTTGGTAGGTGGCCACCAATATCCACCTGGATCACCTTCGTTCTCCTCAACCACAAAATGCGGAGACTTTACAACTTTATTACAAAGTTTGACCCAAAACATGGGCTTTTAGCCCCAAAACTATCCTTGGGGATCCCATTCCTAACATGGGCTCTCCACACTTGAATTTGTCTGTGTGTCGACATTACTACCCTATTTATTTGAGCATTGTTTTGTCTTGTACTATGGATAGTGAATGCATACTATGTATTGTTAGCTTTGTGTGCATTTAATGCTCAATATGAATATTACTGAAGCATTGCCTTGAATGTGATGGTGTTATGTGCATTCTATTTGGATATATAAATCCCCCCACTATCTCTATGTTGATGTTTTTGTTTTTTATTATGACAAGCCCCACACCTGCTCTTACCTCACATTTGTGTTGATGTTTGTGTTGTTGATTATGAGGATTGTATGGCCAAACCCTTAATGTAATTTAACTATTTAATTTTTAAATAGCATAATTTTGAGTAATTCTTGTGTTAATATTTTATATGGATGATGAGCTATTATTCTAGTAGACTTGTTTTTCTTATACAATTTTGTGGGTAAATGAGAACCCAATATGGCTTTTTTAACATGGATATGTCCATGGGTGCAATTCATTTGAAATCTGTTCTTACTGTGTTATCTCATGTTGAAATTTTTGAATTGTGGTTTGTTCATTGTGAAGTAGTTGGCAATTATTATAAGCTAGCATTATATGTTCACTTAATTTTAAGATAATCAATGAGGTTGTTTTGATGTGCCTAATGGTTTATTTTGAAAGCAATTGTTTAACAACACTTGTTAATGAAATTTGTATTCTCGCATCGCCATGTATTTGATTTTGTTGACCCTTGATATTATTTTAAGGAAAATCACATATTATTTTGTTGTTTTGACGAGTGATGTTGATTGTGATTATTAATAGTATTCAATAATGGAATTTGACTTGTTTAGCCACCAAATCTAACCTTACTCTATCAAAATTCTCCATGTTGTTCTTCCCTAATAAATTTTCCCTAGTTGTTTAGCATATTATGTTTACTTGGTCATAATTTTTGGTCAATGATCCCAATTCATTGTTTTTTTATCATGCATGATTTGATTTAAGCATAGTTATTGTCAAGTTCAAAGTTTGATAAGTTCCTTGACATGTTATTTTTTTTTAATTCTTGTTATTTTGTGGTTGAATGAGGTATAAGTTTTCAAGATAGTGGCAACTCTCATGGGAAAAGTGGAGGCCCAAATTTAAATACTTCAAGAGGTTGTCAAATAAAGAAGATAAAATTTTGTGCAATTTTAATTATTTATGAATAATTGTGCAGAGTACACAAAGAGGGAATCCATACCTAGGAGATCAAATTTCTAACCAGTGTCACTATTACCTTTTCCTACAATATTGGGACCTCATCCCAGTTTGCAAGAAGTGAATAATCCTATGTCATTGTTACATTGGATCCAAAATGTTGATAAGTGGTTGTCATTGATGTCAACCCAAGCAGCACTAGGGGCTACCCCGATCTTGCATGGGAATTTTGACTTGAAAAATTACTCTATTATTAGTCAAGGATATCCTAGATGGATTCTACTCGTCAATATGTTTCCGTTGATATATGGCATGCCAAATAATTCTTCGGAGTTTGAGAGATATTAATGGTTGTAGTAACCCCAGTTAGTCGGCTAAAACCCTATGGGGTTGTGGCATGGCACTCATAATTGGTTGTGGTCATTGAATAGTAAATAATTAATAATGTTTTTTTTTCCTAAAATCCCTCCATCGTTCACTTGTTGAGGACCCGCTCAACTCAAGACATTAATATAAATAGTGACCCTCATATCCTCCTCTAGTAGGGATTTTGTGGCTTCAAACAGGTCATCGTGGAATTTTCGCTATACCTTCTTTTTTGCGAAGCTTTAGAAGCTGAAATTAAAACCCATTTCCGCAAAAATATCAGTGAACCTCATGGCCTAATTTCAGAGATTGGTTTGCTATATTTTCGGATATTTGATCTGAGGAAATTAGAGTTTTTGTAGGTTTCCGAATTCCACATCAAACAAGTGATGTTGCGAAAATCGTCATAAATTTCTCTCTGAGCATTGGATTCAAATTTCGTAAAAAGTCACAAAAATATGACGAATTTTATTTTGTTGAGTATCGTTTTTTGGGCCGAAGGTCGTAACAATGACACGTGGCTCTTTGTACAAGTTCGCTCTACTGAACTAGTCTATAATCAGGTCATCGTGGGAGATTGGGCATAAATCTCTCTTGAAGAATCCAACATTGATTAGACATATGGGGTTGGAAATAGGACTTAGAGGGATACCACAGGAGGAAATTCCAGTCCCTGGTGATTGCAAATTATATAGATACAATATATTCAATATCGAGCTCCTAGAAGGAAAGAAAAAGCATGCATTCAAGGATCACTACAGTAAGACCACACATCAATAGTCAAGGGTAAGTCTCCTACAGAAAGGTATGTATGACTAGTGTTTGCATTTGAATTTTAAGTACCATCTCTGACATATGTTTTTGTAGGACAACGTAAGTATATACAAGCTCTCGGTTATATCTCTATGTCTCTATATGCCACAGTTAGTTTTTGAGATGTCTTATTCTTGATACTACACATTTGATGCTACACCAAGTCTGCTAAATGTATATGATGTTTTAAGTTCATGTTACTTGTCTTTTCATATTTGATATAATGGTCTCTATTGTTGTACTTAGAACTTAGTCCATAACAAGTCTAGGGTCATTCATCAGTTTTTATTGTATATATCTTTAGGTCAGTTTTGGATATAGTCTTGCATAGAGTCCATGCATACATCAAGAGTGGGAGTCTTTGTCTATTGCTACAACAAGTCAACAACAAAAGTGACAAGCACACTTCAGGTATGCAGAGTAATTTTAATTTATATTTATTCATTATTATGCACTTACATGTGTTTTTCAGGCAAAGGTAAGTTGAAGGGTATTTAGTTTTGTTTTGGGATTGGTTTCGCCGAGCAAATTTTGCATGCAGGTAGAAGAAGATTCAAGTGCAACTTCAGGAAATAATTCAAGAGAAGAAGTTTAAAATCAAAGGAAGCATTGCAACGAGACATACTTGGAAGACATGACAGTCATCTGTATATTGTGAAGAAGTGTCAAGGCCAAAAGTCATCATTGTAAAGATTGTAAAAGAGTCATTTGTGAAAGAGTCATTCTGCTTAGAGTTGAAGAGGCAGTGTTGGGAGGTATAGGAGTCACTGTAGGGATGATGTCATGGTTGGGTTGCAAGCCATAGATTGATTGGGTGTTTGGTCAAAATCATTGTAAATCATATTGTATCGTGGATCGTTGTCCCTGGTATGGGAATCCACACTCTTCTCTCATTTCAGTCATTATAGGGTGGCAGGGAGGTGCTAGGTTGGTGCATGAAGTTGCCTACAAGTTGGAGCCTGTGAACACTTCAGGGTGGTAGGTTGGTCTAGGATGTTGGGGCATCGATTCAGTTGAATACTGAAGAAACTAGAGTGTTGGGGCATCCTTCTAGTGGGAGATGGAGAATAATGGTTTTCTAGAATTCCTTTCATTTTAGTTGAAGCTTAAGATTAAAGGATTTTATTAGAAAAGTGTTCGGTGGTTTCTGACCCGGAGGGTGTTTTCCACCTAAAATTCTTCTGTCTATTGTGTTCTTCCATTTACTATTATTACTGCATAAACATTAATAATAATTGAAAATTAACTAATGCTCGGAAAATATTTAAAAGTGCTAATTGCTAAGGAATATTGATTCACCCCCCCCCCCAGTGTTTCCAACAATTGGTATCAGAGCTTGGTTCCTTCAATAGCAGTCTAACAACTGGAAGAAGATCATGGAGTATACTAAGAATAGATTTCCTTTTTTCAATGGAAATAACTATGCACTTTGGAGTGGAAGAATGCAGGTTCATTTGCTGGCACAAGGATACGAAGTATGGGAAATCGTTGACAAAGGCTTCACACTGACCCAGGATGAACAAGGTAAGAAAAATATGGTATATGATGCAAGGCTAAAGATCTTGTTATCAGTCGACTTATCGAATATGTTTATCTTAAGGTATTGAGTTGAAAAATTTCTAAATAGGTGTGGGGTAAGCTTGAAAGTATATATGTAGGTGTCCCAAAGGTGAAAGAAACAAAGCTTCAAATTTTCAGGGAAAAATTTGAGAAACTCAAAATGAGGGAAGATGAAGATATTGTTGCATAATTTCAGCATGTTGATGAAACAACAAATACATTGGAAGGTTTGGCAGAACCTGTTGAAACGAAAATTGTAGTCCGAAAGATCCTCAGGACCTTGCCAGCAAGATTTAACCCTAAGGTATCTGTCTTGGAAGATAGATCGAATCTGACCAATCTCATTGTAGATGAATTGCATGGAATTCTTATGGCATATGAAATGAGCATTGAAGAAGAGGATGGCACATCTCACTTAGAAACAATATTTTCCGCATCCAAGAAGAATAGTAAGGACAAGCAGACTCCGAAAGAAAAAACTTGCAACTGTAAGGATGAGGAAAAGGAAGAAGATGAAGAAGAATTATCAGATAAAGAGATTTCCTACTTCACACGGAAAATGAGAACAGGTACGGGAAAATTCAAAGGTAAACTTCCATTAATATGTTTTCATTGTGGTGAGGTTGGCCATTTTGCAGCCAAATTTCCTCACAAAAATGAGGTTGTTATGAAAGGAAAGAAAAGTCCTAGGAATTTCAACAAGCAAGGCAAGAAGAAATGGTTTAAGAAAGTTTTATTCTCTAAAGTAGATAGCTCCTCATCCGAAGAAGACAGTGATAACGAAGAATATTTCAATGGAAGAGTATTGTTTATGGCCAAGCACAATAAGAAAGAGGCACTTGACAAAGAAGGAGACGAAAAAGAAGAAATGACTGAGGTTGAATTTCAAAACGAAGTAATCAGGTTGAGAAGAAGCACGTCAACACTCTTGAAGATGAATTAAAGATAGAAAGGGAACAGGTCCTAAATCTTAAAATAAAGATTGAAGAATACAAATGAATCGAAGAATCGCTCAGGAATGAATTAAAGGAAAGCAACAAGGAAAGAGAAGCATTGGAAGTTGAAATCGTTTCTTTATGAAAGGAAGTAAAAAATGGAAAAACTCTTCAAAATTGTGCCAACAGCTCAAAGTCTTTGGATGAGCTCATCAACAACCAATGATCATGCAGCGATAACACTGGTCTTGTTTACAAAGAAAAATTCGAAAAGGAGTCAAGTCCTTCTATGACAACTAAAGAAGATGGATATGAAAAATCTACCAAGCAGGTTGATCTCCCAACTAGATCCAGAGATCAACATTCGCAGGAAGAACATTGGAAGACAATTCCTCGAAGAAGATTTCCTCCCATGTACCAACCTATCTTTTATGGTCATTGTTATTCATGTCGAAAGTTTGGACATAGAGCTACAGAATGTCGCATGTATCTTTGGAATGAATATAATTCCAGGAGATCTCTTAGAAATGGATATTCCAAAAATCAGCAAAATATTAACATATATGATCATTTGAGAGATGATTTCAAATGTTACAAATGTAACAATTTTGGACACCTGGCCAAAGATTGCAGACTTGGAATCTCTTCAAAGGAATTCTCGCAAAATCAAAATGAACAAGTATGGAAAAGGAATACTGAAAGGTGTGCTCTCGCACTCAAGGCTCAAAGCAACAGAAACGTAAGGTATGTTGATAGTGGTTTCTCAACGCATATGACTAGAGATAGAAATAATTTCATATCCTTGAAAGAAAAGATGGAACAGTGTCTTTTGGAAATGACGGGTCTTCAAACATCATAGGAGTAGGTACATTCACTCTTGGAGGCAAGGATGCATTAGAAAAGGATGTGTTGCTGGTTGAAAATATGAATCACAATTTTCTCATTGTTGGACAGATGTGCTATCAAGGAAACACAATGTTATTCAACTCAAAGAAATGTGAAATCAGGAAAGGCAATTTTGGTAAAATTGTGGCTACAACAAGTAGAGCTCCAAATGACATATATATTTTGGATGAGACACCTAAAGGCTGTTTCTTGGCAAAAGAAGAAGAGAGTTGGTTATGGCACAAACGAATGGGACATATAAATTTCGACAATTTGGTCAAGATCAACAGAAAGGAAGCAGTTAGAGAAATGTTGAAAATCTCAAAACCTACCAATACGATATGTGAATCTTGTCAGCACAGAAAATAGACAAAAGTCGAGTTCAAGACAAAGGAACATTTTGTGTCACATCCATTGGAATTAATACATATTGATCTATGTGGTCCTATGAGAACAAAAGGTTTAGACGATGAATTATACTTTATGTTAATAATAGATGATTACACCAGAATGACAGCCATCAGTTTCCTGAAGAAAAAGTCTAAGGCATTCGAATGTTTCAAAATATACAAGGAATTGGTCGAAAATGAAACCAATTTGAAGATGAAATGTCTAAGATCTGATAATGGCGGAGAATTCACGTCTAAAGAATTTCAACAATACTGTGATGAACATGGAATAAAAAGGCAATTCTCAATAGCCATAACACCACAGCAGAATGGAGTAGTTGAAAGAAAAAATAGAACCGTACAGGAAATGGCTAGAACCATGTTAAAAGACTCAAACTTAGATGATAATTTTTAGGTTCAAGCAATTGATACAGCCATATTCATTATAAACAGAGCCTTGCTCAGGAACAATTGTAACATGACTTCGTACGAACCATGGAAAGGAAGGCCATCTAACATCAAATAATTCAAAATATTTGGAAGTAAATGCTACATCAAAAGAGAAGACCAAAAACTGGGCAAGTTCAATTCCTGTGTTGACGAAGGTATTTTCATTGATTATTCGTGCAAAAGAAAGGCTTATGGATGCTATAATCTGAGGCGAAAGCAAACAGTTGAAAGCATAAATGTTACTTTCAACAAAAATGGTGTTCTAAAGGATAACAATGAGATCATCTCTCTAAGAAAATTTGAGGGGCTTGAGGTAGAATCCGTGAAGGATGAATAAGAAGGTCCAAAACAAGACCAATCAAATAAGGAAACAATAGTCAACCAAGAGGAAATAAGAAATTATTGGCAGGATGTACAAGAAACTTCTCCAAAAGTTTTAAAAGAATGGTGTCAAAAGAATAATTTGTCAAATCAAATCATAGGAAACATAGATGAAGGAATTAGAACCAGAATAAGTCGAAAAATTTGTTCATCACAACAAACCCATCTTGCTCTATTAGCGACTTTTGAGCCCAGAAATTTTGAGGAAGCTAGTCAAAATGAACATTGGGTAGTAGCTATGAATGAAGAACTGGATCAAATTGAGAAGAACAACACTTGGGAATTGGTTCCACGACCAAAGGATAAAAATTTTATTAGAACTAAATGGGTCTTCGGAAACAAATTGAATGAGGATGGACAGGTTACCAGGAATAAAGCAAGATTAGTTTGCAACAAACGATATGCACAAGTTGAAGGAATTGATTTTGAAGAAACACTTTCTCTCGTTGCCATAATGGAAGCTATCAGGATGTTTCTCGCATATGCATGCTCAAGAAAAATCAAGGTCTACCAAATGGATGTTAAGTCAGCCTTTCTAAATGGTGAATTGGAAGAAGAAGTTTACATTGAACAACCCAAAGGTTTTATGCTCACTGACAAAGAAAACTATGTTTGCAGATTAAAGAAGGAACTATATGGTCTCAAGCAAGCTCCTAGGGTTTGGTATGGTCATCTTGATAGGTATATACATCAAAATGCATTCAAGAAAGGAAGAGATGACATCAATCTCTATGTGAAAGTGGATCAAGATAACCTAACGATTATCGAGGTATATGTGGATGATATAATCTTTCGAAGTAATTTGACAGATTAAGTAAATACTTTGCCACAAAAATGCAAAGTGAGTTTGAAATTTCTATGCTTGGCAAGCTGACATACTTTTTGGGGCTTCAGATTTCTCAGCAGGATAAAAGAATATTCATATATCAAACCAAGTAGATCAAGGAAATGCTAAAAAAATTCCATATGGAAGATTGCAATCCAGTCCTTACCCCCGTGATAACAGGTTGCAAGTTAAGTTTAGAATCTTCGTCAAAGGATGTGGACCAAAGGTTGTATAGATCCATGATTGGTAGTCTCCTATATGTGACAACCCCCTAGCCTGATGTCATGCAGGCAGTTGGACAAGTAGCAAGATTCCAAGCAGCACCAAAAGAATCTCATATTATTGTCATCAAAAGAATTCTTCGATATCTTAAGGGCACAACATAATATGATCTATGGTATTTCAAAGGAAATTTTTTGGTTACCCAAGATTACACGGATGCAGATTGGGCAGGAAGTGTTGATGATCGTAAGAGTACCAGTGGAGCAACATTCTATCTAGGTGGTTGTCTTCTTTCATGGCTAAGTAAAAAGCAGTCTTCAATCTCGTTATCCACAGCAAAAGAATAATATATCATAGTAGCAGCTTGTTGTACACAAGTTCTCTGGATGAAGCAAACTTTGCAAGATATTCAAGTCAAGTTTGATGAGCCTATTCCCATCTTTTGCGATAACACCAGCACCATCAGTATCTCCAAGAATCCTGTGATGCATTCCAAAATGAAGCACATTCCGATTAAATATCATTTCATTAGAGAGCAGGTCGCTGAAAAGAATATCAAGCTTGAATATGTTGGCAAAAAGGAACAAATTGTTGATATATTTACAAAACCATTACCTCGTGAAGCATTTGAGTATCTTCGCCAAAAGCTTGGGATTCTCCCAAGTTTTCATTAGAATCTTTATCTTATATACTCAAGTAGAAAGGGGGAGGGGAGGTGTGTACAGGTCCACAGGATGTTTGTTTGTCAAGGGGAGTTACCCTTTTCCATTGATGACAAAGGGGGAGAGAAGGCAGTAGGAAGAGGTTTCATGATCACACGGGGTGTACTTGTGTTGCCATCAATGCCAAAGGGGGAGATTGTTGATCAGTGGTTGTTATTGATGTCAACCCAAGCAGCACCAGGTGCTACCCCCATATTGCATGGGAATTTTGACTTGACAACTTACTCTATTCTGAGTCAGGGATCTTCTAAATGTATTCTACTCGTCGATATGTTTCCTTTGATATATGGCACGCCAAGTAGTTCTTCATGGTTTGAGAGATATTCATGGTTGAAGTTAGTAACCCCAGTTAGTGGGCTAAAACCCTATGGGGTTGTGGCATGGAACTCATAATTGGTTGTGGTCATTAAATAGTAAATAATTAATAATGTTTTTTTTCCTAAAATCCCTCCAATGTTCACTTGTTAAGGACCCTCTCAACTCAAGACATTCATATAAATAGTGACCCTCATATCCTCCTCTAGTAGGGATTTTGTGGCTTCAAACAGGTCATCGTGGTATTTTCACTATAGCTTTTTTTTGCAAAGCTTCAAAGGCTGAAATTAAAACCCATTTGAGACGAAATATTGATGAACCTCATGACCGAATTTTAGATCTTGGTTAGCTATATTTTCGGAGATTTGATCTGAGAAAGTTAGGGTTTTTGCAGGCTCCCGAATTCCATGTCAAACAGGCGATGTTGAGAAAATTGTCATAACTTTCTCTCTGAGCATTGGATTCAAATTTCATAAATAGTCACAGAAATATGACAAACTTTAGTTTGTTAAGTAGCATTTTATAGGCCGAAGGTTGCAACAGTGACACGTGGAACTTCGTACAATTTCGCTCTACTTAACCAGTCTATAATCAAGTCATCGTGAGAGATTGGGCATAACTCTTTCTTGAAGAATGCAATATTGATCATATATGTGGGGTTGGAAATATGTCTTAGAGGGCTACCACAGGATGAAATTTCAGCCCCTGATGATCTTAAATTACATAGATACAATAGATTCAATATCGAGCTCCTATAAGGCAAGAAAAAGCATGCATTCAAGGATCACTGTGGTAAGGACCACACATCAACAATCAAGGGTAAGTATCCTACAGAAAGGTATGTATGATTAATGTTTACATTTGAATTTTGAGTATCATCTATGACATATGTTTTTGTAGGACAACATAAGTATATACATGCTCTCGGTTATATCTCTATGTCTCTATATGTCACAGCTAGTTTTTTGGATGTCTTATTCTGGATACTACACATTTGATGCTACATATTGTTGATGCTACACCAATTCTGCTAAATGTATATGATGTTGTAAGTTCATGTTACTTGTCTTTTCATATTTGATAGAATGGTCTCTGTTGTGGTACTTAGAACTTGGTCCATCACAAGTCTAGGGTCTATCATACGTTTTTATTGTATATATCTTTAGGTCAGTTTTGGATATAGTCTTGCATATAGTCCAGGCCTATATCAAGAGTGGGAGTCTTGTCTACTGCAGCAACAAGTCAACAGCAAAAGTGATAAGCACACTTCAAGTACGCATTGTAATTTTAATTTGTATTTATTCATTATTATGCACTTACATGTGTTTTGCAGCCAGAGGTAAGTTGAAGGGTATTTAGTTTTGTTTTGGGATTGGTTTCGCCGGGCAAATTTTGCATGCAAGTAGAAGAAGATTCAAGTACAACTTCAAGCAAGAATTCAAGAGTAGAAGTATCAAATCAAAGGAAGCATTGCAGTGGGACATCCTTTCAAGACATGACAACCATCCGTATATTGCGAAGAAGTTTCAAGGCCAAGGGTCATCATTGTAAAGATTGTAAAAGAGTCATTTGTGAAATATTCATTCTACCTAGAGTCGAAGAGGAAGTGTTGGGAGGTATAGGAGTCATTGTAGGGATGATGTCATGGTTGGGTTGTAGGTCATAGAGTGATTGCGTGTTCGGTCAAAATCATTTTAAATCATATTGTATTGTGGATCGTTGTCCCTGGTACGGGAATCCACACTCTTCTCTCATTTCAGTCATTATAGGGTGGCAGGGAGGTGCTAGGTTGGTGCATGAAGTTGCCTACACGTTGGAGCCTGTGAACACTTTAGGGTGGTAGGTTGGTCTAGGATGTTGGGGCATCCATTTAGTTGACTACTGAATAAACCAAGGCGTTGGGGTGTCCTTCCAGTGGGAGCTAGAGAATAATTCTTTTCTAGAATTCTAGGAATTTGGTGCTTTGATTTAAGTTAGGGCTGAAGATTAGAGAATTTATTAGAAAAACGTTTGGTGGTTTTTGACCCGGTGGGAGTTTTCCACCTAAAATTCTTATGTCTACTATGTTATTTTATTTACTGTTATTACTACATAAACATTAATAATAATTGAAGATTAACTAATGCTCTGAAAAGATTTAAAAGTGCTAATTGATAAGGAATATTGATTCACCCCCATCTCAATATTTCCAACACAAAATCTACTTGGAAATTTGAGCACGGTACAAATGATGATGGTTGGGGGGAAATTTGGAGCCTAAAATCATTGATTGTGGGATACAACTAAATTTTCACACTCAATGATGTCCATTCCACATAGGGATGCCTCCAATGTAATTTTTCCTAACATTTATTTGGTATTCGATCGACTAAAAGCCTTTGATGATGAACCACTAGTTACCCCTCAGGGGTCTATAAAATTCCTTCCTGTAAAACCTATTGTTGTTTTTACTATTAATGCCCCTATGGCCTCCCCTGCAAAGGGCTATGTTAATCATTCAAAAGACTCTCGCCCCTACACTTACTCGATTCAACCATTCCCAGGCATGAGAATTAAATATCAACCAATGATATCCATATCGATGTGAACGTTGAAAAATACCCTATTGAGAGAGAGCCCAACCTTTTTTTCTTATATTGATCAACTTGATAAGTGCCTTCACTGGTGGCATTTCAACGCATATTTTGGTATTTTTGGATAGATTTAATTTTGAGTTGTATAATCAAGACCTTTTGGATTGGGATAAAACTTCATTCACTTTTTATAGGTGATCATATTTTGTTCCAATGTATTCAATCTCACTTAAGGGAAAAAAATCACGATGTTTTATTTCAACGCATATTTTTTCAGTATGCTTCCGTTTAAACAAATATTAGCCACCCTACTTTCAATTCTATGGTGGTTTTGATTTTATGGTTTATGTTGTGATATTATTTGTTTATACATGCTCTTGCATCAAGTGGTAGTTATAAGGGCCATGTTGGAAATTATATAGACCATCTTTGGATCCATGAGGATAATCTAGCACCAAGAGCTCACAATCCATTGATCTAAGTGCTTAAGTTGTGGAACCAGGTACTGTATCATCCCATTTCTTTATTTTATCCTTTTAAGCATTAACATTTTGAGTTCTTTATTACTTTTAACTTTTTTTTTCAAACCCTCGGTCTCATATTCATTTGATTGTTATTTAACAATAGTTGGCATCTTCCAATTTACTATTAAAGTGAAGAAAATGGAGACATAATGGAGAAACAAAAAAAGGTATGTCAAAATTTTGTTAATTTTTAGAAGAAAAGAAAATCATTTCATCATTTTTACTCATCAAAATGTAATGGTGTTGGCTAACAACAAGAACTCTTTCTCACAAATTCAAGAAGTGGGTGGGTGAATCTTTTAAATGTTGGCCTTCATTTTTATTGTTTCTAATTGTTGTGACTATTTTTATGATAAACCTTTCATCGCTAATTACTTAATATAGTCACAAAAACTATGTATTTCCCTAGGGTGAGGAAAATTTTATATCATTTTTTGGTTTGTGACTTTCGTGGACCATTATGAAAAATCTAAACTAGGATTTTCCAAAAACCATTTTAAATCAATTTGACATTATCAGTGCCATTGTTCTTAGGAATGAAAATTTGAAGATGATATTTTATAAATAAAATCTAGAGGTTTGGTCATATTTACCTTGATTTGTTGATGATTTATTACTTCTATCCATGCACATTGCCTCTTTGTTGAGTACGATTACGTTTTAATTTTTCGCATGCTTGGGCTTCAAATTAAGTTATAATTGATAGTTTGATTTTTTGTTTTCTTTATCATTTTTATTTATTTTCTTATTTATGATAATAATAATTAGCATGTCTAAAAAATTCAAAAACATATGAGAACACTAATATCATTGTGTTTGTTTTTTTAACGTTCAATATGAGTTTTTTTGGGCCATTTTCCCATTGTTTTATTTTGTTAAGATCCATTTCAAGTTCTCAATTGTGTAAATAGAAAATAAATAACTAATAAAAAAACTCACCAAGTCATAAGCATTTCACTTATACTTTTACTTACTCTTTTAGTGAGGAAAGCATAAGGAACCTTTGTGTTTCAAATATGTGTATCAATTTCACGTTGCCTCTTCCTTAGCCCATAAAAGAAATGGATAGTTTAGGGTTAATTGATAACACATCCAAGTCTTAAGTTTATCCTCCTTATATAGGTCGTTGCTACATAAATGTAATTCACTGCATAAATTTGTCGTAATAATGTTGGCCACAATCAATTATTCTCACCAAATATGTGCACTATATGATCCCAGTTTTAGCGATAAGTGAGCCACAGGCCTATTCACCAATAATTTCCTCATACATAGTTCCAAATGAATTGTTTTTTGCTTTTATTATTCAATTAAAGGTAAGGTGCTTCATGCCTACAAGTTTCTACCTTAATTGTGTTGAACACCCTCAACATTTCTACCAAAAAATAACATACATCGTAGCTATACCCTAATAGAAGCTCTCTACTCATACCACCATAATCATTTTTTTGTTGAAGTCCTTACAAAATTGTATATTTTTCATAAGAGAAACTGATCTTCTAATCTGATAATTACCTTCCAATGATTTCTTAATCAATTTCACTTATGTCACATATATCATTAAGCAATTATACATAGAAAATATCAACAGTAATGCAATAATAATAGTGGGTTCATAAAGAGACACCCAAGAACAAGAGATACACAAATTTACCTTAGGAAACACAACCTTAGGAAAAACCTAGCGACCTTTTCTTAGGATAAATTGTTCAATTCAACAAAGTACAATATGATATTTTTCAAGTCAAACTTGGTCAACTCACACCAATAATTTAGCATAGGTCAAACCTAGAGAAACAAGCCAAAATTCAACCTCTTATAGTTGGCCAAAAACTCGGTCAACTCTGCCCATAAATCGATCAACTCTTCCCAAAAAACTCTTGGTCAACACAGGTCAAACAAACCTCATAAAATTCAGTTAAATTTGGTAAACGTTGGTCAGAATTATGATCAAACTTATGTCTTCTTCTTTCTCTCCTTCACATGTGTGAATAAAGAATAAATTAGTTTGTTGATGATTTGAATTGTGTGTGTCCAAATGAGGAGGTTGAATGCCAATTTATATTATCCTTGTGGTGCCCAAGGGGCATGTCCTGTAGATGGGTTGACCTGAACTTGAGGGGGCAACTTGAGGAATTTAATTCAAATTTCAAATTTTAATTTCCCTCCTTTTCATGGGCTCACTTGTAATTGGTAATACCTCTTGCATCTACCCGAAAATCAACACTCCCTCTTATCTAGGGAGGTATTCACCTTGACTTCCTTAAATGCCCACTTTGATGAAAATTCCTCCATCCTATGAAAATATTAAATGAGTCTACTATGTTAATTCATCCATGCACTTCCCTTTCTATTCCACAACCATGTGGAAAGCATCCAGCATCAGCATCATCCAAAGGATATAATTATCACTAGCCAAATACCCTTTGCAAAGGATCTAGTCACCCACTAGACAAATACCCTTTGGCGATATTATCAGGTACCCCCTACCTAGAGTAAACACAAGACTAGTCCTTAGTCACCAACAATCCAAGTCATCATTTGGCACTAGGTTAGTTTCCCTGAACAATCGTGAAAATCTAGGCCAATTTACCATTCCCTCACATTGTCGCATGATACTTGAATGGTAAAAAACTTGCCCAATGTTATGGGGAACTCACTCTACCCACTAGCCAAGTAACCCTTGGAAATATGGTCAAAACCTTCTGACTGAGGGAGAACTTTGGGCCCTGATACTCTCTAGGCCAATATCCTTAGCCACATTACATGGCACCTAGATAATACCCTTGACCTAGGGAGAATGTATGCCCTTGATGCTACAGCATCAACATTCCATCTAACTGAGGGAAGCATTCTCAACCACTTTGAGCTTATCCCTAAATTAGGCAAAATTCATCTAAGACAAAGGCTTTGTGGGAATGTCAGCAAACTATTGATCCATAGAAATGTATTGGAGCCTCATGCTCCCTTCTATACCATGTCTTAGATATAGTGATACTTGATCTCAATGTGCTTTGAATTGTCATGGTAATTTGGATTTTCTAAGAGATTTACACAACTTTGATTGTCACATGTATCATCGTCGTCTCTAGCACCTGATCAAACAACCTTGTGAGTAGCTTCTGAAGCCATACTACTTCATAACTTGTTAGACTAGCTATAATATATTCAGTCATTTTATTGTTGACTGTGGCAGATGTCTACATCCTACTCATCCAAGATATCATAACATAACCTAAACTGAAGCAACATCCTAATGTGATCTTCTTGTCTTTTGCACTCTTTTCCCAATCTGAATATGTATATCCCTGTAGTTGTACTTCTTCATTTGAGACATATCTCAATCCATATCCAATTATACCATGTTGGTACCTCAACACATGTTGTGTTGCATGTCTCAGCTCAACCATAAATTGATCAACTTCCTTCATTATATACATCACCACAATTGGTTTTTGATCACCCTGACTGGGTGCTCCCTCTAACACTGAAATAGATCATGTTGTGGAAATCCTAGATGCTCCCTCTATTATTAATTCTTCCTATCCATTGAAGCATATTTGTTGTCTGGCATGGCCCACATAGAAGTCATATTGCTCTTACATACCTCCTGTCTCTGAGCATCTAGTCTGAACATCTCAATCCCATGATATCCACTTGGATGACTAGTCCTTTCACTTTGTTTGATTGTTTGTTTATCATGTGATCCACCAAATCTGAATCAAAGTCTATCAACTTCTTCAT
The DNA here is from genome assembly GCA_031772625.1 of Pinus tabuliformis. NCBI lineage: Eukaryota > Viridiplantae > Streptophyta > Pinopsida > Pinales > Pinaceae > Pinus > Pinus tabuliformis. Next base: position 681,588,147 of record CM062815.1, on the reverse strand, counting down.
ATTAGTCACCACAGGAGTGTCCATGGACTTGCAGTCCATCATCCCAAATATTTGAAGGATATCAATAGTATACTTCCATTGATGAAGTAAGTAATGCATCAAATCTAGATCCTCCATCTCAAACTCAGAGGTAAACTCCTTTTGAAGCAAGGCTTCCTGAGGTAATCCTGACTACTTCCCCTATCGTAGAAGAAAATCCTCCTGCCACATCTTCTCCCTCTGTCACATGAATCCTTCTACTTCCATCAGAAACACATAATATAATAACAAGATCACAAGCTCACCTTTAACAACCTTGTAGTAAAGATTGTGATCAGAATCACTCTTGGTGAAACTAAGTGTAATATCCCTGACCCACAGTCAAGCAACATTACTCAACAGTATTGTTCAATAATAAATAATTAATATGTGGAAAGCATATACATCATAATTTTTGCCATAAATTAGCATGTGCCAAACAATTATAATTATTTATGCATTGCAGTACAATCGTCCATATATTTTCTACACCGTATATAACAACAATTAAGCACCACAGTGGAAGCATACATGTCATTATGTGAAACCCTAATTGGGATTAATAGTGCAATAATACACAAATTATGAGGCATGACACAATCATGCAATATGTAATACAACAAATACTCATTTTAGGGTTTAATGTTAGCACATGTAAACATATACATAAAATTCACATACACAGTGAAATGTTCATAGCTATGACCCTGGCTAGGATTTACAACCATATATATCATATAAATAATTCCATAGCATTCAAATATGACAATTTCCACAAATTAGGGTTTATAACTGAAATGTACATAAAAATACACAAAAATACATCAGGAAACATGGTACCTATCTGTATTAACGAGACGACTAGTTGCTTTTTCTCCACGTTTCACCCAACCATAGACCTTGTGGTTCATAAGATCAACCACCAGGTCACCCATGAGCTGGGACGACAACTCCAAACAAAAAAGTAACTGAAACATCCACACATCCATGGCCAATGTGTCAACCCAACAGTCATGTTTCTCCAGGGATCTAGGCACCCTCTAGGATAATTTCCAAGGTGTCAACCAAACAATTGTGTTACTCCAACACTCTAGGCACCCTCTAGGCCATGAATTGACACTAATTTCTCACATGAACTCCATGGACACCAATCCATAGACATGGTCAACAAACCCTTGGAGTACCAAGTTCCTTGAGCCAGCATAGGGTCTCACATCATAAACAAGATGCATCCATATAACATAGTTAACTTAATAACCACATCTTGGCCAGTCCAAAGGCCAAACCCAAGACTCACTAGCCCTAATCCAATCTCGGAGTCCACCCTAGGACTCACTGACTAATCCCCCTTTCAACTATCCATGGTTGAATAATAAGTAATGAGTAATAATCTTTTTTTATAAATGTATGGCTTTAACTAGCCAAGTGGCGCTCATTGGAGCCATGTGAGCCCTAGGGTGCACCTTTCATCGAAAGATCATAACTATTGCATTTTTCTTTGGATTTGTGTCCCCCATATTATTTTTGTGGAGTGGGCTCCATAGCCAATCTTATTTTATTTTTATAATATTTTATTACATTAATTACAATTTAAGATCTAAGGCCTCACAACATTTATAGGCTTACAAATATATAGGCACATTGACCCCACAATATATTTTATCTCATTAAATGGGCATGAACGCCTCATAATATCATTTTGTCTCACTAGCGTAAATAATAATATTTAATTACATTATGAATGGAGGGGGTATTACATTCCTCCCCCCTTATTTATGCACTTGCCTTCGTGCATGATATGTCTAAAACCTAAATTTGTTGTCGCAGATTCTTACAATTCCATGTCCTCTCGCTTGGCTTCCTCCTGGGGCTTCCTCCATGCTTTTGATGCCATATGTACAACAACTAGATCAGAAGGTTCTTTCCCCATGCTAATGAGCACGCACTTGCAGCTCCACCGACATGATTTTGCGAGTACATCAACCAAATAATATTAAAATCAACAACAATTAAACTTGATTCATATATGTCTATTCTTAATTTCAAAATAACAACAATAAACATATGGATGCAAGCATTCATTTAAATAATCAAACATAAAGTTGTAATTTCTCATGTAATGTAGTAATGATTCACAATTTAACGCCATGTTGGTGTTGTTGTGCTCCAACTATGAAGCGCTACTCTTGCATGCCAACATTGTATCCATCCTTGTATACAATTTTTGTATTTGATTCATGTACACATTCACCCTGCAATCTCATTAAATGTTGCTACTATGCATGATTCCTATATGCAAATAATCTTTCTTCTCACTACTCCAACCCCTTTGGTTTCCATTATCCTTGTTGCTTTTCCTTTAACTTGTTCAGCTAACATAATTGTTGTAGATTCTTCTTGTCACATGATTTCCAAATCATTTTCAACTTGATAAAAATCACTTTGATATTTTATTTTCTCTGATTCTTTGCATTTCTACTCAAGTTCAAGCATTTGTTTCTTCAAACCCCTACTAAACTTCATATTTGCTTCATTGAAGTGATTAATGTTAAAATAATGTAGAAATGGAAGAGTCTAGAAATGTGATAGGTTTGTTTAGTTGTCTTCTTGGTTGTCAGGAAATGATATAGATATATGTGAGTTACGAGGTGTTGTTCTAGAAGTAAAAGTTTTCCAATGTCACTGAGTTGTAGTTGAGTCAGAGTGTGTATATTCTATGTTGTGATGTCCATCAAGTCCATTGAACCCATGGTTATATAATGGGACACATTGTGATGTACTTGCAATGAGTAAGTGTGAGCAGGCTTAGGCTTGAATTAATCAAGTATTCTAATGTGTTAAACTCTATGTTTTCTAATTTGGTATCAGAGCTAGAGAGGGAGATTTAGTGAGGCTCTAGATATGAGAGCAAGAGGGCCCAAATTTGTGAGGGTTGTGAGATCGAGGGCGGTGAGAACTAGGTTGTTAAGTTGCTATTCTCTAATTATTATTTTTATCATTGGATGAGATTATCAAATCTTCAACTGGTGCTGCCCATTGCTCTTGTGAGGCCCTTACTGCACAAACCTTCATTGCACATGTCTGTGGTTTATCGTTGCCAGCTATATTAAATGTTTTGGATAAGTGATTTGTAGAAATTTTAAAAGATCAGAGTCTTCAGCTGTTATTTTTTGCATGTGTTTGTGTCGGATAATAGAGGAGATTTTATAGAAGGATGAATCCATAGATATCGGATGAAGGAGGTGGTTGATCCAGTGGAGCATGTTGTCACTTGTAGAATACATTCATATGGGCCTGTAGGGCGAGAGGATTGAACCTGATGTTTGAATGAACCTGTGCGGGGATCAAGTGGCGTGGGGTGTGAGCGTTGAAGACGCTCGAACTCATGACTTTAGCGAAAGCCTAGCACGGCATGCCTGAAGTGCAGATCTATTTATTGAAGGAGCAAATCATATTTCTCTTTGTATCAAAATTGTTGGAAGGATCTCTTTGATTGAGGAGTCAGTGCAACAATATTAAAACTCCTCAGATGACTCAATCGATGACCTCATCCAAGTTGAGTTTGCAGTGTTCATATAGACCGACTGTTGACTACATCTTGTGATTAGAGGCATGCCATTTGAGATTGCTAAGAGCGTTTAGATAGTATACTATTGGCACCCAATTCAGTTCAAATCAAAGGTTGAAAAGCTTCAAACACTAAGTACAATGCTCACTTACATCATCTGTTGTATATACGTCCAGATCTCCAATTTTTTACTCAATATTTGTTGAGCCACGAACCAGAGGGAGAAGAGTTGTCCCAGTCACCGCAAGCTAAGGATTTTTTTTGGGTGAAAGAATCGGATTATTGAATTGGATTCTTTATTGTTTTCAAACCAAAGAGAACTTGCAGTGTGTAATCCTTTTCGTTGGAGGGCTTGCATTACAATTCACTTGAAAGTGAATATCTATCCACCAGTGAATATTTACTCACGACTATTATTTCCATGGTGTTGTCTGAGTTCAAAGGTGAAGAGCAACAAAGGGGAAGCATGGTGGAACAAAACCATTTGGGTATTGTAGATGTGGTAAAATTTATGTGTATGATCTAGAAATATTGTGTAACTCAAAGTTGTGGAAGTGTGGTGAAATGGTGTAGATTTGTAGGAGTGTGTTATGTTGAGGAAATAATTAATTGGTGAGTTTCTCATGAATTGGTAGTTGATTGTGGGAAAATAAATTTTAAAAGTGAAAAGGGGCATGCATATCAGTCATGGGTCACTAAAGGAGAATTAAACAGTTCCAGGGAGAACTGAAGCAATTGAGGTGAAAGAATCAAAGGGAAGAAGTTGCAGAAAATTTTGGAATGTTTCCAGTAGAAGAACCTATACATGAGGATCAAAATGCAGAATTGGGCTAGATCAATGAAGAATTTGAAGAAACTGATGCAATATTGAAACGATTAATGCTTGTTTTTCCATCTTTCTCAAGTAAAAATTTTAAACTTTGGGCAATAAAAATGGAAGGACTGCTTGGTTTAGTAGATTTATGGGAATTTGTTCAAGAAACTTCTATAAATTCTCAAGATAAGAGTAGAGGTGCAGTAGCATTGTTTCTTATTATATCAGCACTAGACGATAACATCTTATCTAGTATTTTGCATGAATATGGTGAAATGCATAATGCAAAAATATATTGGGATATCCTAGAGATGAAATATGTTGTGAGGGGGAGAAAGATGTCTGAAGAGTCACCAAAAGAATCTAAAGAGAAGGTTACAAGAAGAGAGAGTGAAGGAATTGGAGAACTTAAAGTGAAATATGATAATGAACAACTTTCAAGAGAAAGTTGGTTCCAAATGTTGCAGGAAAAGAAGCTCATAGATGAATTTCTCAATGGAACAGTAACATAGGTTCAAGATCAATTGGATGAGCCACATGAAATTGAGTACAAAGATTTTGCAGAAGAAGACAATGTTGAAAAGAACTCAAATTATGATGATCTCATGAATGTTTCTTAGTGTGAAGATATTAGTAGCAACCAGAAAGAGCTAACAAAATTTGAAGAATAATTAAGGTTCCTAGAAGCATGGCTTGAAACACCATGTTTTGATGAAGTCTCCATAGAAGTTGCAGCAATGAATGTTGAAGATAGCATGAATGATGTAGAAAATGAAGAAGTTAATGAAATTTTCATGTATTAGAGTCCTGAAGAGATTAAACATTATTATGGATTGATGTGGGAGTTGTTCAATGAACAAGAAACTATTGATGATGAAAATGAACTTGTTGAAAAAGGAGTTGAAATGGATTGGCATCATCCTAGTTGCAATAAGAAGCAATATCCAAAGTTTATGATCTGGAGTAGGAAGAATACTAAACAGGTTGAAAGAATCAGAGTTTGGAGTAGCAAGTCCAAGAAGAAATTTCATCAATATGTTGAAGCAAAGAAAGTCAAGATGAAATATTTGAGTCATATTTGTAAGCCTAGCTGAGACTTAGACCAGCAGGCATTGTTATGTATTGTAGCAAATTCATTTCTCCATTAAGTGGGGATGTTCGAATAATGTAGAAATAGAAGAGTCTGGAATGTGATAGGTTTTTTAGTTGTCTTATTGGTTGTCAAGAAATGATCTAGATCTATGTGAGTTACAAGATGTTGCTCTAGAAGTAAATGTTTTCCAATGTAACTGAGTTGTAGTTGAGTCAAAGTGTGTATCTTCCATGTTGTTATGTCCATCGAGTTTAGTGATCCCATAGTTATATAATGGGACAACTATGATGTATTTTTAGTGAGCAGGATTAGGCCTGAATTAATAAAGTATTATGTTGTGTTAAACTCTGTGTTTTCTAATCATTAATCAGAGCTTGGAATTCTAGTCAAGCCTTATTCAAGTTTGTTACCAAAGGCATACCCAACTTCTTGTGACCTGTGACAAAACCCTACCACAATCTATCATTGGTTTTATCATACACATAGGATGATCATATGACCTGTCAGGACTTGCTAGATGACATGTCATATACTGCACAATGCGTTGATTAAAGGTATATCACAACCTATATACAAGATTTATCAAAAATATTGTTACTCTTATCGAAAACCTATAATGGACCTTCCATAACAATTGTTTCAACCTATCAGAAGGCATGCTATCACTTGTGACATACTTGTTACCATCTTGTGATAACACTTGTGATATCCCTGTATAACTTGTTGTAAAACCTATTACAAAACCTGCATTCATTTCACCTGTTGTAACCCTGATTAGAATCATGTCACCCACTTGTTTCCAGTTTATTAATAGTATTTGAATGTCTGGTTATTAATCTGTCACATCTTGTGACATCTAGGTGGTACCTACGATCACATCTTTTCATGATTGTATTATATTTGTCACATGCATGTGGCAATCTTGTTAAATAACCTACAATTCACCTAGAGGATATTTATGATTGTATAAGGTTACATTACCTACATCCCTGCAACAAAACCTATATCGGACTCTATTGCATAATTTTTCATCATATTTGTGACAACTTATTATGGATTGATTAAAATCCTTTTATAATCCATTGTAACATGTCATATATCTCAGGATTTTATCATAACCCTACAAGTATAAACATGTCCTACAACTGAAAGAGTTGCTTTCTCAATGCATAGTTTGTTTTATTGCACAACTACATGCATGTCCCACACACATAAACACAAATCAAATAATAGGTTACCCAAGTTGTAATTCATAACACATAACCAATATATACAAGAATAATGTATGTTATAGAACCAATACTTATTTTATAGAGTAAATGGAACATTGACTCCATGGTTATTCAAGCCATAAACTAGAGTTACCAAGGTTCTTGGAGCCACAAATCTCCCAGAGCCACTCGGGCTCACAAATACAAAGCACCAAGATCTAAAATAATGGATGCATAATTTGGTGTGGATAACCAAATAATTGCACCTTGGTCGATTAAAAAGCCCAACCCCAAGACTCATCGGCTGCTCAGCTAGTTCCAAAGTCCAAGCTCTAGGACTCCCTAGCTAATCAGTCTCCATGACTAAATAACTTAATAACTAAATGATCCATTGAATCACTCACTGCCTTGAAATGCTCCAAGGTCTTAATTCTCCAGCGTGTATCTACTATATTCAGTAAATGACCAAGTATATTATACTCATGATTATACAATAAATATTGTATTCGTAATAATTCAAATTCATAATTAAAGCACATTTATTCACAAAATGAGATATGGAAACCAACACTTATCTACAAGAGTTGATATGATGTTAGCTTCATGGGTAGTTACTCACCCATTATCGAGTACATACCCGGTACCCTTCACTGGCCAAGACATAAATCCAAAACAACCTCCCAACTATTACTTTTCTAGGGAATCCAGGTTTCCTTCAAGCCCTTGAACCATTCACTTTATATTCAAACATATTAGTCACATTGTCCAGTTTCACTTGGCCTTCTAGGCTCAAGCATCCTCTTCTCTGACTAATAATCTCTAAGCAGATCCATTTTTCCAAGGCCTTCATGGAAGTCGAAAGCACAAGCCCATAAGGCCTATACTCCATGTGGTTGTTATCTTGAAAGTTACAATACCAACAATACAACAACCTAGGTTAACTTCTATATAAGTTATTGCATAAATACGTCATCCTAATGCAGTCAAATGGCATTCATTCAAGACACACATGCTAATGCTTCACATACATTTGTGCATATTACACACATAAACTTCCATATCATATTTAATATCATAAATACAACAACAATGAGGAGGTTAAAGAAACTTTCCTATTCAATTTCTCTCAAGGAAGGAATTCTATAGCATGGTTGTTTGCTCAAATTTACTAGCCACTTTTTCTTCTCATTGTTGTTATTATTATAGTTATACATGTAATTACTGCTCATGTCATGCATTTGTTTCTCACAGTTGTTGCACTGTCATGCACCATTGCATATTGGTTCAACTTTTTTGGTAAAATCCTAAAATCAAATGGAATTCTATCAAAAATGGTAAAAGAGGATTTTTGTCTTTTACTTTTAAATTTTCTTTCCAACATTTTGATGAATAATGAATGTGTAATAAGAGACATATATCTTAATGAAGTTTGTTATGACAGGTCTGGTATGTTGTGGCATTGCATAGGAAAAAATTTATCCAAAATGCACCATTTTTCCAGTGCCCTTCCGACATATTTTTTATTGGAATCCACTAATCGATCACCATTTCACCCTGAAACTTTGACCTTCTCATGGTCAATACACACCACAAGGGACATGTAGTAAGATCAACCAACAATTTCATTTATCAGAGTTTCTTGAGTACTCCAAGGTGAAAAAACTCAACTTTCAATTGGCTTCAACCATGAGGGACCTTCGGGGACTATCACAACCATAGTTACTATTTTCCTTGAACCTCCATGGAGATGAATAAGATTGACATAAGAGAAAAAAATTATCCCTGTGAGGCTTTGTGGTTGCAGTCCTACAAATCAAAAATTTGAAACCAAGAGGAAAGAGAATAAGATGGAGATAAGAAAACACATCAACTGCTATCCAATGGGCAGAACCAATACCAAAATAATCCATAAAGATCCCTCTTGAATCGATGTACTTACCTTTATAATTTTCCTCCTTCAATGATCTCAATCACATGCCAAACTCGATGAAAATCAGTGTCCAATCTCTGATTATATGAACAAGAGGTGGAAGAATCAATGCCACATAATGCAACATCCTAGTCTCCACCAGATGGGGTGCTTGGGGCTGCATAGGTTGAGGAATTCCTTTCTACACCTTCAACCTCCTGCTTGATATTTCTGGGAATCCAAGAAGACGTAGATGGAGAAGAAGCAGAGGCTGAAGAGGAAGTAGTAGTAGAAGAACCCAACGAGGATGAGGTTAGTGCTACAGGACCCAAATCCTAGAGCTCTTCAAACATAGGGAGGTTAACACAGTGAAAAATCCTGGCAAAATCCATTAGATCATCAATACCCATGCATTCATAGTCTATCCACCTTGGACTGATGGAAGGAATCAAATCCTCGGCTTTTCCTAGAGATTTATCTAAAAACTCAGTTGCATCATCATGACCACAAGGTGTAGGAAACAACCTCTATGGTCCTCCTCTTGCACCTTGTGCGTGAAATCAAGTTCAGAGACATCCTGAGCTGATACTTGCGGTAGTTGCAAGAATTTCTATTGAATTGATGACAAACATTTGTGTGTCCTTGTTGATAGGCACTAGAAGTGCACTGGAAAATGGGGAGCAAGTATAATTGATGTACCCGATCAAATTTGTAAAGTAGTTTTTATGAGTTGTTTCTCCTTAATGAACAAAGCGTTTTAGTGCTCAAAACCCTGGTGCGACGATAAATTTTTGTCTTACTTTGTCTTATTGATGCAAAAAGATCCTTTGTAAATGCTTTAGCACCTATGTATTGGATCTCCATAATGGCTACCCAGCGAGCAATAATATAAATGATGTAAAAAATCCCATCAAACAAGTAATCCAAGGTAACAAATTATCCTATCCTTGATGGCAGTCCCATATTTGTGGCATAGTCATCTTTCCAAGGAGCCCTAAATGCAAACAGCATGATTGACAACCACAACAGCAACCTCTCCATTTGTTCTAACTCCAACACTTTCCCAAAGAGTGATTTCATTAAAAGCAATCATTGCAGTGCCTGCAAAGTTTTGTGCAAAATGACTAGCCATATTAGTCTCCAGATGCCAGTTCTAAGGCCTGATCTTACTGACAGTTTGATGGAGACTCTCTTCATGTGTACTCACAACAATGTATGCAACAACACCAAAGACAACATAATGTTGTAAGGCTACTACCACAAGAAGCATTTCCAACTCTCCAAAAAGTAGAAATAGTATAAAAAACACCATAGCACCAGTTCCTTGAGGCATTTCCCCTTCATTATCAAAGGCTCTTCTACCAAATAACCTCCTTGTAATATTCTAGCTTCTTCTAATTCTTCAAGATCATCACTAATCTCGCACTGCGTTTTGTTCCTCGAGAGAAACACCATCCTTATTTTCATGTAGTTTAAACCTATATCATAACTATCATCATAAGAAAAACCTATTGACCATCCATGTCCTCTGTTGATTCACTTTTTATCTGGGGATCTACTTGAGGACCTGAAACTTGTTCACTCTGACCCTTGTTTGTTTCCATCAAAATACCACCAAATGTATTCCCATCCACACCATGAATCAAGTTGTGCTTATGTCCATTTGCTTCATCAATAGGCATTCCAACAAAATATGATGAAAGGAAGTGGCCTAGAGATGGCTCCTCCTCCTGTTGGGCCTGACCACCTGCCCCAATGGCATTTCTATTCCCATCTACAAAATGTTTATGTCATTGAGATATATCATAAACACTTTTTGAAGGGCTATGATTTTTCTTACCACAACCAGCCATATACCAAAACAAACATGGTAGTCACATTGGCATTCTTGGAAGGAAAAAGAACAACCATATGGGTCAAAACAACCAAATCACACATGCGCAATACATCATACCATGCCACACATCCTACATCTATATCTATGGGTTTTTTCCTGAACAATATCACTTTTCTCATAGGTGACTGGTACAAGACCAATCACACAATAACTTGTTTCCTCTATTTGGAAGCATAGTATGTGTGTGTATAATGATTTTGAGCTCATCAAGCTCATGAATTAAACATAACCTCATGGTTCTTAGAGATTTGCATTCTCACTAAGACTCAAGAGGTCTATGTATTGTAGTTTACCTGCTTATGATTTTTCTCATAATGGTCCATGCTATTCTGGGGTACTCATCTAATCACCTTATCCAAAGGGATATATCAAAGCAATAACCCATTCTTATTATATGCCCACATTCAAACGAGTTGGTTGCATATGGTTTTTTAATCATTACTATGTGGTTACATATGTTTTTGCTCGTAGTTGTTCTATTGACTTATGACACCCTCCAAATCACCTTATTTAAAAGGATCTAGCAAATCCACTTAAAGGACATTCCACATCACATATCACATCTCTCTTCACCTATGATTTTCTTCCATATGCTTCTGCCTTACGACGTTTCCTTTGCAACATCTGGTGCAATTGCTAGTATAAACATAATGAACCATATGAATAAACTAATCATCCAATGTATATCACACATAAAAATAACTAACTTCATATTAATCAAAATATATATATATATATATATATATATATATATATATATATAATATATAATATAATATACAAGGACATTAAAGATTTGTATGCCTTGTAACTCCTTAATAATGGAATGTGATTACACAATAATATAATGTACATCTTAACACAAAACCAAATCGTCCCATATGCCACTTAATACCTTTGGTCATTTTTTTTTATAAATTACATAATGGTTTTATATATATATAAACCACATATCAAAAATTTAATGATTTCTAGGTTTGATTGGGCCAATTTGGGGCAAAATATAAATTTACAAGTTTACTACATTTGTTTGACGAAAAATCCCAATGGTGAGAATGATGAAAATTTCACCTCCGAATCAGATTATAGGTGCCAAGAAAGGCTAGAGTTCATTGACTAAGTTAATTACAGAATTAACCGGGGGAAATTAGATAAATTTGGCTATATATATATATATATATATAATTTCTTCTTAATGGCAATGATGCCTTATGTAGGAATTTTAGCTCTTCAAGGCCAAATTGATCTAATTTCCCCCGGTTAATTCTGTAATTAACTCAGTCAATGAACTCTAGCCTTTCTTGGCACCTATAATCTGATATATATATATATATATATATATATATATATATATATATATATATAGTTATTATTTAAATAATTAATTAATTTCTTCTTAATGGCAATGATGCCTTATGTAGGAATTTTAGCTCTTCAAGGCCAAATTTATCTAATTTCCCCCCATTAATTCTGTAATTAACTTCGTCAATGAACTCTAGCCTTTATTGGCACCTATAATCTGATTCGGAGGTGAAATTTTCATCATTCTCACCATTGGGATTTTTTGTCAAACAGATTTAGTAAACTTGTAAAACTCTATTTTTCCCCAAATTGGCCCAATCAAGCCCAAAAATCATTAAAGTTTGACATGTAGTTTCTTTAAATACTACCAAATATTCCTAGATGGCATTTTCTTTGAAATTAGATAATTTTTAATTTATTTCCACCATATGTCCTTTCGTCAAATACATGGCGATCAACCCGCAATTCTTGGCCCAATTCAAACTCAATGTGGAAATTGGCCTCTAATATCACTCTGTAATGTCCCCGACCCCCAACCGGGAAACACTAATTAACAATATTGTGGAATAATAAATAAATTAAAATGTGGAAATCATATACATCATAATTTTTTGCCATAAATTTGCATGTTTCAAACAATTATAATTAATTATGCATTGCAATACAATCTGCCATATATTTTCTACATCACATATAACAACAATTAAGCACCACAGTGGAAGCATTTATGTAATTATGTGAAACCCCAATTGGGATTAAAGGTCCAATGATACACAACTTGTAATACATAGCACAAGCACAAAATGTATAATACAATAGATACCCATTTTAGGGTTTAATGCCAGTACATGCAAACATATACATAAAATTCACATACACACAAAAATTCCATGGCTATGACCCTAGCTAGGGTTTACAACCATATATATCACAACAATAATTCCATAGCATTCAAATATGAAAATTTCCCCAAATTAGGGTTTATAACTGAAATGCATAAATGTACATAAAAATACACCGAAATACATCAGGTAACATGGTACTTATAGGAATTACTAAGCCGATTGGTTGCAGACTCTCCACGTTCCACCCAACCATAGACTAGGTTGTTCATAAACCCATTCACCGAGTCACCCCCTAGCTAGGATGGTAACTTTGAAGGAAACAGTAACCAAAACATCCACACATCCATGGCCAAGGTGTCAACCCAATAGTCACATTTCTCTAGGGCTTCAGGGACACTCCAAGCTAATTTCCAAGGTTCTAACCCAAAATTCGCGTTCTTAGAGGGCTCCAGGCACTCTCCAAGCCATGAACCAACACCAATTGATCACATGAGACCCATGGTCACCATGCCATAAACATGGTCAACAAACCCTCGAAGCCCCAAGCTCCCAGAGCCAGCATAGGAGCTCACATCATAAATAGGATGCATCGATACGACACAATTAACTTAATAACCACACCTCGGCCAATCCAAACCCCAACCCCAAGACTCACTAACCCTCAGCCAGTCTCAAATTCCACCCTAGGACTCACTGACTAATCGTTATTCCAACCATCCCTAGCTAAAAAATGAATAATGAATAATAATCCCTTTTTATAACTGCGTGACCTTAACTAGCCAAGTGGCACTCGCTGAAGCCACATGGGCCCAGGGCGCACCTTTCACCAAAAAATCACAGTTATTGCATTTTTCTCTAGAGTTGTGCCCTCCATACTCTTTTCGTGGAGTGGACTCCACGGAAAATCTTATTTTATTACTTTTTTATAAAATTTTATTACATTAATTACAATTCAGGCTTTAAGGCCTCACAACATTTGCAGGCTTATAAATATTCAGGCACGTTGGCCCCATAATACATTTTATTTCATTACATATGCACACAGTCATCATGTTATCGTTATTTCTTACGAACCTAAATAATAATATTGAATTACATTATGAACGGCGGGGGTATTACACTAAGACCCATCAAGCCATTAGAGAAATTTTGAGGTATAAAATGAGCCCCCTAAGGAAAATTATGAAATAATAGTGGAAATAATAAAATATGATGAGATTAACTCATCAAATTTTGAAGTGAAAAAAGAAAAATCCACTTTTTCAACTTGTATTTATCTTTGTACTATTTTACTCAAATCTTGAGCAGGAGCACTTGTTGGATGTGGAATTTAATTTCACATAGGAGTACCCATGTTGAATACTTTTGATGGATATTGTGTTGATTTATGGTAGCATCGGATGTGATCTAAGCCTCAAAATTTGCAGGGAGGTTTGGACACATGTATTCCACAATACCCATAAATTATTTTGGGAAATTCTACCCAGATACTATTTTATTAAAATAATTAATTATTTTTAGTGGGTGCCTAAGTCTAAACTTAGGGAATTAAAATAATTAAAGGGTATTAATCTAACTTTGTGTGAAACTTCTAGAAGAAGACAAGGATCAAGTCAGCATGATCTGAGCCATTGATTAGAATCTAATATGGGTCGTGGATTACTCAACTACAGGATTATCATAACGACTTCGATGGGCATTTGGAAAACACATCGGGCAAATACTCAATTACCCAAGTAAGATCGATTTTCTGACTAGTCGAAGAATGGCAAGAGGAAATTGAATTAGTGGGATAGTTGCAGGTGAAAAGGAGAGAGGGTATCAAAATCATTCAGGAGTGCAGGAGCAAAAGAAGACGCAGAGCAGAGGAGGGACAACATTGGGTTGTGACGTTGGGATTGACATTGAGACTGTGTAGTCCCTACGTAGAAGATGATGCAGTGGGACATAGAGGGGGAATAGGTCCTCTCCAGAGTCGGAATTTAGCTAAGAAGCGTGAGAATATCATCTGTAATATTTCTCACAAAATTTCCTTTTCTATTTTGTTGGTTGTATCTTGTACATCATATTTTTGTTGAAGATTAATAAAGAAACCCTCATTTGCTGCACCGATTTTCCCACATTGGGTTTTCCCGGGGACAATTGTCCAAAAATAACTGTGTCATGGTGATTATACTTGTGCTAATATTTTTCCTTGCATTTACTTTCCACAGTATTTTAATTCTGAAGGCTATGGTAGAATTTATTTCAATATTTGTTTTAGAAACACTATGAATAACTTATTTCTGAAATAATAAGTAGAAGAAATAATATCAGTCACTGCACTTGAATTTCTATTTAGAAATTTTCACATGGTATCAGAGCATGGATCGTGAACAAAATAGCTCAGAAGCAGAAAGCAAGAGGAGTTTGAAATTACTGCAGAGGCAACAATTCGAATCCCTAGCAGGCAGCACAATCCTTGGGCCAGAAGGTCGAAGTTTTGAGGAGAAATTGGTTTCTGTGAGTGAGTCGACAAAGAAATTTGATCTCTAGATCGAAGCTTTCCATAGGCATAAGGGAGCAACGTATTTTTCCTTGAAGAGCATATCTTCAGCTAAGACGCGGTTTTTTCTGTAGCAATTGTTGGGACACAAAAGTGTCAAAAATCGATAGGAAAACTAGCACAAAGAAGGATGGAAAATCAAGATGTCCCTGAATTATATTCCTGATTGGAAGAAGAATTTTCATGCTTGTCAAATTCACCATCAGCAGATGTTTGGTATATTGATCGCCGGGCTTCAGCCCATATGACTAGGCTACAAGAATATTTCTTGAGCTATCAAGAAGAGGAAATGGACTTCCAGATTACTATGGGAAACAGAACGAAGTGTACTCCAGTAGGGAAAGGCACCATAGCATTTCAAACAGAAGAAGGTACCAGCATCCAAGCCACTAATGTTTTGAATGTGCCCAAGTTAGGAATGAATCTGATTTCAGTGTCCCAATTACAGGACAAGGGATACGATGTATACTTCATTAGAAGGAAATTATACGTCAAGCATCCAAGATGGAAGAAGAAGAGACAAA
Organism: Pinus tabuliformis; assembly: GCA_031772625.1. NCBI lineage: Eukaryota > Viridiplantae > Streptophyta > Pinopsida > Pinales > Pinaceae > Pinus > Pinus tabuliformis. The sequence continues at coordinate 681,572,421 of CM062815.1, read as the reverse complement.
TTGGAGCTCAAAGCAACAAACTGTATAGATTGCAGCTCAAGTCTCCAATGCCATTGATAGGCACTAATCATAATGGTGAAAAGCAATTGAATGAACTGTGGCTCAGGAAAATGGGACACTTAGACCATGGATCATTGAGGATTCTCAAAGAGACAGTTACAGGAGTTCCAGTCCTTAGTACTGAGCATGATGATGTATGCAAACGATGCGTACTAGAGAAGTATGCTAAAGAAACGTTTTCCAGAAGTAACAACAGAGCAGAAGGCGTATTGGGATTGATACACTCAGATATTGTGGCCCAATTTCCACAAGAGCTCTTAGTGATGGAGAATACTTCATCACCTTTATTGATGATCACTCTAGAAAAACTTGGATCTATTTATCAAATACAAAGGATGAGGTCTTTGATCGTTTCAAAGATTTTAAGGCTCTCATAGAGAACATGATAGAGAAAAATATAAAGGTATTTCGTTCAGATAATCGTGGAGAGTATATGGACAAAGACTTCGGAGCTTTCTGCACAAAGGATGGAATCAAAAGAGAATGGAAATCTCCATATAATCCAGAGAAAAATGGAGTACCAGAGCGAAAGAATAGAACTATTGTTGGGGCAGAAAAGGCTATGTTGTATGACCAAGACTTGCCTAGATTCTTATGGGTAGATGCTTGCAACACAATGGTGTATATCTAGAATAGAACTCCTCAAAGAGCATTGGGGAAGAACATTCCTGAAGGTTTTTTCATAGGGAAGAAACTAGATGTGATTTATCTCAGGATATTCGGAACTGTGGCATATTATCACATTCCAGACGAGAAGCATAGTAAACTAGATCAAACTATAGAAAAGGGGTACCTCGTTGGCTATAGCAAGACTTTGAAGGCATATAGAATCTACATTCCTAGCAATAGGAAGATTGTAGTAAGACAGGATGAAAAGTTCATGGAGGATAGAGCTTTCAATAAATCTTGAGAGATGCCAGCAGAGGATTAGTCAGTAGATGTTCCATTAGTCCAACAATAGCAGGGGCAGCAAGGAGGACAAGCAGGAGGATAGACACCTGGATCAAGCACAGTGACCAACACCTGTATTTCCTCAGAAATAGGAAATATAAGCAGTTCTCAGCAGATGGAACAGCAGGAACAAGAGGGGGATTTGGTTGAGCCTCCCACCACCAGTGGTAGAACCAGCAGGGAAATACAACAAACTGATTAAATATCATTTCGTTAGAGAGCAGGTCGTGAAAAGAATATCAAGCTTGAATACATTGGCACAAAGGAATAAATTGCTGACATCTTTACCAAGCCATTACCTTGTGAAGCATTTGAGTATCTTCACCAAAAGCTTGGGATTCTCCCAAGTATTCATTAGACTCTTTCTCTTATCTACTCAAGTAGAAAGGGGGAGTGGAGGTTTGTACAGGTCCACAGGATGGATGTTTGTCAAGGGGAGTCACCCTTTTCCATTGACGACAAAGGGGGAGAGAACACAGTAGGAAGAGGTGTCATGATCGCAGGGGGAGTACTTGTGTTTCCATCAATGCCAAAGGGGGAGATTGTTAATAAGTGGTTGTCATTGATGTCAATTCACACAGCGCCAGGGGCTACCACAATATTGCATGGGCATTTTGACTTGAAAACTATTTATTTTGCATCAAGGATCTTCTAGATGGATTCTACTCATCGAGATGTTTCCGTTGATATATGGTACACCTCCTAGTTCTTCACGGTTTGAGAGTTATTTTCGTTTGAAGTTGGAAACCCCCATTAGTGGGCTAAAACCTCAGGGGTAGGGACATGACACCTTATTCACCAATGGTTGTCAATATATGACAAGGATTCTCACCATAATCTCACCAGGTATAAGTTGAATAACTTTAAAATCCAAAGATAGTAAACCAATCATTGATTCTACACTCGGGTAGGACCATATGCACTAATCCAATCATTGATTTCAAAATTTTAGTGGAATTAACAAATTTCTATATAAATATTATAAGGTGTAGTAATTAATTAAATTAAGGATATTTATTTTTATTAAAGTAATAAGTATTAAGAGTTTTATTAAGGCTATTTTTTAAAGTATTTAGTATTTGTTAAGAATCACTAAGTTATTAAAATATGAGTCCTTTGGATTACATGGCACATTTAAAATAAATTCCTAATATGCCTCCCTAACGTCTACCTCTTAAAATTCTCTAACGTTCATAATATGAAACCCCTCCTATATCTATAAAAGGAGACTCGTTATCCCCTCAACATGTGTGATTTTAAAATGCAAATCATTAGAATAACGCTCTGAAACTTTTTGATCCCCTGAAGGAGATAACGCAAATATTTGAGGGTTAAGGTTAGGTTGATTTTGATGGGATCGTATTGCAAGAAGATTTTGAAAATTCAACAAGATGATGGAGCTTAGTGAAAAGAAGTTGCCTTCACTAAGTGGGCCCGCAGGCTATTTTTGGCGCAAAGTCTATTTTTAGACTATGTCTATTTTTAGACATATGGATCATGGTCTATGAGTTGCAGGATGCTATTTATGGATGATTGGTCATGTTGGTAAAAATAGATGGACCTCTATTTTTAGACATATGGGCGGAGTCTATTTTTAGACTGCCAGTCAAAAAATAAAACAGTCGAATATTATTAGCTCTTAATAATATTTGGACTATAAACATTATCTTATCCTCTTGCAGCACTTCAGTTCAAGCACGGATGTGGCACATGCAACTGCTAGAAGGAAATACACTTTTCCTATGGGCTAGTTGAGCTATTGCATGATGGACTTCAGTTAGAACTCAAGTGATTGATTTTGGTGGAGTTGATTGAGGAGTTGATGGAGTTGTGTTCAGCTTGACTTAGTTGAACTAGTTGTATTTAGTCTAAATGCCAAATAGACTAGTGATGAGTGATGTGAATTAATTATTAATTAATTCACTAATTATTAACTCATAAATCAACTAAAGAATACATCAGTTAACTCAGTGCATGGACAGTTCAGTGGAGACAAGTGTTAGAGGTGGGTGAAAGGGTGAGACTACTATCAGTTGTGACTATAGTTGTGCATGAGATTTGCACAATCATTGATTTGAGATTGCCAATGAGGACTGCGCAGTACAAGCCAAGGGAATTCGAACTTGGATCTGATCTATCCTCAACTTGGATTGCGCAGTAGAGGCAAGCAAACAGTGGAGGAGATTTGAACCCGTGACTTGTTCAGATCTGAGCTAGTTTGTGTGTAGCATGTGGAGATAGTACTGAGTACTTGTGAGGAGTATTGTATTATGTATTGTTACATGTTCTCTATCATTATAATATACAGATAGTTGGGGGTTTTCAGCTGTATGCTTTCCCCATTACATACTGTGTTGATATGTGTGATTGATGTTTCAATGTGCGCATGCAATTGTTTTTTTAATTCCGCAAATTGATGATCAATGGTAGAGGAGGTTATGTATTATGCATGCATTCCACAAATAGTGTATAATCAGGATAATCTCTGTGAATAAGTTTTATATTATTCAAATTTCTACAGAAGACGCGAGTAAAAGGTTAAGGCAGAAATTACAAGAGGCAATAGTGCGGGCATGATAATAACGTGGGTGTTTGGCTTAAAAGGACAACAATGTAAGGCATATCATATTGTTTCAGACCTCTCGGATTTTGATGATCAAGTCTGGAACCTACAAAAGTCTTAGACCTGTAATTTGAAAGGTTGCAAGGATACATAAAAGAACAATATTACAAAGAAGTCTTGAACCTGCATTTGAGAGACTTGTTCAGTGATCACAACAGAAATCCTAAAATACTTTAAAACAAATCAAACTCTCTTTATCTGGGCAGCAAATAGGAATGACTACTCTCTCTAAGACTATATTACAGTGAATCCTACAACAAGAATTGAAGACATTACGTTGTTTGTAATGAAGAGTGTTTGAAACAATGACAATATTGTTTACTACTCAAGTATTGTGCATAAGTTTTGGAGCAGTCACAACCTTAGCAATTTGACTACATCAAGGATAGAAGGATTTGTTTTCATCTCAGTCCATGGCTCATTTGCTCATCTACATCATTCAAACAATGATATCATCATCTACTACAGTGAAGGTTTGAAGTAGCAGCAGTGTATGACTTCACTTCTTGCAGCAGTTACTAAAGGCGTCTGTTTGATTGAGGGTTGAGCAAGACATCTTCATTACTTCACAGTATTAAGAGTGCATACATCAGTATCATCGTCAGTATCACAAGGTAAGATAAGGTACACCTGTTCACTTTTTTTCTGTGTTGATATTTATTGACTTGCAGAAGTATTTATTTATTTGGGTTATTATTATCAGTTTTTGTATGGAAAGGGAGATTCGTTTGAGTGTGTTGCAGGTACAGGTAAGTATCATTGAAGGGTATTTTTGTTATTTTTGGGATTGGGTCTTTGTTTGGGCTTGTTTCATTGCAAGTTTAACATAATTCAAGCACCCTCAACTGCTACAATAGAACAGTTGCATGAAGATAACGTCCACCAGTGACATCAAGTAAGGCAGCAAGACATCAAATAGTGAGACCTACAGGACTGTCTTCAGTTCAGTACAACTTCATCATCAAGGACAATATAAACATATTATTAAAGGACAGATCATTGTGGGACAGTGCAAAATATTGGCATCTCTCAGTGTTGCAGCACATCAAATACATTGATTTCATCACCAATTTAAAATCAACAACAAGGCAGAAGAGATAGTTCATTAAAAAAGTCATTGTATAAACATTGTAAGTCCTGTAAGTAGTTTGTCCAAGAGTTGGTGTATTTTTTAAACATTATACATCATTGTAAATGGGTCAATATCCCTTGTAAGGGAGCCCACGTTTGTAAGGAATTTGTGTCATTGCCTAGAGTTGAAGAAGGAAAAATTATTTTGGGAAAAGGGCTTTCGTTTGTCGGGACAAGGGTTTAGGTCCTAGTGTGTCAGTTAGTCAAAGAAAATCATTGTAATATCATTTTAACATGGATCATTGTCCCTAGTATGGGAGTCCACACTTTTTTTTTTTACTTTTTCTCTTTATAGGGTGGCAGGGAGGTGTTAGGTAGGTGCATGAAGTCGCCTATAGGTTTGAGCCTGTGAACACTTCAGGGTGGTAGGTCAGTCTAGGATGTTGGGGCATCCATTCAGTTGACTACTGAAGAAACTAGGGCATTGGGGCATCCTTCCAGTGGGATTTGGAGAAGAATGCTTTTCTAGAATTCTAGGAAATTGTAACTTTCATTTCAGTTGGGGCTAGAGATTAAAGAATTTATTAGAAAAGAATTCAGTGGTTTTTGACCCAGAGGGGCTTTTCCACCTAAATTATTGTGCCTACTGTATTCTATTTTTTACTTTTTTATTGAATAAACATTAATAATAATTGAAGATTAACTAATGCTCTAAAATATTTAACAATTTCTATTGCTAAGAAATATTGATTCACCACCTCTCTCAGTATTTCCAACAATAAAAGAATTCACAAGCGGTCACTAATTGAAGATAAATCGCCTAAGAATAATTCCCTATATTTCTCAACATGGTATCAGAGATAAGGTGTCAAAGTCAAGAAAATGGCATGCAATCATAGAGACACTCAAGGATCGAGTTTTCAAGAAAGACATTAAAGCAAGTTGAAGGTTTTCAAAGTAAAAGATCGAGATCTACATTGAAGAATCAAATCCTAGACCGAAGAATCAGTGTACAATAGCAAAAGTTCTGGATCTTATAGTCATCATCAAAAGACCACAAAAAACCCTCATCAAGTTATCTACAAATCTAGGTAGCTCGAAGTACTTTAAAGTCAAAGATCACATCATCTTGGAGAGAGTTGAAATCCTACAAGCATTTCTGATCTACACTACAAGAGAAGTTGAAGTATCTTGAAGACGAGAAGGCATTATCTCCATATTCAAATGTATAAGGAAATCTCCCTATCATTGCATCAAGGATCCCCTCATCCTTGTAAAATATCATCTAAGGAATCAGAAAAACATCCTCATATATCACCATCAACAAAGGAAGTCAGATCTAAAGGTGTTGACACCATAAAAGGAGCAATCTCCTCTATTGAAGAAGGGCCATTTCATTCAGAAGAAGATCATCCAAAAGGAGCACTAATAGATCTTCTTCAACTATCATCAAAGTGATCAAGTATAAGGTTTCATATTCACTTGTAAAGTAATTATCTTCCATTCTTTAATCAATTTGGTAAAATGATTTTGTGTTTTTAAGAAGATCTATAAGTTGGATGGGTCAATGAAATTCCTTCAATGAAAAATGAGGGTAGCCATAGTCCTCAAAGAAAATGAATTCATTGAAACTATCAATGGAAAGGTCTCCTCTAAATACATGGAAAGGGATCAAAGGGCTCAAGATGTAATCATTCAAAGATCCCTCATCCCTACATAGCTGTTAACATTGACAACTAGGGCCAAACTCTATGTGGGTCATCTTATTTATGGAAGCTGATATTTTTCTTGGATTCCTCTCATCGAGAGGTGTAGGATTGATCTAAAGATCATCCGATTATCGGTATTCATGGAGATATGAATTTATTTTTGTTATGGGACAATTCGTCAAGGTTGGCCAACAACCAAATAACCCCCACGTGTGCTCAACATTTTAATATAAAAGGAGGTGGCGTGATAGTCATTTGGACACACACTTCACTCTTGATTTCTCTCCACTTGTTTTGGGTTTTAGTGGTGAGATAAATATAAGAGGATGAAGCCCTAAACACAGGTCTAGAAGGAGACCCTATACGTAGCAAAAGAAGGATGCCCTAGCCATTGTTATAATGAATCCTAGCTGCAGTCCAGGCAGGGAGATCTATCACAGTGAAGGAGACATAACAACTGACCCTAATGCATTCCTATCATGTCCTAGCCACAGGTCTTTTCATGCCCTAGCTAAATGCAGTCATGCCCTAATCCTATATGTTGTTTTGGAAGGGTTTGAGACATCCCTTAGACGCAGCAAAAATGGATTCCCTAGCCGCAATTAAAAGAGGCTCGTAGCCGCAGCAAAAGAAATATCATTGAAGGGAGATCTATCCATGTTTAGGGGATATTCTATACACAGCAAGATCTATTGTCATAAGGAGGCCTTGAATCCACAGTATTGGAGCCCTAGACGCAGATCTAAGGAAGGGTTATGGCCCAGCATTGGAGGAGTTATGTGTAGGGCTATTAGGTCACTTCAGGACAGCGTGGAGAGCCTAGATTAAAGGCCAATTTTTTGTGGTAGTGCAGATTATTTTATGGGATGTTTGAGGGTGCAAATAGGCCCAAGAACAGGGTTGTCTCAAGGATTAAGGATCTATGTGTAGGGTTGTTGAGGCCAAGCCTAATCAAGGTTGTTTGGACTGCAATCAAGGGGTTTTGGAGTGAGTTGTAGATGACAGCTAAACTATGATAGATAGCAAACCTAATCACCTCAAAATAAGAGATAGTGTGGATAGGTTTGGGGTAGATTTGTGCCCATAACATCAGCACGGTTGAAGAGAAGTCTCCCTTGCCTAGGCCACAGATTATAAGGGTTTCTTGATGAATCTGTTAGGGTTGTTGCAGCAATTAGTCACTGTAATCAGTTTCGTTGTTCAAATACATTTGCATTACTATGTGTTAGGCAGCAAGAAAGATCACCATAGCAAGAAACCTTGGTATCTTAGGATGAATGTTGTAACTATATGATAGAGGTATGCATAGTGCAACAGTATGAAATATGCAGCACAATGAGACACAATGATGGTGCAACATAGTGCAGCACTACACAAAGCAGCATGATGATTTAAAGGGGCACAACATGGTATGATGCATGGTGCAGCTCAATGATGTTTGACATGGTATGATGGTGCATCATGGTGCAGCACAATGATAGGTGCCACATGGTGATGGAGTCACCTTGGAGGATCAGTTGAAGCAGCATGCCTTCAACTGAGTTCAGTTAAGCTACCTCATGTGTCATCTTCTTAGAGATGATCTCTGCTCTTATTTAGATAAGTCAAAATTTTGACTTCTGATATATATGTACTCTATCTCTCTCTTTGCTAAACTATTGAAGAACATATAAGAAGAATTGATCAAGGGTTCCCCACATTGGGGTTTGTCCCTGGATAGCGCCACATCTTATGTCCTCTTGTCTTGGCTCGTCTTTTGCAATTTATGTTTATGTTCTATCTATAATTTACTATTGTGTTGATGTGATTGCTATTCTGGAAAATATATTGAGCTAATTGGGAAAATTGAATAAATTTCTTTAAGCATAGAACATACCTAAAATTAACATGGTATCAGAGCTGAGGCAAAGACAAAGCCCAAGCAAGAGTGAAAGAGAAATCACCGAAGACAGTTGGAAAGGACAAAAGGATCAATGGATTCCTCATCCCTCTCCAAATTCACCAAGGGTGAAGTCGAAGCAAAGAATATTATCCGAGTGGTGCAGCAGAAGCATCTGATGGCATACCTAAAGATCACTTCAATGGGAAATCCGGCTATAAGGGTAGAAGGAAAGGAAAATGCCTTGCTTGCAATAAGTTTGGCCATTATGTGAAGGAGCGTCTGAATGGTAGGGACACATCATTTGATGATGATAACAATCATTCCAGGGACATCTTCAATGATCGAAGGAATGCAAGTCATCAAGGAAATGGCCAACTCTTTAAAGAAAGAAAGGAACCCCAGGTATGAAGAATCAAATGTTGTTGACCCTCTCCTCCAGACTCTTTTTGAATATAGCTCATTGATTGTAATGCTTCAAGGCACCTCATCGGATAGAAGGGTGCTCTCCCTAATTTGGTAGAGATGGAAAGAATCGTGGGATTATACTTGGAGTCAATGCCACTTATCCCGGAAAGGGTGTAGGGAATGTTACCCCTCAATTGAATGACGGTAACTCGATTAATTTACAAGAATCTCTTTATGTACCTGATCAAAAGAAGAACCTGGTTTCCATTTTGGCAATGGAAGTCAAACGTTTCAGGGTGGCATTCATCGATGGAAAGATACTTTTAATTCATGGGTTCAAGGTTGGAAATTTGTATCAAGTTGCAGGAAGTCCATTGGGGACCATGTTGATTGACACATCTCTTCTATAGCACCAGAGGTCTACTCATTATGGGGCCCTACCCAATGTGAGTTAGATGGTGACAGGGATAACTGAATTCAAGAAGAGCATGAAGGTACATGTCCGAGATGTACCAAAGGAGAATATTACAAGGGGGCCATTCCCCTCATGTAGTAGATCCACAAGTTTGGAACAACCCGAGGAGTTTGAGATTCATGATCAGGGAATCTCTTGTATGTAGGTGGAAGAAATCTCTCTATGATTTAGAGCTAACACCTCAGGCTTGATATGAGAGGATTGATAGCTATCTGATGAAGCTGAGATTCACTAGGAGTGAAGCCAATCCAAACCTTTGCTTGAAGGTTGTGGATGATAGACCTCTCATGCTGGCACCTTCTGAGGACGACCTCTTTCTGACTGGTGCAGACCCTCTCATTTGAAAAAGTAAGAGGGAGTTGGATTATGGATTTGGAATGGTGAAATGCAAGCCCGTGACTACCTCGATGGAGCTTAACTTTCAGAAGTTATGTGGTAGGGATGTCGGACCTGATTTTGGAAATGCCTTTGATTTTCATAAACTCATTCTAGCATTGATGTTCTTGGTTAACTCCCATCTGATATACGTTTTGGAGTTAGCATGTCGAGGTCATATATGGTTGAGCCTCACTGGATTGGTTCCAAGAATCTTATGAGATATCTTTAGGGCACAATCTCTCGTGGATTGAGATACACTGTCAAAAACGTGAAGCTGCATGATTATTTGAATGCAGGCTAGGCAGGCAGTGTGGAGGATCACAAGAGCACTTTTGATTGTTGGTTCTCTTTGGGTTCTGCTACGATATCTTGGATAAGCAGGAAGCAGAAGACGGTTTCTTTGAGAACTGTTGAGACCGAATACATAGCTACGAGTATGACCTCGTGTGACACTGCCTGGTTGAGGAAGCTCTTCAGTGAGATATTTGTACACATGATGGATACCACCGTGATCTTCTGTGACAACCATAGGGGGATTCGTTGTTGAGGAATCCCATATTCTATAATCGCTCCAAGCATATAGACATTAGGTACCGCTTTATCTAGGATATGGTACATCGATGAGCAAGAAGGCTCCATCGCATTGGGACTGATGTGCAGGTCGCCAACATTCTATCGAAGCCCCTGAGAAAGGTCAAATTTGTGACTTTCCAACAACGACTAGGATTCATGGAGAGACTCTCTCCTAAGGGTCCTATATCATATGGACATTGAGCTCTGGGAGCTCCGGGGGGCTTGGGGCTACATCATGGAGCGATGAGAAACCATAGGGTGAGTGGTCCAGCCTTCCCCTAGTTATTTGCTATGTAGGCAGGATGAGTGGTTCATCCTTCTCCTGCCAAGACACGGTCATACGGTGAGTGGTTTAGCCTTCCCCTAGTGATTTTTTGTGTACAGGGTGAGTGGTTCAGCCTTCCCCTGGGATACCCCTTGCGACATGTAGGCAAAATGAGTGGTTCATCCTTCTCCTGCTAAGACATCCTACCCATGTAGTATGGGACTCATGGGAAGTACCTCTCATCTAGCCAATGAGTAGGGAAATGAGGATAGGGACCATAGTAGTACCGATGGACGCATCGTGTTACTACCATACTCCCTATGCTAGGATGATATTGATCTGGGATCAATGAAACTGACTTCGGATCAGTATGAGAAGTTTGAGACACTCTCTTATGATATTGATCTAGGATCAATGAAACTGACTTCAGGTCAGTATGAGTGGTTTGAGACACTCTCTTTTTATATTGATCTGGGATCAATGAAACTGACTTCAGGTTAGTAAGAGTGATATAACTCACTTTCTTTTGGAACTGATCTGGGATCAGTAAGAGTGGTATGACACACTCTCTTCATATGGGACTGACTTCGGGTCAGTAGAGAATGGTATGAGACATTCTCGATCAATTCTTCTTCTTCATGGTTCAACAGAGCAGAATAGAGCAATGCAGGGCACTGATGGCAGAGATAGTACAGTCTGGCAGATGGATCAGTGGATGGAGTTCTCCCTAGTTAAGAGGGAGTGTTAAAATTGACAACTAGGTCCAAACTCCATGTGGGGCATCTTATTTATGGAAGCTAATATTCTTCTTGGATTCCTTTTGTTGAGAGGTGTAGGATTGATCTAAATATCATTTGATTCTGATAAGTATTCATGAAGATATGAATTTATTTGTGTTACGGAACAATTCATCAAGGTCAGCGAGCAAAAAAATAACCCCCACGTATGCTCAACGTTTTAGTATAAAAGAAGGTGGCTTGATATTCATTTGGACACACACTTCACTCTTGATTTCTCTCCAATTGTTTTGGGTTTTAGTGGCAAGAGAAATCTAAGAGGATGAAGCCCTAAATGCAGGTCTAGAAGGAAACCCTATACGCAACAAAAGAAGGATGCCCTAGTCATTGTTATAATGAAGCCTAGTTTCAGTCCAAGCAAGGAGATCTAACATGGTGAAGGAGACCTAACATCTGACCCTAATGCATTCCTATCATGCCCTAGCCATAGGTCTTATCATGCCCTATCTAAATGCAGTCATGCCCTAATCCTATATGCTGTTTTGGAAGGGTTTGAGACAGCCCTTAGACATAGCAAAAAGGGATGCCCTAACTGCAATTAAAAGAGGCTCCTAGTCGTAGAAAAAGCAAGATAATTGAAGGGAGACCTATCCACGTTTAGGGGAGCTTCTATACACAGCAAGGTCCATTGTCATAAGGAGGCCTTGAATCCACAGCTTTGGAGCCCTAGCTGCATATCTAAGGAAGGGTTATAGACCAGCTTTGGAGGAGCTATGTGTAAGGTTGTTAGGTCACTTTAGGACAGCATGGAGAGCCTAGATTAGAGTCTGAATTGATGTGGGAGTGAAGATTAGATTGAGGGTTGTTTGAGGGTGAAAATAGGCCCAAGAATAGGGTTGTCTCAAGGATCAAGGAGTTGTGTGTGGGGTTGTTGAGGCCAAGCCTAATCAAGGTTGTTTGGACTGAAATCAAGGGGTTTTGGAGTGAGTTGCAGAAGATAGCTGAACTGTGATAGATAGCAAGCCTAATCACCTCAGAACAAGAGACGTCGTGGATAGGTTTGGGGAAAATTTGTACCCAGAACAGCAGCATGGTTGAAGAGAAGTCTCCCTTGCCTAGGCCACAGATTATAAGGGTTGCTTGATGAATCTATTAGGGCTATTGCAGCAATCAGTCATTGTAATCAGTTTCATTGTTCGAAAACATTGACATTGCTATGTGCTAGGCCTCAGACCATAGCACCACAGCAAGAAACTTTGGTATCTTAGGATGAATGCTATAAGTATATGATAGTGGTATGCATAGTGCAGCAGTATGAAAGATGCAACACAGTGAGACACAATGATGGTGCAACATAGTGCAGCACTACACAAAGCAGCATGATGAAAGGTATGCGGCATGATGAGGTGAAGGGGTGCAGCATGGTATGATGCATGGTGCATCTCAGTGATGTTGGACATGGTATGATGGTGCAGCACAATGATAGGTGTTGCATGGTGATGGAGTCACCTTGGAGGATCAGTTGAAGTAGCATGCCTTCAGCGGAGTTCAGTTAAGCTACTTCATGTGTCATCTTATTAGAGATAATCTCTGCTCTTATTTAGATAAGTCAAAATGTTGACTTCTGATGTATATGTACTCTATCTCTCTCTTTGTTGAACTATTGAAGAACATATAAGAATAATTGATGAAGGGTTTCTCCACATTGGGGTTTGTCCCTGGCTAGCGCCACATCTTGTGTCCTCTTGTCTTCTGCGATTTATGTTTATGTTCTATCCGCACTTTACTATTATGCTGATGTGATTGCTAATATGGAAAAGATATTGAGCTAATTGGGAAAATTGAAATAAATTGTTCTAAGCATAGAACATACCTAAAATTAACAATAGCAATATTGGAGACATAAAATAGATATATATGATAGGTTGATAGATCTATTCTCTGAAGATGTGATAAAGAAGGTCACATCACTTAGATCTGATCTACACAAATTGAAGGTATCAAAGGATAAAGGGTTATCTTCATAAGATCTCAATTGCAATATTTGGGAGAGATAATCCTATTTGTTCTAAATGCATTAACTGATGAACAAGGTAACAATGTCCATGTGGATAATAAGGATATCCCATTCAAAAAAAAATTGGTTTCTTTACAAGATAGAACAAGATAGGTTGAGGACAAAAGTTTTGAAGGATAAAAATCGAAAGAAAAGAAGAACATAGCTAAGATTCAATGCTATGAACATTACAAGAAATATTTTCCTTAGCTTAATAAGCACAATAACGAGAAGGATAGAGAAGAAATTCGTTTCACGAAGAAGTGGAGGAATTTGGAAGAAGGAAGTCCAAGTAAGAGAAGCATTAGAAGCAAGAGATCATGATATCGCCATAGGGAAACACTAAGGACCGCTGAAAACAAAATCTATGGTAGTCAATTTTGAAAGATATAGCTCTTGGTGACCTCATTGAAATATCAAAGGAAGAATTCATCCAAGACAAGTCTCATCATACATCAGTCAAAAAGGGAAACATCTGTTGAAAAAGAATATGTGAGATCCTCAAGAATCTCTGATGGAATCCTCATTGGAGGATTCACTAATCTACAATGGAAGCAAGTGTTTCATCAAGAACTCCAACTTGTGGAATTCATGAGATGATGGTATGATGACATAAGAGATGAAGAAAATCAAGGGGTTGAAGATCTTGTCAATCAAGGAAGTTTTTGAAAGAAGCCTAGATGACCTAAATGTAAATGAGGTATGTATTCTTATATTTTATTTTATAATGTCATGTTGTATGGTTGCAGGTAACATGGATCACTACTTTCTTGAGAAGCGTGATCAAGGGAAAATGATCTAGTCCTTTGAAAGGATGCAGGAAGGAATAAGTCACACTAGATGAAATCAACATAATATGTCCTCATATGAAGTATGAGGTGGTTGACTACAATTAAGGAACTCTGATTGGAAGCTCCTGGGAATGGAATGTGTAAAGAAATGAAGGAAGAGATCATGAGATATGAAACCATGATAAAAGAAATCAGCATCCAAAAGACTAAGAATATTTGACTAGGAAAACTCCCGAAAATATAAAAAGACTCTGATGGAAGTCTGAAAAAGATGGAGACCCTTGAAAATGAATATCTTTGGGAGATGTGTCAACAAGTATGCAGGATGTTGATACCTATAGGAATATGTCATGATGAAATACCATCACAAAGGTAATTTTTATTTAAGTGTTCATTTCTTATTTTTGAATAACTATATGGATGGGCTTATGTAGGACTGCCAAAGGGAAGAACTGTAGATGACTTCCAAGATGACCATATAGAAGGATGTAATATCTTTTTGAAAAATATGGCATGAAGAAAGTAGCATGACATGAAGCAAGGCCAGATGAACATTGATGGATCACTTTTTGATGAAAGGAGTGATGACATGACTGACTCGTGGATGAAATTGATGGATGGTATGTTCCCTATGTAGAATCCATCTCATGGACAGAGAAATTCATGACATCGAAGGAAGGATCTCTTCTAGTAACTGATTGAGGAGTTGTTGTAGGTCCCTAATTAAGAGGGAGCCTAAAAGTAAGTTTGTTACTTGGAAGAAACTTGGAAATTCCTAAGACAAGAGGGAGCTTAGGTATATTCCTTCCATAGGAATGAGTACATTTTGTTATTAAAATTGATATTTCCTCCCTAGTTGAGAGGGAGAGATATACACATCATTTTGGTCTTCAGTTGGGAAGATAGAATGGAGGATTAGGTAATCACCTAGCATCTGATACTCTTTGAGGATGAGATAGGGACCAAGATAAGAGTATTCATGGACTGATATTCTTTGAGGAATGGTCATCCAAGCTAAGAATAGTCCAAATAAGGTCATACTCTGTGAGCACCCAAGTGGAGTATGTACCTTGAGAGACAATGATTTTGGTGTCTATGAATCATTGGTCTCACCAAGGATTGTCCTATGAGATAGGGACCATGATAAGAGTATTCATGGACTGATATTCTTTGAGGAATGGTCATCCAAGCTAAGAATAGTCCAAATAAGGTCATACTCTGTGAACACCCAAGTGGAGTATGTACCTTGAGAGACAATGATTTTGGTGTCTATGAATCATTGGTCTCACCAAGGATTGTGCCATGATCATGTGGATAGAGTTGTTAGTCAAGGCCTTTCTTTATGACAAATCTGGTTGATATGATGCTAGATAGATGGGCTACCAATCTGATTCTTCTTATGAGAAATTCTTCAAATTTAGAATGACCAATTACCATCATGAATACCTCCCTAGTTAAGAGGGAGTGTTGAAAAGTGTAACTAGGTTTGGTCTTCATAATGACATGTAATTGTGAATTTTGTAAATGATGTAGTGAAGAAAATAAAATTATTTTGTAAGCCTTTCTTCATGGATTTCATGAGCAAGTTATTTTAATTTAGATGGCTCCCATTGAGAGCCTTAATATTGGTCATTAAAAGTCAAAGAGTCTATGTCATGTATGAAGAACCCTTCTTGGCGATACAACAATGTAGTTGAGTCTATTATATGTCTATAAATCCCTCCAATGATAAGCACTAGTTCTACTCTTGAATTCAGCGTCAAAATAGTGAATAATTCATGTCATCTCTCCATGAAAGGACACACCCCTTCAGATGGACATGTCATATTATTTATAGGACGAACTACTATATATATAAGTGTAGGATCTTTGCATTTTAGACAAAGAAATTTGAGAATATCTCTGATATTTTCATATGGAAATTATAGAGAGAAATTCGGAAGTCTCTATGTGGTTTCATAAGGGTTGTGGCAGTGAAGATAAGTCCAAAACTTCTAATATCTATGAGATTCAGTGAATAGAGACAGAAAAGGATTCAAATCATCTATGTTTTGGTGAAGGCTATAGTTTGAAGGTTACAAGACTATAGTTTTGTGGAAGGGAATTCAGATCCGTCTTAAATGTAGATCATGGTGACAACAAAGAAGTATATTGGTCTATGTATAGACCATAGTTCGATGCTTTTGAAATAGTCACAGTTTTGTATTATACCACAATGATTCGGTGCTATCACTGCTAGAAGAATTTGATGCCTCACAGAAGAAAGGTCACAAAATATCTCAGTGTTGTTACAAGGAAGGAAGGGCTCATTGGTATCTTAGAAGGCAGCGAATATGGTTTAGTGGTAGGTATTCAAGGTTCAGTGTTAGACATTGAAGAAGAGGTTTGATGTCCTTGTATAACGCAGTGACCATAGTTCAGTGTCATCTCTTATGATACAAAGTTTGAAGTAGAAGGAACCCAGAGAAAGCAATCAAGAAGGTGGAAGGGGACTTGTGTCTTTATTATGGAGTGGCTAATAGGTCAAGGGTCTTGGTCTTGGTATTCATCAATTGGAATCTCTATAAGAAGAATTTGTGCAGGTTTTCCTCTCAAAGAGTGAGAGGTTTTGGCCCTCTCTCATATCCTACATGTTGTGTCTCTTGTCTATGTATATTCATGCATTGGTTACTGTTTGATGAAGAAGAACAATAATAATCTATGTAAATAATATCATAATCTAAATAAGTAAAAGCATTCACAAGAAGTCACTAATTGAAGAGAAATTGTCTAATAATAATGCCCTATATTTCTCAATAATGTGTACTATGTTATTTTTGTGGATGACTTTTCTCACAAAACGTGGAAAATTTCTTAAAGAAGAAGGATGAAGTATTCAAATGGTTCCTCTCTTTCAAAGAAGATAAAGGAAATAAGAATAAGAGAATAAAACAGGGAAGAAGATCAAAATATTGAGGATGGATAATGGGACTGAATATGAGTCATATTAATTCAAATACTATTGTAGAGAAGTTGGCATTAAGAGGGAGACCACTACAGCATATACTCCTGAACAAAATGGTGTTTCCGAAAGGAATAATCATACTATCATAGAAGCCACCTGTGTTATGCTTCATGACCAAGGTCTTCCAAAGTTCTTATGGGGAGAAGATGCCAACACCTTTGCTTATGTCCAAAACAGATGCCCACATCAAGATTTGGACTTCAAGACACCCGAGGAAGTATTCACCAATAGGAAACCTAATGTTTCTCATTTTATAATTTTTGGTTGTCTTGTATATTTTCATGTGCCGAAAGAGAAAACAAACACACTAGAGGCATCTAGGAAGAAAGGAATGTTTGTGGGCTATAGTGAAACTTCGAAGGCAAATAGAATCTATGTTCTTGGTCAAAGGGAAGTGGAATTAAGTCACGATGTCACTTTTGAAGAGGATTCTTCTCTTAGAAAGCTCTGAAATCTTCCTATCCCTAGGAAGGATAATGATGATGTTGATGCAGAAAATCAGGATGAACCTTCGTCTGATGAACCGATGCCCAATATTGAAGGTATGATGGATCCCATTGATCCACCTCCTAATGATCCCTCTACTTCAAGAAAAAAATATTTGTGGCTCAAAGATACACTTAAATATAATGAGAAACATATTGCACTGAGGGGGACATTTCGTGAAAGAAAGAAGACGAATAGGTACCAAGGGTACTTAGCTACCATGAGTACCATTGTACAATGTGTGTCTTGCAAATTTGAAGAAGCCATGAAACACAAAGTTTGGAAGGATGTGATGACCAAGGAGTATGAGTCGATCATGAAGAATGATGTCTACGATGTGGTTCCTGGACCCAAGGATAAGTCAATGGTCACTTCAAAATGGCTCTACAATATCAAACATGGAGTTGATGGGAATGCTGAGAATTTCAAAGCCAGATTTGTTGCTCAAGGCTTCTATCAAAAGGATGGAGTAGACTATGATGAGATATTTGCACCTGTTTCCCTATATACCACCATTCATTCGATCATAGCCCTTGTCACTTTGCAAGGATGGATTGTCAAAATTTCCTTCTTGCATGGTTCACTTAAAAAGGAAGTCTATGTGGAACAACTTGAGGGGTTTGAAGTTCAAGATCATGAGACACATATATGCAGGTTGAACAAATACATATATGGGTTGAAGCAAGCCCCTAGGGATTGGTATGAGAGGATTAATAGTTATCTTATGAAGCTCAGATTTACAAGGAGCGATGTTGACCCGAACCTATAATTCAAGGTTGAAAAGGACAAACCTCTCATTTTTGTCCTTTATGTGGATGATCTCTTTCTAACATGTGATGACCCTCTCATTCATCAATGCAAGAGGGAGTTGGATTCTGAATTCGAGATGAAGGACCTAGGACTAATGCATTACTTCCTAGGGCTGGAGCTTTGGAAAAAGCCAGGTGATATTTTCCTTTCTCAAGGAAAATACATTATGAAGCTTATTGAGAGATTTGGAATTGTGGATTTCAAGTCCGTGACTACTCCAATGGAACTCAACTTTAAGAAGTTATGTGGAAGTGTTGTTGAGCCGGATTAGCGAACCATTCCAAGTATCATCAACTTGTGGCTCCCTGATGTTCTTGGTCAACTCTCATCTTGATGTATGCTTTATATGGTCAATCCTAATCACATTCATTGGATTGCTGCTAAGAATATCTTGAGATATCTCCAGGGCACAATCCACTATGGACTGAGATACACTGTCAGGAGTTTGAGGCTACATGGATAGTTAGATGTTGACTGGGTTGGCAGTATGGTGGATCGTAAGAGCATGTCTAGGTGTTTATTCTCTTTGGTTTTGCTTCAATATCTTGGATCAGTAGGAAGCAGAAATGGGTTGCACTAAGCACCGCTGAGGCCAAATACATTCTTGCGAGTATGGCCCGTTGTGAAGTCATTTGGTTAAGGTTTAGTGATATATTTAAACATGTGATGTATACGAAATATGGGATATTCTATGAAAACCAGAGTGGGATTCGTCTATCAAAGAATCACGTGTTCCACTACTGCTTCAAGCACATTGATATCAGGTACCACTTTATCCGGGGTATGGTACTATGGGGAGAAATAAGGCTCCAACACATTAGAACATACGATCAGGTCGTAGGCATTCTCGTGAACCCTTTGGGGAAGGTCAAATGCTTAACCTTTCAAGAGAGAACTGGATTCATGGAACGACCCTCCTATGAGGGTCCCGTATGAGTTGGACGCAGAGCTCTGGGAGCTCCTAGGGGCTTGGGGTACTTCTTGGAGCTATGAGCGACCATAGGGTGAGTGGTTCACCTTCCCCTAGTGTGGCGCTAGATACAAGGTGAGTGGTTCACCTTCCCCTATCATAACCCATTATGGTCGAAATGTGTGTAGGGTGAGTGGTTCACCTTCCCCTACACGGACACATGCATGTAGGGTGAGTGGTTCACCTTCCCCTATGATTGACATATGCATAGGATGAGCGGTTCACCTTCTCCTATGGCATATGAGCAACATGAGTGGTTCACCTTCTCCTACTAATGCCCCAACACACATCATACCCATAAAGTCTGGGACTCATGGGAAGTACCTCTCATCTAGCCAATGAGTTGGGAAAATATGGTTAGCGACCATAGCACTACCGATGGATGCATCGTATACTATCGTACTCCCTATGAATAGGATGCATGGTGTTCAACAACTTGATCTAGTATCAAGGACTGACTTTTGTCAAGGGAGAGTGGTATGATCTTATGAATCACTCTCGATCACTTCTTATTCATTACTACTTCATGGTTCAGCAGATTAGAGTAGGGAAGAGTTGATAGGGATGGTACAGGATGACAGGATGACATGAAGATAGTTGGATTAGTAGGTGGAATTCTCCCTATATGAGAGGGAGTGTTAAAATTGGCAACTAGGGCCAAATTCTACCTTAGGATATCTCATATGATGGATATTATTATTACATTGGACTCCTCTTATCGAGAGGTATAATTTTGATAAAAAAGATCATCTCATTCTGACAAGCAGAAATGGAATTTTGAATTTATTCTTTCTCATGGACAAATTGTCAAGGTCGGCCTCAGTCAAATGTAGGCTCATAAGCCCAATAGATGTGTCTCTTCACCCTCAATGAAGTGTATAAATGGGAGTGACCTATCTCCTCATTTGGACATCACTCATCTCATCGCACATCTCTCTCTCTCCTTTCTTGATTGTTTTGTACAACTTGGAGGTAGCCTTCTCTACTTCACACATGTGAAAGGAGGACAAATTTCAGGACTGTTTTGGAGGCCAAAAAATTCAGAGATTAGGGAAACATTGACTTGGGTTGTTTGACCATGCTTTGACTTCGATCTGGAGGGAATAATTCTGATTTCTAGAGATCACATTGATTGACACTATTTTTGAGGTGTTTGGGGACTGTTTGTCTTTGTTGAATTCAACGTTGACTTTCTGGTTTGACCATAAAAATTACAGCAGAATTTTACTGGGTTGACTGAGTTGTTTTTGGGTTGACTTTGACTCCCTTGGCAGTCTTAATTATTCTTCTACTAACCGAGCTACTTGGTGGGCATGTTGAGGCTTCTTTGACCATCATTTACTTTCTGGTTAGGGCTGCAGTTGACTGCTGATTTGACAGGACTGCTTTGGGCATGTAATTATTATATTTGTACTCTCTCTCTCTCTCTCTCTGTTGAACTATTGAATATTAATAAGAATATTTGATCAAAGGTTTTCCCCACATTTGGGTTTGTCCCTGGCAGCCACCACATCTTGTGTCCTCTTGTCTTGGCTTGTCTTCTTCACTTGTTTTTATGTTCTATCTACATTTACTATCAATGTGTTTAAGTTAATGTGATTGCTACTGGATATAATTGGAAATTGTCATTGGGCTACTAAAGGAACATTGAAGTAAATTGTGCTTAAGTATCGAACATACCATTGTTATCTAAAATTAACATTCCTCAACCAAATAGCTTCACAATAGGCCATACTAGTTGTAATGTATTCAGCCTCGACGGTGCTTAGAGTAATCGATTTATGCTTCCCACTCATCGAAATAATTGAAGAAGATCCCAAACAGAATTAACATCCTGATGTGATTTTTCTATCCACCACATTGTAAGCCCAGTCAGCATCAAATTATCCATGTATCCTCAAATTCTCGATAATATATCTCATTCCATAGTTGATAGTGCCACGAATATATCTTAAAAGGTTCTTTGCAACAACCCAATGTACATGATGAGGCTCAACCATAAATTGACTCAAATTATTTACAACGAAGCATAATTCTGGTTAGGAGTTTACCAAGAACATCAGGTCCCTCACAATTTGTCTATATTCAGAAGGATTGGCCAATTCAAGACCAGCAGCACTTCTGCATAGCTTCTTGAAGTTTAGTTCCATCGGACTAGATACATACTTGCATTCCACCATCCCACATATTTCAAACAACTTCACAATGTTTTTCCCTTGAGAAAGGAAAATCTTTCCTACATTTTGCCATATTTCCAGGCCTAGGAATTAATACATGATTCGTAGGTCATTCATCTCAAATTTGGAAGTCAACTCCCTTTTGCATTGATAAATGAGAGGGTCTGCACTAATCTGAAATAGATCATTGACATACAAAACCAAAATAAGTAGGATATTGTTTTGAACCTCGAAGTATAGGTTTGGATCAGCATAGCTCCTTGTAAATCCTAGCTTCATAAGATAGTTATCAATCCTCGTATACCAAGCCCTCAGGGGCTTTCTTCAACCCATAGAGGGATTTCTTCAACCTGCATATATGAGTCCTTAGAAATTGTACTTCAAACCCATAAGGTTGTTCCAAGTAGACTTCCTCCTTAAGTGATCCATGCAATAAAGTAGTCTTGATGTCCATTTGATGTAGGATTCACCCTTGATTAGAAGAAAGAGAAATTATGGATCAGATAGTGGTATATCGAGAGACTGGTGCAGATATTTCATCGAAGTCCACTCCTTCCTTTTGAGAGAAATCATGATCCATGAACCTTGCCTCATATTTTTCAGCACTTCTATCAACTCCATGTTTAATTTTGTAAATCCATTTTGAAGTGACCACGGACTTGTCCTTGAGTATAGGTAGCACTTCCCATACATCATTATTCATGATCGATTCATATTCCTCAGACATAGCATCTTTCCATACCTGGTGCTTTACAGATTCTTCTAAGGTGCAAGGTTCAGTTTGAATGGTAGTACTCATGGCAGCCAAGTACCTTTGATACCTATCGGGCTTCTTACTTTCTCGGAACTTTCCTCTTGGAGTAGAATGCTTTTCAGCATCTTCTAGTGTATTCTTGAGCCATTGTGGTCTTTTCCTTGAGGTAGATGGATCACAAGGAGGTGGATCAAGAGGATCCATTGGGCCATCAGCATTGGGCATAGGCTTATCCATCAAAGGTTCTTGTTTTCCAGTAGCATCATCATCCTTTCTTGAAATGGGGAGATCTTTGGCTTTCCTAAGGGCAGGGTCTTTGTCAAAGGTAATATCTCTACTTACCTCTAGATTTCTGTGACTAGGGGCATAAATTATATATGCCCTTGAATTTTCACTATATTCAACGAATACACCTTTCTCCCCAGAACCTTCCAACTTGATCCTTTTCTCTTTAGGCACATGAAAACACACAGGACAACCAAAGATTCTAAAATGAGAAACATCAAGTTTCTTACCAGTGAAGACTTCTTTGGGAAAATTAAAATCCAAAGCTTGATGAGGGCTTCAACTTTGAACATATACAGTAGTGTTAGAATCTTCTCCCCACAAGAATTTTGGTAGACCTTGATCATAAATCATGGCACAGGTGGCTTCCATAATAGTTTTCTTTTTCTTTTCAACAATACCATTTTGCTATGGATTATATGGAACACTTTTCTCCCTCTTAATGTCATCCTCTCTACAAAATTTGTTGAATTCATTAGATTCATATACGGTTCCATTTTTAGTCCTCAACATCTTAATCTTATTTCATGTTTGATTCTCCACCAATGCTTTGAATGAGCGAAACCACTTGAATACTTCATCCTTCCTCTTCAATAAATAAATCCATGTTTTGTGTGATAAGTCATCCACAAAAAAATTCATAGTATATGTATCCTCCTATTGAAGTTACAGGCAAGGCACTAGATAGTTCAGAATGGATCAATTGAACAGTTGACTTGCTTTCACTAGAAGGGAATGGTCCCTTTGTATGTTTCCCAACTGCACAACCTTGACAGACTCCTTCATGGTTCATATGAAACTCGGGCATCCCTGTGACCATCTTCCTTACCCCAAGTAAGGCTTTGTAATGTAAGTGGGTGAATTTCTAGTGCCATATCTCACATTGAATAGAGGTATCACTTACCAATGCTCCCAAACGAATTCCACCAACTTGATAAAGGCCATCAACCCTAAATCCAAGAGCCAAAAGATCTTTGAAATTTCTATTCCATACATGTATCTTTACATCAATGAACACTACCTTAAAGCCTTTGTCTTCCATTGCAAAAATAGACACCACATTCTTCTTCAAATTGGGCACATACAAGACTTCCTGAAGATGTATGGTTTGACCATAATTCAAGTAAATAGTGATAGTTCCTATCCCTTTTACAGGTAGATGGAATTATCTCCAAGTATAATATTTACACTAGTTTTATTCTCAACTAAATTTGAGATGGCCTCCTTATATCAAGTGAGATTCCTTGAGGCTCCACTATCAATTAACAATAGATCCAAAGTATCAAGAGGAGAAGCAGTAGATAGATTAGAAATAAGATATAATTTACTTTTTTTCCCTACAACATTACTTTTACCATACCTGGCTTTTCTTGTCTTCTTGGAAGGTCGATTATTTCCTTCTCGAGCAATGAGAGCATTCCTCTTTCCGTTATTATTATAATTGTTGTTTCTTTGATTGTTATTTCTTTTGTAATTGTTGGTGTTGTTGTTGTCATCCCTTGGAGGATTTTTCTTGTGAGGAGACTCTCTAGCATAGTGGTCGAACTTGTTGAAATTGTAGCATCTTCCTTTGCCTCTTCCTTTGAATCCCTTCTTGGATCCTTGACCCTGTCTCCTTAAATTATATGGGCCATCATCATTTTTTCTTTTAGCATGTGCAGAGAAAGTAGTAGGTTCATTTCCATTGGAGGACTTATCTCTCTCCATAATTTTTATTTCCTCTTGGGTGCATATAGCCAATATCTTATCATTATTGAGAATAGTGGTGACAAATGTATCCCATGATCTTGAAAGGCCTCCAAGAGTAATGAGAGTGAGTTACCTGTCAGCAGTAACTTCTCCAATAGATAGAAGGTAATTCTTGATTTGAGGTATTCCCATAAAATACGATTGAATAGACTCCACTTTTCCCATCTTGATATCCTTCAAAAAAAAAAAATCAGAAAGAGCATTTGATTTTCATTGTACACTTTTAACATCCCAACCAACTTATTATACATCTCTTTAGAAGTTCCCAAATCAGAAATATAGGCAACCAAATGCTTTTAAATGGAGTCAATAAAAATTTCCTTAGCTTTGACCTCATCTTTTCCATAATTGTTTCTAGCAGCAGCAGGTGCATTTGAAAGAGGATCCACCACTTTACCTTGCACATATTCCAATACTTCATGCTCCTCCCAGGTCCTGTCCGAAGTCATCTTCCATGCATGATAGTCAAACTTGTCATTTATTTTATCCTCAGTATTCAAATATGAAGTAGTAGTCATGGAGATTATTCCTTGTCAACAAATATCTTGGTGATTATTTTTTCTCTTGCTTGGACTTGTCCTCACCTTATCTTGGATACCATATTAATTTTAGATAACAATGGTATGTTATATGATTAAAACTATTACTTCAATGTATTTTGTTAGCCCATGTCAATTTCACTTTGATTTCCAATAGCAATCACATAAACCATTACTTCACATTGATAGTAATTGTAGATAGAACACAAATAGTAAATGCAGAATCCAAGTCAAGACAAGAGAACAACAATATTTGGCTAAAACCAAGGGAAAACCCCAAGATGGGGAAACCCTTAATCAATCCTTCATTTGACTTTTGTAAATTACCCAAACCAATATGAATTTGATCAGCTTGATCAAGGACTGCAATTCTGAAAAGTCAACGGTAGTGAACTTTCCCTAACCAGAAAGCAGTCAATAGTTAATGAAAAAATCAAACTTGCCGTCTTGAGCACAGTCAACCTTAGTCAAAATTGGCCTTCCTTATTGGTTAAACAATGGTAAAACAATCAAGAAATCAATGGTCAAACCCAGTCAAATCATGTAGTCAAATTGCGGTCAAAACAATCCTACAACTCTGTAGTCAACCATGGTTAAACAAATCCTTTTGTCTTGATTTTTGTGTCAGATAATGAGGCCTGATTGGACAGAACTATCTTTAGTCAAAACACAACCAAGCAGTCCCAAATTCAACATTGGTCAAAGTCTCCTAAAACATAAATTCAATGCAGGTCAGATCAACCCAAGAAACTTCGCACGTGTGGATGAGTAGCTGCCTCAGATGTACAAACCAATCAGATGAGGAGAGATAATGTTGCGTGAGTGAATGTGTCAAATGAGGATGAAGGTCTCCTTTATTTGTATGCATTAGATAGTGTTAAATTGGCAACTAGGGCCAAACTCCATGTGGGTCGGCTTATTTATGGCAGCTGATATTTTTATTGGATCCCTCTCGTCGAGAGGTGTAGGATTGATCCAAAGATCATCCGATTCCGATAAGTATTTATGGAGATACGAATTTATTTTGTTTATGTAATTATTATCAAGCCGACCAGCTCTTATGTAGGCTCTAGAAGCCTAGCCGACGTGTCTATTCAACCTCTACGTTTTTAGTATAAATAGAGGAGGATTTGAAGTCATTTGGTAACTCATCTCAAGTGATCTCCTCTCCACGTCATGGGTTTTTGGAGGAGATACACTATGGATTACGCTGGCCTAATATGATGATGCCCTAATGGATAACATAGTCATGAATCCACAAGCAATGGATGATACTTGAAGGGTAGTTGCAGTGGATTCAACGCTTTAATGAAGGATGCTGGCAAATGAATACACGTTGGGCATAGAGATTAATACGTAGCCATGGTTCATGGGGACAGTCATAGTCTATGGTGACACTCAGCCCTAGCCGCAGGTCAAGCCTTCATCGTAGCACAAAGAAGAAAAGTAATACGTTGTTCTTGGAAAACATTAGCCGCAGGTCAAGCCTTAAGAAGAAAAGTGATACGTTGTTCTTGGAAAACATTAGCCGCAGGTCAAGCCTTCATCGCAGCGCAAAGAAGAAAAGTGATACGCTGTTCTTGGAAAACATTAGCCGCAGGTCAAGCCTTCATTGCAGCACAAAGAAGAAAAGTAATACGTTGTTCTTGGAAAACATAGCCGTAGTTCATGAAGAGATATGCATCAACTTAGTCATGATATATGTTTTCCAGAAGACATATATACACGCAGGCCCTAATCCATAGTGAATCTGGCAACGTGGTTACTCACAGCACTTATACGCAGTTTATGAAGAAATACGTGAATTCATATATACGCTGGGGTGATATGCTATATGCTAGTCGATGGACAGTGTATGTTGGTCAATGGGCAGTGATACGTTGTGACCTATCCGCAGCAATATATTTATATACGCAGGAAAACAACGTAGCAAGATATATATACATATATCCGCAGGCAATGGCAACATATATATATATACACAGCAATAGAGAAGATATTTACCCACTGGTCATACACTGTTCATGCTGAAATATTTACGTTGTTCATGGAACGCAAGTCATGGTGATAATTACATGTAGTTCAATGGTAAACATTGTCATGGTATTAAAATATGTATATATGTCAACAGAAATATATACGCATAGCATTCATAAGACAGTCAACGTTCTACACTAGTCTTAGAGACACTTAACATGTATACGCTGGGCATGAGAGACATCTGCGCTGGTCATTAAAAGGAACAACTGCAGTCATCAAGTATAGTCATTGTGATGTATCTGGCAGCGTAGAACAGGGTATAGAGACTCCAGTCACTCATACGCAGTTCATGGAGACTCTTATGCACAGGTCATAGAGACACGCAACAATGAAAGGAAACCTATAGCTATGGAATACCAATACACTGTGTATAATGGGATTGCATGGAACTATAGCCTAGTTGCTTTGTTAGGCTGATGACAGTGTTATAGTGTTGCAGCATGATGATGCACAGGGCAGCATAATGACGATGATGTATGGGCAGCATAGTATGATGCAGCATGATGGTGCTACACGGTAAGGTGCAGCAAATGGGCAAGGTGTAGCACTATGATAGGTGAAGAAGTCACCTTAGAGAATCAGTTGAAGCAATATGTCTTCAACTAATCTCTACAGATATCATAAGTCAAAGTATTGACTTCTATTGTAAATGTACTCTCTCTCTCTCTCTGCTGAAATTTGAAGATAAAAGAAGATTTGATCAAAGGGTTTCCCCACACATTGTGGGGTTTGTCCCTGGCTCGCGCCATATCTTGTGTCCTCTTGTCTTGGCTTGTCTTCTGCATATTATATTTATGTTCTATCTGCAGTTTATCGTAATGCTGATGTGATTGCTAACTGTGAAAATGTAAATAAATTGCTCTAGCATAGAACATACCTAATCTTAACATGGTATCAGAGCTAAGGTGAAGACAATGCCCAAGCAGGAGTGAAAGAGCAATCACCAAATACAGTTGGGACAAGACAAAAGGATCAATGGGTTCCTCATAATTCACCTAGGGTGAAGTTGAAGCAGAGAATGTTATTAGAATGGCGCAGCAAAACTTCTGATGGCATCACTTCATTGGGAAGTTCAGATCTAAGGGTAGGAAGGAAAGGTAGATGTCTTGGTTATGAGTTCGGCCCCTATGCGAAGGAGTGTCCGAATGGAAGAGATGCACGACCAACTCTTCAAGGAAGCAAGGAACCCCAGGAATGGAAGTTGAAGGTTTTGAGGTGGCATTCGTCGATGAAAATGTACGTGTTTGAAAATAGAATTTTTTAAAGATGTTTTTGAGTTCAGGGTTGTATCAAGTTGCAGGAAGTCCACTGGGGACCATGTCCATTGACTCAGCACCGGAGGTCTGTGAGACAGATGGTGACTAGGATGCCTGAATTCAAAAAGAAGCATGAAGGTACATGTCTGAAATGTACCGAAGGAAAATATTATAAGGGGACCATTCCCCTCATGCAGCAAGTTCACAGGTTTGGAACAACCCGAGGAGTTTGAGAATCATGATCAAGGAATCTCATGTATACAGGTGGAAGAAAGCCCTCTATGGCTTGAAGAAAAACACCTCAGGCATAATATGAGAGGATTGATAGCTATCTAATGTAGCTGAGATTCACTAGGAGTGAAACCGATCCAAACCATTACTCGAAGGTTGTGGATGATAAACCTCTCGTACCGGAACCTATGTCTGACAGGTGCAGACCCTCTCATTTATAGGAGACAGAGGGAGTTGGATTCTGAATGTGGGAAGATAAGATGCAAGCTTGTGACTGCCTCGAGGATCTTAACTTTCAGAAGTTATATGGTAATGATGTCGGACCAGATTTGGGAAATGCCTCTGAGTTTCATAAACTCATTCGCGTTGATGTTCTTGGAGAACCTCCATCCGTACATCTGTGTTGCAGTTAGCATGGTGAGCTCATATTTGGTTGAGCCTCACTAGATTGGTGCCAAGAATCTTCTAAGATATCTTCAGGGCACAATCTCTCATGAATTGAGATACACTGCCGGAAATATGAAACCACATGATTATTCGAACGATGAGTGGGCAGGAAGTATGGTCACTAGAGCACTTCTCAGTGCTGTTTGGAATCTGCCTTGATATCCTGGATGAGCAGGAAGCAGAAGTCGGTGACTCTGAGCACCACCAAGGCAGAATACATTGCTGATAGTATGGCCTTCTGTGAGGCAGTCTGGCTACTGAAGCTCTTCAGTGAGCTGTTTGTACACATGATGAATACCACTGTGAATCTCTGTGACAACCAGAGATGGGATTAGATTATTGAGGAATCCCGTATTTGACAATTGCTCCAGCAGATAGACATAAATTACTGCCTTATCTGGGATATGGTAAGTCGATGATCAAGGAGGCTCCATCACACTGAGATGATGTACAGGACAGAGCCCTGAGGAAAGATCAAATTTGTGATTTTCCCGAACGACTTGGAGTCATCGAGAGACCTTTGTAAAAGGGTCCTGCATGCTGCATACATTGAGCTCTAGGAACTTTGGGGGGCTTGCAGTTCTATTGGAGCAACATACGACCACAGGGTGACTCACCCTCCCCTAGTGGTGCGCACTGAAACAAGATGATTCGATCTCTTGTGGGACAAGATGATTCGCTCTCTTGTGTAGCAAGATGATTAGTTCTCCTGTGAGGCCTAGATTGATGTGTTCTCCATGGCGATTGTAGCAGGATTGATGTGTTCTCCTGTGAGGCCTGGATTGATGTGTTCTCCATGGCGATTGTAGCAGGATTGATGTGTTCTCCTGTGAGGCCTGGATTGATGTGTTCTCCATGGCGATTGTAGCAGGATTGATGTGTTCTCCTGTGAGGCCTGGATTGATGTGTTCTCCATGGCTGCCTGGATTGATGTGTTCTCCATGGCGATTGTAGCAGGATTGATGTGTTCTCCTGTGAGGACAGGATTGATTAAGTTCTCCTGTCGAGGCATCCTACCCATGCAGTCTGGGACTCATGGGAAGTACCTCTCATCTGATCAATGAGCAGGGAAATGAAGTTAGGGACCATAGTAGTACCGATGGACGCATCGTTGTATCTACCGTACTCCCTACGCTAGGATGTCCTCCATTGATCTGGGATCAATGATACTTGTCTGGAACCAGTGGTAGGAGTTGTACATGCTATGACGCTGACTTCGGGTCGGCTGAGACTGGTCTGGGACCAGTGGTACATACTCCGAGACTGACTTCGTGTCAGTGCAGTACTAGTCTGGGACCAGTGAGAGTGGTACATACTATGACGCTGACTTCGGGTCGGTTGAGACTGGTCTGGGACCAGTGGTACACTCTCTAAGACTACGATACTGGTCTGGGACTAGTGGTAGGAGTGGTACTTACTATGAAGCTTACTTCGAGTCAGTTGAGACTGGTCTGGGACTAGTGGTATGCACTCTGAGACTGACTTCAGGTCAGTGGAGAATGATATGACTCATTCTCGATCAATTCTTCTTCTTCATAGTTCAGCATAGATGAGCAGAGCAGAGCCGAGCCAGCAGAGTTGAGCTGAGCAGAGCAGAGCAAGTAGAGCTGAGCAGAGCAGAGCCAGCAGAGCCAGTAGCGCTGAGCAGTATGCGCTAGTGGGGCAAGGAAATGGAAATAGAAGAAATAGAAATGGAGAATGGAATGGAGGAGCTGGCTTGTTAGCTGGATAACTTGTTAGCTGGGAAGCTCGCTGGGAGAATCCGAGCTGGATGGTGGTCTACTGAGTTGGGCGCAGGCAAGAAGTTTGCTTTGTCCAGATTTTCAAACACTTTCTTCATTCACTATTGATTAGTAAGATTGCATTTTGAGGGGAGACGAAGCTTAGCCCAACTGACATTTGAAATTGACTTTTTCTTTTTGAAGAATGGCCTTTTACAACGTTTCACACAGATAGGCCGGATGCTAAAGCTAGGATTGCCGGGATTGCTCCTTGCTGGCTTATCTTACTGGCAGGCTGGCTTGCTCGCTAGACGAACACGGGCTGGCTAGTTGAGGAAAGAACCGGGTTTGCTTTTTCTCGCTTGCTGGTCGATGAAACAATGGCTGGCTGGCTTGCTACCGAATCTAGCGTTATTACATATCTCATTCATGACTGGAAGAAATGCATAATGACATATATAATGAGATATCTAAAGGAGAGGGCTTTCTTTTATATAGTCTCTGGTTCTACGACATCTCTATTTTTAGGCAGACCACCCGCTCGTATCATGTCGGTAACTAGAGAGTGAATAAAGCTATAGAAATAGGATCTCCTTCCCGCCTGTTATGCGACTTTCTGGTATATTTTTACAGAGTGTAGCAAAGGTGGATCAATAGAGTGAGGTTTACAACAGCTTGGCTATTTACAATTCAACTTGGTTAGGTGCACTAATTCAATTCGCCCACAGAGCCGAGCCAGCAGAGCTGAGCAGAGCAGAGCAAAGCCAGCAGAGCTGAGTAGAGCCAGCAGAGTAGTGCAAGGCACTAATGACAGAGATAGTACAGTCGTACATATGGATCAGCGGATGGAGTTCTCCCTAGTTGAGAGGGAGTGTTAAATTGGCAACTAGGGCCAAACTCCATGTGGGTCGGCTTATTTATGGCAGCTGATATTTTTATTGGATCCCTCTCGTCGAGAGGTGTAGGATTGATCCAAAGATCATCCGATTCTGATAAGTATTTATGGAGATACAAATTTATTTTGTTTATGTAATTATTATCAAGCCGACCAGCTCTTATGTAGGCTCTAGAAGCCCAGCCGACGTGTCTATTCAACCTCTACGTTTTTAGTATAAATAGAGGAGGATTTGAAGTCATTTGGTAACTCATCTCAAGTGATCTCCTCTCCACGTCTTGGGTTTTTGGAGAAGGAGATACACTATGGATTACGCTGGCCTAATATGATGATGCCCTAATGGATAACATAGTCATGAATCCACAAGCAATGGAGATGATACGTGAAGGGTAGCCGCAGTGGATTCAACGCTTTAATGAAGGATGCTGGCAAATGAATACACGTTGGGCATAGAGATTAATACGTAGCCATGGTTCATGGGGACAGTCATAGTCTATGGTGACACTCAGCCCTAGCCGCAGGTCAAGCCTTCATCGCAGCACAAAGAAGAAAAGTAATACGTTGTTCTTGGAAAACATTAGCCGCAGGTCAAGCCTTAAGAAGAAAAGTGATACGCTGTTCTTGGAAAACATTAGCCGCAGGTCAAGCCTTCATCGCAGCGCAAAGAAGAAAAGTGATACGCTGTTCTTGGAAAACATTAGCCGCAGGTCAAGCCTTCATCGCAGCACAAAGAAGAAAAGTAATACGTTGTTCTTGGAAAACATAGCCGTAGTTCATGAAGAGATATGCATCAACTCAGTCATGATATATGTTTTCCAGAAGACATATATACACGCAGGCCCTAATCCATAGTGAATCTGGCAACGTGGTTACTCACAGCACTTATACGCAGTTTATGAAGAAATACGTGAATTCATATATACGCTGGGGTGATATGCTATATGCTAGTCGATGGACAGTGTATGTTGGTCAATGGGTAGTGATACGCTGTGACCTATCCGCAGCAATATATTTATATACGCAGGAAAACAACGCAGCAAGATATATATACATATATCCGCAGGCAATGGCAACATATATATATATACACAGCAATAGAGAAGATATTTACCCACTGGTCATACACTGTTCATGCTGAAATATTTACGTTGTTCATGGAACGCAAGTCATGGTGATAATTACACGTAGTTCAATGGTAAACATTGTCATGGTATTAAAATATGTATATATGTCAACAGAAATATATACGCATAGCATTCATAAGACAGTCAACGTTCTACACTAGTCTTAGAGACACTTAACATGTATACGCTGGGCATGAGAGACATATCTGCGCTGGTCATTAAAAGGAACAGCTGCAGTCATCAAGTATAGTCGTTGTGATGTATCTGGCAGCGTAGAACAGGGTATAGAGACTCCAGTCACTCATACGCAGTTCATGGAGACTCTTATGCACAGGTCATAGAGACACGCAACAATGAAAGGAAACCTATAGCTATGGAATACCAATACACTATGTATAATGGTATTGCATGGAACTATAGCCTAGCTGCTTTGTTAGGCTGATGACAGTGTTATAGTGTTGCAGCATGATGATGCACGGGGCAGCATAATGACGATGATGTATGGGCAGCATAGTATGATGCAGCATGATGGTGCTACACAGTAAGGTGCAGCAAATGGGCAAGGTGTAGCACTATGATAGGTGAAGAAGTCACCTTAGAGAATCAGTTGAAGCAATATGTCTTCAACTGATCTCTACAGATATCATAAGTCAAAGTATTGACTTCTATTGTAAATGTACTCTCTCTCTCTCTACTGAACTTTGAAGATAAAAGAAGATTTGATCAAAGGGTTTCCCCACACATTGTGGGGTTTGTCCCTGGCTCGCGCCATATCTTGTGTCCTCTTGTCTTGGCTTGTCTTCTGCATATTATATTTATGTTCTATCTGCAGTTTATCGTAATGCTAATGTGATTGCTAACTGTGAAAATGTAAATAAATTGCTCTAGCATAGAACATACCTAATCTTAACAGATGGGGATCAACTTATCTAATTGACCCCAAGCCAACCTTGACCAATTATGCTCTTAAAGGCTTAACATCAAATAAATATTTCTCCTTCTCTTGTTTTAGTGCTTCCAGGGTCAATTTTGGTCCTTTCAAAAAGAGGATTTTTGTCCAAACATCATCTTAGGTCAATGATCTACCCAAAGTGGAATCTGGCCCTAGTTGCACATTTTAACATAACCTCGAACTACCAAGGATTCGAATCTATCCACAATTTGTGTCTGCCTCATCAACCTTAGATCCAGACCTCCTTTCTGTCCAAGACAAACTTCAAATAGACGTCAATAATTCTAATAGGAAAGCCTAAAAACAATGTGAACATACCTCAAGAGAAGGTGTAAAGTTAACCTTCGAATAGGTCTCTGGAGGGCATAAAATAGTGTGCATACAACCTCTGAAGAACATCCTCAGAGAGGCTAGATTCTACCTTAGAAGGTATCTCTAAGACAAGGTTGATTTTGTCTCAGATAGCCCAAATTAGGCCTCAAAAACTTGCCCAAAAAGAGGTGAGGTTGTTCTAGAACACCCCTTAGAACAAGGCTGAATTTAGACCTCAGATCCAGCAAAGTGTGCATAGAAAACCACCACACAAAAATAAATATAAAAATATAAAAGAAAATTTCTTGAATTTAAGACACCTTCATGGATATTCAATGAAGCTCAATCTATATATTTCTTCCTTTTATTTCCTCCGACTACTCCTATTCTTTTTACCTCAAGTCAACTGAATTACTTGCTTCCATTTGACCACATCTAGGGCTATGGGTGTGTGTGTGTGTGTATGTGTGTGTTTTGGAAGAGCCCTTAATTGGGGCCAACAAGCAAAATAATGATATTATTTATGAAAATACATTACTATATTTAATCTAACCTAATGGAGATGAACCAACCTGTTTTAGAATAGGCTTAGAACACTTAAAAAATCAAATTTTGCCTCCCATATAATCACCTTTCAAGGTTGATGAGTTTAGGCTAATTCAAGCCACAAATTTGACCTTCTTTTAGGGGCTACAATGAAGCGATAAGGTCATAAGATTTTGGGGAAAATGGGTTGGTGCTAAACCCATATTTGGGGCATCAAACTTAAAACAAAACAAAAAACAAAAAAACTCTCCAACCAAGAGAACCCACAAGGTGTGCCACCTATCAAATGAAATGGCTTGACAAGGGCTACCAATCTAAAATATCCTTGCATCCAAATTCGTTGAAGGTTGGGGACTATAAATTTGGCATAATCAGACAAGCTGTAAAAGCAATCATTGTAGAATTGTGCTCACAAATGAAAATTGCAAGAGCAGCAACCAACCCTAAAAAGCCACATGGATATCAACAGCTCTGCAAACAATGGCATCTTGGTAAAGCTGGAAATTCTGAGGGGAATAAGAGGAGAAAGAGACATTTCAAGAAGAATTCCCAGATCTCCCAAGATAAGCCAAAAAGAAAACATTACAAGGCAAAACCTTACAAGGATACAAAAATGTTTTCTAAGGATAGAGAAATAATTTGTTACAACTGTAACAAAAAAGGTCACACAGCTCCAAATTGTCCAAATAAAAAGAAAGACTCCTCTAAAAAGAAAGTCCAGTATAGAGATAGGAAAGGAAAGATAAATTCATTCTATCTTCCTAGTAGCTGTGATGAATTGGTATCTTCTGATTCAGAATCTGAAAATGAATTTAATTTTGTTGATTCAGATGAATCATCTGATGAAGAATTCTGTAATGATCCCCATTGTACAGAATGTAAACCCTGTGATTGTGATGATCCTGATATTTGTACATGCAATGCAGTCAGGATGATGAAGACTGATTATGATGAAATCAGTAAGAATATTTTTGCACAAATGATGGCTGCTACAGATCCGCAAATGAAAGAAATGTACAGATCTTTGCTGACAGAACATTTGAAGAAAGCACCCTCTACTTCAAAGAATTCTTCAAATAAAGGGTATGTGCCTCCTGCTACTCTTTTTTCTGTTGAAGCCTTAACCAGACAGTTTAAGAATGAAGATTTTGGAGAAGACTTGCCACAGACTTTACCTGCAGTGCATCAGGCAATAAAAGAATTAAGAAAAACAATCAAAGAGAATAGAAAATTGTGTGTTGAAAGGCACAATGAGTTAAGCCTAAAGATGTTAAATGCACAAGCTCCTTTTGCTTCTTCATCACAAGATCCTATTTCAGGGAAGACAGAAAACTGGACCTATCATACAGGGCCAGTTCAACAGCAGTATAACAAAGAAGAAGAAGAAGAAGTAGCAAGAACAGATTTTGGATGCAATAGCATGAATAGAGATGTCATGTATTGTGTAAAAATGAAAGTAAAGGTTGGACACCAGTATGAGTTCTGGAAGGTACTTATGGACACTGGTTCCAGATTAAACATCGTAAGTGATACAGTAGTTGGCATGCATCACAGAAGGCCAACAACATGTCCAAGGGTGATCACAGCAAGTGGAGACATTCCCACAAAGCATGAAGCAGAAATTGATGTTCTGCTCACAGACAAAATAGGAGTTCATTTGGTTTGTCCTGTTGTTCCAGGACTGGATTGTGCAATGTACCTCGGGACACCATTTTTTCAGAATTTCAACATGCATGGAGCAAAATTTGATGCAAGAACCCAGAGGTATGGATATTTTATTAATTTTGATAATAAGGAAGTCTTTTTCCCATTTATCAATTCTAATTCTCTAATGAGGATTAAGAGAGTTGAAAGAATGGAAAATCTTTTGGCAAAGATGGAAGTGAAAAGAGAAGTATTGAAAACAGAAGAACATCTAGATAACGGAAAGTATGCTTCTGAGATAGGAAATCTCACCTCCCAGTTTAAAGAATGTTGTTCAGATGATCCAAATGCCTTTTGGCATATTAAGAAACAAGAGGTAGAACTTCCTCTCAAGAAAGATTTCAGTGGAAAATTAAGAAGGTCTAAAGCAGTGGCAATGAATGAAGAACAAATGAAACTCTGCAAAGAAGAAATTAAATATCTTTTGAAGAAAGGGCTTATCAGGAAAAGTAAAAGCCCCATAGCATGTTTTGCATTCTATGTAAATAAGCATGCTGAAGTTGCCAGAGGTAAACCAAGGTTAGTTGTGAATTATAAACCTCTGAATAAAATTCTGGATTATGATGCATATCCTTTGCCAAAGCCATCTTCCATACTTGCTCAGATATCAAAGTCCAAGATATTTTCCAAGTTTGATCTCAAATCTGGTTTCTGGCAAGTAGGAATTAAAGAAGATGATAAATGGAAGACAGCGTTCTCTGTACCAGAAGGGCATTATGAATGGAATATCATGCCATTTGGCCTGATTAATGCTCCTTTGGCCTTCCAGAGAATAATGGATGAAACTTTCGAAGGAATGGAAAGTTTCTTGAAGAAATATATTGATGATTTACTAATTCATTCTGATAATATTGCTGACCATATCAAACATTTGAAAATCTTTCTTCGCAGGGTTAAAGAAATGGGTATAGTATTATCAGAATCTAAGATGAAATTATTCCGGCCAATGATAGACTTTTTGGGTTACAATATACAGTACGGATCCTATACTATAATCCAAAGAAGTTTAAATTTTGTTGATCATTTCCCTGATGAAATCAAGGAGAAAACTCAACTGCAAAGGTTTTTGGGAAGCCTGAATTACATTTCAAAGTTTCTGAAGCATTGTGCACAAGAAAGGAAATTATTGAAAAAAAGGCTTCAAAAGAATCCAATTCCATGGAATAATGATTGCACACAAGCAATCAGGGCAATAAAAGAAAAGGTCAGGAATATTCAACCACTCTCCCCTATCAGAGAAGAATGGGAGAAAATCATTATGACAGATGCCAGTTATGAAGGATGGGGAGCAGTTTTATGTCAGAAAAATCCCAGCAACAAAAGTGAGATTGAAATCTGCCAATATGCATCTGGATTATGGGCAAAAAATTAGTTGAATTGGTCAAGTTTGAAGAAAGAACTCAGAGCAGTTTGTTTAGGAATAGAAAAATTCAGGGATTTTGTTATCTACACCAAATTCACTGTTAAGACAGACTGCCAGGCATTGAAATTTGCAATTCATAAATGTGATTTTGAGGATGCTGCTATGGTCAGGTGGATCATGCAGTTAAGCCAGTACAATTTTGATGTTGAATTTGTTAAAGGTGATAAGAACAATTTCGCAGATATGCTGAGTAGAGAATTTCTGTCAGAACATTCAATTTTGAGTCTGCATTGCAATTATATCAGGAGAAGGGAAAGCACTGTTGAAATAGAAACACCAAATGGTTGGGTAAGTTATATGCTTGAAACTCCAGTACTTATCCATGATGTAGATTGGTACCCAATCAAAGAAATTAGACATAGAGAAGATATTCCTTACCTATGGACAGAAACAATGCAAGACGAAATGAACCAAGAAGCAGTGGATGCACTGGACTATCTGGAATACATTGACAACATACACTATACTCTTGAGAGAGATGATGAGGATGATGATCGGATGACAAGCTGCCACATCACACTGAGGAGGTTTGATAATCCTCTCCACAGAGAAAATTATGACCCTGACAGACAAAAGGAATGTTTCTATACAGCTATGAATCTCCAAAATTGCTCAGCCAATTTATTTTATTCTATACAGTCCTCATTTTTATTTGAAGGCATGTCAGCAGAAGCCTTGGAACAAGAAGATCCTACACCAGAATGGTTCATTGAGTGGTGGCAGATATATGGTCTTTCAGCTCTAATCATCAAACCATATACACTCCATATGCTTAAAATCCCTGGTTTCAGTGAACCATTTTCCCATATGAATGGAATTGTATACAAAGATGTTGAAAATGTTGCCGACATCAGTGATCTATCTTTTCTACAAGCAATCCGACGCTGTGGTCACATCAGATGGTTTGTTACAAACCAGTACAAGGCAAGGATGATATCTCATAGTACTAATTATGAAGATTTCCACCATCAGGTTGATATCACATCAAATCCTTTCCAACCTATCAACTTTTTGGAACCGCCCAACCAAAATATTTCACAAATGTGGGAATCAGAGAAAGAAATAAGAGTACAATACTTCAATAATTCTCTGATTGAAAGATTCAGATATCAGCATTATACACATCCGCAAATAGAATACTATACTATGGATTAAGTGACGTCTTTCTGGCCGACTATGGTGCCGGACGAGCTTTCGTGGATTCCCTCGCTCTGGAATCTCCACTTTGTACAAACCATGGGATTTGAAAATCTCATCTTTTATGACATGTTAAGTCTTTCGAGGGTTCACGGATGAATTTCCTCTGTGTAAATAGTTTGTTGGTACTAAGATTCGGTCCCCACATGCCTCGGGCTCTCTGATAAAGAGTAGGGACGAGATAACATAGGACGATAGTGTCCTATGCCCGAATCTTGCTTTCGGCGATCTACTCAGATCTGTCTGAGTACTTGTGTTTTTGAGTCATCAGTCTGTACATAGCGCACTCATGAATGTTTATTCCCTTCCAGCTTATAAATAAGAGCTAGCTGCGAAGTAAGATTCATTCGGGTCGAGAGAGTTTAGAGTCATAAACTTTTCCTGCTCTGCATCTGCGGACATTTGTGTCTGATCTGCTTGCATCACGAAGAGTTTTGTAAGTCTTAGAGTCTGGTTTGGAAGCCTGCGCATCAGTGTGCTCGGCACTGGTGAGAACCTAAAGTGGCTGAACCATTAGGAAAGTCTGAGAGTTTGTCTGTAATCTCTGAGGCAGAGCCTGTCTATTGCCAGGAGCTTCCGGTAATACTTGTTCCTTGAGAACGGTATAAAGTCCGGTGAATGCGTAGACAGTCAATCTTTGTAAGGAGATTTTTTCTTATGTAATATCTGCATCCATATAATAAAAATTCCAGTTCAAAATTCCGCAATCTTGCTGTGTTCATTTGCTTGTTAAAGGTCCTGTGAGAGCATTAAAATCATTAAACAAATGTTGGTAAATTCACCCTTTAATACCAATGACAAATTATTTCGACAATATCACCCCTTGTCATTTATTTCAACACTCATGCTTCCCCTGTCTCCATGCTTCACTTCCTTCGCCTCCATGTTGCACTTCCTTTTCTTTCCCACTTTGACATCAATGGAAAAGGGTGACTTGTGTATTTGGGATTCTCCCACTGAACATATGGCACTCAATAGGACTTTTGCCTTCTTATCCTTCCCTTCTTTATTTTCCTTACGGATCTTTTTCCTAGCTGTAATTTTCTTCCGCTCTTCTTGGTCTAGAACGTGTATGTTGTTTGGTCTTCCTATGGTTATTGCAACCAATCTTCCTAAGTCTTCTTCTCTAATTTTGAACTTCCGAAATTCAAAAAAAATATTTTATCCTTGATCACACATCTTACCAACACTAAGAATATTGTGCTTCAAATCCTTAACTAGCAAAACAATGTGTACCTTCATATGTTTTCTTCCAAGGCTTGCTAAACCTTTTCCAAGTATCTTGACAGAAGAGTTATCTTCAAACGTAACACTGTTGCTTTTTTATTTTAGGCTAAAAAAATTGTTTTGATCTCCAGTCATATGTGTTGAGCATCCATTGCCTATTTACCATTAATCATCTTTATCTTCAACAATCAATGCTAGATTGTGATTTTCCCTATTTTTCTTCTCTCATGTCATAGTTGGCCTCTTTGTTTGCATGATTGAAGAATTCTCTTTCACAAGAATGTAATCATGTGCCTTATGACTAGGAATATTACACTTTTAGGATATAATGTTTTTGTTCATTAGTTGTTCAAATGGATTGTAGTTTCCATGGACATTTCTAGGTCCAAATCCATAATCATTCCTACTTACATAATTGTATCTTTTATTGATTTTACAATGAGTTATTTTATGACCATAATTTCCATAAGAGTAACAATGACCAAGAAAGATATTTTCATACCTGGGAGGGTAGGATGATAATTTGAATTTGTGTTTCCTTGTAGGAATTTCAATCCATTGTTGATCTTCTTTGTGACGGATGTTCTTGGGAACATCATCGGAACTTCTTGAAGAAACAACATTTCTATATTCTCCTTTAATTTTCTCCATTAAAGGCTTGGAGCTTTTGTCCTCCTTGCTTGAATTTGTGCCTTCATAACCAAGGCCTGTTTTATCACATGGATATTTTTTATAGTTGAGAATGTTATCCAACACTAGTGGGTTGTTCAATTTCTTATTAAGCTTGTCAACTTTAGCCTTCAATGTTACAACTTCTTCTTCAAGTTTCTTACACTCTTATTTCTTATTCATATGGGTATTCATCACTTCCTCAATTCTCTTTGCTTTCTCAATATGGACCTTTAAAGTGATATTTTCTTCATCACACTTTTAAATTAGGTTTCTCAATTCTCTGTTTTCATTTCTAAGCTTGGAATTTTCATTTTCACTATTCTTCATTTTTTCTTCAAGATCTTCATCTTCTTGTTTGGTATCTGAATCTTAACTGAGTCTCCAAAAAGAATCTATTATCATGTTTAGTTCTTCATCATCCAAATAATTGACCTCTTTGTCATCATGATCATTATCTTGATTCTCTTGGGTTATGAAGAGAACTTCCCTTGCATCCCCTTCTTTTGTGTCACTTTCATCTAAAGAACTACTAACTTCTTTAGAATAAATATTTTTCTTATGGAAGCTTTTATTTTCCTTAAAAGGACAGCTCTTAGCATAATGACCTATTTTTCCACAATTGAAACATTTGAAAGGTAACATACCTTTGTTTTTTTCAATGCCTCTTTTGAGTTCCCTGATGAAATTTGCTTCTTCTATATATGATGCATCCCCTTATCTGTCTTCTAGCTTCCGTTCTTTGTTTCTTGTATTCTTTGTGGCTTTAAAGGTTCCTTCTCTATTAGATTTTCTATCTTTTGTATATATTCTCATTTCATATGTTGTAAGAGTGCTATGTAATTCTTCCATTTTCATCTGGTTCAAGTCCTTGATTTCTTCTATGGTAGATACCTTGGAATCATATCTCAAGGGAAGTGATATTATAACCTTTTGTATGATCAAAGGATCTTCAAATTATTCTCCTAATCCTCTGATGGAGTTGACAATTTCATCTACTATGAGAAAATATGTCACGATATCTTATTTTCATCCACTTTTAGGTTTTCAAACCGATCTTTACATCTTTGAAGTTTGACCTACTTGACCTCATCATATCACCTTCATACAAAGTTTTAAGTTTATCCCAAATTTATTTGTTTGTGGTGCAGGACATCACCTTCGACTTAATGGTTC
Organism: Pinus tabuliformis; assembly: GCA_031772625.1. NCBI lineage: Eukaryota > Viridiplantae > Streptophyta > Pinopsida > Pinales > Pinaceae > Pinus > Pinus tabuliformis. The sequence continues at coordinate 681,530,751 of CM062815.1, read as the reverse complement.
TTTACAGTCCACCTATGATGGCATGAATATCATTTGAATTGAAGTTGAACAACTTCTTCTCGTTCGGATCGGTAGGATGATTTTTAGGAACTTTGTAGCCATTTATGGTGGAGAGCCAAAAATCTACTCTGAAAGCCTTCAAGTAGGTTTCCATGCAGTTGTTCCATAGTGGATGATCATTTCCATAGAACACCAGAATTTTCCTTGAAGAGATGTTATCGATATGATCGATATTTGTTCATATCTTCCCTCAAGTGATTAAACTGTTATAGGGTAACATGCTCTCATTGCAATTGTTGGAAACATTGAGAGAGGGGGTGAATCAGTATTTCACTTGTATTTACAATTTAATATCAAGATAATTATCCAATCACATCAATGGAATATAATACATATATGAATAATATATTTTTGTTACAAGGGGAACTACAACTTATGTATTTTCCAGCTACAACTAGAGGGGATACAACCGAAATATTTACCATCTCCCGCTGGAAGGAAGTGGAAACCTCCTAAAAGAAGCTACAACTTCCTCCCCTAGCATCACCATGCCACCATTTATAAAAAAATAAATCAAAACTCTTGGGATCTCATACCAAGGACAATGACCCAAATACAATAAGATATAATCATTGTTATCTCTGCCTGAACATATTCAACTTCCATAATTTCTCCAATAAGTTTTCCACAGTAATTATGTCCTCCGATGCAACAAATTTAATCTAGTACATACCTCCAAATAGTTGCTCCAAGAATGAATTCAAGGTATAGTCAAGAATTCCTTCAATGCATGCTTAAGAATGACTTCAATATATGCTTCATATTTATTCTAGGAAACTTTCCAAACTTCCACAAGAATGTAGTCAAAGTCCACTTCAGAACTACTACTTTAGAAGTCTGCCACAAATCACATATTAAATACTACCTCATATCATCAAAGTTCTACCACAAATTATATATCAAAGTCTTCTTTAGATCATAAAATTGTTGCCACAAATTATATATTGAATTCTGGTTCAAATCAACAAAGGTTTGCCACAAATTATATATCAAAGTAAATTCTCAAGGTCTGCCACAATTCATGCTCTCAAAGTCTTAATTGGATGCTTAGACAATCCTCATTCAATAGTTAGGATAGCCCTAACTTAGGCCTCAAATTTCCTCAACTCAGCTCCTCAGTCTGCTTCAGGAAATTTGTATCAACCTCAGCATCAAATTCGAATCTCAACCTCCAACTGCCAAGGATTCAGATCTATCCACAATTTGTGTTTGCCTCAGCAACCTCAAATCCGAACCTCCTTGTTGGAAAGGACATACTTCAAAAAAAACTAAAGAATTCCAACAGGAAATCCTCAAAACACTGTGAACATACCTCAAGATCATGTGTAAATTTAACCTTCGAATGGGTCTCAAGAGGGCATAAAATAGTGTGAATACAACCTCAGAATAACTACCTCAGAGAGGTTGAATTTCGTCTCATAAGTTTTCCCTAAGACAGGGTTGAATCTGCCCCAGAAAACATGAATCGGGCCTCAGAGCCTTGCCCAAAAAGGGGTGATGTTGCTCCAGGACAACCCGTAGAACCAGGGTGAATTTAAACCTCGGATCTAGCTAAGTGTGCACAAAAAACCACCACACAAAAAATATATTGAAAGATAAAAGAAACTTTCTTGAATTTTGGCCTCCTTCACAGATATTCAATGAAGCTCAAGCCATGGATTTCTTAGTTTGATTGCCTCGGAATACTCTTTTTACCTCAAATCATTCAAATTAATTTCCTCCATTTGACCATGGCTAGGGTTATATATGTGTGTTTTGGAGCCCTTGACCGGGGCCGACTTGAGAAAAATAATGATATTCTTTATGAAAATACATGACTGTACTTAATTCGACCTAATGGAGATGAATCGACCTATTTTATGTTGAAAAGTGTAACTAGGTTTGGTCTTCATAATGACATGTGTAATTGCAATTTTATGTAATTGATGCAAAGAAGAAAAATAAAATTATTATTGTAATGCTTGTCTCATGGGTTTCATGAGCAAGGAATTTTATTTTTAGGTAAGGCTCCCACTGTGAGCCCTTAGGATTGGTCATAAATTCAAATTAATTCAATGTCATGTATGAAGGACCCTTCTTGGGCATGTTAAATTTTCGTTTGAGTCATTAAAGTAATAAGACAGCCCTCCAAGACCAAGCAAAGGAATCTCTCTCAAGCCGGATACAAGATGGAGTAAATTATCTACACCAAAGGACATGTCAGCTCACCCTCACTCAAGTTGGCTTATTTGATGGGAAAGCTACTATAAATAGGGTAGCTTGTCTTTCATTTGAGGCAGAGAATTTTAGTCAAGGAAGTTTGCAATTAGAAGTGTGAGAAACACATGGAAATTATTCTCATAGCCAATGAAAAGAAGGAAGGAAGATCAAAGTTGTTTGGGTATGTTTTAGGGTTGATCTCCACTCACATGTGCGAGGAAAAGGAGTGTCACTGCGACAAAAAAGGGTTGAAGTCTTCCTTGTTGTTATAGAAGTTGAATCAAGAACTATGTAAGTCAGTTCATCAAGCCGAGTTGGACGAGAAGGCCATTCAGTCAAAGTGAAGAAGATTGAGGGGTAAAATCACCATACATCTCTCTCACATACGCTGCGACTAGGGTTTCCAAGGAGGCCAAAAAAGTTGTAGGCTTGAAGCAGAGAAAAGGAATTCAAATTTTGAAGGGTAGTTGAGAAGAAGGAAGAAGCAGAGTTTTGACTACTTTTTACTCAAATAAGAAGGATCTCATCAAGGAAGCTTTGTGTCTTGGTCTTGGAGGGCACTTGGTCAAGGGTCTAGGTCTTCGTATTCGTCAATTGAAGTCTCTATAAGAAGAAGAATTCGTTTGGGTTTTCCTCTCAAGTGGGATAGGTTTTGGCCATGGTTGATCGCCTATATTTTGTGTCACTTGTATTGTTACTGTTTATGATTTTTTATTTGTTTGATGAAGGAAACTATAATAATCTAACTAAAGATAAGATCATAATATAATGAAGTAAAAAGAATTCACAAGCAGTTATCATTAGAATATAAATCACCTAATCTTGATGCCCTAGATTTCTCAACATGGTATTAGAGTTCAGGTGACAAAGTCAAGGAAGGGAACCTTATCAAGGGACACTAAAGGTTCAAATCTCAAGGAAGGCATCAAAGTGAATCTAGAATTCAAGATCTATCAAGAAGAAGTATACACTAGAAATAAGTCTTGGAATTCTCAAGTCGTCTCAAGAGACCTCAAATACCCTACTCAAGTTGAAGGCTTTATACATCAAGTTCCTTTCTAGAGAAGCAATACCAAGAACATTGTCATAAAGATTCTAAGGCGATCTCCCTCTCATTGAAGCAAGGTTCTTACCTTTGAATACATCATCAAGAATTCATCATTGATCATAATCATCAAAGACATCACCATCAAAGGATCTAAAGAAGTCTCCTTCTCTATGGGATCAAGGATCATTCTTGAAGAAAATTATCTTCATCAAGGAGAAGTTTTATATTCTCTATATCATCATCAACATCAAGGAAGAAGAAAGGAGAAGGATAATCCTATCAAGTAAGTATATTTATGTCCACATATGAATTTTTCAAAATGTCTTTTTGCAAGGAAAGAAACAAATTGGTTGGGGCTTCAAACTATCTTGCATGGAAGAAAAGGACAAATTTGAATCTCATTGAAAATGAGGTTATGGAACATGTCAAAGGATCTATCACTAAACCAGCAAAGGAATATGCTCAAACACTTGCAAAGTATATGAAAGGGGAATTTAGGGCTCAAATGATTCTCATAGAATCCATCAAGGATCCCCGCATTCCATATGTATCAAAACTTGAAACTTCAAAATAAATCTATGAAAAACTGGTAGAGTTGTATTCTGTAAGCACTGTTGGAGAAGTCATCTCATTAAGTCAAGAACTCTACAAGCTAAATATTTAAAAAGGAGAAGGAATAGCCTCATACTTTATGAGTATATCTGAAATTAGGGATCAAGTTCAAGATCTGGGAGAAGTCATGTCTGATAGAGAAATGATTATTGTTGTACTAAATGCACTACCGAAGGAGTGGGGTAACTTTACTTCAAGTATTTATGGGAAGAAATAAGTTATTGAATTCCAGGATCTATGGGCACTATGAGAGATTAAAAAATCTAGGCTAGAGGCAAAATCTGATGTAGGATCAGGTGACCAAAATCAAGCTTATGCTACAATGACAAGAAGAAAGGGAAATTTTGGAAAGTGTGGTTCTCAGAAAAATAAAATGAAAATGGCTAAGATTCAATGATATGGATGTCAAGAATATGGGCATTACAAAAGAGATTGTTGTAATATCAAGAAGGAAAATAAAAGAAGAGGAAGAGAAGAAGTTGATATCACTGAAGAAGTGGAGGAAGGTAAAAAGAAGAATTCCAAGAAATAGGTGCTGGAAATACTGAGGGGGGGTGAATCGGTATTTATTTTCAATTGTTATTTTTACCAGTTAAGATCACTTATATTTAGAACACAAAAAGAACAATGATAGAATAAATGCTTTTATTAATTTATTATTACAATAAATCAAGTACAATATATGTAGGGCTCCAACCCTAGATGAAGACACTAATAATCAATCTCCCAACATCCAACCTATAATATGACAAGCATCGACTTGGACTTCCCAAGGGACCAACCCTGTAAATTTCGTGGCACCAACCTCTAGGACTCCAACCCTATTTCTGGTTCAGGCTCTGACCTGGTTTTAGAGGACTCATATCCTCTAGGGATCCAAACCTATATTCCAAGGTACCAACCTTGTCTCTATGAGGCTCCAACCTCTTGGGCTCCAACCCTTAGCTTAACTTCGTCAAGATATGTTTAGTTATACTTCACGGCTCCCAATGTCTTCTTCAACTAACCCTGTCAATCTTCATTTATGCCTTCCCTTATTCTCCACGTCATGTAATCAATGACAACCTTGTTCTTCACATGAAGGTGTCTCTGTTGTTCTTCATGGTACCCAAAACAAGAATCTCCAAATCACCTCATGATGATATCATGGTCTCCAATGATCTCCACAAATATTCAATGTGACTTCAATGAGCAACCCTAGTTATGCACATGCTCTAAGCCTCTTCAAGGGATTTTTCAAGATCTTCTCACAAGGGCCCAACAAGGTATTTCTCCACAATATTCAAGATGTCTTCAAGGTACTCCAAAATGTCTTCAAGATTCTCTACTATGTTGCACCAGGTTTTCTCCAAAACCTAATCTTCACGATCTTTAAGGAATGTATTCAAACCCAAAGCATTGTTCGACTTCTTCTTATGTTCTAACAATTATTTGTGCTTGACTTCACTTGAGCCACTAGACTTCATTGTTGCTTTGATCAACGAGAAATTTCAAACTATTGTCCCAGTTATTCATCACATTGATATCTTCACTATCCAATACATTGTTTGATGTATTGTACCACTCCGAATCAATAGAGAGAGGTTGTTGCACCAATTACAGTCAAGGTATGTCACTATTTGATCAAAGAAGAGAATCCACCATAATTTGAGGAGAAAGGTCTACTACACAGGAAACTGAGTTATACTGTTTCAGCATTGTCTAGAGCAAGTAATCCGATGACACATCAGCGATACATCCAAAACACTCAAGGAGCTTGTTGTGTCAATGTTGTACAATTTGCGTCATTGAAAAAAACATGTTGCACCAAACTGAGTTGTTGAAATAAGGTTGTTGCCCCAACCACAGTCAAAGTATACCACTTTCCACGCTATCATGTAGATTCAGACCCAAAACAGAGAATCATTTCCCTTCTCTTCAACTTTTGTGTTCCTTCTCCTTTTTCACGAGTTCTTATTATTCCTATGATTCTCGCTGAGAAGGATGATCTAGAAATGAGGTCATAATTTTTTATTTATAGTGATTATTTTCTAGGAAAGGTGAATAGACATATTTCTTCAAGTAAGCTGACATGATTAGGCCAAGGTGTAGGTCGGCTAATAAATAATTATATTTTTCATAGCTTGAAAAATCATTATCTCACAAACCATTGGGAGTTTTGGAACAAATATGGGCTAATTAGAAAGGAAAAAATATACTCTACAAGATGGTATGGGACCCATGTTGATAGGTTTCCTCCAAGATGCTAAAATTTATTTTTCTTTGTAATTATCCTTGAATTTTTTATGTGCAGAAGGTGATTAGGGCAGCATGGCTTTTCTATTTTTTGGGACAACATGGCTTCGTCATTGTTTGGTTGAAAAATATTATTATGAGTGACATCATGAGTGTATCCAATAATGCCATCATGAGTGTATCATCCTATATCCAACTATCCAACAATGTCATCATATACTTGTGTAGTGATAAGTCATAATGCAACATAAATTTCCCATTATGAGAGCTCCAAGGCAGTGTTCCAATCATGTCATCAAGTCCATCATCAAGTGTAGTCCTTCATATGTCATGAATGGATTCTAGATCATCAATCAAGGCATATGATTAACACTTGGAACTTGGCACTTCTTAAGACTTATTCATTAGTGGCTTGACATATTAGCATTCTCATCAAACAGGATTTATGGCATCATCATCTCGAACTAGGCATTTATTGTCTTCAACATTTTAATCCCATTCTAGGGTTTCATTATATTTATTAGGCATCTCAAGAATATTTTCCATCTCAAACAATGCCATATTGACATCAATGACAACCTTGATTAACAAGAGGAAGTAAAAGACCTCTATTATGATTGAGATAGTCTCTCTCCTAGCTATTTTCAAGTTATTTTTTTCAAGTTTTCCTATTGTAAAGTATAACTATTAGGAATCATGATAGGATGCATCATGGCATCATAAGAAGCAAGATCTCATGACATCATCATAGGGAAGCATGAATGATAGTTGAAGTAGGTCTATGAAAGAATATATCTCTTGTAAACCTCATTCGAAACACTTAAGGAAAGTCATCTGGTACAAGGCCCATCATACATCTGTCAAAAGGAAACATTTGTGGGATAAGGATACTCAAGATCCTCTATTGGAATCTTCGTCAAAAGGTTCACCAATCAAAAGGAAGAAAGGGTTTCATCAGGAATTCCAACTTGTGGAATTCACGGGATAAGAGTATGATGACAAAATAATTGGAGAAGATCAAGGGATTGAAGTTCCTGCAATCAAGGAAGTTGTTGAAGGAAGTCGAAGATGACCTAAAGGAAAATGAGATATGCATGCTTGTGTTCGATATTGTAAAGTCATACGGTTGCAAGTAACATGGATAAATGCTCTATCTCGAGAGCATGATCAAAAGAAAGGATATCCTCCCTTGAAAGGATGCAGGAAGGCATGGGTCACACATTCACTAGATGAAATCAACATAATATATATGAGGTGGTTGACAATAATTGGAGGAACTCTGATTGGAAGTTCTTGGGAATGAAATGTGTGAAGAAAGGAAGGAAGGGATCATGGAATATGCAACCATGGAAAAGGAAATCAACATCTAAGAACTAGAATATTTGACTAGGATATCTCTATGAAATATATGAAGACTCTAATGAAGTCTGAAAAAGAAAGAGACCCTTGACAGTATATATATTTTTGAGATGTGTCAATGCATATGCAGGATGTTGATGCAAACTAGGATATGTCATGATGAAAGACCATCACAAAGGTAATTTTGATTTAAGTATTCAATTCTTATTTTTGAACAAATATCTAGATGGGCTTATGCAGGGCTTCCGATGGAAGAGCTATGGATGGGTTCCACCACTGTTGACCATGTAGCAGGAAATAAGTTCCTTCAAGAAACATGAAGAAGGCATCATGGCATGAAGGAAGGCTATATATGGACTAATGGATCACTTTCTTATGAAAGGAATGATGACATGATTTACTCATCGATGAAAGTGATGGATGGCTTGTGCCACCTATGAAGAAGTACCAAAACATGAAGAATCCTTAATAAAGGAAAAAAAAAAAGTTCATGACATCATAAGGAGTTCTTCAAACAACTAGTTGATCCATCATCTCCACCTAAGGATTTTTTGTAGGTCCCTTATTAAGAGGGAGCCTAGAAACAAGTTTCTTACTTGATAGAAACTTGGAAGAAAAATTCCTAAGCCAAGCAGGAGCTTAGGTACATTCCTTTCGTAGGAATGAGTACATTCCTTCATTGGAAATAGGTATGTCCTCAATAATTAAGAGGGAGATATAGACACGTTATTCTTGTCTTCTCTTGGGAATACAGAATGGAGGATTGGGTAAACATATGGCATCTAGTGCTCTTTGAGGATGAGTTAGGGCATCCAAGATAAGAGTATTCATAGGCGACTGATATTCTTTGAGGACTGGGAATCCAAGATAAGAATAATCCTAGTGGAACACACCATGAGAACTTGGGTGGGGTATGTTCTGAGAGAGACAATTATGAGGGTGTCTACACATCATTGGTCGCACCAGTGTTGAGCTCATACCTTGTGGAGAGACAAAGTTGTTATTCAAGGCCTTGTTATGTGACAATGTCGGTTGATATGATGTTAAACAGATGGGTTACCAATCCGACTCTTCTTATAAGAATTCTTCATATTGGGAATGACCAAGTACCACTATGAATACCTCCATAGTTAAGAGGGAGTGTTGAAAAGTGCAGCTAGGTTCGGTATTCACAATGACATGTGTAATTGTGATTTTATGTAATTGACACAAGTGTATCTATATATATATTATTGTAATGCTTGACTCATGGGTTTCATGAGCAAGGAATTTTACTTTTAGGTAAGGCTCCCATTGTGAGCCCTTAGGATTAGTCATAAAGTAAAATTGAGTCAATGTCATGTATGAAGGACCCTTCTTGGGCATGTTACATTTTTGTATGATTCATTAAAAGAATAATAAATCCCTCCAAGACAAAGAAAAATCATCTCCTTCAAGTCAGCTACAAGATGGAGTAAATGATCTACACCAAAGGACATTTTGGCTCACTATAACGACCATAAGTCATATACGTAGCGGAAATATTTAAAATACTTTGAAGACAAATACATCCATCGTAGGATTGTAATTGTAAATTGTATGTTGTATAAAAGAATTGATATAGTATTGTTAAAATTGAAAATGAGGGTCCGCCTATATAGCCTAGGCAGGTGCCCTTCCACGAACGGTCATGTCTCTAAGACATTCCTTTTCATTACTAACTAACTAACCATTAGTTAATTACTTATTATTATTATTATTTCTATATGAATTATATTCATAATATTGCCTCTCCCTTCAAGAAGCTTTGTCCTCAAAACTTACTGAGAACATTTTCTTGTCTCTGAACTTTCATCTTCGTTAATACAAGACGATATCATACTCTGAGTGATAGAAACAATTATCGTACTAAGAATGGATTGTACCATCACAGATTAATCTTTTGAGGAGTCTTCTTATATTTGGAGATTTGTGGTGAATAGTTATCGTATGATTGGATTCTAAAAACTTCATTATTCCTAGGAACATAAATCTATTGTTTATTTTCTTAGTGATAGTGGTATGTAGCTTGATTGGAAAGTCTACTCTTGTGATTCGGATGTCAATACATAGCTCCTTTGGTTTGGCTTTCCCTATCATGTTGGTGACTGAATCATCATTTGGAATGTCCATCGTTTGAACTACAAATTTTGCATATGTTTTAACTTCTCTAGATTCTTCTTCTTCCGTACTTGTGATATTGTCTGGATCAATATTTATTCCCTTATCTTCAACTTGGATTGAAATGGCTGACGACTTCAATACTCCACCTTGAAGTTGTTCTAACTTGTCATTCAGTGATTTCTTGTCATTTTTAAGTTTTTTATTTGCATAAGTAGGGTTTGGTTATGATTCCTTAGACGTACAAGTTCATCCTTTCTGAATTGTTGACTTTATTCTTAGTAGCTTCATCATCTTTTAAACTTTTGATTTAATCTAATAATGTCTGGTTAAGGCTCTTTAAACATAAATTTTCTTCTTCTTGTTCTAATAAACGCTTCTTGAGTTCCTTCTTTGTGGCTTTAGATTTCTTGACTTGTTCGAGTAGTTTTTCATTGTGATCTCTGAGGCGCGAAATTTCTTTATCTTTACACTAGATGAATTTTTCCAACTCTTTTTGCTTCTTTGATATAATTTTTTTTTTCTTGAAACATCAATCCTGAGATACCCTTAAAGTCTTCTAATAAAGATGTTATTGATTCAAATTTATTTGTTATGTCTCGAAATGTAACCATCTTCCCCTTATAAGGAAACATCAAAAGTTGTTTCTTTATGTTTAACATGAATGTACCCAAATCCTTAAACCAAGGTTGACCTAGAATGATGTCAATCTTTCTATTGTCCATAGTTACAACACGAAATTGAGATATATAATCATAATTATCTAATGTCACTTGTAAATCACTAATTTTATACTCTTTTTGGCCAAAAATATTTTTCCTTTCACCAATGCTTGGCTCTAGAATTAATAGATGATTTGCCAAATTAATGTTGATGTAATTTTTATCATAGCTTGTGTTGATAGCAATATTAATTTCTTTTCCTCCGATACTTCATTTTAATGTAATGAATTTGTGATCATAAATGAAATACCATTAGAGGTAAATCGTACTTCCTTCATCATTATCGACTTAGGCCCGATTTGTTCTCTTCATTGGTTGACTCTTATTTTCCTTTTGTTGATAATTTATCAAATGATACTTAATCGAGTGGTTTATATTCTTCATATGGGAGAACCAATTCTCCTAAATATCATAGGTGATATTTTATTTGATGGGTTTTTGAACACCTTTATGAATTTTATTTTTTATTTTTCATAAATATGTCTTAAATTTTGTCCCTAAGATCTCCTTTAGAATTTTTTTTTTATATATAAAATTTAATTATATAAATTAATTAAACAAATTAATCATTTATATAATTTAATTAATTTTAATCAATTTATAAAATTTAATTAAGTTATATGTTTATTATCGTAATGTATACCTTATTTAATTCGTGACCTGTATAAAAGGTATGTAGAATTGACAACGTTAATTGTGTAACACTAAAGATTGGATGACGCCTCAGCCGCTAGTCATAAGGTGGATAAGACAATGCCCACACAATGTTTGATCAGCTGACCAGATTGGGACCGCGACCCTGTACCTTGGTGACAACACAACGTAACCGGAGGTGTCATGGCAGAGTGGATGGCGTTTTTGGCAGCGGGTTTATTGATGACCTGATTCTAGTTGACAGCAGGTGGACGTGTTGTCGAAATCTGAACTTCAGGTGGAGCAATAGCAAAAGGTAGCTAGCACAGATGACAACGTTAAGTCCTTTTGTTCTTTTAATTTGCAGGCATAGTTTTGGGTCAAGTATGGAACAGAGGGAAAATTAGCAGATAACAGGTCGAGGACAAGGAAGGGGATGACAGAACGATACGACGTTAGAGGAAGACTACCAAAGCACGATAGGAACCACGTCTGTGGAGGGGGAAGCGTTTCGAATAATGAACTGCATATGTGCATGAAGGTACAAGATCGAATAGTGACAGCAAGGTGTAGTTGTGTGTTTGGCGAGGAAGAGCTCGTTGAGAGTAGATGCCAATTTGTTGGTTGGGCATGTACAACGGTACGTCGGCTCGAGCAATGCGGTGGTTGTGGCTACTATGGCACTAGAATAACGTGCGGCTGCAAGGGGTTGTCGAATGCAGCTGTAGGCAAGGATTGACGCCTTAGGCAGAAGTGGAAGGTCAACGCGGTTAGGTAAGTTGGTAAGTTTTTTTTGTTAATAATTCTTTTGACCCCCACCCCTTCTTTTTTTTAGCCTTTTCTTAAAAAAAAATAATATTGTAATTTTATCTTTTTTATTCCTTTTTTTTTAAGATGGCCAACGGCCTCTGACAAAATTAGTAGATGGAGAAACTCCAAAAATTTAATAGCAAAACGCTTTCAGTTTCATGACAACAAGGTTGGCGCAAGGTTGATGACCAATGGTCGGATCAGATGTGGCTCTGATACCAATGTAACGACCATAAGTCGTATACGCAACGGAAATATTTAAAATACTTCGAAGACAAAGACATCCATCATAGGATAGTAATTGTAAATTGTATATTATATAAAATAATTGATATAGGATGATTACAATTGAAAATGAGGGCCTGCTTATATACCCTAGGCAGGTGCCCTTCCACGAATGGTCATGTCTCTAAGACATGCCTTTTCATTACTAACTAACTAACCATTAGTTAATTACTTATTATTTATTATTATATTTATTATTATTATTATTTCTATATGAATTATGTTCATAACACTCACCCTCACTCAAGTCGACTTATTTGATGGGCAACCCACCATAAATAGGGCAGCTCGGCTTTCATTTGAGGCAGAGAATTTCAGTCAAGGAACTCTGCAATTAGAAGTGCAAGAAACACTTAGAAAGGAATCTCATAGCCAGCAAAAAGAAGGAAGGAAAAGTGAAGTTGTTTGGGTATGTTTTAGGGTTGATCTCCACTCACATGTGCAAGGAAAAGTAGTGTCACTGCAGCAGAAAAGGGCTGAAGTCTTCCTTGTTGTGATAGAAGTCAAATCAAGAAGTATATAAGTCAATTCATCAAGCCAAGTTGGAGGAGAATTCCATTGATTCCAAGAAAATAAGATTGCGGGGATAAATAACTATATATCTCTCTCACATATGTTGCAACTAGGATTTCTAAGGAGGCCTAAAAAGTTGCAGGTCTGAAACATAGAAAAGGAAGTCGAATTTTGAAGGGTAGCCGAGAAGAAGGAAGAAGAAGAGGTATGACTGATGTTGACTCAAGCAAGAAGGATCTCATCAAGGAAGCTTTGTGTCTTGGTATTGGAGGGAACTTGGTCAAGGATCTAGGTCTTGGTATTCATCAATTGAAGTCTCTATAAGAAGATAATTTCGTTTGGGTTTTCCTCTCAAGTGGAGAGGTTTTGGCCCTCGCTAATTGCCTATATTATGTGTCTCTTGTCTCGTTATTTTTTATGCTTTGGTAGTTGTTTGATGAAGAACACTATAATAATATAACTAAAGAGAAGATCATAATCTAATGAAGTAAAAAGCATTCAAAATCAGTTATCGTTAGAAGAGAAATCACCTAATCTTGATGCCCTAGATTTCTCAACTTTTTCTAGGACACGTAGGACACATAGAAAATCATTTTTTTCCTTTCATATAATCCCCTTTCAAGGTTGATGAGTTTAGGCTAATTCAAGTCACATATTTTACATTCTTTTAGGGGCTACAATGAAGTGATAAGGTCATAATATTTTGGGGAAAAGGATTTGGTGCGAAACCCATATTTGGGGCATCAAACTTCAAAAAAATAATATCTCTCCAACCAAGAGGCAACACAGGGCATGCCACCTATAAAACAAAATCGCTCAGACAAGGGATACCAATCTAGAGTATCCTTGCATCCAAATTCATTGAAATGTGCACGCAAATCAAACAAATGTTGGCCCATTCACCCTTTGACATCAATGTCAAATTATTCCAACAATAGGGTCATAAAGAGAGCCAAGCACAAAATATACACAAATTTACCCGAGGAAAACCCAACCTCGGGAAATTACCCAACAACCTTTTTTAGGAGAAATTGTTCAATTTAGCAAAGTACAATCTAATTTTATTCAAGTCAAACTTGGTCAACCTTGACCAACAATTTAGCACAAGTAAAACCTGGTCAAACTGGCCAAAATTCAGTCTCCTGCAGCTGCCCAGAAACTCAGTCAAATTTTCCATGAATTCAATCAAATCTGCCCATAAAACTCACGGTCGACACAGGCCAAACAAACCTCGGAAAACTCTATCAAATTTGGTCAATGCTAGTCAAACATTGATCTCCTTTCTCTCCTTTCCACATGTGAATAGAAAAAACGGATGATTTTGTTGATGATTTGAATTGTGTGTGTCCAAATAGGGAGCTCGAGTATCAATTTATATTGTCATTGATGTCAATAATATGGAAATCTAGGTGCATTGTTGAAGCATGCTCTAGCCTAACTAAATATTCCCTAGTTGTACTAAAGAAAGCCTTTGTATGCATTAGTAGAACCCTAATTATGTCCATGACCTATGCAAGCATGCATGAATGTATGTTTCCCTTAATATAGAAGCCCTAGATTATTGTAGCAAACCTTATGAAGAAATATGGCTTGGCTACATGATGAAACCTAGAGTATGAAATCCTAAACCTAATTGTTAAATAAATCTAAAATAAAATTAGTGGCATGATGGAAGGTTCCCATGAGCATGATTGAAGGTGCCCATGAAACCCTAAGATGATATAAACCCTAGTCCTTATCACTACATGATGCCCTAGCTTTACTATATGACCATGCAACTCTAGTGCATGTCCTAATTAAACCCTAATATAACTCTACCCAATATACATAATACCCTAAAGTTATCCTAGAATCCCTAGATATGTCCTTTCTCTTGATAAAGAAGTCCTAACCTTAATTCATGATGATGATACCTTTCCCTGATTCTAATATCCTAGTCTTAATGTCTTAATGTGCGAGGAATCCTTATAAACCCTTATATAGAAAATCATTCCAGAACCCTAAAGTTTGTACTATAATTCTAGAATTTTCATTAAAAATTAAAAATTAAAAAAAAAAAAAAAAAATTGACATTCGAGACATCATCTTAAAGTGACTCTCTCACCATATTGTATAGGACACTTTCCCCTTTACAACAAGCCTAAACTTGTCTCCTAACTCCTGCCATTATGGAGATATTAATTTTTGAAAATAACATATGTCAAATTTCACCAAAGTATGCTAGCTGACTCATGTACGTTCACTATAACTTATCGACTCCTCCAATTGACGTATATTTTCACCATCGCTTGAAATACTATAAATATGACCACATGACAATTTGATTAGGCATCTAAATAAGCATAAAAATTTGGTGAAGAGGAGATATAGTTCATATCTCGTGAACTAACAAGAGAAAAAGGATATAACAGTAGTTTTGCAGTACTTGTGGTGAGGAACTCACATTCCAGGTCTTTGTTGAAGGCTTGGTGAGGAATTGGCATATCCTTCGAACCGGTGAAGAAATAACTATTGTGGATCCCTTGTTGAAGACCAAGACTATTTGGTGGCTCTCCATTGTAGACATGTTTAAGAACTAGGTTATCTTTTGCACACTTCAGACTTGTGTGAATAATTTATTGCATACCTTTTATTTTGTGGCTCTAAGACTCTTGGTGCGGACCTTTAGTGGCAAATTTGTGGATTGGTTGACCTGTGGAAAAATACCTTGACCTGTGGAACCTCAGTACATCCCTTCGTCCCTATTGAAGCAACAGACTGTGGCTCTGTTGAAGCAATAGATTGTGGCTCTGTTGAAGCAATAGATCTCGGCCCTTCTATAGAAAAAAAGCACCAAATTGTGGCCTTGTTGAGCATCAAACTTTGGTCCTACTACAAAAAGAGCACCAAACCTCTGCCCTGTTAAGCACCAGACCTCGGCTCTATTGTAGAAGAACCACCAAACTTCAGTTTTTATAAATTTGCAACTCGGACTACTAGTGCAGACCTACAAACCTGTTAAGGATAATACCTGTCATGGCTTATTGAACCGAAGTGACAGTTTTGAGAAGCTCGCAGTAATCTGAGGTGACTCATATTTGGAGGACAACATTTTGGGATCAAGGAAGGTTATTGAATTACCTTGTTACATCAATAAAGAAAAAGTATCGCAGGAAAAGAAAATCTATGAAGTAGACTTGAAGGCTACATTGGACAAACTGAGAAGACATTGTGGAGTTGTCTGTTGAAGTGCACTTGAAGATCTTTGAAGAACCTTCTTGAACAGTTTAAATAGCACCATTGTGAAGCATTAATTGAACCCTTGAAGTTGTGTTGAAGAATCATTGAAGACTCTTGATTAAAGATTGATCTTGGACTATACAATGGAGTATTATTTGAAGAGAATTTTAACACCTTAGAGAATACTTGGAGCAACTCATTCAAGACCTGGAAGCAGAGTCATCGAAGAACTTGTGTAGAAAAAATGTTAAAGCATTACCAAGGCAACTATGTTGAGGACATTTTGTTAAGACAAGCATTGTTGAAGACCCTTTTTAGAAGTTGACTTAGAGGCATTAGTAGAGACCTTGATGTATGATTGAATCCCTCGTGGAGTAACCTTGAGGAAAGTTTTTTTTGACATCATGAAGAGTCTTGGAGACACCTTTTGTGGATGTTAAAGTTGTCATTAATGAATGAAGGGTTATTGGATATTAATTGAGGGAATTGTTAAAGATTATTAAGGCTTATTGTTGAATATTTTGTTGAAAATAGCAACAAGAAATGCTAAAAATAGAAGTGTTATAAATAACGTTTTGGGATACATTCCAATTTTAGTTAGTCCCTCAACTAAAATTGAGAATTAAAATTTGAATTTGATTTTAACAGTTGTTTGTAAAATAATTAATTAATTCATCTTGAGTTAATTAGTTGTAGAAAATCAAACATGAATTCTATGTCAAGACATGCAATAGTTTTCCCTTTGATTGAGGAAGTTATCCCTTGATTAAAGTGATCAGATGAGCTGTACTTTGAGTTGTAATTAGTCAGCTCAGTTAACTGAGTTAAGTCCAGTTAGATTAGTTCCAACAGTTTGTGGAACTGATTGTGAGTTCAGTTAGTTAATGCATGCATGCATGTCACTGCTGCACTTCAGATAACTGAATATTCTCTCATAAATAACTCATGCATGTCAGTTCAGTGAGAGACCCAGTTGAGATCAGATGATGGGACAGTGTACTATCAATTGCAGGGATATTCCATTGAGGATATCTCTTGCATGCATAAGGAATTCATTCATTGGAGATTGCACAGTTAATTCTGAGTTTGGTGAGTTGTGTGAGAAGCCAACTCACGCAGGTGGTAGCATTGGACCACAGGAGAAACTGCACAAGGAAATAGGAGGGATTGTACTATTCTATCTATGAGTAGCAGTGAGGGATTGTACTAAGAGCTAGATAGCTTGAGAGCTAATGCTTTGTGTAATACTTAGATATTTCCACTTGTATGGTAATACAGATAGCGGGGTTTTTAATTGAGGCTTTCCCCAAAGTATTCTTTTGTGTTCATGTGTGATTGATTTCTCATTCTCTGTTATATGTGTTTTATTTGATCTTGCTCAAAATCGATTAAGCTTCCACAAGTTTGTTTGTAGAAGTACATCAAGTATTTTGCTTTAGTATATTGCATTATCAGGTGATCTATAGTGGGAAATTCTACATGGTATCAGAGCAAAGGTGATCAAAGCGAAGAACAGTATACAAAGAAGGGAGAAGTTCAAAGTTTGAAGTTCCTGATTATAGAATTCAAATTCTTATCACATCTCAAATTTCACCAATGGCGTTCAACGGTTTAAGACTCGAGTATGCCCTTGACAGCAGCTCGAATTATATAGCCTGGAAGGATCACATGGAAGCAGTGTTAGAGGACAACGGTATAAAGGACTTCATTGATCAAGAAGTCCCCAAGCCAGCAGCAGCTAATGCCCAAGAATTGGCGGAATGGAAGAAATGTGTGGCTAGAGCTAGGAGAATCCTTCTGGAGGGAGTTTGAGACCACATAGTCTCAAGTCTCCATGGGAAAGAGACAATGTTTTCAATGTGGAAAACATTGAAAGATCTATATCAGAACAGCAGCGATCAGAGGAAGTTGGCGCTAAAAGACAAGATTCAAAAAATCAAGTGTGAAAAGGGCAACACAATCTCTACATATCTTAACAAGCTCACCACCTGCAAGGATGAGCTTGGAAGTGTAGGGATCATGACTGCCGATGATGACATGGTGATTCTTGCTCTCCTTGGTCTTCCTAAGAGCTAGCATAGCTACCAAGACTCGGTAAATGGAAGAGAGAAACTACCAGATTGGGAACGACTTTGGTCGGATCTGATGTAGGAGGAGATAAAGAGAAGCACCAGAGATGAATCTTCATCAAAGCAAGATGATGAAGAAAATCTAGCCTTAGCGAGTAAGGCGAGGAAAGGGAAAGAGAAGGCATCCCATTCCAAATCCATTTCTTCCCATGGTGGGAAGAAGTTTGACAAATCAAAAGTGAGATGCTTTCATTGTCATGAGGCGGGCCATTATGCTACGAATTGTCCACAGAAGAAATCCAAAAAGGGATCCTCGAAAGGATCAGATGGTGAGGCACTGGCCTCACAATTTGAATTGGATTTCTCTCTCATCTCATGCATGGTTTCATCCATGGTGGGATGTGTTTGGTACCTAGACAGTGGAGCTTCATTCCACATGACCGGCGACAAGAATCTTTTCAGTACCTTGGAGGAGAAGGATCTCCAGATGCGTATCGAGATGAGGGATGATGGAAAGTACCGTGTTTCAAGTGAAGGTACGGTTGTGTTTCAGAGGGAGCATGGAGCTCCTCTCACCCTGACTGATGTAAAGTATGTACCGGGTCTGAAGAAGAATCTTGTGTCTGTCACTATGCTGGAAGACAAAGGATATGATGTAGTCTTTAGTAAAGGAAAGGTATTCCTGAGGCGTATCGGCACCGGACAGACCAAGAGGATTGGGATTCGAGTTAAGAATCTCTAGAAGCTGGAGGTAGACAAATGTGCTACATTGAGTTCCAAAGCAGAGTTGGTGCAGATCCAAGATGATGGAGAGCTATGGCATAGAAGATTAGGCCACTTGCACCATGGGGCCTTGAAGATCATGCAACAGATTTCTACTGGACTTCCCAAGGGAAAACTGGAGTAGACGGATACATGCAAAGGTTGTACCTTAGGTAAGTATGTGAAATCTTCCTTTTAGGATCGAGATAGTAGAGCTGGAGCAATCCTGGAGTGAGTTCATACAGATGTGTGTGGACCATTCTCTACAGCCTCCACCGCTAAACAAAGGTACTATGTTGTTTTTATTGATGATTTTTCTCGTAGATGTTGGATCTACTTTATGCAGAAGAAGGATCAGATCTTCTCAAGGTTTTGTGAGTTTAAATCCTTCGCAGAGAAAGAATTTGGAAAGAAAATAAGGGCCTTGCATAGCGACAATGGTGGAGAGTATGTCTCCCAACAGTTTAAGGACTCTTTCGCAGCAGAAGGAATTAAACGGGAGTTGACGGAACCCCATAACCCAAAGCAGAATGGGGTGGCCGAAAGGAGGAACAGATCAATTATGGGAGTAGCTCGAGCGATGTTGCATGACCAAAGCCTACCACTTCATTTGTGGGTTGAGGCATGCAATACAGCAGTATACTTGCAGAACAGAAGACTGCATCGTATACTGGGAATGAAGACACCTATGGAGGCCTTTTCCGGGAAGAGACCATATGTTAGTCACTTCAGGATCTTTGGATCATCGGTTTATTTCCATGTGACCAAAGATGCCCAGAAGAAGCTAGATCCAACAACTGAGATGGGGATACTTGTGGGGTACACTGATACACCCCACAACTATCGGGTGTTCCTACCAACCAGTCAAAGGATAGTGGTATGCAGAGATCTGAAGTTCGACGAGCAGAAAGCCATGTGAGTATCACTTGAGAGGGAGCTCAAGTTGCATGCAGAGGAGGAACTTTTGGTTCCTAAAGAAAGGAGCCTCAGACTGATGCGGAGCAGCCGCATGTAGAGGATCCGAGAGTGGAGACATCCACTCATGCCGAGTCTTGTAGAGATGGGTGGAAATTCTCAAGGGAAGCTGACAGGTTGATTTTGGATGCACAAGAGAATGTGGGACTGCCATCTTCTCAGCGCAGACAAAGGAGGTCACCCGAGTGGTACACTCGTTACAGGGCCCTGGTTGTGGAGTGTGTAGAGTCTAAACCTTCTTCATTCGAGGAAGCAAAGCAGCAACCAGTCTAGGTTGATGCTATGGTAGAGGAGTATGATTCCATCGTTTGGAACTGTGTTTGGGATGTTGTCCCAAGACCTTATGACAAGTCAGTGGTGAGTTCCCGGTGGCTTTACAAGGTAAAGCAAATAGCTGATGGCAGTGTTGAGAAACATAAGGCAAGGTTTTTTTCCTGTGGTTTCTCACAGGTCTGTGGAGTACTAAAGAAGGTATGTTTTCGATAATTATTTCAGCATCTTTTCATTAGAACTTACAAACCTTTTGCATCATGAACTAGGTAAATGATAAGGAGTTGTAATAAAACCTGTAAGATTAATATGCAGATCAAAAACACTGAAAATTTTCAATTTCATATGCAGGAAAAAGGAAAAACGAAGGATTGTCGTTCCAAAGGAAAGGACAAGGCCGGGTTAACCGCTATCCCTTTGACGGGAAACCATATGCAAACAAGGCAAACCAAATCAAAGCGTATCAACCCTGGAAAGGAAGTGGAGATATCGGCTCGGCGCAAGAAAGAAAAGAACTAACGGTTCGGCGAATCCCTCAGGATCCTTTGATCCTGAGGGGTCGCTGCTTTAACTATTTTTGCACCTAGACATCTCCGCCTTCACCATTATAAAAGGGGCAGCACTATTAGCCCGAGGAGTCTGTTATGTTTTATGTAATTTCCCTTAAGATTGAAACTTTGATCATCGAGTCTTATTGAAAACTGATCTACTGTAATTCTGTCTTATGCATTAATACAAACTTGGTTGCTATTTCATCTCTGAGTCTGGAATAACTTCAAGCGGTGTACCCCTGGAGGCTAAGGGCCCGGCCCTGGAGGACACTTTCTCCTGTACTATTACTTTTGGTTTATACGTGGTTTGCTTATCAGCGTTATTCGGTAATCTGATATGTTCTGTTAGTTTACATCACACGCTCTATTATGTTTGATTTATTGAAGTTTCTGAAGACAGAACCATTGTATTAATTTTGCAACGTATTACTGTTCTTTTAAGTGCTGATATAATATCGCCGGTCTTTACAGAATATTGTTGCTGTTCAATTACAGAGTATCTGTGTGTACACTTATTTCATTGGTATTATTGAACTCATCTTAGGGATTATGTTCTTTGCGATTGTTGAATCTAGAGACCTTGATGTTCCATTCTGAAATACAGTGGTATTCTTTATAACTAAGATTGATAACCGGATTACCAAGATCAGATTACTATTAAGGTGTGTCGTGTGCATGTGTGAATGGTTTTCAAGCGTTGTTCTATAATCCATCATTAATTAGTGTTGTTCCATTTTTGCGTGTTGTTCAATTCGTCCTTAAAAGTGAAGGATTGCCATTTGATTCCTGTAGGACACAATTATTGCATTAGATCTTGTAGACTAAGGTGTTGTTGTTTATCAGACTCAATTGCTATTACAGTTTCCTGTTTGTTGTTCCATTTTAGGTTTGTTGTTCTATTTCTTATCTGTCGTTCCATTTCTTGTCATTTGCATTATTGTTATTTTGGGTGTGAAGAACGATCTAAGACTGTAGCGGGCGTTGACATTTACTGTCTGGTCCCCAGATCCACGATCTGTTCTCTGATTTCCTTTGACCCCATCAGTTTACAAAGGGACGAGTTACTGCTACTGAACCCTTGACTGATAAGTTGCTTAGTTTTCTGAATGTGTGGTTTAGTCTTTCAAAGTAGTTTGTTGTAAACAAGAATCCATTTACTCTTGTAAATTTGAGCACTGTACTACTAGCATTACTCTGGAAAATGATAGCCTCAGACTGAGACACTCTTTGAAATAACAAAACGTTCCTAGATTGACAAACTAATGTGAGGTAATTAGAGGTGAAAGAGACCCTTTTTATAGCTTGACATTTTGGCACCGTTGTCGGGGAAAGAGTGTAGCCATTTGTTTCTTTTCATAGTGTAAGAACCTGCTAGGGAAGAATTGGGTTTTAAAAACGGAAGGTAAGAATCTACGTGTGGAGCATGTAACAGCCCTGCTCCCCTGCCCGCTTTCCTACAGATTTGTTGTTGTTTTGTTTGGATAGAACTTAGCAGTTGATTTGTGTGCATGACTAAGCAGAAAAAGCCAGAAAAGAATCCCAAACCTCTACCCAAGCCAGAAAAGCTAAGGGGTCGGTGACCTTTGGCCAATCAACCTTCATAGACGAAATCTTCAAGAAAGCATAATCTTAGCCTTCAGTAGGACCCAGAAAATTTATTTCTAGACAGCCTACTAGTTCCCTTCAGGCCACAGGATCACCATTTGTAGCCTTTGCTGAGGTGCATAGTCAAACTGAAGAGCAGGACTTTCAAGAAATTGAAAATTCTACTCCATAACTATTGCAAGAAGGGAATTTCAGCAATCTTTGTGAAGGAGAAGGAGAGACAGGGGAAACTGAGGAACTGAGGTCTCCTCTTGGGTCAACTCAACCATTGAACAGCCCAGACAAGGGAAGCGCTGCAAAAATCATTTTTGAAGAAACTCAATCTCCTCAGACATTAAGCACTCTCATTATCCCAGATAGAGGAAGTGCTATCAAAACCATTCCTGTTAAATCCATTCCCTCTCAACCTAGGAATACCCTCCTAGATATCCCAGAAGTTTATTGGCATATATTCGACCAAATGGCTCAAAACCAGCCAAACACCCAAATCTCTATATTGCAATACCCCATAGTGGATACTGCAGCAAATGCGCTTATGAAAGCAATCCCTCTTCAACATATCCCTACATTCCACGGTCTTACATTAGAAGATCCGGATGCATTTCTATTTGAGTTCAATGTGCTGCGTAGGGGATATGATTACACCATCGACCCCTAGAAACTGAAATTATTTCCCTCTACATCAAAAAGGGCTTCCTTAAGATGGTTTATGAGATTAGGTGGCGAGGTTATAAATAACTGGGATAAAATGAAAGAATCTTTTCTAAAAAAATATCAGGACTATTGCAGGTCTAGAGAACTGAAGGACGAAATATTCTAGATGGTAGCTAGACCAAATGAAACATTAGAGGAGTATGTGGAGTGTTTTCAGTATAATCTTCAAAGATCTCCTTATGCATCACTACCTTTACTTGATAATGTGTTGAAAACAGCATTAATTAGGGGCATGAAGGAACAATGGATTGAAACATTAAACATTATGGGAAAAGGAGATATTTATCAGGAAAATTTTGCTAACATTATTTATTTATGTATCAGGAGCTCGAGAGGCAACACAAGATTAAAACCGGCAGAACATGATCGATTTGTAAGAGATAATAAAATTTCAACAGAAGGAGTAACGCATGCAGAAATTGGAAATTTATTGGAAATTTTTAAAACTGATATACTAGGGACACTAACTACACAACTTGATATTATGCAGGCCAAACAGAAGCAAATGGAGGCAGAACAGAATTTGGCGATCTTCTGTCCCCGATGCAGGAAGAAACATAGCCATAAGGAATGTCCACTAGATGCAGCCCAAACATGCGCCATCTGCACAAAAGATCACCTTACGGAAAGTTGTCCCTCACTTCCCGGATTAAAAGCAGTATATAAGGAAGCAGAAGAAGAGCCAGAATCAGTGTATCTGCTCAACCAGCGCCGTCAGTGGCAGCCGCGACAGTCTGGTATGTTTTCAGACCCAACTTCTTCTTTTCAGTCTCCATAGTATAATGCTCAACAATATAATATGTGGCAAAATCAACCTCAACCTCCGTTTCCAAATTGGTCACCACAGTCGTTTCCTTCATCAACCCCGTGGCCGAATCAGGCAAGCCAATCTAGTTGGCCGAATTTTCCCTATGCCCCACCATATTGGCAAAGTAATGCATACCCAGCACAATGGACTCCCCCTACTTCACAAATTCCAACCTAGCAGGCAAACTGGCAAAGACCGATGCATCAGCCAGTAGGAACCATTCCGCTCCCTCAACCTACATTGCCATCCTTACAACAAAATCCCCAGTCTAATCTTAGACCGCAACTCCCAGCCCAACCCAACCCCAATCCAAATAACAGACCGGTCCAATCTGTCCAAATAGTAGAAACATCATAAAGAGGAGCCAATCTGAGGGAGTATAATGATCTTCAGCTAATATCTGGGCGTATTATTGAAACTGAGGGAGATAAGACAGCCCATGTTGAAAATCAGTTACCCAGAGAACAACTGTCACAAGAAGAGGATGTGAACAAACAAAAAATTCATAACCAAGAAACCACATCCTCTCCCCCGTTCCCAGAACGATTAATCATACCTCGGCCTACACAATATCCTGATTTTGACATTCTGGGAGAATTACAAAATCTGTACATAAAAATTTCATTCCTCCAAGCAATTCAAGACATTCCGATATATGCAAAGACTATCAAAGAATTGTGTGTAAAGAAACCAAGGAGGAATATAGAAAACAATCCAAGAGTTCAAGTAGTTGGCACTCTATCTGACTTATTATTAGGAAAAGAAACACCCATTAAATACGAAGACCCAGGAAATCCAATAGTCACCATACAAATTTATGGTCAAACCTTCCCCAATGCCTTAGTTGATCTAGGAGCAGCAATTAACATCTTAACAACTACTACTTGCCAAAAGCTAGGCATTACATCTGTAGAACCCACCTCTACCTTACTAGAACTGGCTGACCGATCTGTGGTTAGGCCAGAGGACAAACTACATGATGTCATGGTATCTGTTGACTCCTGGGAATATCTGACCAATTTTCTGATAATAAATCCCAAAATCCAACTTGATGGACACCCATTGATTTTAGGTAGACCTTGGCTTGCAACTTTCGATGCCTATATTGGTTGTCGACAAGGGAATATGACCATAACGAGAGGGGTGAATATCAAGAACTTAGCCTTATATCCTCCAGCACAGCCGAGTGTCACAATAATCAAAACTAATAAGCACCATGTATCATACCTTACTGATAACATTAGATCTCCATTAACTATGCAAGAGGCACTTGACTTTAAAGACCAAACAGAAGACGATGCCATTAATAATTTTATTAGTCAAACTGAACTCAGATCCCGCACACAATGTCACATGATAGAGGCAGCATTTGATAACGAATTAGAAGAAGATCCTCTTAAAGATACACATGATCAAACAATACCTGTTACCTCTGTTGCAAATAGTAAAGTTGTGGAAATTGAACCGGGAAAAACTTTAAACATTAACGCCAACCTCACCTCCGAACGAGAAACGAAGCTCATCCATTTATTAAGGAAATATAAAGAAGCATTTGCATGGGACTACCCTGATATGAAAAGAATTGACCCCCAATTATGTACACACCACATTTACATAGAAAAAGATGTGAGACCTGTTCGCCAACCTCAAAGGAGACTTAACCCTCATCTAAAAGATGTGGTAAAAGCTGAACTTCAAGAACTTTTAGATGTCAATTTCATCTATCCTATCTCCGATAGTAAATGGGTCTCTCCGCTTGTGGTGGTACCAAAAAAGAATGGAAACTGGAGAATTTGTGTGGACTACAGAGAACTAAATAAAGCAACACAAAAAGACCACTTCCCTCTCCCATTCATCGATCAAGTATTAGACACTTTGGCAAGAAAGAAATTCTTTTCTTTCCTAGATGGCTTCAGTGGATACAATCAGATTCAGATTGCCCCTGAAGACCAAGACAAAACCACTTTTACTTGTCCTTGGGGAACATATGCCTACAGAGTTCTACCTTTTGGCTTATGCAATGCTCCTGCAACATTCCAAAGGGCTATCCTCAGCATTTTTGCAGACTTAATAAATGAAGGACTTAAAGTATACATGGATGACTTTACCCCGTACAGAGACGATTTCGATCCAGCATTGGATACACTGGAAAAAGTCCTACAACGTTGCATTGTTACCAGGCTTTGCTTAAGCCATGAAAAATGCTATATGATGATGACTGAAGGACTTATTCTAGGACACTATATTTCAGCAGCTAGCATTCAGGTAGACCCAGCCAAAATCCAAATAATTTTTCTTATTCCCACTCCTACCACTCAAACGGAGGTACGTAGTTTTCTTGGATTTTCTGGTTATTATAGGAGGTTTATAAAACATTTTTCGCATATTGTTGCACCCTTATATGCACTAACACGTAATGTTGATTTTCTTTGGACAGAAAAATGTGAATGTGCTTTCCAAGATCTGAAGAAGCTTGTGTCCACAGCCCCAGTCCTTCGAGGACCAAATTGGGATTTGCCATTTCAGATATCATATGATGCCTCAGATACAGCCATTGGAGCAGTCCTTGGGCAGGAAGAGGATAAAAAACCATATGCAATTTATTATATTAGCAAAAATTTATCCCCTGCTGAACTAAATTACACTGTTACTGAAAAATAATTTCTAGCTGTAATACATGTTGTCAATAAGTTCAGACATTACATTACTAGATATCCTATTATCTTGTATACATATCATTCTGCCATAAAATGTTTAGCAAACAGGCCTATCACGAATGGAAGAATAACTAGATGGCTGATTTTATTGCAGGAATTTGATATTACAATCAAGGATCGACCTGGAAGAAAAAATCCTGTAGCCGATTTTCTCTCAAGAATGCCAAAGCCAATTGATGCAGCAGCAGTTGAAGATCAATTTCCATATGAGCATTTGTTTGTTGTTGCTGTTAAAATACCCTGGTATGCTGATGTTTCCAATTACCTAGCAATAGGTAAACTACCGAAACATCTAACCCCTATTGAGCAGAAACAGATTGTTCAGCGGAGTGCTCGATTCTCTTGGGTTGGAGGCTACTTGTTCCACACAAGGGCAGATATGCATATCAAAAGATGCGTTCGCGAAGATGAAATCTTTGACAATTTAAAAGCCTGCCATGACGGACCATGTGGCGGACATTTCACCGATCGTAGAACTAGACACAAGGTGCTGCAAACAGGGTATTATTGGCCTACAATTTTCAAAGATGCAAAGAAATTCGTCCAAGCTTGTGACAGTGGCCAGAGAGCAGGACGCCCTGGTCAGTCAATGAAATGCCCATGAACCCAGAGCTAGTCATTGAACCATTCGAACGATGGGCCCTTGATTTCGTTGGACCAATTAACCCACCCTCAAACCAGAAAACATATATTTTGGTGGCAACAGAAGATGTCACCAAATGGGTTGAAGCAGAGGCATTGCCGAGAGCTACAGAAGATTCTGTCATATAGTTCTTGTTCCACATATTTGTGCGTTATGGCCTTCCAAGAGATATAATTACACACGGTGGACCACAGTTTGCTGGAAACAAAATAGCTGCAACACTCAAAAACTATCATGTCTAGCATAAAATCACTACTCCATACCACCCACAGGCAAATGGTCAGGCAGAAAGCAGCAATAAAATAATAGAAGCAATCCTAACAAAAACCATTACGTCACATAGACGTGATTGGGCTACCAGACTACCAGAAGCATTGTCGGCTTACAGAAAACCATGGAGAAGTACCACTGGTTACTCACCTTATCAATTAGTGTTTGGAAAGCAACCCATTTTTCCCATAGAATTCGAAATCCAAACATTGCGAACAGCACAGGAAGTTGGCTTAGATCTAACTGAGGCACAGATTAATCGATTACAGCAAATCAATGAGCTCGATGAAATCAGGCTCTCTGCACTCCAAAACACTGCACTTATCCAACAGTAGTGAGCTAAATGGCATGATGATCTCATTCAAAATAAAGTCTTCCACGAAGGATACTGGGCACTTTTGTACGATTCCAGGTTTCAGGACTTTCCCAGGAAACTCCAAATTCGTTGGTTGGGACCATACGAAATCCAGAAGGTACATGACAATGGTACTCTTACTCTAATCACTATTGACGGTTTTGGATACGCATTCAAGGCAAATGGCCACTGAGTTCGTCGTTATCGCAAACCACTCACTTGGGAGTCCTTCTGTCAGCAACTACGCCAAGACTATGATATGGAAATTGTGGGGGAGGGAGAGAAATCTTCCTCACCTGTGATTCATTAAGTCATTTATTTCTTTTTTGTACATAATTTCTTTGTTTTGTTGAATTATTTATGTATTAACACCTTGCTGTTACTTTTCCGAGCAGCGGTAATTTTATTATTTTCTGTCGATTCCCTTTCTCAAAGGGACAACATTTGCGTCTTGTTGTTCCTTTTTCAAAGGAACAACACCTTTTGGATCAGCCATTCATTTTGCTTTAATTTTGTTCTTTTTCCTTACTTTGTGCTTTTTGTTGTTCCTTTTCCAAAGGAACGGCATTTTTGCTTTTTGTTGTTCCTTTTCTAAAGGAACAGCACTTTTGATTTTTGTTGTTCATTTTCCAAAAGAACGGCATTTGTGTGTTCTGTTGTTCCTTTTCCAAAGGAACAGCATTTTCGATTTTTGTTGTTCCTTTTCCAAAGGAACGGCATTTGTGTGTTCTGTTGTTCCTTTGCATTTTCGATTTTTGTTGTTCATTTTCCAAAGGACGGAATTTGTGTGTTCTGTTGTTCCTTTTCCAAAGGAACAGCATTTTCGATTTTTGCTGTTCCTTTTCCAAAGGAACGGAATTTGGATTTCTATTGTTCATTTTCCAAAGGAACATCATTTTCGATTTTTTTTTGTTCCTTTTCGAAAGGAACGGCATTTGTTCTTTCTACTCTTCCTTTTTCCAAAAGGAACACCGCTTGTATTCTTTTGCTCTTCCTTTTTGAAACAGCAACATCCTCGTATTCCTTTTACTTATGCTTGCTCCCCTTTCTGTTCTAAAATAAGGATTCTTACTGTTCCTATTCTTTCAAATCTTTTGGAATACAGCGATGCACTTATGCAATGGATACAAAATCACAACATACTGAAATCGGTGAATTATAAAATCACTATTTTTATAAGAAATTGCTCTGAATTGGTAAGAGGATAGAGGGAAGGACACACTTACCCATTATCTTTTGCTGTCATTATTCCACTAACTCTGCTCTGATTGGTTATCTTTATCATGTTGGTTCTTTTTAATTCTCTTTGATTATCATTCAGGAATAAGAGCAAAGGGTTTATATCTTCCTATTGAGATGTTAAGACTTATTCCACCATTCCTACTCTTAAGGAGTGTTGAACCACCCTTCGTGTATAAATCGTAAAGTACTTTATAAAAAAGAAAGAAAAAAAGAGCAAACTAACTTGTTTATATAAGTTGTCAAATGCAGGATAGGAGGTCTCATCAAGAGCCAGCCTACCGTGATCATGAGGAAGAAAGTGA
Organism: Pinus tabuliformis; assembly: GCA_031772625.1. Classification (NCBI taxonomy): domain Eukaryota; kingdom Viridiplantae; phylum Streptophyta; class Pinopsida; order Pinales; family Pinaceae; genus Pinus; species Pinus tabuliformis. Next base: position 681,501,634 of record CM062815.1, on the reverse strand, counting down.
AGTGGCATACCCACTATGGCCACCACACCAGGGATATGGTCCAAAAGGTATATCAAATAAAAGAACCCTTGGAACAGGAGGTCTCATCACGAGCCGGCCTGCCCACTTTTCGCTCCTTCCTAATGAATGGCATTATGGCTAACTGGTCACCAAGCCAGCATAATAGCCTAAATTTTGACATCACACAACATTTCCTAAGCATACACAAAGGATCATGGTTCCATGGGTGAAATAAACAACTCTGCCAAGGTTATGGACACCTGTCGGTAGCAAAGCACTATTAATGGTATTGAAGTCACATTATTTACACCAATAGGTAGGTATCAGCACCCTTTTGTTTCTTATACCTTAGTAATAAATCACATAAATGTATATTATTTCCCAAACCATACAACGCATGAAAATCTATTATCACCAATCATGACAGAACAATTGACAATGACCGCATGAGACTCAGTATGCACAGCAAATGTCCTATCCTCCCATTCTCGCATCATATCACAGCAGTCTCTTACGTATTAAGCAATCTAACTTTATACTTCGATTTTAGTAATCTGCTACTTTTGTAAACATGGCATATTGTCATACGTTTTTCCTTTATGACTCTGCTTCATAAAAGAACGGCACGCCGCTCCTTTATTTGATGGCCAGGATGGCCTATCACATTGCGGGGGGGGAGGTTAACTTCATCATTTCCTGGATTACGTGTCAGACCGCTATTCGGGAAATTACGTACTTGGGAATAGCACGGCTCAACGGTATACTATTTTTTATTTTTGCATGGCTTGCTGTTCCTAAGCCATTTCCATAGTATGCTCTGCAGCAGTAGTAAAGCCCTTTAGATTTTGAGCGAGTCCTGCGTCTGTCAGCCTCTCTGTGTTTTAACAGCTGTTGTTCCATTGTCAAATTCTGAGATTTTACAGCGAAACCATAAACATGGGGGGAAGATTGATTCGGAGAGAGCCACAGGTGTTAACAGTCTCTGATGCTGCACGGGAAATCCTGGCAAGAGCAGGGTGGCTAACTTATCTCAAACACTTACAGGCATCCAACGAGACTGTAGCAATTGAATTCTTGTAGAACTTGCAAGAGGATCACTCCACAGTGAGGGGGAGACACATAGCAGTCACCGATGACATAATCACAGAGTTCTCGGGACTGCCAGCCGCTGGACCTGTATGGACGTTAAAGAATGAGAGATTGCAGAAGATCATAGAAACCTTCCAGGAAGAAGGCCAGAGCCTGAGAATTAGAGGATAGTGGGTTCTACTAGCCGCATTAGGAGAACCGTGGGCGGAATTGGCAAAGACCATTCAAAGCTACATCACCTGTGAAGCATGAAAAAGGCACAGCATGTAGAATCAGTTGTTAGTCATCATGGGTTAATACGGTTAATAGTTAGCCATAGCCTTACCCAGCAGGATAGCAGCTAGGAAGAGCTAACTACCATGATAGATGGAGGATTGACCACAACATCCCCAAAACGTAAACATGCCACCAGTACACCTGAGCGTCCAGAAAAACGAAGGAAATCGGTCCGACTAGCACGGCTAAAGGGAAGGAAGGAAAAATCCCAAGGAGATACCAGCCAACCAGTAGAGATAGACGATACAGGGGATGAACAACCCCCACAATTAGAAGGAGAGGAAAATGAGAAAGAAATGCAGGAAAATGAAGAAGAAGTGCAGGAAAATGAGGAAGAAGAAGTGCATGAAAATGAGGAGAAATGCAGGAAAATGAGGAAGGAGAAACGGAGGAAGAAACCGAACAACCTGAGCAGGAAGAGGAAACGGAACAGCAGGAAGGCAGGACATTGCAGAATCCATTGAGAGAAGATGAATTGGCCAAAATCTTGGCCAATATGGGCGAATATGGCCAACCCTCCAGCCCACCAGATCTCCATGATGAAGAAAGACCAAAAGAACACTCTGCTCATGATAGAAATGCACCTGAAGAATTACATGCCGAGGAGGTAGAAGAGGAGAGTCAGCCTGTTCATGATGAAAATATGACAAGAGAGAGAAACAATCTGTTCCTAGCCAGACGACACCAGAAGAAATTCCGGAAGAAGGGGGGGCAGAAAAGGAAGTCACCCAAGAAATAACAGAACCAGCTAGGGTTCTTGCCCCGGAGCAACCAGAGCAGAGCAACAAAGAAGCACCCCAAAGAGAAAATCAGGGAATTGATCCAGGTCATAGTCCAGGCCGCAGTGAACAGTCTGTTGTTCCTTCTAAGGAAATTGAGGAAATTAAGAAATTACGGAAAGAACAGCAAAGACTACTGAATGTAATAGTTCAGCTTCGACAGCAGATCAAGATTTTGAAAGCAAGGAAAAGGGTAAAAAGGACTTTGGGAGGGAAACATGCAACCACTCCAGCAAAACCCCTCAAAACAAAGGATCGAGAGGACCAGAGTCCATCCTGCTGTTCAAAACCTTGTCGAAAAGTAGGCTGCTGTTCCAAATGCTGTTGAGGAGCAGTCTGTTGTTCAAAATCAAAAGGAACAGCAGTTGACTGTTACCCATGTTGAAATACAAACGGATGATATATTGACCTGCGATAAAGAAATTCAGACAGAGGCACAACCCTCGGGAGTGATACGGGCCATGAACGCAAGACAACGCAATAGGAAAATTTAGGTAAATCTCCCGGTCTCCACCACCGTATGGGAAAGTGATCCGAGAACAGTAACCCTACGAGAGGGTTTGATGCAATCTCAGCAAGCAGCAGAAAAGCTCATAGAGCAACGATCCCTCGAGAAAGGTATGAAGAGCTACAGCAGCAGCTAAGGAATGTCAATCTATCCGAAAGCCGAGCCTTTGAAGGGTGGCGAAGGGAAGAAGAAAAAGTCGCTAAGGTAACTCGTAGGTTAGATATAGTTATCAAGCAAATGGATACCTTATGTTCTTTGTACAATGACGTCCTAGCATGTAGAGCCCCTACTAAGAATTATGCCTTGTTTTTAATGGAACGATATTTGCAATTGAAAATAAAGGTTGTTAAAGCAGATGCTCCTATACAAATTAATACCATCGATGATTTTATAAAATGCTGTAAGCACTACAGGGTAAAAGTTCAAAGATTACTATGTGAGTTTTATTTGCATAACCTTGTATTAGACCAGGAGACCGAGCTGAACCCTGGCCCTTTTGTTAGGGATATCCAATTACAGGCATTTATTTCATTTGGGGTTAATCAAATTAAATGGCTTAAAGCCTATAATGCTTTCCAAAGGCAAGAAAACGGATTATATTTGTGGGTAAGAGCTGAGCCTAGGGATCCAGTACAGTTGTGGAGATAACATAGGAACCTCATGAAGACTCCAGGTGTAATTGAAGCATTAGGACCCATTCATACAGCAATCAATCAGCATGGAATAGAATACTTTTTCACTATCAAAGACCTTGCCATTGATGCGGCTAAATTTCGATATCAGATCTCTAATCTGAATATCCAACTCAGAGAACCATTTAAGTATGAAAATTTTAAGTTAGCCGCCAACCGCTTGCACCTCTATGGCGAAGTCATTTTGAGGGCAAGGCCATCCTGGTTAGGATATAGGTTCCGAAGTCCAATTATTTGGCACCCTGCACCTGGATACCAAGCCCTGTATGAGATGCTTGAGGGTCAGACAGGCCATTTCTTTGAACACCTAGTTATGCATCATGGTTGTAGACCTCCACATGAGATTCCATCTCCAACCTACTCTCTCACTGCCTTACCTGTCAACTACAATGTTTTCATGAGGGCATGAAAAAGGGTAAGCAGGGAGGTGTGTGGAGTACTAAAGTGTTAGAAAATTATATATTATGGAGCAATGGAACACAAAATATTGCAGAAATATAAACACAGAAAACGCATAAAACAAGAGAGACACAGATATATGTGGTTCACCCAGTTTGGGCTACGTCCACCCCGAACAGCCAGTCCTTCCTTTCTATTATCCATCAAAATGAAGAGACACAACCTACAGCAGATCCGCTGTAATATCCTCTGTTTTCTCTCACATTCTCACCTCTCTATTTCCCGCTCACCGAATACACATCTATCACACAGCCTCAAATACAATACCCTCATACAAAGAGAGGGGTTGCCTTCTAGGGCAAAAAACCCTAAACTAAACATAAGTTCTACCGTCAGATCATCCGCCTAATGAACGGCCCATATTGACCAGAAATTACTATACTTTTACAAGGCAATTTTACAGTTGTTTTTAGCTTCGGGGGCACTGCCCCTGAAACCCCCGCCGGGGGACCGCTGGCCCCCGGACCCCCGCGGGGGGAACAAGTCCCCCCTGCACCCCCCCGCGTGGAGGGTTGTACAAACTTCCTAGGGTATACATCCGGCTGAAACAAAGACCTCTAAACAATCATGCTCCACACACAACAATCTCCCACTTGGAGAATGATTGTAGAAACTCCACCGCTGCTTCATTTGCTGGACAATGACTCCTCTTTGGACCTAGCTATTTATCATCTTCATCGTCATTCTTGAAGACCAATTGAAACTGAGCATATTCTCAGTTTCTCCCTGGTTACAACTTTTGTTAGCATATCTGCAGGATTCTGGCTAGTGTGTATCTTTTCCAGCTTCAACTCTCCATCTTCCAACACTGATCGTATGAAATGGTACTTGAGTTGTATGTGTTTAGTCCTAGAATGAAATGCTGAGTTCTTTGCAAGATGAATGGCACTTTGGCTATCACTGTATAATGTGCCCATATCATGCTCCTTACCCAATTCACCCATAAACCTTTGTAACCAAATCATTTCTTTACTAGCCTCGGTAGCAGCAACATACTCTGCTTCTGTTGTTGAAAGTGCAACAACACTTTGGATTTTTGAAATCCAACTGACAGCTGTTCCACCAACAGTAAATACATATCCTATAGTGCTCCTCCTGTTATCCTTGTCACCTACCATATCTGCATCAACATATCCTTGTAGAGAAATTTTTGCACCACCAAAGCATAATGCTTGATTTGTGGTACCTTTCAAATATCTGAGAATCCATTTCACTGCCATCCAATGTTCCTTTCCTGGATTGTTCATGTACCTGCTTACAACTCCCACTGCATGTGCAATATCAGGCCTTGTGCGGACCATTGCATACGTTAAACTTCCAACTGCTGATGCATATGGAACTTTAGACATATAATCCATGTCTTCTTGGGTCTTTGGGCACATTTCCTTACTAAGTTTGAAATGGCTAGCAAAAGGTGTACTAACTGGTTTTGCATTGTGCATATTAAATCTTTTCAACACCTTTTGTATGTACTCATTCTGAGACAATGTTAATTTGCGATTTTTCCTGTCTCTAGTGATTCTCATACCAAGGATTTGTTTTGCAGCTCCCAAATCCTTCATTGCAAATGAATTTGCCAATTTTCTTTTGAGTACACTTATTTCCTGCATGTTAGATCCTGCAACAAGCATGTCATCCACATACAATAACAATATAATATAGCTGCCATCATTTTTCTTTTTCAGATAAACACAATGATCAGAGTGACATCTAGTATAACCTTGTTCAGACATAAACTTGTCAAATTTTAGATACCACTGCCTTGGAGCCTGTTTTAAGCCATACAAGCTCTTCTTCAACCTGCACACTAGTTTCTCCTTCCCTTTCACCTCATATCCTTGTGGCTACTGCATATATATCTCTTCCTCCAAATCCCCATGGAGAAAGGTTGTCTTTACATCTAACTGCTCAAGATGCAAATTTTCAGCTGCTACAAGACTTAAAATAGTTCTGATTGAAGTCATTTTAACAACATGAGAAAATATTTCATCAAAATCAATACCTTTCTTCTGTGCAAACCCCTTCACCACAAGTCTAGCTTTGTACCTCTGTTTTCCTCCATCTTCTTCCTGCAGCCTGTAAACCCATTTATTCTTCAATGTAGTTTTTCCTGCAGGCAACCCGACTAAATCCCAAATCTGGTTATGCATTAAGGAGTCCATCTCTTCTTTCATGGCTACCTCCCACTTCTTCCTTCTTTCAACCTGCATTGCTTCTTCATAACATTTGGGTTCACCAGAATCAGTCAACAATAAATAATATAATGAAGGAGAGTATCGTTCAGGGGGTCTACTTATCCTGGTAGATCTTCTAACACCACTTTCAGGTGTTTGGGGTGCCTGTTGCTGTTGTTGATTATTATTATTTTCAGGCACCTTTACCTTTTCAGTGATTTCATCAAGAACTGCGTATTCCTTGTTTTCTTTTTCCTTTTTCTTTTCCTGCAACTGATTCTTATACAAGACCTTTTCATTGAATATTACATCTCTGCTCCTAATGATTTTGTGATTTTCGTAATCATATAAGCGATAACCAAAATCATTAACACCATATCCAATAAAGGTACATTTCTTTGACTTTGCCTCAAGCTTTGTTCTATTTTCTTTATCAATATGGACAAAGGCCTCACAACCAAAAGGCTTTAAAAAAGAGTAGTTTACCTCTTTACCTGTCCATGCTTCCTCCGGAACACCACCATCCAAGGAACTTGAAAGCCCTCTGTTTATTAGATAAACAGTAGTATCTACAGCATCTGCCCAAAACTGTAAAGGCAATCCTGCATGCAATCTCATGCACCTTGCACGCTCCATGATTGTTCTGTTCATCCTTTCTGACACACCATTTTCTTGTGGTGTTCTTGGAACTGTCTTCTCTCTGCGAATTCCATGTTCTGAACAGTACCTATCAAACTCTTTGCTGCAATATTCACCTCCATTGTCTGATCTAAGACACTTCAATTTCTTTCCTGTCTCAATCTCAACCAAAGCTTTTCATTTCTTGAAAGTATCAAATACATCAGATTTATTCTTAATACAATAAATCCAAGTTTTTCTAGTTGCGTCATCAATAAAAGTAACATAATAACGAGAGCCACCGAGAGATGATACCTGAGCAGGTCCCCATACATCTGTATGCACAAGCTCTAATTTTTCGCTCTTCTTTTCTTTCCCAACTCTGAGAAATATGACTCTCTTCTGTTTTCCATAAATGCAATTCTTACAGAAATCCAAATCAACATTCTTCAAACCCGGCAACAAATTCCTTGAGTGAAGAATCTTCATCCCCTTTTCACTCATGTGTCTGAGCCTATGATGCCATAATGCTGCATCTGCTCCTTTGGAAGTTAAAGTGTTAACAGAGTTAGAAATACCATTGCATAAATACAATGTACCAACCTTTTCGCCTTTTGCTATTACCATGGCTCCTTTGGTGACCTTCCAAGCTTTATCTGTGAAAGTTGTCACACAACCTTCACCGCCTAGTTGCCCTGTTGAAATCAAATTTTTCTTTAGATCTGGAACATGCCTTACCTCCTTTAGTAGCCATTGGTTTCCATTCTATTGTTTTACAAGAACCTTACCCATTCCAACAATTTTACAGGGTTTATCATCACCCAAACGAACTTGTCCAAAATCTCCTTGAACATAGTCATGAAAGTATTTCTTATCGGGTGTGGCATGGAATGAGGCCCCTGAATCTACCACCCAAGAATCAGTAATATTTTCGAAAGAAAGAATCAAAGCATCTTGTAACACCTCACCTGTCACATTTGCTTCGTGATTATTTTCTTGTTGTGCATCTCCTTCTTTTCCCTTCCGAGATCTACAGTCTTTCTTTAGGTGTCCTTTCTTTCCACATTTCCAGCACACTATCCCTGATCTGGACTTGGATCTGCCTTTCCTTGATTTACTGCGATATCCTGAGCTCTTTCCTCTTTCCATTTTTCTTCCCCTAGACTCTGCACTCAAAGCATTACTCGATGTCTCACCGGAGCTTTTCCGTCGCATTTCCTCGCTAAGGATAGCACCGACAACATCATCAAACTTTAAAGTACTAGATCCAGACACAGAGTTACTAATGGCCATTACTAAACCATTCCAACTTTCTGGTAACGAGCACAAGAATAACAGAGCTCTAACTTCATCATCAAAGTTTACCCCTACAGAACATAACTGACTTGTAATAGTATTAAAATCATTTAAATGGTCTGCAACAGATCCACCTTCCGACATCTTCATATTAAATAACCGTTTCATGAGAAATACCTTGTTTGAGGCCGAGGGTTTTTCATATAGTTTCAACAACGCCTCAATCAAACCCTCTGTCGCTGTTTCCTTCGAAATGTTGAAGGAAACTGATGCAGCGAGGCACAACCGTATTGTTCCGAGTGTCTTTCTATCGAGAAGGTTCCATTCTTCATCTGTCATACCTGTCGGCATCTTTGTTTTTCCGCCCAATGGTAGGTACAGATCTTTCTGATACAAATAATCTTCCATCTACATCTTCCACAGCGAGAAGTTTTGGCCGTTAAACTTCTCGACCCTAAACTTACCATCTTCCGCCATTGCTCTCACTCGAACCAGGAACCCTTCTTTCCTGCGAGTTTATCAGCCAAATAGACCTTCGGCTCTGATACCAGTTGTTAGAAAATTATATATTATGGAGCAATGGAACACATAAAATATTGCAGAAATATAAACACAGAAAATGCATAAAACAAGAGAGACACAGATATACGTGGTTCACCCAGTTTGGGCTACGTCCACCCCGAACAGCCAGTCCTTCCTTTCTATTATCCAGCAAAATGAAGAGACACAACCTACAGCAGATCCGCTGTAATATCCTTTGTTTTCTCTCACAATCTCACCTCTCTATTTCCCGCTCACTGAATACACATCTATCACACATCCTCAAATACAATACCCTCATACAAAGAGAGGGGTTGCCTTCTAGGGCAAAAAACCCTAAACTAAATATAAGTTCTATCTTCAGATCATCCGCCTAATGAACATCCCAGATTGACTAGAAATTACTATACTTTTACAAGGCAATTTTACAGTTGTTTTTAGCTTCGGGGGCGCTGCCCCCGAAACCCCCGCCGAGGGACCGCTGGCCCCCGAACCCCCCAGCCGAGGGGGATCGGCCCCCCCGGACCCCCGCGGGGGGGACAAGTCCCTCCCCCGCACCCCCCCGCATGGAGGGGTGTACAAACTTCCTGGGGTATACATCCAGCTGAAACAAAGACCTCTGAACAATCATGCTCCACACACAACATAAAGAAGGTATGTTTTCGGTAATTATTTCAGCATCTTTTCATCAGAACTTACAAACCTTTTGCATCATGAACTAGGTAAATGATAAGGAATTGTAATAAAACCTGTAAGATTAATATGCAAATCAAAAACACTGACAATTGTCATTTTCTTATGTAGGAAAAAGGAAAAACGAAGGACTTCCGTTCCAAAGGAAAGGACAAGGCCGGGTTAACCATTGTGCCTTTGACGGGGAACCGTATGCAAACAAGGCAAACCAAATCAAAGCGTATCAGCCTTGGAAAGGAAGTGGATATATTCGCTCGGCGCAAAAAAGAAAAGAACTAACGGTTCGGCGAATCCCTCGGGATCCTTTGATCCTGAGAGATCGCTGCTTTAACTATTTTTCCACCTAGACATCTCCGCCTTCACCATTATAAAAGGGGCAGTGTTGTTAGCCCGAGGAGTCCGTTATGTTTTTATGTAATTTCCCTTAAGATTGAAACTTTGATCATCGAGCCTCATTGAGAACTGATCTACTGTAATTCTGTCTTATGCATTAATACAAACTTGGTTGCTATTTCATCTCTGAGTCTGGAATAACTTCAAGCGGTGTACCCCTGGAGGCTAAGGGCCTGGCCCTGGAGGACACTTGCTCCTGTACTATTACTTTTGGTTTATGCATGGTTTGCTTATCAGCGTTATTCGATAATCTGATATGTTCTGTTAGTTTACATCACACGCTTTGTTATGTTTGATTTATTGAGGTTTCTGAAGACAAAACCATTGTATTAAATTTGCAACGTATTACTATTCTTTTAAGTGATGATATAATATCGCCAGTATTTACAGAATACTGTTGTTGTTCAATTACAGAGTATCTGTGTGTACACTTATTTCATTGGTATTACTGAACTCATCTTAGGGATTATGTTCTTTGCGATTGTTGAATCTAGAGACCTTGTTGTTCCATTCTGAAATACAGTCGTATTCTTTATAACTAAGATTGATAACTGGATTACCAAGATCAGATTACTATTAAGGTGTGCCATGTGCATATGTGAATGGTTTTCAAGCGCTGTTCTATAATCCATCATTAATTAGTGTTGTTCCATTTTTGCGTGTTGTTCAATTTGTCCTTAAAAGTGAAGGATTGCCATTTGATCCCTGTAGGACACGATTATTGCATTTGATCTTGTAGACTAAGGTGTTGTTGTTTATTAGACTCAATTGTTGTTACAGTTTCCTGTTTGTTGTTCCATTTCAAGTTTGTTGTTCTATTTCTTATTTGTTGTTCTATTTCTTATCTGCCATTCCATTTCTTGTCATTTGCATTATTGTTATTTTGGGTGTGAAGAACGATCTAAGACTGTAGCGGACATTGACATTTACTGTCTGGTCCCCAGATCCACGATCTGTTCTCTGATTTCCTTTGACCCCATCAGTTTACAAAGGGACGAGTTACTGCTACTGAACCCTTGACTGATAAATTGCTTAGTTTTCTGAATGTGTGGTTTAGTCTTTCAAAGTAGTTTGTTGTAAACAAGCATCCATTTACTCTTGTATTTTTGAGCACTATACTACTAGCATTACTCTGGCAAATGATAGCCTCAGACTGAGACACTCTTTGAAATAAAAAAACATTCCTGGATTGACAAACTAATGTGAGGTAATTAGAGGTGAAAGAGACCCTTTTTATAGCTCGACAAGGTCGAGGGGATCGACTACGATGAGACTTTTGCTCCTGTAGCAAGGTACTCATCTATTAGATCGATGTTGGCACTATCAACTCAGATGGGTTGGAAGATCCATCAGATGGATGTGAAGACTACATTCTTCAATGGGAAGATTGAGGAAGAGGTGTACATTGAGCAGCCGGAAGGTTTTGAGACCTTTGATCATGAGTCGCATGTGTGCCAACTCAAGAGGGCTTTGTATGGGCTGAAACAAGCACCTCGTGCTTGGTACACCAGGATCAACAGCTATTTCACTGGGTTGGGCTTCACCAAGAGTGAAGCAGATGCAAACCTTTATCACATCATGGTAGAAGGTAAGCCATTGATCATTGTTCTTTATGTGGATGATCTGATTTTGACAGGTGATGATCAGTTGATCAAGTCTTGCAAGGAGGACCTTGCAAGAGAGTTCGAGATGAAAGACATGGGTCTTATGCACTACTTTCAAGGCATGTAAGTGTGGCAGAAGGATCGGGAAGTTTTTGTGTCTCAAGCAAGTATGCCAATGAGATGCTCAGGCGATTCCACATGGAGAAGTGCAAGCCCATGCAGACTCCTCTAGCTGGTAACTGGAGGAAGGAGGATGCTACTTCAGGTGAGGTAGTAGTTGCTATTGTTTATCGGTAGCTTGTGGGTTCATTAATGTATCTAGTGAACACATGACCAGATTTATGCTTTGCGGTGAACTAGCTAAGTCAAGTTATGGTTCAGCCTACCAAGTTGTTTTGGAAGGCAGCGAAGCATGTGCTGAGATACCTCAGAGGCACATCTTAGTATGGATTGTGGAAAAGACGGATAGAGGGAGTGAAGCTTTAGGGCTTCACAGATGCAGATTGGGTAGGAAGTCCATCAGACCGGAAGAGCACTTCTGGGGGAATTTTCAACCTTGGTTCAACTACAGTTTCCTGGTACAACAGGAAACAGAGTTCAGTTGCACTTAGCTCAACAGAGGCTGAATACATGGCTGCCAGTCAGGCAGCATGCGAGGCCATTTTGATGTGGAAGATTCTAGTGGGATTGTTTGGTCAGAGGATGGATCCAACTGTGATCTACTGCGATAATCAGAGTTGTATCAAACTCTTTGAGAATCCAGTGTTTCATGACAGGTCCAAGCACATTGATATCTGGTATCATCATCTTAGATACTGTGTGGTGAAGAGGATCATGTTGTTGCTGTATGTTTCGACTGAGGAACAGGATGCAAATATTTTGACTAAGGCATTGTCAAAATGCAAGTTCGATTTCCACAGAGACAGGATTGGGGTGACTGATAATCCCTTTCTTGTTGAGAGGGAGTGTTGAAAATAGCAACAAGAAATGCCAAAAATAGAAGTGCTAAAAATAGCACTGCTATAAATAGCATTTCGGGATACATTCCAATTTTAGTTAGTCCCTGAACTAAAATTGAGAATTCAAATTCAAATTTGACCTTAGCAGTTGTTTGTAAAATAATTAATTGATTCATCTTGAGTTAATTAGTTGTAGAAAATCAAACATGAAGTTTATGTGAAGACATGCAACAGTTTTCCCTTTGATTGAGGAAGTTATCCCTTGATTAAAGTGATCAGGATGAGTTGTACTTTGAGTTGTAATTAGTTAGCTCAATTAACTTAGTTAAGTCCAGTTATATTAGTTCCAACAGTTTGTGGAATTGATTGTGATTTCAGTTAGTTAATGCATGCATGCAACTGCTGCACTTCAAATAACTTAATATTCTCTCATAAATAACTCATGCATGTCAGTTCAGTGAGAGACCCAGTTGAGATCAGATGATGGGACAGTGTACTATCAGTTGCAGGAATATTCCATTGAGGATATCTCTTACATGCAGAAGGAATTCATTCCTTGGAGATTGCGCAGTTACTTCTGAGTTTGGTGAGTTGTGTGAGAGGCCAATTCACACAAGTGGCAGCATTGGACCCCAGGAGAAACTGTGCAAGGAAATAGGAGGCTTGGAGGACTGAAGGAAGGCAATGTGTTGTCTATTATGTCTATGAGCAGCAGTGAGGGATTGTACTGAGAGCTGGATAGCTTGAGAGTTAAAGCTTTGTGTAATCCTGAGATATTTCCACTTGTATGATAATACAGATAACAGGGTTTTTACCTGAGGCTTTCCCCAGAGTATTCTTCTGTGTTCATGTGTGATTGATTTATCATTCTCTATTATGTGTTATATTTGATCTTGCTCAAAATCGACTAAGCTTCCCCAAGTTTGTTTGTAGAAGTAGATCAAGTATTTTGCTTTAGTATATTGGATTATCAGGTGATCTACAGTGGGAAATTCTACATATTTTAGAAGCCTTGAAGAACTATTAAATCTATCTTGAAAAATTGAAGTATATTGTGAAGGTTGGAGCCCTCAAGAAGACCAGGTTGGAGCCTAAGTCAGAGGAGAAGGTTGGAGGCTAATCCAGAGGAGAGGTTTGGAGCCCTAGATGATTGGAGTCCTCGAGATGACCAAGTTGGTGCTTGGAAAAGTACAGATTGGAGCCTAGTGGATTGAATATTGGTGTCTTCATCTAGGTTTGGAGCCCTAAACTTTTTATTGTACTTGATTCGTTGTAAAGAGGATTAGATTCCTCATTAATTTTTTATTAATAAAATTATTTATTTTGTCATTGTTCACTTTGTGTTCTGTTTATAAGTGATCTTAACTGGTAAAGTAACAATTGTGAAAGAAATATTGATTCAACCCCCTCTCGGTATTTCCAACAATTGGTATCAAAGCTAGTACCTTCACTCATAGCCTAATAGCTGGAAGGTAGGTCCTTAAAAGAAAATGGCAAAGCCAAGGAATAAAGTCTCCAATCCTTATAAATATGTATCTTCTTCAACCGTGAAAACATAAGCAAATCAAGTTGGGAAAGCTCTGTTGTTCGATGGGACAAACTATGAGTCATGGAGACCAAAAATGAAATTATTTTGTATTGCTCAAGGCTCTGAAATATGGGAATCAGTGGTTACTGGAAGCGCAAAGGAAGAGGAATAGAATGCAAGAGAAATTAAGGAAATATTGAGTAGTTTACCAGATCCTATTAAAATCAAGATGAAGAAATACTCTTCAGCAACAGAGCTTTGGGAAAATCTTCAAGATCTTCATTCAAAAGGACTTTTGTTCATGACCTCAAATATAGAAGATGGTGGGAAAGAACACAAATAAAATGAAGAGTCAAAGGAGGTATATAAAGACACCAAGAGAAAGGACGACCTAAAAGATGAAGAAAATGAATAAGACCTCAAAGAATATATCAAAGAAAAACTTGAAGTTGCTATAGAAGAAATAAGCATATTGAGTAAGGAAAATCAGTAACTCAAGAAGCAGGTACAAGATGTTGATCGTGACCTTGAAAAAACAAAGGAGTAAGTTATTATTTTAAAGCGTCAAGAACAAAAAAGAAATGAGGATATCAACAAGCTTAAGGAATAATCGTAGCAAAACAAGAAGCGACATCATGAAGAAGTCATATCCATGAAAAATCAATTAGATAGAGAAAAAATAAAGACAATTTGGAAAATAATCTTAAACAAAGGTCTGGAGAATTGAGCAAAGATGAAGTAGAAAATGGTCAATACAAGAAAGAAGTCTCCTCCATTAAAGCTTAGATAGAATAAGCAAAGAAAAAGACATAAGGAGCTACAAATGTAATGGAAGGTTTGGTCCTCTTGGAAGGACAAAAGGAAAGAAATTCCATGGCATGCCAACTAGAAGAAAATATGAAGAGATCTTCAAATTGAAATCAAAGGTCATCTTTCTTAAGGTCCAAATATGTGAAGCAACAAGGATGAAGGAATAAATGGATAACCATTTAGCAAAGAAAGATGAAGAATGTGAGAAGATGAAAGAAGAGATTTTTTCTCAAAGGAAAGAAGTTGATTAGTTGAACAAGAATCTAAAGAGTTCTCAAACCTTGGATGACATCCTAGGTCATCAGAGATAACCCTTTGATAAATATTTTTTATGGATATGCAGGTGATCCTTTTAGAAAAAGTGGTGCAAACCCTAATACATATAAGGATAATAATATGAAGCTTGGAAGTTGTGCTAATCCCCTTAGCTCTAGTAGAAACAAGGAAAGGAGTCAACAGAATATTGGCAGATCCTTTTCTCCAAGAAGAAATTTTGACGTTGCAGGTGGCAATAAATATCATCAAGGAATCTCAAGATAAAATAACTTCAGAACTGAACCAAGACAATCCCCTTATCCAAGGTATCGAACTATATTCTTGGGTTATTGTTATTCTTGTAAAAAATTTGGGCAAATGGAAAGGAATTGCATGGCATATAACAAGGAGGACTCCAATCAATTTCCCAAAAGTAAATTTGCAAGGAGATACT
Source organism: Pinus tabuliformis (assembly GCA_031772625.1). Classification (NCBI taxonomy): domain Eukaryota; kingdom Viridiplantae; phylum Streptophyta; class Pinopsida; order Pinales; family Pinaceae; genus Pinus; species Pinus tabuliformis. The sequence continues at coordinate 681,486,507 of CM062815.1, read as the reverse complement.
CTACGCCGATAGAGATTATGCTACATCATTCATGTACATAATTAAATGCTTCAAATGTCATAATGTTGGACATATAGATGGATATTACAAATTGAAGTGGGTTCCTAAACAATCTAAAAGTTGTCAACCTCGCAGAAAAAAAGGAGTCACAAAGATTTGGAGAAGGAAGCAAGTGCAAAAGAAGGATAACAAGTTGAATGTGCCTTGAATGATCAAGGCATCAATACTTGTTGATGATCAACCTAGGGAATCATAGGAAAAAATAATGTTCTACCAAGATTCTACCTATTAAGAAGATCATTCATATTATTGGGGAGAGCATAGGTCAGCAGAAACAGATATATCACATGAAGACTAGCATGATGACAGGGGGGCCAACATACTTATCATGAAGAATTATCCTTTATGAAGAAAGGAAAAGAATATGATGAAGCAACATGATGACATGGACAAGAAGAATTATGACAGGGGGAGCACTTGTTGGAAAGACATTGTCATGAAAAGCACCCCATTTTCCATTGATATCAAAGGGGGAGAAAATACTGAAAGGGGGAGAGTATTTCCATCAATGACAAAGTGGAAGACTTTTGGATAAAGTTTTCATTGATGTCAATAAGATGCCAATCTAGGTGCATTGTTGAAGCATGCTCTAGCCTTACTAAAGATTCCCTAGTTGTGTTAAAGAAAGCCCTTGTATGCATTCATGGAACCCAAATGCTACCCATGACCTATGCAATGCATGTATGAATGAATCTATCCCTTAATCCAGAAGCCCTAGATTATTGTACGAAACCCTATGAAGAAATATGGCTTCGCTACATGATGAAACCCTAGATTATAAAATCCTAAACCCAATTGTTAAATAAATCTGAAATGCAATTAGTGGCATAATCGAAGGTGCCCATGAGCATGATCAAAGGTGCTCATGAAACCCTAAGATGATAGAAACCATAGTCCTTGTCACTACATGATGCCCTGGGTTTTCTATATGGCCATGCAACTCTAGTTCTTGTCCTAATGAAACCCTACCTATACCTCTACTCCATATACATAATAACCTAAAGATATCCTAGAATCCCTAGATATGTCCTTTCTCTTGATAAATAAGTCCTAACCTTAATTCATGATGATGATACCTTGCCCTAATTCTAATATGCTAGTCATAATGCCTTAATGTATGAAGAATCCTTAAAAACCCTTATCTAGAAAATCATTTCAAAACCCTAAAGTTTGTACTATAATTCTAGAATTTTCATTAAAAAAATATTTTTCTTAACAATTGAGACATCATCTTAAAGTGACTCTCTCACCAGCTTGTAGAGGACACTTTCCCTTTCCAACGAGCATAAACTTATATCCTAACTCCTTGCTAATTTGGAGATATTAATTTTTGAAGTTAACATATGTTAAATTTGACCAAAGTCTGTCGATCGACTCATGTAGGCTCACTATAACTTATCGACTCTTCCAATTGATGTATATTTTCACCATTGGTTGAAATACTATAAATATGACCACATGACAATTCGATTAGGCATCCAACTAAGCATCAGAATTTGGTGAAGAGGAGATATAGTTCACATCTCGTGAACTAATAAGAGAACAAGGATATAACATTGGTTTTGCAGGACCTGTGGTGAGGAAATCGCACTCCAGATCTTTGTTGAAGGATTGCAGACCTTTGTAGTAGCATATCCTTCAAAACGGTGGAGATATAACTGTTGCAGATCCCTTGTTGAAGCCTAAGACTATTTTGTGGCTCTCCATTGTAGACTTGTTTAAGAACTGGGTTATCTTTTGCACACTTCAGACCTATGTAAATCATTTATTGTAAACCTTTTCTTTTGTGGATCTGAGACTCATGTTGCATACCTTTAGTGGCACAGTTGCAGAATAGTTAACTTGTGGCAAAAAACCTCGGATTGTCGAACCTCAGTACATCCTTTTAGCCCTATTGAAGCAACAGACTACAGCTCTGTTGAATCAACATATCTCAGCCCTACTACATAAAAGAGCACCAGATTGTGGCCCTGTTGAGCATTAGTCTTCGGTCCTACTACAAAAAGAGCACCATACTTTTGCCCTCTTAAGCACCGAACCTCCGTTGTAATGTAGAAGAAGCACCAGACTTCAGTTTTTATAAATTTGCAACTTATACTACTATTGCAGAACTACAAAACTTGTTAAGGCTTATACCTGTGATGCCTTGTTGAAATGAAGTGACAGTTTTGAGAAGCTCACAGTAACATGAGGTGACTCATATTTGGAGGGCAATGTTTTGGGATCAAGGAATATTATTGAATTACCTTGTTACATCAGTGAAGAAAAAGTATAGCAGAAAAGGAAAGCATTGAAGCAGACTTGAAGGCTATTGGACAAACTGAGAATACATTGTGGATTTTCTTGTTGAAGTGCACTTGAAGATCTTTGTCGAACCTTCTTGAACAGTTTGAAGAGCACAATTGTGAAGTGGTCCTTGAACCCTTGAAATTGTGTTGAAGAATCATTGAAGACTCTTGTTAAATACAAATCTTGGACTAGACATTGGAGCAGCATTTGAACACCTTGGAGAATATCTTGGACCAACTCATTGAAGTCCTGGAAGCAAACTCGTTGAAGAAGTTGTGTAGCAACAGTATTAAAGCATTACCAAGGAAATTGTTTTGAGGACATCCCGTTAAGGCAGGCATTGTTGAAGACCTTTTTTAGAAGTTGACTTGGAGAAATTAGTAGACACCTTGATGTATGATAGAAGCCCTCGTGGAGTCACCTTGAGGGAAGTTGTTTGGGCATCATGAAGAGTCTTGGAGACACCTTCTGTGGATGCTAAAGTTTTCATTGATGTACAAAGGGTTATTGGAGATTAATTGCAGGAATTGTTGAATATTATCCAGGTTTGTTGTAGAATATTTTAGAAGCCTTGAAGAATTTTTAAATATATCTTGAAGAACTGAAGCATATTGTGAGGGTTGGAGCCCTAGAGGATTGGAGTCCTCAAGAAGACCAAGTTGGTGCTTGGAAAAGTACAGGTTGGAGCCTGGTGAATTGAAGATTGGTGTCTTCATCTAGGGTTGGAGCACTGATATATTTATTGTACTTGATTCGGTGTAAAGAGGATCGGAGTCCTCATCAATTTCTTGAATAATAAAATGATTTATTTTGTCATTGTCCACTTTATGTTCTGTTTATAAGTGATCTTAACTGGTAAAATAACAATTGTGAAAGGAATATTGATTCACCACCTCTCAATATTTCCAACAAAACTCAATCAACTCTGCCTAGAATTCAGTCAACTCTACCCATAAAACTCTCATTCAACACAGGTTAAACAGACCTCAGAAAACTCTATCAAAGTTGGTCAATGCTATTCAAGCATCGATCTCCTTTATCTCCTTTGCATGTGTGAACAAAAAAACAAATGATTTGTTGATGATTCAAATTGTGTTTGTCCAAATGAGGAGGTCGAGTGCCAAATTATATTGTTCTTGTGGTGCCCAAGGGGCACGTCCTTTCCCTGGTCCGACCTAACTTAAGGGGAATACTTTAGCAATTTAATTCAAATTTCAAATTTTAATTGCCCTCCTTTTCATGGGCCAACTTGTAGTTGGGGAATACCTCTCGCAGCTACCCAAAAATCAACAAGAAACGTCCTGAAAGGTTTTACTACATAACACACACTTCCTTAGGTATAATTGTCAATTATGAATATCTATTTCACAAGATTCCACTAGGACTTGCATGCAACCTTATTTTTTTTTAACATGCCATTTGGGTGTTCATGACCTTGCCAATGACCATGGTGGATGGTGTAACACTCCGTCAACCTCATTAGTGAAACAAAGCCTCATTGAGAAGACCATCATAAATTTGGAAAATATGTTGCAAAATATCTTGGTTATATTTTTGTTGTAAAGTCCAATGACAAATTGCATGTAAGGTTTGTTAAACATATCCATCTAATGATAGTTGAAACTTGAAGACCCTGCAAAAGGGATTTGCAATTAATAGAAATTATACATAAATGCAATTGTCGAATGACGAAATGATGGACAAATACCTTGTAAATAAATGATAAGAGGCATATATATATATATATATATCGAATTTAAAGCTAAAAATTGAAAATTTAAATGATTTCACAATTTTAAAAAATATAAACTACCATATCATATTTGAAAAATCCCCAAAACAGTACATAAACCAGAAGTTCAAAAAATCCCCAAAATAGTAGATAGGCCAAAAGTTGACAAAATACGCACTGTAGAACATAGTTCAAAAATGTTGGAAGCCAAAACATAGGGTCAAAGATGATGATCAACATAATTCATAGCTTTTTGTGTCAAGCCTAATCATATAGCCTCGAGACTCACCGGGTATTGCACCTGCATTCTCACTGCGATAATCATCACTAAGACGAGATGCAATGCAATACAAAAATATGGCTAAATTAAGTGAAGGAATATCTTTTTCATCATCACTCTACATAGCATCCACATCTCATCATGTTACAGATCCCCCTAAATACTAAGGTAGCTTCCTTGAACAAGGCCAAAAGGCTATTGTGCACACAAACAAGTTTCTTCACTCTCTTAAAGGTCAACATATACCTGCTAACAGAGTGAATTAAACTGTAAGTGGACCAATTCCTTTCGCTGACTGAGTTGGGGAATTAAGATAGTAAGAACTAAGAAAGCCTTTGAAGTTGTAGGACATTACACCTATACACTCTTCATTGTCCAATGGGATTGTTTTATGCATAATTCTTATGTCCAACTTTGCATCCTGAGTGAATGTTAGGGGATAAAATATCAAAATCAATACATTGCTCCCATATCACACTTATATTTAGGGGCCACTACCATCATCATGAAGAAAATAATAATTGATGCGGTGTAGTTGTCATTGTTAGTCAAGGTTGTCATTGATGTCAATATGGCATTGTTTGTGATGGAAAATTATTGTGATGTGTGATGTTTCCCTAGATGCCCATTAATCATAATACCCTAGTGATGAAAGCCCTAGAACTAAACTTCTTTTCGGAATATGAAGATCACATAACCTCTTGTATATTATGAATCAAGATCACTTGAAGCCCTAATATGATATCCTTGTTATTGATGAAGAACCCCTAAACTTTGTCCTGGACATTTAACAAGATGATGACATGAATGATGACACACTTGATGATATGAATAATGGTTAGAGGCCACTCTTGAAGTCCTAATAAAATTACCCTAACCCTCATTCTAGTCCCATTGACCTTATGCATGAAAAATCCAAATAACCCCAAGGATTGTACTAAAAATTCCAAAAAGTCATGAAGAAAATTACTTTTTTGACCTCTTAATGACATCATTTTACAATTATTCCTTGACTATCTTGTAGAGGACTTCTTCCTCTTACCAACGAGCTATTATTTGTCTTCTAACTCCTTCTAGATTGGGAGAAATTGAATTTTAAGGTAAGAAAATTATTACTTTTGGTCGGTTGACTTGTGTAGGCTGATACCCCTTCACCCAACAGACATGTCTATTCGTCATAAGTCAAAACCTGTATAAATATGACGTCCAACACTCCAATTTCACCATCAATTTAGTGCAAATTTCAAAGAACATTTTTGGTGAAGATAAGAACTTAGAGCATAACGCAGTAAGTTCACAAGGAGGTCGAGGAGGAAGTATTTATGTTTGGGTTACCTCTCTAAAAATATCAGACCTAAAACAAAGTCCTAAAACCTTACACTGGAAGCCACCTATGTTGAATAATCTAGGGCAATTAGAGTTAATTAGATTGTTCTTGCATGACAACTATTTGTGAGGTGTTTTCAAGTTTTCTTCTTATTCCAATCTTCACTTATTATTGTTAGAGTGTGTCTTATTTAGTTCATCAAATAGCTACCAAAACAAAGAGACAAGAACACAAGATGTTGGCATCCTGCCAAGGCCAAAACCTCTCCCCATTGGAGAAGAAAACCCACACAAAATTCTTCTTATAGAAATTCCAATTGAAAAATACCAAGACCATGACCCTTGACCTATTATGCCACTCCAAGACCAAGACATCAATCCTCTTCTTTGTCGCTGCTGAGATCATCATTATTGTTGCACCATTGAGACAATTATTGTTGCATCAAAGAGATCTTCATAATTGTTGCACTATGACTGAAACTTTATCGAGATCATAACCTTTGAGACTATGTCTTTATTAAGAATGAGAACATGACTATGATAGGATCATGACAACACCTCGATGTATGTTGAGGTGGAGTCTGTTACTTATGAGATCATGTCGAGACTGTGATCATCCTTGACTTCTTTGAGAACTTCACCAAGAATATCACTATGTTTTTCACCGAGATCATCCTTGGCATTGTCATGCCATGAACACATCATTGTAATACTTATGTCGAGGTATATACTCCTGCAATATCCATCCTAGAACCATATACCGTTTCTCCAACTGAAACACTATAACATTATCTCCATCCGAGAATCCTGTAACTCTTTGTGCCATCTGAAGTTGCAGAGATATCCGAGATGCACCTTAATATACTCATCCATAGTTCCTGATATTTCGAGAATGACATCCGAAAATCTTCCTGCAATTGTCCTGTACTTCCTGCACCTATACAAAGTTCAGAGAGAAATCTGAATCGATGTTTCTTGTGGTGACCCCAATGGGGTATATATAGTGGTTATGTCTCCATAAATAAGCCGACATGTCACAGTGAAAGGATGTGTCTATTATTTGAGCCAATTTGACATTAATATATATTTTAAGGCTTACATAGCTACTCTTCTTCATCGTTTTGTTGGTTTCTCTTTTCAAGAGGATTGTGCTTGTCTTGGAGGGTTAATCTAGTCACTAGACAGATTTATTCATTACATATATGCTCAAGAAGAGCATGACATTGACTCTTTGACAGCCTAAGGCTCTCAATGAGAGCCATCTATAAAATAAACCTCTTGCCCATGAAACCCATGCAGCAAGGAATAATAATAAATTCATTTTCCTTTTTTTACAAAATCATAATTACAATGTCATGAAGACCGAACCTAGTTACACTTTCTTCAACACTCCCTCTTAACTATGGAGTTATTCATGATGGTACTTGGTCACTCTTAATATGAAAATTTTCTCATAAGAAGAATCGGATTGGTAACCCATCTGTATAGCATCATAGTAACCAACATTGTTTCCACAGTAAGGCCTTGACTGACAGCTTTATCTCTCATTAGATCAGAGCACAATGTTGGCGAGACCAATGATTATAGACACCTTCATCATTGTCTCTCAAGGTACATACCCACCCGGGTGTTCACTAAGTATAACCTTCTAGGACTATTCTTATCTTGGATTCCTAGCCCTCAAAGAATATCGGTCATCTTGCCTACTCTTATCTTGGATGCCCTACACATCCTCAAAGAGCATCGGATGCCAGATAATTACCCAATCCTCCCATTCTTTCTTCCCATGTGAAAACAAGAATGTTGTGTTTATCTCTCCCTCTTAACTAGGGAGGATACGCCCATTCCTATAAAGGAATGTACACAAGTTACGTCTGACTAGGAACTTCCCCAAGCTCCCTCTCAATTAGGGACTTGTTAGAGCTCCCTCTTAACTAGGGACTATCTTTTTCATCAGCAGCTTCTTCTTCGTGGCTCCTTCAGTTGCTTGATCAATTTCTTTGATTTCATGAAATTCAATCAAGCTTCTTCCTTATAGGGCATTAGCCATCGATCACTTTCCTTCTTGGTTCGTCATGTCATTCCTTTATTCATGGAAAGTGGCCTTCTTGATACATATCTGGAGCCTTCGTCATATGGCTACTTCTTCCTTATCATGTTTATTTCAGGAATTCCCATCCTCCACATGAATGATAGTTGTACTTGTACTTACAACTCTTGTGCCAGTAGTCCTGCATGAACTCATTCAAATATTATTCAAGAAATCAAAACATTACATTAAATCAAATGGTACCTTTCGATATGGCTCTTCATCATGACCTCTTTCTGTAGGTATCAACATCTTGCATACATGTTGACACATCTCCCAAATATATCCATAGTCAAGGGTCTCCATCTTTTTCAAACTTCCATCAAAGTCTTCATATCTTTCCAGAAGATTTCATAATCAATTCTTCTTAGCCTTTTGGATGTTGAGCACCTTCATCAGGGTTGCATATCTCACGATCTCTTCCTTCCTGACACATTCCATTCCCAAGAACTTTCAATCAAAGTTTCTTCATTGTGGTCAACCACCTCATACTTCATATGAGGACATATTATGTTGATTTCATCTAGTGTGAATTATGCCTTCCTGCATCCTTTCAGAGGAGGAGATCCTTTTTCTCTTGATCATGCTTCTCAAGATAGAAGTAATGATCCATGTTATCTACAACCATATGACATGACATTATAATATTAAACACAAGCATACATACCTCATTTTACATTTAGGTCATCTAGGCTTCTTCCAACAACTTCCTTGATTGAAAAGATCTTCAATCCCTTGATATGCTTCATTTCTCATGTCATCGTACCATCATATCATGAATTCCAGAAGTTGGATTCCTGATGAAACACTTGCTTCCTCTCTAGATCAGTGAACCCTTTGATGAGGATTCCTTCAGAGAATCTTGAGGATCTTGTATGTGGCACATGTTTCCTTTTTGTATGATGAGCCTTGTCCTAGATGACTTCATCCTTTTCTTCAATGTCCAATGAGGTTCCCAAGAGCTATATCCTTCATATTTGTCTACCATGGATTTTGTCCTCCATGATTCCAATGGCGATGTCCCGAGCTCTTGTTTCGAATGCTTCCATGATGCCACAATGCATCTCATTATCATGGTCATATAACTAAATATTTAGGAGCTTATGATAGGACCCTTTTGTGAGGGATACCATCTCAATCATAGTAGAGATTTGTTACTCCCTCTTTCATTCGTCCCTTTCTTCAGCTTCCTCCATCTTTCTGGTGATATGAGCTTTCTTTTTATAATTTTTCCATAGCAATGCTATGTCTTGTTTGAGGACCCTTTCCTTTCCTTTCTGCACATGTTTGAGTCCTTTAACCTTCAACATTTTTTCCATCAACTTGTATTTCTCTATCTAACATAGAGACCACAAATTGTTGAATGAGGTAACCTTCTTGCTCATGGACATTTGTTACCTTTCCTATCAGTTAGAACAATGATGATTTCCTTCCTAGATTTTGTAGATGAGATCTTAAGAAGATAACATACATCCTTTGATACCTTTTACTTTCATGTAGATCGGATTTCATGTGACCTTCTTCATTGCAAATTCAGAGAATGAGTTTATCATCTTCATCACTTTGATGTCTCCGATATTGATATGTGAGGGGATCTTTCATAAGTATCACTTTCCATAAATTCAGAGGAGACCTTTCGATATGTTTAATGACTTCAGCGACTTAGAGGACTATGCTATCCTCCTTTTGCATGCAAGGAATCTTGATGACCCATCAACCTATAGATGTCCTTGCAATTCATGAAGTCATTTAACCAAATTTGATTATAGAATGAAAAGATACTTATCATGTGAAGGTGAAATCTTCACCTTGATTTCTTTGATGATGGTTGAAGAAGATACATGATGGCTTCTTCTTGAATGATCTTCGTTCGAATGAGAAAGCCTTTTCTTAATAGAAAAGGTTGCTCCTTTTGACAGGGATGATTTGTTTCTTCCTTGGATGATCTTCTTCTCAGATAAGGAAATGATCCTTGCTTGATTATAACCTTGAAGATGACAATGCCTTCTTGCCTTCAATATGTTTTGCCTTCTTTTGTAGAGTAGATCGGGATTGCTTCAATCTTTTCCAACATAATGAGATCTTTATTTTGAGGTCCTTTGAGTTTCACAGCTTTGTAGATATCTTGAGGAGAGTCTTGGTGGTCTTTGAATGATGGTTGTGGAGACACAAGTTCTTCTTGTTGTACACTGCATGTTGTAGACTTGATCCTTTAATCTTGACAAAACTCTTCAACTTGCTTTGATGCCCTTCTTGAAGACTAGTCCTTGTATGTCTCTTTTCAAGTCCTTCCTTTGACTTCAACACCATAGTTCCAATACCATGTTGAAGAATCTAGGGCAGTTAGAGTTAATTAGATTCTTCTTGCATGATAACTATTTGTGAGGAGTTTTCAATTTTTCTTCTTATTCCAATCTTCACTTATTTTAATTAGAGTGTCATCTTTAGTTTATCAAATAGTTACCAAAACAAAGAGATAAGAACACAAGTTGTTGGCATCCTGGGGGACAAAAACCTCTCCCTCTTGGACAGGAAAACCCACACAAAATTATTCTTATAGAGATTCCAATTGACGAATACCAAGACCATGACCCTTGACCTATTATGCCACTCCAAGACCAAGACATCAATCTTCTTCTTTGTCACTGCTGAGATCATCATTATTGTTGCACCATTGAGGCCATTACTGTTGCATCAAAGAGATCTTCATCATTGTTGCACTATGACTGCACCTTTACCAAGATCATAACCTTTGAGACTATGTCTTTATTAAGAACGAGATCATGACTATGATAGGATCATGACAACACCTTGATGTATGTTGAGGTAGAGTATGTTACTTATGAGATCATGTCGAGACTGTAATCATCCTTGACTGCATTGAGAACTTCACCAAGAATATGATTGTGTTTTTCACCGAGATCATCCTTGTCATTGTCATGTCGTGAACACATCACTGTAATACTTATGCCGAGAGTATATACTCCTGCAATATCCATCCGAGAACCATATACCCTTTCTCCAACCGAAACATTGTAATATTATCTCCATCTGAGATTCCTGTAACTCTCTGTGCCATCTGAAGTTGCAGAGGTATCTGAGATGCACCCTATTGTACCCATCCATAGTTCCTGAGCTTCCGAGAATGACATCTGAAACTCTTCCTGCAATTGTCCTGTACTTCCTGCACCTATACGAAGTTCAGAGAGAAATCTGAATCTATGTTTCCTGTGGTGACCCCAGCGGGGTATTTATAGTGGTTTTGTCTCCATAAATAAGCCGACATGTCACAGTGAAAGGATGTGTCTATTATTTGAGCCGACTTGACATTAATATATATTTTGAGGCCGACATAGCTGCTCTTCTTCATCGTTTTGTTGGTTGCTGTTTTCAAGAGGATTGTGCTTGTCTTGGAGGGCTAATCTAGTCACTAGGTAGACTTATATTCATTACATATATGCTCAAGAAGAGCATGACATTGACTCTTTGACATCCTAAGGCTCTCAATGGGAGCCATCTATAAAATAAACCTCTTGCTCATGAAACCCATGCAGCAAGGAATAATAATAAATTCATTTTCTTGTTTTACAAAATCATAATTACAATGTCATGAAGACCGAACCTAGTTACACTTTCTTCAACAACTTATTCCATATTTGTGGAGGGTCTATAATTTATGACAATGTTGTGGAGAACAAGCTCGAATTGTTGGATAGTTTGGGCAAACTTTTGAATAATCCTATACATACTTATATGTACCTCGAACTGTAGGATCAAGCCCTCATCAGCGCGGACTAAGCTTGTGTTGAACCAAAACTCGGATTGCAGAAGAACCGTGAAAGGAGAGAATTTGGACCGGTGACAGCAAGTTGCGATACTCTCGGAACTGTGTCAAGAGACAGTCCCTTAATAATGGAAGTGTTGTTGGCCTAGATTTAGCATTTGTAGAAGGCTTGGGCAGTGACATTGGTAAGACTTGAAGCTACAATATTTTGTGTAGACATGTACCCTACATCATTGGAAGCTTGGTGCTAGATTTGTGAACTGTACAGTGAGCCTGTGGGTGACTTGATTTTGTGCCTCGGATAATCTAACATACATCAAGTGTCTTGGTATAGTAACCAAACTACAAGAACTCAGATTTTCTTGTGAAGGGATAGTTATAGCTCGGTCGTGTGGATAGGCAATGGGCAATGACACTTGAAGTGAAGACAAATTCAATTTAGTGAAAAATTTGGAACTCGGGTCAAGAACAATTATTGTAAAGGCTCCTCGTGTTCACAAACAGCAATAATCTCGGACTCAGTGTGACTATTGAGCGAAGGATTCTATATCCGACCTGTGGAGACTCCAGTTCGTATTGCAAACACTACCACAGACCTTTTGGAGCTCGACCTGCCTGAACTATGGAAATTTGGATCAATGAAGATCTTGTATAGGCATCTTATTGGAGAACACTTAATTTGAGGAGCAGTCTTTTGGCAATGCTTGGGGTTAACGTTAATTGAAGAAGCCAAGAAACAGTTTTGTAGATTAGTTTTGGAGGACAGCTAATAAAGAGTTATCTAGAAGGCCTTGATTGAGAAGCGATTGGAGGAATCTAGTGATAGATTCATTAAAGTTTGTTGGAGTTGCTTAAGAGAATTGAAGTCTCGAAGACTTGTTTGGAGAGAACTTTAAAGGACCTTTTTAACAACTTAGAAAGTTTTGGGGTAGCTTATATTGATTTGGGGTAGCATCGGATGTGCTCTAGCCACGAAAATTGGTGGAGAAGCTAAAGCACATGAGATCTCCAATACCCAAAAATGGTTTGGGCAGATTCTAAACAGTTTGGGAGAAATTAAAATAATTAATATTTTTAATGGAGTCCCTAAGTCTAAACTTAAGAAAAATAAAATATTAATGCGAATTAATATAAAACTGTGTTAGAAGGGTTCAAAATTCATGGATCAAGCCAGAGTTAATCTTAGCCGTTGATTAGGGACTTAATCTCGGCTGCTGAATTGTCAACAGGAAAAGTATTAAAGGAGGCTTGAGGGTCACTTAGAGAACACACCGAGTTGACCAAGATTTCGATTTTCTGGCGCATGGTTTGTTGAGGAAGTCGAAAGAGTGATTAGAGTTGCAGCTAAGGGGCCGTGAATACAGACACGGAGAATCAGAGATAGTACCAAGAGAATCAACGCAGAAGTCGAGAGAGAGGGACGCAAAGCCAGCCAGAGGTTCACGCAGAGCCAGCCAGGGGCTGCGCAATGCCTCAGAGAGCCAACGTGGGTGACGCAAAGGCTCTAAGGGTTGACGTAGTGCCTCCAGAGGCTGATGCATGGCAAGATAAGGTGACGTTGGGCAGACATTGGGCCAAAAAGCTCTAACGCAATCCCTAGAGGTTGACACTGGTGCTTTCGTGGGGCAGATTGGAGTTGGGAGCTGTCAGAGTGTTTTATCCGGGGTTTCAACGGGAACATCTGTCTCCAACTGAGAGGTACTACTGCTGAGATTATTCTCTGTTGGGTGAGCCGATTTTGGCACCTAGATTGTATTCAGAAACTACTTAATAATTAAAATCCTCAGATAGATGCACCATTTTTCCCGCTCTGGGTTTTTCTAGGGACATTGGTCCAAAAACAACGGTGTCACTTGTGTGCTTGTTTTGTTTCCTTTAGTCGATGATCTGTAATGTGTTGAGCATTGACTTGTATTTATTTTCATTGTTTACATAGTAAATAACGTGTTAATTAATCAGAACAAGTAAGCAAATAAATCAGAAGAGTACTAAAGGGTTTCTAACAAATAGACTTAGAAATTCCAACATGGTATTGAAGCGTGGTTACAGATCACAAGAGAACTGAGGACATCAGCCGAGCAGAGCAGCAACAGCAGAAAACAATTGTCCCGAGTGACAGGGACTGTTCCTAGCAAAGAAGCAGCAAGGAAGGGGTGATGCAGTGCCTGCATCATCAAGTTTGAGCCGAGAAGAGGATCAGCGCAGTGGTGGAGGGGAGCAGACTCGACCTACGAAGTACCCGGTCATCTTTCTCAGTCAAGAAGGATTGACGCCTGTGGCCAGGAGGTGCGGATTTTGCTGGTGTCGGGATTGCGTAGAGCCTAGAAGCTCTAACCTTCAGTTCGCTGGGCAAAGGACGATGTAGGTAAGTTGCAAAGTGAAGTTGGTGGGTTACTATGGTCAGAACAGTACTTAACAGGGCAAGACCAAGGAGGAGGGAGTTGCTGCCGAGGATTTCTAGCCAAGAAATCCAGATCAATGGTGCAACTGCACTAACAATCAGAGTGGGGGCATCTCGACATTGGCAGAGAGGTTTCCATGAAGGAAATCTAGATTCAGAGGGAGTCTAGAGGAGCTTGTTCCTTAGAAGGTTTCTTGCGCCAGAGAAATCCAGATTCGAGTTTTGTTGGGGCAACAACAAAAGAGGGAGAAGGGAACCAGTTCGACATTTATTTGGCAGAGATGGGAGCCACATCTCCAGGAAAGAGGTTGGGAGACATCGAGTTGTAGTCAGACAGACTACAGGTGATGAGGGGCAAGATCCTCAAAGTACCCAACCTCTTGGATTATACCTTGTTACGGGAGCCCCAAAAGGAGTAGCAGTACTGGTGGATGTCAGTGGAGACAGATGCAAATACAACAACAGAAGGAGCTACAGTGCAGGATTCCTTGGACAGTGTGAGGCAACAATGCGAGATGCATGGAGTTGTTGCCGCAATGTAGAGGTCAGAGAAGGGGCACTTGTCAACGACAGAGGGAGTTTCAACATCATGGGTGTCTCTAGCCTGACAGAGATGTCAGAGTTGGGAGATCAGTTACTTACTTTTCAGTACCTAAGCTGTAGTGCAACAGTTAGCAGTGGCAGTGCTATGGGCAGCATGATGAGAGGGGTTGTCGTACAGATGCAGCAGTGGCAATGGGAGGGCCATGGGTAACAGTACAGAGGATGTTAGGTAGCAAGCCTAGCATCAGCACTAGGACCGATGCCAGATGATCAGGGTGATGCTTAGTGAAGAGTATTACTAGAGCATAGTCTTCACTAAGAGGGAGTGGTGATTTGGGGTAGTGCCATGAAATTTGGTGGAGAGGCTAAAGCACATGAGATCTCCAATACCCATAAATGGTTTGGGCAGATTTTAAACAGTTTGGGAGATATTAAAATAATTAATATTTATAATGGAGTCCCTAAGTCTAAACTTAGGGAAAATAAAATATTAATGTGAATTAAATAAAACTTTGTTGGAAGGGATCAAGCCAGAGTTAATCTTAGCCATTGATTAAGGACTTAATCTCGGACGTTGAATTGTCAATGAGAAAAGTATAAAAGAAGGCTTGAGAGTCACTTAGAGAATACACCGAGTTGATCAAGATTTCGACTTTCTGGGGCAGGGTTTGCTGAGGAAGTCGAAAGAGTGATCAGAGTTGCATTTGAGGGGCAATGAATACAAAAGCAGAGAGGCAAAGATAGTACCAGGAGGATCAGCGCCAAAGCCAGCGAGAAGTTCACATAGAGTGAGCCATAGGTTCACGTAGAGCCAGTCAGGGCTCACGCAGATCCAGCGAGGAGTTGCTCAGTGCCTCAGAGAGCCAGCGTGGGTAACGCAGAGGCTCTAAGGGCTGACGCAGTGCCTCTAGATGCTGATGCAGGGCAAGCTAGGGTGACGTTGGGCAGACGTTGGGCCAGAAAGGGCTGACGTAATCCCTAGAGGCTAACGTTGGGGTTTTTGTGGGGCAAATTGGAGCTAGGAGTTGTCGGAGTGTTTTATCCGGAGTTTCAGCCAAAACATCTGTCTCCCACTGAGAGGTACTACTACTGAGATTATTCTCTGTTGGGTGAGCCAGTTTTGGCACCCATATTGTATTCAGAAACTGCTTAATAATTAAAACCCTCAAATAGCTGCACCGTTTTTCCCGCTTTGGGTTTTTCCGAGGACATTGGTCCAAAAGCAATGGTGTCACTTGTGTGCTTGTTTTGTTTCCTTCAATTGATGATCTGTAATGTTGAGCATGTACTTGTATTTATTTTCAGCATTTATATGGTAAATAACTTATTAATTAATCAAAACAAGTAGGCAGAAATAAATCAGAAGAGTACATGAAGGGTTTCTAATGCATAGACTTAGAAATTCCAACAGCTTATTAAAGACCTTGAAGCATCCTTGAGGTAAGTTTGTAAGAGCATTTGAAACAATTGAAGCTTTGCGAAGAGATACCTTGGCGCTGACATTTTGAAGGCACCCTTGGAGACATGATGGTTTGTTGAAGCCCTCATGGAGTAACTTTGGAGATCTTTGTTTTGAGTAATATGAAGAGCAGTGGTGACACCTTCTAAGAAGACAAGGTTGTCATTGATGAAGTGATTTGGAGGAGGCACTGCTGAAGATAGGCAAGGCTGATTGAAGAAGATATTGAGAACCGTGAACAATCATCAAACTTATCTTGACAAATTGAAGTTGAGGGTTGGAGCCCTAGAGGTAGGAGCCTCGTAGAAACAAGGTTGATGCCTTGGAAGATCAGGTTGGAGCCCTAGAGGATAGGAGTCCTCAAGAGATCAGGTTGGAGCCCTAGAGGAAAGGAGACCTCAAGGGATCAAGTTGGGGCTTGTACCTGAGATAGGGTTGGAGCCCTAGAGGTTGGTGCCTCAAAGTGACAAGGTTGGAGCCTTGGGAAGTCCAAGTCGGTGCTTGGCAAAATACAGGTTGGAGCCTAGGAGATTGAAGTGTCTGGATCTAGGGTTGGAGCCCTACACTATATTGTATTGGATTTATTGTAAAGAAGTTAATAAAAGCTTTTATTCTTATTGTTCATTATGTGTTCTAAGTATAAGTGATCTAACTAGTAAAAATAACAATTGAAAAGAAATATTGATTCACCCCCCCTCTTAGTATTTCCAACAGTCACACCTCAATAGTGATTTGATGTTTGAACTTTTCTGCATTTTGGTTTATTTTGGGAAATTATTATTATTGCTATCCAATTTTAAGGTCACAGGGAAGCTAGGCACCAAATTGGTGTACGAGACCCCTTTGCTTGTGGGACAAGGGACCCACCTCCGAGTAGTGATTTGACTGCTAAGTCTATGAAAGCATACATACTCTACCCCCCTCTGATTTTAAACCTATGACCTCTTAGGAAGAAACACGTGCTCTAAGCCATCAGTAAACAGTGATAACTACATTTTCTAATTAACTAAATAAATACCGAGGGCACATTTATGATTTTGAGTGTCAAATTCATCTTCAAAATTGTATTGCAATTTGTTATTCTTAACTTACTTTTATGTTTTTTATTATCGTTGTTCGAAACTTGTTGCTTTCTGCAGATTTGAGTGAGGTTTCTCGCCATTCCAAACACATATACCTGTATTTTCAATGCTCCCATGTTTTGGAAACTCATGCAACATGACTAAATTTAAGGAGCAAAAAACCGTTTGAAGGGGGGCAACATAATGACTAAATTTAAGGAGCAAAAAACCATTTGAAGGGGGTTATAAACAACATATTTTCATTCAATATTCAATATGCTTACACTGTTCAATGTAATTTTTTCATTGGTGTAAAATTAGCTGCTTGAGTCAATCAAATATTTCCATCTATCACACTCTCTTGCATAAAAAATGCCAAAGTTAAAATCAAAGCTTGTTTTTCATGTGACAATCCAGTACAACCTTTGCTTACATTTCTAGATCAATTCCTATGGGGCACATTGTAGAGAAACAAGATTTCATGGATGGCCAAAAAATTTAAAAGTTGGTCCTTGCGTTCAAGAGGTGGTTAGTGGACATGCAATGGCAGTAAGGGGGAACTCAGTCAGCTAGTGAGTGAGATGAGAAGTAAAAATACCAATATAGTTAAAATCAAAAGTTGTTTTTCATGTGACAATCCAGTACAACTTTTGCTTACATCTCTAGATCAATTCCTATGGGGCACATTGTAGAGAAACAAGATTTCCTGGATGGCCAAAAAATTTGGAAGTTGGTCTTTGCATTCAAGAGGTGGTTAGTGGACATGCAATGGCAGTAAGGGGGGACTCAGTCAGCTAGTGAGATGAAAAGTAAAAATACCAATATAGTTAAAGGTCCGTTCATACTCGCAATAAAATTTGGAAAAATCAGTTCAAAATACCATTGACAAAATGCCTGTTAAAAATTTGGCCAAGGATAAAGCCAATTAAAATTCTCCAAGTCCCATGTCCTTGGCATCGGTGTTCAAATAGACTGTGAGCACTATTTAATGGAAAATATCTTGATTTAATTTGAGAAAAATCATTAAATTTTGATATTGATTCAAAATATGTCTGTGAGACCGATGTCTACACAAATTTTATTTTAGATATACCACAATTTCGTAACTCTTCAAAGCAGCCCAGGGGCCTAAGCCTTATAAAGGCATTGATTAATATGAGATCTGGAAAGTAAAATATACGACTGAGCTTTTAAAAATAATACAGAAATAGTTACATGTGAGCAGCTTGCCATTTCGAAATATAGGAAAAATATTAATTCAGACACATCGATTCAAATGCAGTTTATTCTGTACTTTCAATGGAGGCCCAAGATGGAGACGATATTATACTTTCCAACTTTGTTAGCCAAAAAAATATTTAAGCAACATAGCAAATGCAGTTCCACTCGAAATGTTGATAACGTTGACAACATCATTATTAAGCTGCAAAAATAGGAAACGTATCAGCAAAAAACTACCATTCCATATAAAGTTCTGTCCTAAGACAAAAGGGAAAGGGATAAATATATTGTTTGAAATACTGAGAAAATGTATGGATGGCCCATCTGCTAGTCAGGCATTTCTAAACACTGATGCTTTGCTTAAAAGTAATGCATAAAAGGAAACAACTGTTACCAGTGTTATTTTACGTAGAAATTAAAGCAAGGATAGACTAAGTACCCATTTAAAACCTTCTTTGTCTTGCAAAGAAGCGCCAATTTGACTTTCAAGAACATTTGCCAGCTGTGAAGAAATAACACAAATTATAGCTCCGGCATTATCTACCTGTGGCAAAAACAAAAGATGAACAGAATGATGTGTTAGATGTGAAAAACAGTCATCCTTCGGCCATTACACAAAAGGAAAGGAAAGAAAGAACAGTCTACTGTTACCATTCTAACCATGTTTTAGATGTTCACCTTGAATAGAATATCCATTGAATTTCAATTAATACAATAAGGAAAAGAACGGAGCACACAAAGCTTTGGGAAAATGCAGTATGACTACTACCACAATAAGTTTGCATTATCATTTCTCAGCTCACATTGTTAAAAAGCAATATAAAGATGCATCAAAGTTTAATACATGTGTGTGTTTAAGGCCCTCACCTTACACTTGACTGCAGGAAACTACATCACAAAACCTCAACCAGATGGCTGTCAATTGCTAAAGCAATCATATGTCCCTAGTAATGTCATATCAGCATGAACAAGAGGGACTTAAATCTATGCAATCAAGATGATAAGTCATAACATAAGCTGAAACTCAAATTTTCAAGTACACAATATTTGAACAGCTTAAAATATAATCTATATATATAAAAGACACATTACAAGTACATACCACAGCTTTGTCACAAAGCTGGTACAAGTCAAACTCTCCAGACTCTAACTAGGGAACCATAGGAAACCCTAACCACCAACACCTAGCTAGGAATCACTCTCAAAAAATGCCTGTCACTCCACTAAAGACTTCCTAATGCTACCAACAACATCGGCAAGTCCTCATTGGCACATACAACAAGCTTGTATCACACAAACTCTCCACATGAGCACTATTGTCTTCCTTAGGATTTACAAACCCTAACCATGTTGCATCACACAAGAATACAGCAAGACAATTCTAATGCTAACATCCAAATCTACATATCCATCCTAGAGTTTGAGCCCTCAAACCTTGGGTCTTCAACTCTTGCATCAACACACACACCAAGATCACCATGGAACATTAAGGATACAATAACCTACTCTTCTTCCAAGCAAAGCATCACACTAAGCTCAAGACACATCAACTACAAGAACAATGCTCCAAATTCATGCAAGGCATTAACTCGACTCTCCATGTCTTATACTAGGGTAGAAACCTTAGACTTAATGAGAAAACTACAACTGTTAGTGTCTTTATCTTACTATCTTGTCTTTCTCCTATTGGATCATTGATGAATTGAATATGTATTATGATTTATCATTTATCATTTATGAATTTAGAATTTATGATTCATTGTTTTATCATTTATGATTGATGTGATAGTGACATGTATTTGAATTTTGTATGTACTATGCATGCTATAATGTTACTAACTTACTTTGTAAACAGTAAAACTAACATCTAGATGAAGATCTATGGTTGAAATCAATGAATTTGTATAATTAATGAGAATTTGTGTAAGAAATATCTAATTTATATATAACGAATCCTACGTGTCCTATTCTGGGGGGTCAACGTCTCTGAATCCGACACTTGAATCCCCATATCCTACGAATCTCGAAACCCCATGTCAGGTTACTTAGGTGGTGAGAGTAAGTTCCCTGTCAGGAATGACTTCTCCAATCGAGAGTAGATCATTCCTGATCTCAGTAATCCTCAAGAAATAGGATTGAATGTCCTCGTCCTTGCCCTTCTTAATATCCTTCAACTTATTCTTGAGAAATAGAATTTGAATTGCATTACTAACCTTGAACATGTCGACCAACATGTCGTAAATCTCCTTGGAGGTCTTCAATCCGGAGATATAGGCCACCAATTGCTTGTCAATGGAATCCCTAATAATCTTCTTCACTTTGACTTCAGCCCTATTGTACTTTGTCTTCGCAGCAGCTGGTGCATTTGAAGGAGGTTCAGGGATTTTACCCTGCACATAATCCATCAAGAGACATCTTCCATCCATGATAGTCAAATTTATCATGGAGCTTGTCTTTAGCCGGAAAGTAGGATGCGGAACCCATTGAGTCTTTTGTCCTTGTCCAACTGTCTTTGGTGATTACTCTTTCACTCTTGCTTGGGCTTTGTCTTCACCTCAGCTCTGATACCATGTTAATTTTAGACAACAATGGTATGTTCTATGCTTAAGAGCAATTTTACTTCATTTACTTTATTAGCCTAATATCAATATTCAGTTTAGCAATCACATCAACATGATAGTAAAATGTAGATAGAACATAAACATAAACCGTAGAAGACAAGCCCAGACAAGAGGACATAAGATGTGGCACCAGCCAGGGACAAACCCCAATGCGGGGAAACCCTTCATCAATTCTTCTTATAGTCTTCAATAGTTCAACAGAGAGAGATAGTACAATTTACAAATCTGATAATTTATAACAGCAACAAAAGAGCTCTAACCAAAAAAGTCAACGTTGGTCAATAGGGTAGATTTGACCCTCAACAATTTGGTTAACTTTAGTCAACTTCAGCCTCCAAACAGCGAGGTGAAATAGCGCTCAAAACAGTCAAATTCAACCCAGTCAAACTCTGGTCAAATAGTCCACCTGCAGTCAACCCTAACCACAGTCAACACTGGTCAAATAGTCAACGAATTGCCTCAATTTTTGTGTCTAGAAATGTGGCCTGCCCAATCAGAGATAACCCTGACAAAAACACAGTCAAATAGGGCAATGCTTGGTCAACACAACCCAAAACAGCAATCTGGAAATTCGGTCAAACCTGGTCAATGTACAACACAGAAATTTATCCTTCCTTTCCTTGGCACGTGTGGAGAGAGTTGCTGACCAGAAATCCGTACTCAATCAATGAGGAGAGAGAGAAATGTGTGAAAATGAGTGTGTACAAATGAGGCTAAGTCACCTTCTATTTATATGCAACATTGAGGATGAATGACGTGATTGTTGGGCTTCTGAGCCTACATAAGTTTGTTGGCCAACCTTGACAATTTGTCCATAATCAAAATAAATTCATAACTTCAATTGTACATGTCAGAAACGGATGATCTCTAGATCAATCCTACACCTCTCAGAGGGAGGAATCCAAGAAAAATATCAGTCGTCATAAATAAGATGACCCATGTGGAGTTTGGCCCTAGTTTCCAATTTTAACAAAATGCCATGATATAAGTATGTTGGAGAACAAAATCAGCCCAAGCTTAAAGTGAGGTTCACCCCCACTTTGATACCATGTTGAGATCACAAGAGATAAACAAGAATCAAATTGAACCAACCAACAATCCCTAAATCAGCATAACCAATCAAAGAGAAGAGAAGATGAGCCCTTGAACAAGAGAAACACAAGAACTAGGTGCTTGTAGTCTAAGGAACCAATCACTAATGAATCAATATGATGTTACAAATAAATCATGGGTGTGTATATATACAGAACTTATGAGGTGGAGTACCTTTACCCTATAATGGGGTTATAGAGCCACATAAATGCCTCGGTCAACCTTGCCACCTAGAATAATATGAAATAATGTTGACTAGGTTGGATATTAAACCATAACCAAGGAATACAGTAATGTGAACACTTAGCCATACGAGCAAATAACCATGGGTGAATTTTACCATCATTTCAACAAATACACACTACATCCAGTAATGAAGTTTTAGGCCCTTCTTTTCAAATTGATGTTGGTTCCCCAAGGATTGAAGAGACTTTGTTTGAGCATAGAAATGATGATAAAATCAAAGTTCGACTAATTTCATTAGAAGATAAATCAACAAGTATGGAGGAAGTGTCAATGTTTATATTGAGTCAGTTATTTCCATGAGAGTGTCCACTTATGGAAATCGTCATTAAATGTATCCTACGATTTTTCTAGAAGTTTACTTTATTAATTAATTAATAAAATTGAACATTTTTTATTAAAGTAACTTTCAATTAATAAAGTGACTAAAGTGGGTCACTTAATTATTCAATTAAAAGTAAGGCATTGATCTCACAGTTAGATCTTAACCGTAGAAGATTACATTTTTGGCTCATGCCAAGTTATAAAAGTAGAAGGAAAAGGACAAAGACACAGAGAGCATTCATTTTGAAAGTCACGTGAGTGAAGGAAAAAATCAGAAATCTGATTTTCAGCTATTGGCGAGGATTTCAGCAGCAGTTCAACAAGGAGAAGGCATCTAGTCTTAAGCAAGGAGAAGGCAGCCTGTAGATTTTCCTGTAGATTCACAGCTCATGTAATGTACTAAAACACAAGACAAGAATTTACTCTACTCTTTATACAACAGAAACCAATAAATCGATGAAAACAATAATCGACAAGAGGAAGACAATCAAAGACACATAACACAATTGTTTCTCTGGGGAAAGCCACTGCTCAAAACCTCGACTATCTATTGCATTAATCAAAATCTGAGCGATAATACAAAGCTTGTTCTCACAAGAACAATTCATGCACAAGTATGATCAACTCTCTGCCTCACAGGTCCGCACTGACCAACACTTAGCCAATTTCTGCTGCCTACTGAGCCCCTACTTCCTTGCGCAATTCTTGGGAGGTATAGCCCATATTTAATTGGGAATTCCTTCTTCCATGACTGCGCAATCCAAATCTAGGTCCTCTTCTGATTGCATGCACAATCTGTACAACTCGGATCATTCTACAACTTGTAGTACAGTGTCCCTGCACTCTAGTCTCAACTGGGTCTTTCTCTGAACTAACATGCATGAGTTTATCATGAGGGAATCTTCAAGTAGTTGGAGTAGCACTGAGGATGTACGAGTGCACCAACCAATGTTGCGGGGGAGCCCCACCCCCCAGATCCCGCTCCCAATCCGCGCTCCAATCGGGAGAGACTCAGGAGCGGGTCGGGAGCATGCTCCCTACCTTTTCGGGAGCGTTTAGCCTTTTTGCAAAAAAAAATTGCATTAATGTTCCAAATGCAAATTTTTTTCAAAGAAACAAATAAGTCTTGAGTAGGGCAACTTAATAATCAAGCCTATGGCCCTAGTATTGATATGTGATTCATGGTAATCTTCATTTTCATCCTTTTACTTAAATTTTTAACATTACCATGAAATGACTCAGGATGTTTGAGAGTGGTTCCGACCTCATTGGATTTCATATGGAGAAAGTAGAATTTTGGATTTCATTCAAAATCCAGCAAACTTATCAGTTTTTCAAGATTTCAAGATTGGAATGTTTCCATTGAATTTTGTCATGTATTAGGGTATGGAACTCGTATTTAATCAAGAGCACCAATCCCTCTATGTACCTTGATGTTAGTGACATTGGTTGTCGAACTCCTCTATCATGACCCTCCTAAAAATGTACGCATCACTCAAACAAAATCTTGACTTGACATGCTATGCTTTTTCTATCTTATGTTAATTCTTAGAGGGTGATTTTAATGACAAAGATCCCTATATAGATACAGAGGTAATGACAAAGATACCTCTGGATATTAATGCTTAGAGGGTGATATTAATGACAAAGATCTTGATTTTCCAACAAGACTAAAAACCTAGACATTTCTCGTGGTGGCAAGAGGCCCAAGCATAAGCAATTTACTTGTCTTTTCTAGTTTCTAGTAGTTTTTATAACTAAAGACTCTATCATATTTATTATGATATTTTTTTAAACAATATATGACAATTTAAGTTTGAAGTTGGCAATTATAACTCATTAGTAATGAATTATGAATATGATGCTTCATGAAAGTTGAAAGTTGTTTCGTTTCATTTTATAACATTTCATTTCATGTTAGATATTATTTGTTGTAATGGTTATACTTAGCTTACAAGTACAACTTTGGTGATCAATGATGATAAATGTATATATTGAATTTTGAAAGCTTGGAACTTTAAGATCGATGAATCACGAGACCCAATATGTTGTATGTTACTATGTTACTAACTTGTGGACGTGGTTGATGAAGATTAGAACTTCTAGACGATTGTTGTTATATGGTTCAATCTATGTTTTTTTTAATGTTTTTTTATATCTAATTCATAATTCTACATGTTTTTGTTGACATATATGTATCAAAATATAAAAAATATATATATTATATAAAAAAAACGCTGCGGGATTCGCTCCCAAACCGGGATGTTTGAAAATGTCGCTCTCGCACCCGTTTTCGCTCCCGCTCCCAAGTAACACTGGCACCAACTCACTACTAGACCTCTACTAGTTCCACCAACAATTAGAACTAGTTTAACTGTCTATAACTCAGTCAAACTTTGACTGAGTTATCTAATTAAAACTCAAATAAACTCATCCTGGACCCCTAAAATTTTGGGAGAACATATACTTGACTACAAAAAGACTTCCAACTCGAAATTCCTAAGCTAATTAAATCAATTTAACTTAATTAATTATTTACAAGTTGCTATGAGAATAGAATTTGATTTTAATTAACAATTTAATTCAAGGACAAATTAAACTGGAATTTCTTGTTGCCATTTTTCAACACTCTCTCTCAACAAGAAAGAGATTATCAGCTACACCGATCTTATCTCTGTGAAACTCGAATTTACATCTTGACAATGCCTTTGTCAAAATGTCAGCATCTTGCTCCTCCGTGGGAATGTACTCCAACAACATAATTTGCCTCAATACACAATCTCTAAGATGATGATATCGGATATCTATATGCTTGGACAGAACATGAAAAACTGCATTTTTAGAGAGTCTGATACAACTCTGATTATAGCAATAAATCACAACTGGATCCATTTGTTGACCAAACAAACCAACCAGAATCTTCCTCATCCAAATGACCTCACGTGTTGCCTGACTTGCATCCATGTACTCTGCCTCTGTCCAACTGAGTGCAACCAATCTTTGTTTCATGTTGTACCAAGAAACTATTGTTGACCCAATACTGGAGGTCCCTCCTAGTGTGCTCTTCTTGTCGGATTGACTCCCTGCCCAATCTGCACCGGTGAAGCCTTGAAGCTTCACTCCCTCTGTCAGTTTGTACCATAATCCATACTGAGTAGTGCCCTTGAGGTATCTCAACACATGCTTTGCCGACTTCCAATACAATTTCGTAGGCCTAACCATCGTTTGACTAAGTCGGTTAACTGCATAGCACATATCCCGTCGTGTGTTCACCAAATACATGAGTGAACTCACAAGCTACCTATAAACAGTAGCTTCCACTACTTCCCCTAAAGTAGCATCCTCCTTCCTCCAGTTACCTGCTAAAGGAGTCTCCATGGGTTTGCTTCTCTCCATGCAAAACCTCCTGAGTATCTTGTTGGCATACTTGCCCTGAGACACAAACAGCTCTCCCATCACCCTGCCATACTTCCATGCCCAGAAAGTAATGCATGAGCCCAATGTCCTTCATCTCAAACTCTCTTGCAAGATTCTCCTTGCAAGACATGATCAGCAGATCATCACCTATCAAAATCAAATCACCAACATATAACACAATGATCAACAATTTGTTTTCCACCACTATGTGGTACAGGTTCACATCCACTTCACTCTTGGTGAAGCCCAACCCAGTGAAGTAGCTATCAATCCTAGCGTACCAAGCACAAGGTGCTTGCTTCAGCCCATACAACGCTCTCTTGAGCCGGCACGCATGTGACTCACCGTCGAAGGTCTCAAAGCCTTTAGGTTGCTCTATGTACACCTCTTCCTCAATCATGCCATTAAGGAAGGTTGTCTTTACATCCATCTGACATATCTTCCAACCCTTTGTCAAAATGTCAGCATCTTGCTCCTCCGTGGGAATGTACTCCAACAACATAATTTGCCTCAATACACAATCTCTAAGATGATGATATCGGATATCTATATGCTTGAACAGATCATGAAAAACTGCATTTTTAGAGAGTCTGATACAACTCTGATTATCGCAATAAATCACAACTGGATCCATTTGTTGACCAAACAAACCAACCAGAATCTTCCTCATCCAAATGACCTCACATGTTACCTGACTTGCATCCATGTACTCTACCTCTGTCCACCTGAGTGCAACCAATCTTTGTTTCATGTTGTACCAAGAAACTATTGTTGACCCAATACTGGAGATCCCTCCTAGTGTGCTCTTCTTGTCGGATTGACTCCCAGCCCAATCTGCACCGGTGAAGCCTTGAAGCTTCACTCCCTCTGTCAGTTTGTACCATAATCCATACTGAGTAGTGCCCTTGAGGTATCTCAACACATGCTTTGCCGACTTCCAATACAACTTGGTAGGCCTAACCATCGTTTGACTAAGTCGGTTAACTGCATAGCACATATCCCGTCGTGTGTTCACCAAATACATGAGTGAACTCACAAGCTACCTATAAACAGTAGCTTCCACTACTTCCCCTAAAGTAGCATCCTCCTTCCTCCAGTTACCTGCTAAAGGAGTCTCCATGGGTTTGCTTCTCTCCATGCAAAACCTCTTGAGTATCTTGTTGGCATACTTGCCCTGAGACACAAACAGCTCTCCCATCACCCTGCCATACTTCCATGCCCCGAAAGTAATGCATGAGCCCAATGTCCTTCATCTCAAACTCTCTTGCAAGATTCTCCTTGCAAGACATGATCAGCAGATCATCACCCATCAAAATCAAATCACCAACATATAACACAATGATCAACAATTTGTTTTCCACCACTATGTGGTACAGGTTCACATCCACTTCACTCTTGGTGAAGCCCAACCCAGTGAAGTAGCTATCAATCCTAGCGTACCAAGCACAAGGTGCTTGCTTCAGCCCATACAACGCTCTCTTGAGCCGGCACGCATGTGACTCACCGTCGAAGGTCTCAAAACCTTTAGGTTGCTCTATGTACACCTCTTCCTCAATCATGCCATTAAGGAAGGTTGTCTTTACATCCATCTGACATATCTTCCAACCCATCTACGCTAATAGTACCAATATAGATCCGATCGATGAGTACCTTGCAACAAGGGCAAAGGTCTCATCATAGTCAATCCCCTTTACCTGTGAAAAGCCACGGGCCACAAACCTGGCCTTATGCTTCTCCACATTACCATCTGCAGCTTGCTTTACCTTGTAAATCCATCGTAAGCTCACCACTGACTTGTCCTCTGGTCTCGGGACCACATCCCAAACACTATTATGAACTATGGAGTCATACTCCTCCACCATGGCATCGACCCAAACCGGTTGTTGCACTACCTCCTCAAAGGAAGATGGCTCTGTTTCAATGCCAACTTCCTATGGTGACTGTTGTTCTAGAATAGGTCCGTAAATGCTTTCCACAACATAAGGAGTTTCATTCCCATGGAGTCTCGAGACAATGTGGTCTCTAACTCCCTCGCCTTCGCCACACACTTCTTCCATTCAGCCAAATTTTGTGCATCTGATGCTACTGCCTTAGGAATGTCTTGATCAACGAATTCCTTGAGGCCATTATCCTCCAGCACAGCCTCCATCCTATCCTTCCAGCTTATATAATTCAAGTTGCCTTCCAAGGCATACTCGAGCCTCAACCCGTAGAAAGCCCTTTGCCGATCTTGAAGTATGTATTGCAAATTCGAATTTCACCTATAACCCAAAACTCAAAACTTCGAAATCTCCTCTAGTATACTATCTTCAGCTTTGATACTATGTGCAACCGATCTTTGTTTTCTATTGTACCAAGAAACTGCTGTTGACCCAATACTAAAGATCCCTCCTGATGTGCTCTTCCTGTCGGATGGACTCCCTGCCCAATCTGCATCGGTGAAGCCTTGAAGCTTCACTCCCTCTGTCCGTCTGTACCACAATCCATACTGAGTAGTGCCCTTGAGGTATCTCAATACATGATTTGTCGCCTTCCAATACAGCTTGGTAGGCCTAACCATCGCTTGACTAAGCTGGTTAACTACATAACACATATTCGGTCATGTGTTCACCAAATACATGAGTGAACCCACAAGCTGCCTGTAAACAGTAGCTTCCACTACTTCCCCTAAAGTAGCATCCTCCTTCCTCCAGTTACTTGCTAGAGGAGTCTCCATGGGCTTGTTTCTCTCCACGCAAAACCTCCTGAGTATCTCATTGGCATACTTGCCTTGAGACACAAACAACTCCCCATCACCCTGCCATACTTCCATGCCCAGAAAGTAATGCATGAGCCCCATGTCCTTCATCTCAAACTCGCTTGCAAGATCCTCCTTGCAAGACTTGATCATCTAATCATCACTTGTCAAAATCAATCGTCGACATATAACCCAAAGATCAACGATCTACCTTTCACCACTATGAGGTAGAGTTTCGCGTCCTCTTCACTCTTAGTGAAGCCCAACCCGGTGAAGTAGCTATCAATCCTGGCGTACCAAGCACGGGGTGCTTGCTTCAGCGCATACAAAGCTCTCTTGAGCTGGCACACATGCGACTCATGATCGAAGGTCTCAAAACATTTCGACTGCTCTATGTACACATCTTCCTCAATCATGCCATTAAGGAAGGTTGTCTTTACATCCAGTTGATGTCTCTTGCAACCCATCTGCACTGATAGTGCCAATATAGATCTGATCGATGAGTACCTTGCAACAGGAGCAAAGGTTTCATCATAGTCAATCCCCTCTACTTGTGAAAAGCCACGGGCCACAAACCTGGCCTTATGCTTCTCCACACTACTCTTTGCAGCCTGCTTTACCTTGTAAATCCATCGGGAGTTCACCACTGACTTGCCTCCGGTCTCAGGATGATCGATGAGTACCTTGCAACAGGAGCAAAGGTTTCATCATAGTCAATCCCCTCTACTTGTGAAAAGCCACGGGCCACAAACCTGGCCTTATGCTTCTCCACACTACTCTTTGCAGCCTGCTTTACCTTGTAAATCCATCGGGAGCTCACCACTGACTTGCCTTCGGTCTCAGGACCACATCCCAAACACTGTTACGAACTATGGAGTCATACTCCTCCACCATGGCATCAACCCAAACCGGTTGTTGCACTGCCTCCTCAAAGGAAGATGGCTCTATCTCAACACATCCGCTCATAAGAGCCATGTATCCAGTGTACCTCTCAGGTGACCTCCTCTGCCTGTGCTAAGATGTGGGTGCTCCCACATTCTCCCGTGCATCATGTAATAACCTGTCAGCCTCTCTGGTGCGCTTTCTCCCATCTCTGGAAGACTCTACCTGAGTGGATGTCTCCACTCCCAGATCCTTTGCATGTGGTTGCTCCACATCAATTTGAGGCTCCTCAACCTTAAGAGCTAAAAGCTCCTCAACTGCATGTAGCTCAAGCTCCCTCTCAAGGGAAACTCGCATGGTCTTCTCCTCATCGAATCTGACATCCCTGCGAACCAGTGTCATCCTGTTGGTCGGCAAGTATACCCAATAGTTGTGAGGAGTATCAGTGTACCCCACAAATATCCCCAACCTTTTCGTCGACTCAAGCTTCTTCCATGCATCTTTGGTCACATGGCAATATACGGATGACCCAAAAATGTTGAAGTGCCAACATCTGGTCTCTTACCAGAATAAGCCTGCTCTGGTGTCTTCATCCCAAGAATCTAATGTGGGCTATGGTTCTATAAATAAACTATTGTGTTGCATACCTCAGCCCACAAGTTTAGTGGTAGGCCCTAATCATGCTACATCCCTCGTGCTGCCCCTACAATGCTTTTGTTCTTCCTCTCGGCCACTCCATTCTGCTATGGGTTATGGGGTGTCGTCAACTCCCGGTTAATCCCTTTTGTCGGACAGAAGTTCTTAAACTCATTTGAGACATACTCACCATCGTTATCACTCCTCAGAGCTTTAACCTTCTTGCTAGACTCTTTCTCAACCAATGCTTTAAATTCACAAAACTTTGTGAAAGTTTGATCCTTCTTCTACATGAAAAATATCCAACATTTACAAGAAAAGTCGTCAACAAATATAACATAATACCTGTGTTTGGTCGTGGATGTTATCGAGAATGGTCCACACACATCTGAATGGACTCACTCTAGAATCGCCTCTACTCGATTGTCTCTGTCGTGAAAGGAAGCCTTGGTGTATTTTCCCAAAGTACACCCCTTGCATGTATCAACTTGCTCTAGCGTACCTTTGGGAAGACCAGTAGAGATCTACTGCATGATTTTCAAAGCCCCATGATGCAAGTGACCCAATCACATGTGCCACAACTCGCCAACATCTCGGCTCTGCACCTTCTCTGCTTTCGTGCTCAAAGCAGCACAATCCTCTACCTCCAACTTATAGAGATTCTTAACTTGAATCCCTATCTTATTTACCTGACCTGTGGCTATGTGTCGAAGGAACGCCTTTCCTTTCAAAAAAATCACATCATAGCCTCTATCCTCAAAAATGGCGACCGATACTAAGTTCTTCTTCAACCCGAGCACATACATAACATCTCTCAAGGTGAGAGGAGCACCATGCTCCCTCTGAAAAGTAATCGTTCCCAATCCAATAGCATTATACCTCCCATCATCACCCATCTCGATATGCATCTAGAGATCCTTCTCCTCCAGGTCACTGAACAACTCCTTGTCACCAGTCATGTGGAATGAAGCTCCACTGTCAAGGTACCATACACTACCCATCATTGATGACACCATGCATGCAATGAGAGTAAAGTCCAATTCGAATTGAGAGGCCAAAGCCTCACCCGCCGCTCCTCCTGAGGACTTCTTCTTGGACTTCTTGAGCAGACAGTTTGTAGCAAAATGTCCCAGCTCATGACAATGAAAGCACTTAACTTTCGACATGTCTTTCTTCTTACCTCCATGGCAAGAATCCGATTTGGAATGGGACGCCTTCCATTTCCCTTTCCTTGCCTTACTCGATAAGGCACAGTTTTCCTCATCATCAGTCTTTGATGAGGAACCATCTCTAGTGTTCCTTCTGATCTCCTCCTGCATCAAATCCGACCACAATCGTTCCCAATCTGGCAGCTTCTCCCTCCCATTGACAGAGTCCTGATAGCTATTCCAACTCTTGGGAAGGCCTAGGAGAGCTAGGCTCACCATATCATCCTCGGCAATGGTTATTCCAACACTTCCAAGCTCATCACAATAGTGAGTGAACTTGGTCAAGTATTTTGGAATGGTCTCGCCTTTCTCCATCTTGATTTTTCGAAGTTTATCTTTCACTGCCAACTTCCTATGGTCACTGTTGTTCTGGAATAGGTCCATCAATGCTTTCCACGCAGCATACGGAGTTTCCTTTCCATGGAGACTCGAAACAATGTGGTCTCAAACTCCCTCAAGGATTATCTACCTCGCCTTCACCACACACTTCTTCCATTCGGCCATATTCTATGCATCGGATGCTGCTAGCTTAGGAATGTCTTGATCAACAAATTCCTTGAGGCCATTATCCTCCAATACAGCCTCCATCCTATCCTTCCAGGCTATATAATTTGAGTTGCCTTCCAAGGCATACTCGAGCCTCAACCCGTAAAAAGCCATTTGTCGATTCTGATGTATGTATGCAAATTCGAATTTCACCTATAACCCAAAACTCAAAACTTCAAAATATCCTCTAGTATATTGTCTTCAGCTCCGATACCATCATCCATGTAGATTTTCCTGTAGATTCACAGCTCATGTAATATACTAAAACACAAGACAAGAATCTACTCTACTCTTTAAACAACGAAAACCAATAGATCGATGAAAACAATAATCGTCAAAAGAAAGATAATCGAAGACACATAATACAATTGTTTCTCTGGGGAAAGCCACTGCTCAAAACCTCGATTATCTATTGCATTAATCAGAAATCTAAGTGATAATTCAAATCTTTTTCTCACAAGAACAATTCCTACAAAAGTATGATCAACACTCTGCCTCACAAACCCACACTGACCAACACTTAGCCATTTTTTGTTGCCTGTTGAGCCCCTATTTCCTTGCGCAATTCCTGAGAGGAATAGCCCATATTTAATTGGGAATTCCTTCTTCGATAACTATGTAATCCAAATCTAGGTCCTCTTATGATAGCATGCATGCTTTGTACAACTCAGATCATTCTACCACTGATAGTACATTGTCCCTACACTCTAGTCTCAATTGGGTCTTTCTTTGAACTTACATGCATGAGTTTCTCATGGGGGAATCTTCAGTTAGTTGGAGTAGCACTAAGAATGCACCAGTGCACCAACTCACTACTAGACCTTTACTAGTTCAACCAACAGTTAGAACTAATTTAACTGTCTATAACTTAGTCAAACTAAGTTATCTACTTACAACTCAAATAAACTCATCCTGGACCCCTAAACTTTAGGGAGAACATATACATGACTACAGAAAGACTTCCAACTCAAAGTTCCTAAGCTAATTAAGTCAATTTAACTTAAGTAACTATTTATAAGTTGCTATGAAAATAGAATTCAATTTTAATTCACAGTTTGATTCAAGGACAAATTAAACTGGAATTTCTTGTTGCCATTTTTCAACATAGCTAGTCAGCAGCAAGGAAAGAGCAGCCACACAGCCCAACAGAGCAGATCATACAGTTGTCCGTATGGATTTTGTACAGCCGTATATATTTGTAGAGCAGGCTGCCTTGATTTCCATTCAAACTGAAATTTTCAGGTTTGTTATTCATTTGATTCGTTTCTCAGAGCCATTCTCCCTGTAAGAGAGCTCTTGTAAGTTCTGAAGATAATTTTAAATGATGAACTGATCTAGAAGAACAAAAATAATCGTGCACTATGTGCGATTTATTTTCTCGTTTTCTGCTGCATGCAAGAGTTAATAATTCTAGCAAGTAACTAGATCTGATCTTTTTGCTTAGATAACCAGTTTTAGGATAATTTAACAGAAAGACCCAATCACTAATCTTGTGTCCATGACAATCCTATAAATATTAGTCAAGCTTAATTGGAGACTCTGTCACTAGCTGAATTCCAAGAATTAGATTCATGATGCATTACTCTTGTTGCATCATAATCTACTCACTATTTCTTGAACCATGTTGTATGTACGATAATGTCTTGATTGCTCAGTGAATTTAGTTGCCTATCTTCATGACAACAAATAGAGATTTTTGTGTATCAAGCCAAAAATATGACTAACTATTGACTCATGGTCAACATATATTGTTCACGTCAATGCTTGAATTTGCTTTAACATCTTAAGGAGTGACATGTTATGAACATAATTAACATACTTAAACTAGTTAATTGATAGGTGTTTCTTTCAAATAGTCACAACTCTTTATGACACCTATACCCCTCAAAGTTTTGTTTATACAACTCACCTTTGTATTGTATATCATCATTTCATTTCAGTATTAAACAATAATTATCTTTATCCTTCATAAATTTCTTGTCATTGTCCTATTTATTTTGGATATTCTATTAAATGAACTAGTTTGGTTCATAACAACACAACCCATCGCCAATGATAGGCAAGGTCAAGGCACAATGAATTGCACTTGCGAAACCTATACAACATTTGACACACTGAATTCCAACAATGCATGCCACGTTCTAGCTGTGCACACATACCACAATAGACTATGGATGCACACCTCAATAGGTCACACACGCACTCAATAAACTTCAAGCATACTTACAGCATCTATAAAATATTAAAATGAGACTAGACATTTTATGGAGAAAGATTCTTGAACATGCCAATTAATGTTCTTCAATCAAGAGATAGATCATTACATAATGTTCTAATATTATATCTACTGTGAGGATGAAAGTAGATGCTGCTCTCTCGTGTGAAACTGTAATGCATTTCCTACTTTCACCTAGTTCCCAATTAAGAGGTACTTAGATTTCATCATTCATGAGCTTGCACTTTACCAACATAGAGTTCTAGCATTCAAAAGATGCAACTTCAAGATCCAATAATGAAGTAGCCCCACCCTATCCATGAAATCCCACGTAGGAACTAACAACTTGATTAGAATAGAAACACAGAAAAAACAATCAAAAAGGTTCCCTACCTATCGAGTAACTTTCAAACTCAAACGGAGCTTGTTTGAGAGGGTGCCCCCAACAAGAAGCCTTATCTTAGAGACTATCTAACACTCTAGTGTATTACTAACATCTATCACCGATTCACCATTCATTGGCAGTGGACGTTAGAACAAATTATTGTAGCCTACGTCTCAACCCTCATACATCCAATGAAATTCAAGCGAGATAGATCAGGAGACCATGCAATTTGATGATACTCTTCAAAAAACTGAATTATCATGGAACTTGTCAATTTTCATCAAGATATATATTTAGCCCACCATCTGGGGTCGCTAACCTTATTCCTGGCATTTCATTGAACAGCCACTAGGCCCTTCAGCAATTGATATTAAATTTGTTCAAGGACATAATCTTTTATGTTATTATGTACATTAATCAATTTTTAGTTTCTTGTTTCTGGTCTCTAAAGATGATCATGTGGTCTTTTCCATTTAATGCCTATATAAATAAAGTATTATGATAAACTTTTACAGTGGTCTTATGCACCTTTGGCTACTAACACTAATCAACCTTTCCTTCTTTGTTCCTTTTTTAAGCAGGCTTTCCTCAGATGTATAGCATATCTACTAAATGTGCATGCTTACCATGTGGAATATAAGGGAAATAAATAGGAGAGAAATTAAGGGTAGTTTGTTTTATCCATAGACAAGAATGACATGGAAATGGAAATAGTGCCCACAAAACCAACCAATTTAGTAGAGATAATAATTTTACCTGACCCATAAGACAGCAAGTATATGCAAGTAGTATGGATGCAACTAACCCAGCAAGAGTTCCTTCGATACTAACAGCTCCTTCTGTTCCCCTGGGAACTACTGAAAGGTTTGTGATAAGGTACCTGATTGCAATTGACCAAATTTTATTGCCAATAACATAGGGAGTCTCAAATAAAAGTCATTATTGCTACTCTTCACCAAAGCATCAAACATAATGAATTTATTCTCCAACTCGTATCTATTTAAGAGAATGCACTTTGCCAAACCATCCCAAAAGAGGAACTTCTGCAATTAAACTGTAGAATGATATTATTTCTAGTGTTACAAACTTGGGCTCTTTGTTGGACTATTCAGTAATAAGATCGTTGAAGATTCTCTACTAATGACGATTCTTTTGCATTTTTTTCATGCCATACTATTTAACTTTATACCAGAACAAGTTTATGTGTACAAATCCAACTAATTACTACATGGTTTTAGAAGATCCAACATC
Source organism: Pinus tabuliformis (assembly GCA_031772625.1). NCBI lineage: Eukaryota > Viridiplantae > Streptophyta > Pinopsida > Pinales > Pinaceae > Pinus > Pinus tabuliformis. The sequence goes on along the minus strand of CM062815.1, from coordinate 681,450,705 downwards.
CTATTAGATTCTAATAAACTTTCTGGGTAGATCAGAATATTTGTAATAAATATGTAGGTTCTATGGATAGAATACTAAAAAAACAAAAGTACGTCAGCAAGATAACCATATGAAGTAGTATGATTCTTAAGCATCAAATAATGTGATGTGCAATTGTTAACGCATTAGACATGGAAATTCCTAGTGTATCACCATATGAAGCAGTAGCATTCGTAAGCAGGAAAACATCAGATGCATAATTGTTCAAGCAATGGACATGAAAACTCCCGGTGAATGAACAAACATTAGGAGTTTGCTACAAACTGTCTAAGAGAAGCCAGTGGACATATAAGTGTTGAAATTCCTAAGTATTACCCATTAGAAATTTTATCTGTATTCTCTCGTTTATTTCGCCTATTTGTTTAATTACTAACAAGTTATTTAACCATATAAATACTGAAATAAAAACAATACAGTCTCAACCATCTACAGATCAACAGTTGAAAGAAATAGTCAAGCACACAAGGGACACCGTTATTTTTGGACAATCGTCCCCGAAAAAATCCAACTTGGGAAAATCGATGCAGCAGTTCTGAGGGTTTTATTATTAAGCATCTTTTCTTGATTACACTGAGTGCCAAACTGACTCACCCGGCAGAGATAAATAATTTGGCAATAATACCTCTCATCGGAAGCAGATATTCTGAAAGTCTGCGCAACGAAACCCTCTCCAGCACAATCTGAAGCACTGCGTCAGCCCTCCTGGCCTCTGCATCAGCCCTCTGAGGCTCTATGTAACCTCTCTGGCCCTCTGTGTCACTTACGCAGCCTCTGCGTGGGTGATGCAGGGCCTTTTGGCCTCTGCGCAGTCACTGTTGGCCTCTGCGTGGCTCCCTCTAGCACTGCATCTGCCTCTCTACCTCTGCGCTGATCTTCCGACACTATCTCTACCTCTCTCCCTCGTACTCACTGCCCCTCGCTGCAACTCTGATCACTGGTTCGATTTCTCTTAGCAAACCCCGCTGTAGAAAATCGAACTAACTGATCACTCTGGTGTAACTCCAACTAACCCTCATGCCTCCTCTTATACTTTTTCTGTTGAGTCTTCAAAGGTCAAAATTACATCTCTAATCAACGGCTAAGATTAAATTTGGCTTGATCCATGTCCTATAGAACATTCTAACCCAGTTTTATATTAATACCCATTAATATTTTTATTTTCCTAAGTTTAGACTTAGGAACCCATTAAAAATATTAATTATTTTAATATCTCCTTCACCGAGCAAAATTTCCCCAAACCATTTCTAGGTCTTGGAAATCTCATGTGCTTTAGCCTCTCCACCAATTTTCATGGCTAGAGTACATCCGTTACTACCTCAAATCAACAATAAGAGAGTTCCTAGAAAATGTATACCCAAATGAGAAAAGGCAGTTTGTCCTAAAAACAGAAGAAACTGAGGAAAACCACAAAGCATAAATCTGAATGTGAAGAAACCCACGGGGGGCAGCTCAATTTGCGATCGTCGTGTTCTTAAATATTATGTAAACTATAAGATTCAAGGTTCAAATACCCCATGGGTCAAGCTAACCAAAAAAAACAAAATTTCTGAATATGAAGAAAAAATGTTCAAAACAGAAACATTTTATGTTCAGTTTCTCAAGGTTAATGGACCCTACCATCTCAAATCTTGGTTCATCCAACCATGGCCTTCAGCCAAGATCAGGTTGAGGATGGAAACCATCACTAAAAAGTTGTCAGTTCATGACTTCTAGTTGCTAGATATCAAACGTCACCACTAAATCATAACAGAATATTTATATGATGATCATATTATTATATGCAGTTTCGAAAAGATTTAAGTTAATAATAAACAAGACACATTTATTAAAAATGACTTATTGAATAGTTGCCAATTGTCCCTTGGCAATTCATCTCCCAGGAGACCCTTCGTGTTGATGTCATTTATGATATACAAAAGAATAGTAAACATATTGGAATATAACATAATCAGGCTTTGGCTCTGTTTTCTGCAATTGTGATCTGCTTGTATTTTCTGATTGTAAATTTCTTTATGGTATCAAAGCCTCATTGTAGACATCCGGGAGGGTTATCTCATAGATGAGAGGCACGGGGAACAAGTACAGTCATGTGGATACAGACAGCTGTGATGAAACATCATGGAACGCAGATTGAATGAAAAGCTAAACGTAAATGTAAGAAGGTCAATGTGAGAAGACATCACAAGGAAGGTCAGTGTTTGACTGCAGCACAGGACAGCAGATGCGGGAAACAGCAGATCATCATGGATTCATCATGGCATGCACAGGACCATAACTTAGTTTGACTCCTTTTCATTAGTGAATGCATTTCTCACCCTTCTCATAGCGATGAATGTGGCACTGATGGGTTATTTGTGTGTCAGTTCCTTTTATGTGAGATCAATAGCCATTTTTATTATGGTGGATTAATCCATTCTTGCAGTGGCTTCAGTGACGAGTCCTGCAGATTTTTAGGCCAACTAAATCTATCTATACATTATCTTTCTGATAGTACTTATTATACTACCATGACTCTCCGCTGAGAACTTCAATTATACAAAGGTTGGTGCTGGGACTGTTTTCTGTGTTATTGTGGAGCAGAACTTTCTGTTAGTTTTTATTCTTTTCATGATCTATGCAGCATAAATTGCCAGTCTTCAACAGAACTAATGGGGTCTCTCTTTTCCTGGATCTACCTAGACCAAGCCTGGGCTCTGATACCACTACTATGACCTAGCTGGTTCATTCAATCAAATATCCAAAACAAAGAGGGCAGCAATGAGAAATCCATTAAGGATAAAAGATGATAATTGTTTAATATTGGAATGAGATGGTGATATACAATACAACGGTGAGTTGCATAAATAGAAGTTGAAGGGATAGGTAATGTAAAGAGTTGTGACTGTTTGAAAGAGGCACCTATTAATTAACTAGGTCTAATTATGTCAATTATGTTCATAATAGATATAGTGCACCTCAGTGTTATGACACAAGGGTTTCCCTGGTTAAAGGAGGCTGACTCAAAGGATGGGCCCTTTCTGGAGCGCATGTGGTTATTGGCTGGCCACGCATGGTTGTACTCTAATCATTCTGACAAAGTAAAAATGGTTCAACATCTTTTGTGTGATTGCAATGTCACTAAAACCTTTTGGGATGAGGTCATTGATAACTACTCTGTTGGTTTTTGTAGCATCAGATGTGTTCTAGCCACAAAACTTTGTGGAGAGGCTAGAATACATGTATTCTCCAAAACCCAAAAATCATTTCTGGAAATTCCACCTAGAGACGACTTAATTAAAATAATTAATCTTTTTCTTAATGGGACCGAAGTCCAAACTTAAGAAAACTGATTAATTAAAGGGTATTAATTAAGTCATGGTGAAAATCTTCTAGAAGAAGACATGAATCGAATTCTAATTAATCTTAGCCATCGATTATGTTTTAATCTTGGTTGTTGAAGCCTCAACGAGAGATTATAAGAATAAATTCAATGGGGGTTGGAGAGCACACTTGAGAGACAAGGAATTCAATTTTTCTGGGAAATCAAACTCCAGAGTAGCAACAATCAGTTGTCAGAGGTGATTCAGTGAAATCGAAGCAGTGAGAGAGGGGCATGGATAGTAAGGCCGGAAGGAAGTTTCTCAAGTCCGATGAGTGCATAGCAGAGAGGCAGTGAGTACCACGGAGAGGCAGCACAAAGCTTCTGAGGGAGATTTGTACTTTGCTAAGGAGAAGTCGAAATTCAATGCCAAAAGTCGGAGTGGGAGCCCGGAGGCCAAGAGGATTGATTTTTCATATAGCATCTGATTAGTTAGCGAGAGAGGCGCTGGTCCGAGTTGTGGGACGCAGATCTGCGTACGTTGACACAGAGGTAGCAAGGGGCAGCTCATCTTGAGCCAAGGTCAGTGTCGGATCACTGATGGGAGTGAAATTTTTCTCACTAGATCTCATGTCAACTCAAAAACCAGATTCGTTGATTTTTTGCCAAGTGTCTGAATCTTGCGAATCGGATTCGATTCGCCCTAATTCGAGTCTGAATTTCATGACACAACGTGTCCGAATGGGACACGATTGAATCTGGATCGTGTCCCGTTCGGACACATCGTGTCACAAAATCCGAACACGAATCCAGCAATTTCTAATCTTCTTTACCACTTGTTTCATTCCTATTGCAAAAAGTGAGTTGTGGGTTTGTTGTTAGAAGTCTGGAGCAAAGAGCCAAGGGTTTGGAGCATTTTCAAAGAGATTCAAGCAACAGGTAAGTGCATTTCCTCTCTATTTTTTTGCATTTGTATTACCACAGTTTGTATATGCATTTCTTTTACAAATTTGTGCATGTTTTGTTTATTTTCTTTACAATATTCATGGCTCAATCAAGCGCAGCATGTAAGGGGCAAAGGAAGGGAAAGAATGTCCCCATTGGAAATGCCCCTCCTCCCCCAATATCATCAGAGTCTGCTGCAAGTAATGTTAAGGGAAGACTTCCTCCTAGAGGTAACATTGAGAAATATCCCTTGTGGAAATATGTCACAAGAGAGGTGGGCCAAGCAGCAAGGGGAAGGGAGGAGGCAATGTGAATTGGAGATGCAACTTTTGCCACAATACTTTCACAAGCACATATTTTCGTGTGAAAGGCCATTTGTTGGCTTTACCAGGTTGTGGAGTTGGAGCTTGTACACAAGTTCCTTTACAAAAGAGGAAAGAAATGGAAAAAGAGTTCACTGTTGGTATGGCAAATGTGGCTGCAAAAGAAAAAAAAAAAAACAAAAAACAAAAATAATGACCCCCTTCCATTTTTTAGGGAAGGCACCACCAAATTTCCATTTGAGAGTTCTATTGGGGGACAAATAGCAAAAAGAAAGGTAATTTCACTTGGTCCAATGGATAAGATTTTTCAAAAAGAGAAACGGGAAGAGCTTGATCTCGCCATTGCCTTTTTTTTCTATCAGAATTTCATATCCTTTAATGTTGCACGCTCAACTCTATTTATTGAGATGTGTCGAGCTCTAAATCACGGGTCTCCATCATGGTATGTGCCTCCTGGTTCAGAGAAGCTTAGAACCATGTTGTTGACGAAGACAAAAAAAGAGGTGCAAAAAATGCTTGAGCCTATTAAAGCATCATGGCCAACATCTGGGGTTAGCATTGTTTCTGATGGATGGACAGATCCAGCATGACACCCACTCATCAACTTCATAGTGTCTTCCTTGAATGGTCCAGTTTTCTTGAAAGCAATGGATACACTTGGAGAATACAAGGATGCACAATTTATGGGTGAGTTGTTTATTAAAGTTATTGAAGATGTAGGTGTTGATTCTTTTGTGCAAATCATTACAGATAATGCACCTGTTTGCGAGGTTGTTGGCATGATTGTGGAAGCTAAATATCCACAAGTTTTTTGGACATCTTGCATTGTTCATTCATTGAACTTAGCACTGAAATCCATTGCTTTTGATATGCTTTGGATTGGTAACATTATTGACGATGCACGACATATCCGTAACTTTCTGCAAAATCATACAAATGCCCTCACTATCTACAAGGAGTAGAGCGATCTATCATTGTTTAAGATTGATGATACACGGTTTGCCTCTTCATTCATCATGTTGAAGAGGTTGAGGGAGATCAAGACTGCTCTTGGGGCCATGGTTATTTCTGAGTTTTGGTCTTTTTGGAGAAAGATAGATCGACTAGCCTCTAAAAGAGTGAAGGACACATTGCTAGATAATGCTTGGTGGGAGAGGATAGATCTAATTATTCAGATCATGGACCCTATCATTTCTTTGCTTTGATTTGCAGACACAGACAAACCCATCCTAGGAGAGGTTTATGAGGGATGGGTTTCCATGATTGAGTCTGTGAGGAGCATTATTCTACAAAGTGAATGCCCCGAGTATGAGACATCACCAAAGGCCTTCTATGGTACCATACAAGATATTCTTGTCAACATATGGGACAAGAATTGCACACCTTTACATTGTTTGGCTCACTCATTGAACCCAAAACACTACAACTATGAGTGGCTAAATGGTGGACCTTCCTGCAGATTCCCTCCTCACATGGATGGTGAAATCTCACAAGGAGGAAAGATGCATTTCAGGCGGGTTTTTCAGGATAGAGCATTGCTTGATGAGGTGGAGGATGCCTTTGTAGAGTTTTCCACTAGCACTAGTCATGGGGCAACAAGCCCTCCTCTTCAGCAGTTAGCCATGAGGCTCCTCTCTCAAGTGACTTCATCCTCTTGTTGTGAGAGGAATTGGAGCACATATGGGAATTTGTATAGTGTGAAGAAGAGCGGGCTTGAGCAGTCCAGGGCAGAGACAATGGTGTATGTGCACACCAACCTTCGTCTTATTTACAAGCAGAGGGAAGTGTGGTTGAAGGGAAAGACAAAGATGTGGGATGTCTTTCCTGATGATATGGGTCTGAACAACACTGTTGAGTTGGCATTGGCCAACATGGATCTCAATGATCCAGTGCTAGAGCCTGTTAGATTTGATGACGGTGATACTGTAGAGGGGTCATCCTCCAAACCAGCAGATGCAGAGGCAACTATGGATACAAGGGAGGAGGAGGATGCAGAGGAGAGCAGTGGTGACCATGATGATGAGGACAAAAGATGTTGATTTTGATGATGACTATAAGGATTGATGACTCTTGAGTCATTGGCTACCTACTACCTTGAGGATTGTATACCTATAGTTGTTTTGTATTTTCTATTTCTATTTTCCATTGGCATTGCACTACCTATGTAACACATTTTGATTTTGATGACTTAATGAGAAAACTACAGCTGTCAGTGTCTTTATCTTACTATCTTTTCTTTCTCCTATTGGATCATTGATGAATTGAATATGTATTATGATTTATCATTTATGAGTTTAGAATTTATGATTCATTGATTTATCATTTATGTGACATGTATTTGAATTTTAAATGTACTATGCATGTTGTAACGTTACTAACTTACTTTGTAAATAGTAAAACTTACATCTAGATGATGGTCTATGTTTGAAATCAATGAATTTGTATCATTAATGAGAATTTGTGTAAGAAATATCGAATTTTTAATATATATATATATAACGTGTCCTGTTCCAGGGGGTCAACGTGTCTGAATCCGACACTCAAATCCCTGTATCCTACGAATCCCGAATCCCCGTGTCAGGTTACTTAGCCTGCCAGTTATTTCTCTGTATGGAAAGCTAGATTTGAGCTTCCATAGATTTGTACTTGGATTTACTACTACATAATAAATAAAACCCTCAGTTGTTGCACCGATTTTCCCAAGTTGGGTTTTTCCGGGGACATTGATCCAAAAATAACAGTGTTATTTATGTGTATGTGATTCTATTCTTCTAGCATTATTTTTCTTCCGCAGTATTGTATTTGTGAAGGCTGCAATGTATTAGTTTCGATATTTACCGTAGAATGCAGTAAATAATTTGTTCAAGTTATTTAACAAATAGAAGAAACTTAATCAATTGTTGCAGTAGGATTCGAGGTTTCTGAATTTTCACATGGTATCAGAGCACAGATCGTAAGTCGAAGAGCTCAGTAGCAAAAGCGAAGATAATTTTGAATCTATGCAGAGGCAGTGGCTCGAAACCCTCTAGAGGTAGCGTAGTCCTTGGCCACATGGGTTAGTTTTTGAGGAAAGATCTATTTCTCTGAGAGAGTCGACGGAGAAATTAGATTTTCCAGATCAAAGAGTACCAGAGGCAGAGGGAGCGGAAATATTTCCCTTGCAGAGCAGATCTTCAACTATGACGCAGTTATTTTGCAGCAGTTTGCTAGTGCAAAATAGGGTCAGGAGGAAGAAAGAGCACACACTGAGGGAATTCTTTCCTCAGGGAACTTCTAGCCTAGAAGTTCAATTTTTCCTAGCAAAGCAGCAGTAGTTGTGAGAATATTTTCCCACTCCAGCAGGGAGTGCTTAGAGCCAGTCAACAGTTGCGCATAGGAGAAGAGCTCAGTAGCAAAAGCGAAGAGAATTTTGAATCTATGCAGAGGCAGTGGTTCGAAACCATCTAGAAGCAGTGTAGTCCTTGGCCAGGTGGGTCGGTTTTTGAGGAAAGATCTATTTCTCTGAAAGAATCGACAGAGAAATTAGATTTTCCAGATCAAAGAGTACCAGAGGCAAAGGGAGCGGAAATATTTTCCTTGCGGAGCAGATCTTCAACTATGACGCACTCATTTTGCAGCAGTTTGCTAGTGCAAAATAGCGTCAGGAGGAAGAAAGAGCACACACTGAGGGAATTCTTTCCTCGAGGAACTTCTAGCCCAGAAGTTTGATTTTTCCTAGCAAAGCAGTAGTAGTTGTGAGAAGATTTTCCCACTCCAGCAGGGAGTGCTTAGAGCTAGTCAACAGTCACGCATAGGAGAAGAGGAGGAATTTGACTTTTTTTTTAAATGGCTACAGATGGGAAGGAGCCAAAGTGACAGATGCAGTAGTTAGCAACCGTCAGATAATGAGCAACGCAAAGCAGAGTTGGCAGGAGTGTAGTTGGCACAACACAAAGTCAGCAGTAGCGTAGAGGCTTCAATGACAGCGCTAGCAGCAGTCAAGACTCAGGGGACAGAAGCATCATACATCACAGTTGGTTCAGTATTTTGGATGAATTTTTGTTGCAGTTGTTGCAATTGCAGCAATAGCAGATGGAGAGGGAGTTGTAGTGCAGATGCAGTGTTGGCAGCAGTACAGCAGGGCCAACAGTAGTACAGATGCAGTGTTTATCAGAGTTGCGCAATAGTTGGTGGGCAACAGCAGCTAAACATCAGCAGCGTAATAAGAGATCATGCAGAGACAAGGTGTTGCTTTAGTGGGTTGCAGCGCTAGAACACATTCCTCGCTAAGAGGGAGTGTTGGTTTTTGTAGCATCGGATGTGTTCTAGCCACGAAACTTTGTGGAGAGACTAGAATACATGTATTTTCCAAAACCCATAAATCATTTCTGGAATTCCACCTAGAGATGACTTAATTAAAATAATTAATCTTTTTTTAATGGAACCTAAGTCCAAACTTAGGAAAATTGATTAATTAAAGGGTATTAATTAAGTCATGGTAAGAATCTTCTAGAAGAAGACATGGATCGAGTTCTAGTTAATCTTAGCCATGGATTATGTTTTAATCTTGGCTATTGAAACCTCAAAGAGAGATTATAAGAATAAATTCAATGGGGGTTGGAGAACACACTTGAGAGACAAGGAATTCGATTTTGCTGGGAAATCAAACTCCAAAATAGCAGCAGTGAGTTGTCAGAGGTGATTCAGTGAAGTCGAAGCAATGAGAGAGGGGCAGGGATAGTAAGGCCGGAAGGAAGTTTCTCCAATCCGGTGAGTGCATAGCAGAGAGGCATTGAGTGCCACAGAGAGGCAGCGCAGAGCTTCAGAGGGAGATCTGTATTTTGCTGAGGAGAAGTCGAAATTCAGTGCCAAAAGCTGGAGTGGGAGCCCAGAGGCTAGGAGGATCGATTTTCCAAATAGCAATTGATCAGTTAGCGAGAGAGACGTTGGTCCGCGTTCTGGGACACAGATCTGTGTAAGTTGACGCAGAGGCAGCAAGGGGCATCTCATCTTGAGCCAAGGTCAGTGTCGGATCACCAATGGGAATGAGATTTTTCTCACTAGATCTCCTGTCAACTATTTCTCTGTATGGAAACCTAGATTTGAGCTTCCATAGATTTGTACTCAAATTTACTACTGCATAATAAATAAAACCCTCAACTGTTGCACCGATTTTCCCAAGTTGGGTTTTTCGGGGGACATTGGTCCAAAAATAACAGTGTTATTTATGTGTGTGTAATTCTATTCTTCCAGCATTATTTTTCTTCTGCAGTATTGTATTTGTGCAATGTGAAGGCTGCAGTGTATTAGCTTTGATATTTACCATAGAATGCAGTAAATAATTTGTTCAAGTTACTTAAAAAATAGAAAAAACTTGATTAGCTGTTGCAATAGGATTCGGGGTTTCCAAATTTTCACATACTAGTCTACAGCCTGGTGGACTAGCTCAAGTGGTTAAGTGCTTTGAGCTTCGTGTAGAAGGGCTCAGGATCAATCCCCTATGTTGGCTGCCTCTATTGCATACCTTACTCAATGTCCCTATTGGGTCAGACACCATAATCACCATTCATAGACCATAGTAGCACACACTCAAGAAGTAGAGTGAATTATGGAGCTATTGAAGACATGAAGCCCTAGGAGCAGTGCACAAGCAGATGACTTGTTCAACATGGCTACCAAGAGGCATGCAAGAGCAACATATCAATCAAGCATGCATCCCAAGGGGCAGAATGGCAACAAGAGGAGAAAAAGCATATCCCAAGGCCAGCACATGTAAACAAAAGGACAAATTTCAGATAGAATTGCAAATAGAATGAGGTAGGCACAGAAGCAGAAAACATGCCTCTAAGCAGGTCGATCTGAACAGTTTTCAAGGCATCAATTTGTGCACATATTTCGACATGGCAGACACACATCCCAAGGAAAGCCAACAAACCCAAAAATAAATTGAAGTAATCCATTCACATAATTCAAAGCACTTCTGGCAAAGAATTCAAGGTAATTTGTGCACATTGTTTTATATATTTTCAGCACATACTTTTTTCAAGACATTTGGATACAATTCAAGATATTTCATGGACATAAATCAGGAAGCAGACCCTTGCAAGTTGCAACATAGAAACTTTGCACAGAATATGAAGATGCCTACAATAAACATTTATAGATGGTAATACAATTAGGAGGCAGCTGAATTTATAAATTCTAGGTGGAAGAAAAATTCACAATTCCAGTTAAGTATTTTATTTTTATGTGAAAGATTTTCAATGCTTCGCAATTTTTCCTTTAATGTATAATATCAATATTCTAACCAATTTTATGCTTGAGCCCAATCAAAAAAAATTCAATGAGTATAATTTTAACACATGGAAGTAGCAGATGATTACTCTTCTCCAGCACAGGTGCCTACTGGAAGCAGTGACCAGAAAAGTTATAAGAGAACCAAATAAGAAGTAAGAATATAACATGAAGTACCAATAGGCAAAGCAGTCATAGAACAAGATGAATGTGACTACAAAAACAGAGAAGCAGCAATCTCATTACGATGTCATCAGCTGAAAAGATGCTCCCTGTTACCCCTTCACAAATAGTGGTAACTAGAGGAGAAATTTTCTCTTATGATCCCAATCACAGACAGCAGTTCCACAGTTGACACCCATGTTTCTCCACAGACAGTTGCCCAAAGATGCTTCCCACACCATGCTCAACTCACTCATTTGATGATTTTTGTGCCCGACACACACGAGGTACAATTGTTCATTGCTTCATATTAAGTGTTAATGGCATATGTATTTGGCATAAAAGTAGTAACCATGGGTTGAAATTGGATAATGGATCATGGTACTTTGAATTTGTTTCTTGTCTTATTTCACCTTGGTCGTCATCATCATCTCGTAGTCAAATGTTGTCACTCGAGGGTAGAGGGGTACTAGTACTACTAGAGGACTTTGACAGGGGTGATTTGTCCATGTCCTAATCCATATGTAGCATGCTCCATCTTTACCATCTCTGTTTCCCTTCCTTTTGGGTCGGTTGTTACACATCACACATATAGGTTCATGCTTCATAATCCCATGAGAAGAAGGAGCTTGAATGCTCAAGGTTGATGTAGCTTTATAAGAAAAGGAAAGAGCAAGATATAATGTTCAAAATGTAAAATAAATCAACTTTCAAGGGATATGAATGATAAGTCAAAAGCCCAAGATAAAGCTTGAGCTCTACCCCCTCGCTATAAGTCCTATGAAATGAAACACATACCTAAAAGAGATTAAATCAGTGTTGCGGGGGAGCGCCCCCCCCCCCTCGAACCCGCTCCCGAAGCGCGCTCCGGGCGGGAGCGGCTCGGGAGCGCGCTCCCAAAATCGCTCCCGGACGGGAGCGATTTTCGGGAGCGCGCTCCCGTAAAAAAATTTGCGCTCCCTGGTCTGTGAGGGAGCGCTTCAGGGAGCGATCGCTCCCGCGCTCCCGGAGCGTCTTTTAATGCCCGGGAGCGATCGGGGAGCGATCGCTCCCTGATCGCTCCCGGGCATTAAAAGACGCTCCGGGAGCGATTTTTAACGGACCGGGAGCGGTCCGGCGGAAAAAAAAAAATCCGCCGGACCCGAAAATTAAAAAAAAATTAGAAATTTTTTTTTGTTTATAAGCCCAATGGGCCAAAAAAAAATCATTTCAACTTCATTGAGCTTGAGAGTGAGAGCTGAGCAAGAGCAAAGGAGCAAGGAGCAAGAGCTGAGGAGCAAGGAGCCAGAGCTGAGGAGCGAGGAGCAAGTGCCAAGGAGCGAGGAGCAAGCCTGCAGAGGTAAGTAACTTAATCATTTAGTTAGTTTAGCTGGTTAGGTAGTTAATTTGGTTAGTTTAATTTACCTGTTTGAGTTTAAAGCTCATTAATTTAAATTAAATTAATAAATTAAATGAATTAATCCCAATAAACTAAATTAATTTGCAGATTCAAGACTCAAACCCTACAAACATCAAACACCATGGACCTGGGGATATTTATTGGCATTTTCCTCTTCCTGGTCCCTTTTATGGTTATTATGGTGGTGGAGAGTAGGAAACGGAGGGGGCCTCAAACTAAAGAGGTGGATGAAGAAGCCGGAGGAAGTCAAATGGGTGAAAACCCCAGTGAGGAGGAGGTTGAGGAAGGTGAACATGAGGGTCAAAAAACTAAACAAGACCAAACTCCATTGTGGAAATATGTTCACAGGGCTGAAACAGGGAGAGGGGGTGGAACCACTAAATTTCATTGCCCCCATTGCAACACTGACTACACAGGCTCATACACATGTGCTAGAAGACACCTCTGCGGGAAAAGGCCATGGGATGGAGAGAAACAAATAGGAATCAAAACTTGTGACAAGGTGTCAACAGCAGATAGAGCCAAATACATAAAGGAAGAGGAGGACGCCCAATACAGAACAAAAAGATCAAGGGGTTTCTTTGAACCAATCTCACCATCACAAAGAACTCCTTCAGCATCCTCCCAAGGCAGTGGATATGGACATGGAGGCACAGGGTCATCATCTTTAAGGCGTAGAACCATATCAGATTTCCTTGATGAGGGGTGTAGGAATGATGTGGATTCAAAAGTTTACAGGTTCCTCTATGCATGTGGGATACCATTCAATGTTCTACGCTCACCTTATTGGCACGAAATGGTTTCTGCCATAAATGATGCCCCTAAAGGATACAAGAGCCCTGGGTATGACAAGGCAAGAACTGTTGGCCTTGATCATGAAAAAGCAAAAATATCACAGTCTTTGAATAAAATGACAAGTTCTTGGACTGACAATGGGGTGTCCATTGTATCTGATGGATGGACAAATGTAAAAGGCAAGCCATTGATAAGTGTTCTTGCTGTGTCCCGAAGTGGTCCCATCTTTCTAGCTGCACATGATTACTCAGACAAGTTCAAGACCGCTATCAACATTGCAGAAGCATTGCTTGAAACAATTGAGCGTATTGGCCCATACAATTTCATCCAAGTCATCACTGATAATGCTCCTAATTGTAAGGCAGCGGGAGCAATTATTGAGGATAAATACCCGAACATATTTTGGTCTGGATGTTTGGTTCACACATTGAACCTTCTGTTGCATGATATTGTCAAAAACAAAAATGAACAATACCAATGGATTGGTGATTTGTACAAGAAAGGAAAAAAAATGATAAAATTTATTACAAATCATAGCAATACCCATGGCCTTTTCCGCAGTCACTCGAGATTGGAGTTGCTGAAGATTGCGAGGACTAGATTTGGTAGCTATTACCTCACCTTCAGGCGCCTTTTGAAGGTAAGAGAGGCATTAGCTAGCATGGTATCAAGTCCACATTGGCAGGTGTTAAAGGAAAGGGCTACAAATGTAGCTGACATGGCAGGTTTTGAAACGATGGAGGAGGCCGCTCTTGATGGGCAGTTTTGGACAACTGTGAGACAGGTATTGGATTTCACCAAGCCAATTTATAACATGATTCGGTTTGCAGATACAGACAAACCAGTGATTGGCGAGGTGTATGAGCAAATGGATACCATGTTGGGGGAAATAAAAGACATTGTTCATAATAAAGATCCCAACTTGTACAAACTGATTCATGATTGTGTGTGTGAATGGTGGAATAGGCTTAACCTTCCACTACATTGCTTGGCGTATATCCTTACGCCAAAATACTACTCAGAATCTTGGTTGGGCAAACCTGCAGCAGGGGGTGGTGTTAGGACCAAACCCCATTTAGATCAAGAGGTAACTAGAGGATATCTGGAAGCATTAGAAAAGTTGGTGCCTGACAGGGAGGAATGTGCAGTTGTGCGCCTTGAAATAGGCAGATACTTCAGTGGCAGTGGTTTGTATGGTAACTTCCATGCAATGGACGACAAAGATAAATTTGATTCTCTCACATGGTGGGAAACATATGGCGGCCACGGACTTTTGCCAAAATTGGCAAAAAAAGTTCTTTCACAGGTTGTAAATTCTTCTTCTGCAGAGAGGTGTTGGAGCACCTACAGTTATATACATAATGTGAAAAGAAACAGGCTCAACGAAAACCGAGCAGAAAGCTTGGTTTATGTGCACTACAATTTGAGGTTGTTGAGCCATTACTGTGATCGGGCTAATGAAGATCCCACATATAAAATTTGGGACAATCACCCTGAGGACGACAATTTGGAGGATGGCATTGTACATATGGAAGAACTAGAAGAGGAGCTTGTACGGGATGAACATGAAGCAGCTGCAGCAGCCATGCCACCTCCACCTCCACCATCCAGTAGCAGTTCTCGGGGCCCGAGTCTTGTTCCATTGCTGTCGCCACCTCCATCGACACCCTCGCGTGGAGGCTCTAGTTCTGGTCGTCGGTCTGTGCGGGAGACTCCTAGAAGACCACCACGACCTACTTATACTCCTGGGGACTCTCGTGGCAAGGGCCACTTGTAGATTTACAGTTTACTTGTCTTTTTTAGTTTCTATTAGACTTTAGTTTTCATAACTGTTGAGTTTTGAGTCCTTGACTCTTGACTCTTGACTCTTTCATATCATTATGACATTATGATATTTTTTGTAAACATTATATCACTGTGACAATGAAAATTTGAAGTTTGAAGTTGGGCCTTGGCAATTATAACTCATTGGTAATGATTGTGAATTATGAATATGATGCTTTGTGAAAGACTAAAGTTGTTTCATTTCATCTCATTATTCATGTTTCATTTTATAAATTTTTAACATTTCATATCATGTTAACAGTTAGAAGTTAGGACTTAGAAATATCTTCGATATTACTTCTTGTAATGGTTAAACTTGGCTTACAAGTACAACTTGTTACTTTGGTGATCAATGATGATAAATGTTATTGAATTTTCAATTCTGAAAGCTTTCAACTTCAATGTATCAACTTCATGTTATGTTGCAGTTGTAATATGTATTTTACTAACTTGTGGACATGGTTGATGACGATTATAATTTCTAGATGATTGATGTGATATATGGTTCAATGATCAATTTATGTTTTTTTATGTTTTTTATGTCTATTTCATCATTCTACATGTTTTTGTTGACATATATGTATCAAAAATTAAAAAATATAAAAAATATATATATTTTTAAAAAATCGCTCCCCGATTCGCTCCCAAACCGGGAGCTTCTGAAAATGGTCGCTCCCGCTCCCGCTCCCGCTCCCAAGTAACATTGGATTAAATAAAATTACCCCAAACCCCCATGCAAGAAAAGAGGACTTTGTGAAATGAAGTAAAAGAAAAGCAAATACAAGAAAAAGGCAAGAAAGGGATAGTAAGATAGTGCCGAGTAAAAGGGTAACTCATTGCAAAAACGCTCCCTCAACAAAGACGCTTGAGTGGAAGAATATCTTACATACCTCACATGACTATGTAACACCACTCATGAAGTTAAACCCCAAACAATTCCATTTCTCATTACACATACTCCTTGATGGGTTTCTTGGGAAATACTATTCTTCTTGGGTAGCACATCTAATAGGGGTTGATGATCCTCCCATACCTAAACTTGGAAAATTGCATGAATTCCATAAGTTATTGTGAAGTTGAAGATGATGATTAATGTGATTTACATATGACATGACTCACTTTCTATTTTGCATTCACTTGTGTACATGCCCCAGATTGATGGTCACATTTGGCCACTTTTAACCCCTACTTGGACGATGTTTTTGCATGGATATGAGCTTTGAGTCCTTTGGATGACATTGAGAAGCTACTTACATTTTTGATAGAAGTTGTCCTACCTTTTGAGAGGTCATTCCACTTCCTTTAGAGGATGTTGGGCATTTCAATGAAATTACACTCTTGATGAAATGTCTTAGCACCCTCTTGGAGATGACATGGCACCTTTGGATGAGATGTTCTACCCTTTTTGAGATGATATGTCACTTGAGGCATGAAATGTTGCACCCTTTCAAGGGGATGTTTCATACAGAAGCCCTTACAATTTTTGAGTGAACCATCCACTCTTGGAGATCATTTATGCCACACATGTGGCCATTATTTGTATTTATTTCACCTTGAAAGCATCAATGATGGTCTTCAAAGGCCTATCCACTCTTGTATCATTGATATTTTATGTATTGTGACCTTATATCTAGAGTTTATAAGCGATAAAGGCATTATTTATGTTCACAGGGCTTTTGCTAGAGGAATATTATTATTTTAATGAGAAGGGTAATCAATCTCTCATATAAATAAGAGCAGCACTTATCATTTGTAAATAATTGCTACTTGTGGAGAAACGTCACTACTTGTCTGCTAATTCTCTTTTCTAAAAAGTTATGGATGGCTAGTTAGAGCAACTTCTTGAGGAGATAGTCATGTCAATGGTTTTATCTCTAATGTCCAATGCTAGGGATTTGAACATTGAAATATTTTTAAATGGTCTTGTGGATTTTATTTATTAATGAATGCTAGTGTAATTGCACTTTCCTAGTGGTGGTAGTGCATTCTCTTTTTGTTCTTTAAACATATCTCTATTTTCAATGCTCTTGGAAAGTTACTAGTGGAGTACCATCCCTTGAATCATCTTGAAGTTATTAATAAGGTACTAGACGAATTTAAGCCCCTATGGTTAGCTCAATTGGTCAAGTTCATGTTGCTAAAAGCACCTCACTAATGGGAGGTCACAAGGTCAATTATCCTCGACGCCCTTAGGGTTAGGCTCTACTAATAAGCCAGCGAGAAGTGATCCATTCAGGTAGATCTACCCAGATATTTCCTTGGGAGAATAAAAAATCTAGATGAATTTCTAGCGTTTGTAGTGGACAACCCTAGATATTAGCCTAAATCTACTTGCATCTCCTCATTCAAGTCCTTAATTGACCCCATATGCTCAAAAATATATAGTAGGCACTAGTCTCCTTTCTTTCTTCAACCATATTTTATAAATTCAAATTTTGTTTTATGTTTTTCAGTTTTTGGGCAAATTAATGGGATTTTTTATTGCATTTAATTTTCAGCCATCAAAATCCCTAGCCACTTGGGGATTTCATGCATATTTTTGACCTAAAATGCTAAGTTTTCTTGCATATTTAACTTAAAATCCTAGGGTTTTCTCGCATGTTTAACCTAAAATCATTTTATTGCATAAAATATGCCTTGTTGATTTATATTGCCACATACTTAGGGCTAGACATCTTGTTTTAGTTGGCTGTTATATGCCTTCTAATTTTAAAATTTAAAAGTTAATCAAACCCTAGATTTATTCATTATTTTAATCTTATTTTCTACTAGCTTATAACTCAATTTGAGGGCTGAATTGTACTGCTGTTGTAACTTGTTTACTACTGTAATTTCCTACCTTTTATCCAAGTTTACAACAGCCATTGGTAGTTTTCAGCTTTGAGTGAATCAAGGAATTGTTACATGAGATTGCTGCTTGCTAAACACCCTAGGTCAGCCCTGAAATATCTTAAACCAAACCTGGAATTGACCTTCATTAGCCACCAAACCCTAACTCACTTGATATATCTCATTGATGGCATTTTGGGTAGCTATTTAGGAGGCCTTAGTCCTACTAGGAGTCCCAAGCCCTACTAGGGAAGCCTCCCTTGTGTTAGATTTACCCTTCACTAAAATAAGGGAAGTTGTTGCTAAGGTGACAATGGTAACACTTCCGATGTTCTACTAAATCTTGGCACCTTTTGAGGGCTTTGCACTAATGTGCTAGATTTTGAGATAACACTTGTTAGAATTTCTCAAACCCAGCACCCAGTATTCGGCTCCCAACAATTATTAACTGAATGAATACACAGCTAAGTTCATAACACAAAAAATATTTAGCGGAAGCAAAATTACTCGATCTAAATCACAACATACACAAACAGATTTCTTCCCAATCACCAATTCTTCATTAATAAATTAATCACAGAACTTACTTGGCCTCCCGTACCAGGGATAATGGCCCAATTGAGAAAATACAATACTCATAACCAACCTCACTGCACTCTCTTGGATCCAGCACACGCTCACAAAGAAGCCTCCCTCAATCTTGTGCTACAGTTGTGTCTTAGCGCCTCGCATTAGGCTCAATTTATAACTTTTCTTAGCTAAGATTGACAGCGAAAATTAGCTTATCAAGTTAACTGAAGATAAGTGACATTACTTTTGTTAACTATCCTATCTTTAGCTTTCTCTACTTTAACGCAAGTACAAGTCATAAATTTAGCTTGCCTTACATGCACATACACATCAACATGCGTACATTTCACTTGCACATTCTGCATGTCAAATGCAAGCTCCTAGCGAGGCAAATTAAGGTGCTTCTAATCAAGACACAAGACTAGAATGCCTTAGGAGCTACAAAGCTCAACAACACTCCTTAAAATAAAGGGTGTGGAAGACACATACACAGGAAGTGACTACAGGAGATGCATGAAATTTTAGATATAAGTAGAGCTTTTGACTTTTTAAAACATGATGTTTTCAATGGAAGTGGAGGAAGGAGAATCAATTTCTGACCATTTACAGAAGTTGAAGACATTAGAGATCAATTACTGGCCATAAGAAGAGAGATAATGAGGAAAATATGGATTACTCTAACACCCTTCCTCTGTCAATTGAGACTCTTTAGAAACCCTTAACATCACTTCTAAGTCTATTGAAAAAAAGATGGCAGAAGCAATTTCGAGACAGCAGCAGTGCTTTGAAAGTGCTTTTGCAGCAAAGTAAAAAGGTAGGGGAAAGCATTAGGAAGGAAAAGGAGAAAGCAAAGGTGGTTAAAAGGCATCTGTTGGTAGAAATTCAGGTAAAAGCAAGTCCTGCACAAAGAATTTGAAATGTTATTATGATAGCAAATAGTCCTCATTCAAAAATTGGGTGCAAGAGAAAACATTGAATTTGGAGCATGTCAAATTCACCAAAAAGCAGCCAAATACTGTGGAAGAAAAGGAAAAAGAAGAAAAGGAATTTGTGGGCTTTGTTACTTCTCAAACAAAATGCAATTCTGATGAGTGCCATTTGATTCTGGTGCTTCAAAACAAAACTAACAGATCTGATCAGTTTGTTGAAGACAAACTAAGGTCAGATTCTTTCATTCTGGGTGATTACTATATGGAAGGATGAAACGGTATCCAAATTTCAGCTTGAAGAGGGAGGGACGTCATTCATATTCAAGAATGTCCTTTATATTCAAGGCCTGAAAACGAATCTTATTTCAGTAAGTGAGATAACTAGTCAAAGTCTGCATTTGGATAGCAATCTCCAGTGGAGATAAGCATTTTGTGATGGTAAAGAAGGCGAGGACTTGCAGCGGATGTAAAGGAACATGGCCTTGATGGTAAATAAGACAAGAGAAGTACTTGCATTAGGTATAAAGGAACATGGCC
This sequence comes from Pinus tabuliformis, assembly GCA_031772625.1. Classification (NCBI taxonomy): domain Eukaryota; kingdom Viridiplantae; phylum Streptophyta; class Pinopsida; order Pinales; family Pinaceae; genus Pinus; species Pinus tabuliformis. The sequence continues at coordinate 681,430,782 of CM062815.1, read as the reverse complement.
TTTATAGATTTGTCGTTTGGGCAATGTAGCAAAGTCTCATGGTTTGGTGACTAGTAGTGGAAGTACCAGAAGCAGTTCACTGTGGCATCAGAGGTATGGGGATGCCAATTTTCAGTATCCATCTTAACAAAGTGCAAAATAATGTTTGGATTGCTATATGTACAAGAAGAGAGGGAAGATATATGTGAAGCATCTGTAGGAGGCATGTAGCACAAAACATCCTTCGAAGATGGAAAAACTGTTCAATTATTTAGCCCCAGCTACTGGACAATAAGTAACCTAGTAAATACCTTGCTGTAAAGTAATTATTACTACAGATCTACTAAATAAAAAGCGCTGCTTAGATTTGAACACAAATTTGTGTAATAACAGTGGAAGCAAATAATACACAATCTCAAACACATGCACGCAAGTTTTCGCCTATTCAAATCTGCTGTTTCATTAAATTAATCTTCAGCATACAAGGACTACCTTACTGGGATAATGGCCTTCTAAGGAAAAATACAAACACTGCAAAAACTTGGAGTTATCCCAGCTGATCAAACCCTCCAAAACCTGTCCTTCGGTCTTGCCAGCTGATCTGGATCCTTCTCCCTTGCTGCCCCTTGCACTCTTCCTGAGGCTGTACACACCTGGATGAATGTCCTTCTTCATACAATCACTGAGATCTCACTACCTCACTGCCTTTTGCTCACTTGATGTGTCTTCTCCCTTAGCCTAACCTTTCTTTTATAAGTTTGAGAGACTAACCGAATCCACAACCCTAATCTCCGAAGTGATTGATAGTTGGAATTAGATCTCAACTTCACTTGAGATCACTAATTGAGATTCATCTAATTCACTAATGCAGATAACCTTTGCATTTCATTAAATTTACTCACCTTTTCATATAAAAAGAAATTACTTTCATAGTTTCTTTAATTAAAGTAATTTGTTGAAGTTAAAGGTCCTTTGTATGAGCTCCACAAGTCTAGACACTTAGACCTCTGCAGAAGTACCTATCCAATGCTACTATCATCAATGCTCCCTCTTAGCAAGGAAGGTAAGTCTCAAAGAGCCACCTGGAACTGGCTTTCCCTCCAATCCTAGCACAATGTCCCATGCATCATCCTTCACCATGGCTTTGTTGCAAACTTTCTTGTCTGCTACATCCTAAAAGATGATACTCACCAGCGCAATGTAGTCGAAAAATTCTTCAAAGGTCTGCTCTCTCTGAATGTGCTCCTAGGAGCCTCCCCATGCTCCTGAGCATCCCTCAATGTTTGCTCAAACCACTTGGGTCTCCTAACAAAACTGGAAGGAGTTACTAACTCCTCCCCACCGGAAGGTTGACACCCTAAACTAGAATTCCTGCATGTTGCTTTACTTTAGAAGCCTCTTACTCCTCATCCTTTGTCACTACTAATGGCAACTCATGAGACTTCCTAAATGCTAAGTTCTCCTTGAACATAACATCTCTACTCACAACTATCATTCTCTGCACTAGTATGAAGATACTGTAAGCTTTTGAGGTCTTCCTATACCCAATAGATATCCCCTTCTATCCCAAAGGCTCCATCGTCATCCGATTTTTCACAAGCACATAGATGTATGTTGGACAACCAAAGATCCTCAAATCTCCTATCTCTAGCTTCACCTCAATGAATGCCTCTTCTAGAGTCTTGTCCCCCAATATCCTGTGAGGATACCTGTTCTGCATATACACTACAATGTTACATGCCTCTACCCAAAGAAACATAAGTAGCTCCTGGTCATGTGGCATAGCCTTGGCAAAATTAATGATGGACGGATTCTCTCTCTACAACCCTATTCTACTGAGAGTTGTATGAGACTATCATCTCCCTCTTTATTCGTACCTTCTTTATCCCTACCTCCTTGTAGCAATCCTTGAAGTCATTGGAAGTGTACTAACCCCCATTGTCCAACCTCAAGCCCTTGATCTTCTTGTCTGTCTAGTTCTCCGCCTGGGCCTTGAACTCCAAGAACAAACTGAAGACCTCATCATTGGTCTTCATGAAGAAGATTCAAGTTTTTTCTAGAATAATCATCAATAAACATGACACGTATTGTGTTCCCTGCACTAATGTCACTGACACCAATCCATGTACATTTGAATGAACAATATCCAAGATCCCATTAGCCCTGCTCCTGCTGCTTGGAAAAGCAACCTTAGCATTCTTTCCAAGTGCACACCCACTACACATGCCCTGTTGCTCAACAGTGAAATCTAGGAGACTAGCGGTAATCTCCCGTAAGATAGGCAATGCCCCGTAATACAATTGTCCCATCCTACTGCGCCATAGGTCATACAAGTTGTTATTGTCGTGTATCAAGACCTAAACAGGTCTTCCCTTCAACTTTTATAAGTTTCCCTCTCCAACCTCGATGGCCACTATTGTTTTTGGGCTAAATTCCTTTAGACGAATGAGCACTTGCCCATTCTTGAACATGACCTCATATCCTCTATCCTCCATCACTTAGACTAAGAGCAAATTATTCTTCAATCCCAATACAAACATGTCCTTGGCTTCCAACATTCCTCCTGACTCAAGCTGAAACTTAATGGTTCCCTCTCCCTTCACTACATACTTCGCATCATCACCAAGTTCTACATGAACCCCTAGGTATTTCTCTGTCATACTACTAAATAGTTAACAAGCATTTGGCATATGGCAAGAAGCACCGTTATCCAGGTACTAGGCACTCCTGATGATGGTGTCGATAGATAGATAAGAGACCAATGAGAAGTCCTTCTTGAACTTTGTTTCAAATTGATCAAGTTGTACCTCTATTGATGTTGTTGTCTACCACAACTTCCCCTTCCCCTTCTATGAACACTATGACGCATAGTGCCCATTCTTGTGTCAAATGAAGCACTTGAGCTTGCTCAAGTCCTTCTTCTTCTCTAGTTGTGATTCTTCATCATTACCCTAGGAACCCTTCCCTTTGCCCTTAATATCCAAATTGACTAGGGCCAAGTTCTCCTCTCCATCTCCTTGCTTGTTGGCCTTAGACTCCTCCCGAGCCTCTTCCTGGATGCAATCATCCCAAAGCCTTTCCCATTTTGGAAGTTTCACCCCAGCATAGACTCCCTTGACAAATGGTTCCCATGACTTGAGAAAGAGATTCAGTGCCACATTCACGAGCTTTACATCATCCACCTTCTCCACAATTGCTACAAGTTAATCATGTATCTAGGTGATCTTCATGAGGTAGGAGGCTACAGTTTCAGAACTTGGCATCTAGAGGGATCTAAACATGTTCTTTGGAATCATATTCCTATTCACATTATTGCTCTAGAATAAACCCACTAGAGCCTTGAACATACCCCTAGCCATCTTATTCTCCGCCAAGTGAGAGATCAAGTGATCCTTCACATCATCCATGATGACCCGTTGAGCTTTATGTTGATTTTTCCTAGGCACTTCAAAATCAGATCTATGTCTAAGAACACGATCATAAACAGACTAAAATACCACAACACTAGCACTTTGCACAACGGAAAACGTACAACAGTGAATCAATATAATACACAAGACAATTTTTCAACCTAAAACTTGTTATATTACAATCTTTAATACAACAAACATAGGGCTCCCATACCAGGGATCATGACCCTTACAATTAGCCCAAATAGAAGAACAACTAGGGCTTGAATTCAACAACTTATGACTATCAAACTACCCTTGAACAAATACACTTGACTTGCTGATGTAGCGCTTCCACAACCCTTTCAGTCCACATACCTTGAACACTTATGGCAGGTCCTTTGCCTCTTTTTCTGCTGCTCACAAGTACTTCTTCAATTTCAAAATGCTTGCATCTTCAGCCGCTCAAACAGCCTCCATCAATCACTCTTGCTGATCCAAGATGACTGAACTTAGGCTCCAACAAAACTGGCTTCTACAAGCCCACGAGAAACGTGTTCACAACTTCGTTTGTGAACAGAACTCAGCTTCTCAGATCTACCAACACACAACGATCTTGTTGCCCCAAGAGTCACTGTCATAAGGTCTTCCAAGTTGCCCACTTATAGTCACTTTACACCTCCAAGGATGAATGTTCTAGGGCTCAACAATCTGCCTTCCAACAATACTTCAGCTGCTCCAAAAGATATTGTTCATAGGGCCTTCTAAGGCTGCACTTACACCGTGACAAGTCTGCTCCTTTGTCACACAACCTAGAGCTTCTCACCAGCCACTAATAGTCCACAAAGAACTTAGTTCTTAGGCTAATCTAACCGTTCAACAATGCTTATGAACAGACCTTCCACCATAGCAATAACCCTCCACAAACATCAGCTCCAACATACCTATCTTGCCTCGGCAACCTGTCAAAACACTTTACAAACTTTTGTCCAGGCCTGTGGTCATATCTCCCACCTGTAGCAGCCCTATATCCCTTCCTCACGGACCTCTCTCCTCCTCACATCCACCTGAGGCTACTTGGGCCTCAAATCTGCACCTATAACAAGCTTTTAAGTTTTCGGCCTACTGTACCAGCAAACTTATGCTTCGGCCCTTCTCCTATTATGACAGACCTTCAACCCCTTGTCTTCATGAAGAACAGAGGTATAATAGGCCTCTTTCTAGGTCGAAACTTGACCAGGACTTGACTGCAACAGAACCTGAGATAACCTTACCTTGGCCAATGCAACTCAAATTAGAACAGACCCTCCTCTTGTTATAGATCCGTTAAGGATTCTCGCATCTCCTAGCTCGATGTCTCCTTGAGAGATATTGCGCTTGTGTTGGTGATCAAATGAGCTTCATCTCTTTCATACTTATAGTATCCATGAGGGAATTGATTAACCCTCAAGGGGCATTACTCAAGCCCAAGCCGACTTCACTTTCTTTAACAAAACCCCAAATACCTTTAGAAAAGATATTTCTTTCATTTGTTTAAGTCACCCCATTGTAGCCTTAGGTCCCCCTTGGTCCATTAAGGGTGGCCTCATGCAAACGATGAATAAACAAATATTTTTCACTTGGGTATTTGCCCACTGCTTTGGGTACAAAGCCCACCACTTGGGTCCACTGCCCACAAAACACTTTTGTAGGTCAACTCCTCATAAACCCAGTACCCCTAGGGTTGGGAGAGTACCTCCCAAGCTACACAAATCAACACTTTAATGACCTTTTCATAGACTGCCAACTGTGTTGCATCTGTTGGTGGTCGAATTTCCTTATCAACAATCTCCCAAAGGTCATTTTCTTTCAGCAGCAAGGTATCCCTTTCCTTCCAGTGCAAGAAGTTAGATGCTCCATCCGATTGGTCTTCAAAACTAAGATTAGTTGTTTCCATTCCTAATTATGAAAAAAAATTGTCGTGTGCTAAGTCCTAGTAGAACCTACAAGAATTAAAATTTGTATGCTGCAAATCTTTGTAGATCTGTGTTTTGGCCCTTTAAAAAACATTTACAAAAATTTAACTTCTGCCAAACCCTTGATGGCCTTTCTCCATCTGAAGAATGACCTCCAAATCACTATTGGATGATCTATGCAAAAACCAAAAATTGGCCCCCCTCTCAAACTGTAAGCCATGAGACCATGTTCAATTCTCTAATGCCAGCTACTGGCCAATTATTAACCTAGTAAATACCTTGTTGTAAATTAATTATTACAATAAATCTACTAAATAAAAAGCATTGTTGAGATTTTAACATGTAAATAAAAAGATAATGACAGAAACAAATAATATTGATATCAAACACATGCACACATAAATTCTACCATTCAAATCTGTTGTTTCATTAAATTAATCTTCAACATACAAGGGCTCCCTTACTTGGATAATGACCCTCTGAGAAAAAAATACAAATACAGCAAAAACCTAGAGTTATTCCAACTGATCAAACCATCCAAAACCCATCCTTTAATCTTGTTGGTTGTGATTTCGATCCTTCTCCTTTACTGTTCCTTGCACTCTTCTTTGGACACACTTGGTTGAATGTCCTTATACACCCAATCATTGAGACCTCACTATCTCACTACCTTGTGCTCACTTTATGTGTCTTTCTCTTAGCCTAGCCTTCTTTTTATAAGTTTGAGTTATTGACAGAATCCACAACCCTAATCTCCAAAGTGATTGACGGTTGAGATTAGATCTCAACTTCACTTGAGATCAATATTTGAGATTCATCTAATTCACCAACACAAATAACCTTTGCATTTCATTAGATTAACTCATGTTTTTCTTATAAAAATTACTTTAATAATTCCTTTAATTATTAATATTTGCTAAGGTTAAAGGTCCTTCCAATGACTTCCACACATCTAGACACTTAAACCTGTGTGAAGTACATGTCCGATGCGACTATCATCAACAGAAATTTGCAGGATTGAAGCAGTGTTGGATTTGCTGTACACTGCATTGTGACCATATGTGGACCCATGCTAAAACCTAACCGTGGTATTAGGCACAATATATTTCCTACTTTTTGTTAATGATTTCTTCAAAAAGATGTGGTTTATTTTCTAAAGAAAAAGTCGGATGCATTTTCAGAATTCAAAGATGTTCAGGAATTGAAAGAATAAAATCTCAAATGTGTATAAAGATCCTCCATTTTGATGTGGGAGAATTCTAATCAAATGAATTCGCTGATTTTTGTGTAGGGCAATAAATTCAAAGACAACTTTTTACACCTTGTACACCCCCACAAAATGAAGTTGTGGTGACGTTGAACAGAAAAACAGTTGACATATCTAGAGATATCTTGTATTGTAGGATTGTTTCAAACAATATTGGAAAAGGAAACACACATTGTTGTTATCTGTTCAACATAAGTCCTACACAGGCTATCCAAAACAACACACTAGACGAGGCTTTGTCTAAGAAAACCAAGAGTTAGTCTTTTGAAATTTTTTGGTTCACTGGCATGCGTGTTGATTCCAGGTGAAAGGAGATCAAAGTTAGATAGCAGTTGTAGAAACTTGATGTTTGTTAGATATATGGAACAATCTAAGGCCTACAAATTGATGGACATCACTACTAACAACATAGTAAAATAGAGATGTAATTGTAGACGAAAATTCAGAAAAATTTAGTCCAAATCAGGGCTGAAAACCTAAGTTACCCCATCCGGCAAGGGGGCGGGGGCCAAGATCCCTGGATCCACTGGAATACGCCAAAAAAGGCAAGTGGCGGTTTAAAAAAATCGGAAACAAATCTGACACCGAAAACGCATCCCGTACACACTTGCTGGAACCGGAAAAAGGGAAAAGGAATCGTCGCCCAGGATTTTAGGTTTTTGTCCTTTGCGTAAAGGTTAAGTGTGCGCAAAGGTTAAAGGTAGGTTTTTTTCTTTTGCGTAAAGTTCTTTGTCGGCAGTGCTAATCTCGAGCGTGGAACAGGGAAGAACAAAACTTCTATCACCTGCGTTTAACTTGTCATCGTTTGGCGTTATTCATCATCGGTCGATCGGGTTTATTCATCACCGGTCAGCTTATTCATCATTGGGACCAAGGTATGACTGTTTTGTTTACCGTTTTACAATTGGGTTTACCACTAGTCCATTACGCACTCGTGAGTCGTGACTGTTAAGTTATAAATCTGACTTGCATATTGGTACACTTAGCCACTTCATGGATTTCCATTTATTCTTATTGTATTCTCCGTGTTCTTTTGCTTCAACATGAGGTCTCCAAAATTCATCAGCGTTTTCACATGTCCCTCAGTGCCACTTTCTTTCATTTTCAAGCTCTGCTTCACAAAGTTGCTTCACTGTATCTCTAATTCTCAATCTTCTTATTATTGTGATTATTGACTTCCAAAACCTTGGTTTCCATGGAATTTAAATATATTTCACTCTAAACTTGAACTTCTCTTTGCACTATGGATTATTGGACTCATTCTTGGTTATATTCCTCTTGCCCAAGATTTGAAGCTTAAAGACTAATGATCTAAGTAGAGAAGGTCACTTCATCTTGATCTAGCAACAACTTTTTTTCATTAGCAAGCACATTACTAGACAAATGCTACCCACTCGTGTTTTTCGTCAATAGTGGACAATCATCCAGATAGTATGCTTATGATTGCATCAATTAGAAATAAACTATGTTGCATGAGTTTCTGGAATGTGGGAACGTTGGGAACTTGGGTACGGGTGTAGGGAACGGCTAAATGGCTAATCGGGAGAGGTAATATTATATAATAAAAAAATTAAAAATATAAAAATATAAAATATTTTTTAATTATATAATTTATATAATAATCAAAATTAATATTGAATCAAAATATTCAAATATTAAAATCAATTTAAATATATAAATATATAATATATAATCTCTCTTGTATATAAATATATTCTTTGGGTGTCTCTCTCTCAGAGTCTCTCCCTTTTATATATATAAAATATTAATATGTCAAGTTCATTATAAGACATAACGAGTCTTTGAAACAATTTGGCTTAAAAATACAAAGGAACAGTTTTACATATGTTTCTCTAGTTAGTCTTAAGAGAAAAAATAAAGCAACTCTAATGTTTAAGCATTGACTACCACACACAATCTTCTGCGATATATATACATAAACAACAAAAGAAATATTCATCAGCATGACATCCCAGATATCGCCCTTACATTGAAGTACCACATGCCTCCTTAACCCATCAAGAGATTGCTCCAATTTTTCAATTAAGGATATCAGTGTTAAGGATGTCTTTGGCCTTTCTTCCTATGAAGGTTTCAACTTAGGCTCATGTTTTGTGGGTAGTTCAGCATATTTCTCTACATACTTTGTATTCCCCAACCCCAGGGAATGTCAGAACTCCAAAAAAAATAGTCTTCAAAGATCCCGGAACTTTCCCAAGCTCCCATTGCAGCTCCCGCTAAAAAGGGAACGTTCCCATACAGTTCCAAAGCAACCGGGAGAGCGAGAACCATTGGAACAAGTTTCCCAACTCTTGGGAGCAGTTCCCGTGTAGCAAAGGAAATAAACCTCTACTCCATGACTCTAATTATGGGACTGGCTCTCCATTTGGTTCAAATGATAGTGAAGCTTTGAGCTTTGGCACTCGAACAAATGATGTAGTGGAAATAACTGAACTCCTTTAATTTGTAAAATAATTGGATTGAAAAACTTGATACATAGATTCAATCAAAGCAACTTAACAAATTAGTTAATAGTGTTACATGTTAACAATGTATTTTTACTTTTAATTGTGTATTGATAATATATTATAATTTGAATTTTATATGTAGTAAGGTAACCTATAGACCATTATCATTATGGAATCATCACAACATGAGCAGAATGAAGGGGAAATCATCAAAACAAACCCAAAATCTCCTCTATGGTAATATGTGTAGATTATTGGAAAAAATCTCGGAGGTGGTTTATTTAAATGGAAGTGCAATGAATGCCAAGATATCAAAAATGGCTCATATACTAGAGTGAAGGCCCATCTCACTGGTCAAACTAACACAGGTGCAAGTGTGCATTGGGCCAAAACATGCAAATGGCAAACTTAGCCAAGGTTTGAGTCCTGAAAAAATGAAATTCTATGCATCTTTGCAAGAAGTTTCTAATAGGAAGCTTGCTAAGGGAAAACACCCTATGCAAATCTCTACAAATAGGCCTCCATTGCCATCTAGGCCTGTTGCCACAACTAATAAAAGGCCCACTCTAGGCCCTCTTGAAGCAGCTTTCAATAATCAAGATAGAGACATAGTCGATGAACATGTAGCTCGTTGCATCTATGCAAATGGGCTAGCATTCAATTTGGTGCGTTCCCCTTATTGGCAACAAATGGTTAAGGCAGTTAATGAAACACCAAAAGGGTACAAAAGCCCCAGATATGAAAAGGTATGCACTACTTTGTTGGCATCAAAGAGACAATCCGTGGATAGACAGCTACAAGCAATCCAGGATACTTAAGCAGAAACAAGGGTGTCCATCATTTCTAATGGATGGAGAGACCAAAGAAACTGTCCATTAATTAATGTTGTTGCGGTATGCCCCCAAGGGGCAAAATTTTTGAAGTTTGTTGATTGCAGTGGAATAGAGAAAGATGCATCTTTCATATCCACAATTCTTATTGATGCAATAGAAAGTGTGGGGCCACATAATGTTGTCCAAGTCATTATGGACAACGCACAGGTTTGTAAAGCTGCAGGTTTGATTATGGAGGGTCAATATGATCACATATTTTGGACTTCATGTGCAGTACATTCATTGAACTTTATGCTTACCAAGATTGGTGAGATTGAATGGATTAATGAAATATATGTAGCAGCAAAAAAAATCCAAATGTTCATAACCAATCATTTAATGTCCCAAGCCATATATCGAGGTTTTGCAAAGTTGGAGCTACTGAAGGTACTCATTTTTTAATCAATATTATTTGTATTGGAAATTCTTAATTTTAAATTTTAATTAAATTTATATATGATTTCTCATTTGAGATTTGACTTTTTGAAACTTGTAGGTTGTTGAAACTCGTTTTGCCTCCTACACTCTTGTCATAAAGAGGCTTGTGGAGGTGAGACAAGCATTACAAACAATAGTCATTGGCCCTCTTTGGGAATCATGGAGGACTTCCACTTCTGATAGAGGGCAAAAAATCAAGTCCATCATTCTTGATGATACATGGTGGGACAATGTCCAATACCTTCTATGGATTACTGATCCAATCTTGACATTGATCGGGATATTTGACACAGATACACCTTGTTTGGGGGAAGTTTATGAAAGCATTGATAGTATGTTGGAAAGAATAAGGGAAATTATCAAGGCAAGTGAAAATGACCCTTTTGAAACCTTCTATTATGAAGTCAAGGACATAGTTACAAAAAGGTGGAGCAAAATGACCACACCATTACACTTTTTGGCCTATGCATTGCACCCTGAATATTATCATTCCAAAATTTTGTCTTTACCTGGTAGAACAGCACCAAACAAAGATACTAAAGTGGTACAAGGATACAAGACAGCCTTGAGGAAAATTTATAGAGATATGGGAGTTACAATGGAAGTATGCCAAGAATTTGGAGGCTTTGTACAATCTACTGGTAGCTTTTCAGATCCAGTAGCTATGGATGATCGAGGGCATATTGATCCTATTACTTGGTGGGGCTTCCATGGAGGGGATGGTATTCATCTCTCCACTCTAGCCACTAAGTTGTTATCACAAGTTGCTAGTTCCTCATCAGCTAAGAGGAATTGGAGTACATATGGTTTTGAATTTTCTAAGTCTATCCGTTAGAAAATTAATCTGTATTCTGCTGATTTATTTCTTCTACTTGTAAATTCTGAACAAGTTATTTAAAACATTTAAATACCGAAATAAACACAATATATTCACAACATCTACAGATCATCAACTGAAAGAAAACAAGCACACAAGTGAGACTGTTATTTTTGGACAAATGTCCCCAGAAAAACCCAATGCGGGAAATTCAATGCAGCTATTCTAAGGGTTTATTATTACGCAGTATTTCCTTGAGTATAATTAGGTGCCTACCCAACTCACTCGACAGAGAAAAATGCACGACAGCAATACCTCTATATTTGGAAACAGGTATTCAGAAAACCTGTCCCACGAAACCCTCTCCGGCAGAACTGAAGCTCAGCGTTGGCCCTTCTGGCCTTTTGCATCAGCCTCCTGCTGATCTGCGTCAACCTCGGGACCCTCTGTGTTAGCCCTATGAGGCACTGCGTAGCCTTTGGGACCCTTTGCGTCACTCCAGCAGCCTTTGCGTTGTCTCTATTGGGCTCTGCGTGGCCTAAACTGACTGCGGCTCTCGCTCTCCCTGCTTCTGCGCTGGTCTCTCAATATTGCCTTCGCCTCTCTGTCTAGTACTCACTGCCCCTCGCTGCTGATCACTGATTCACTTTTGCTTAACAACCCCACTCTAGCAAAATGAATGATTGATCGCTCTGGTGTCTCCTCCAACTGACCCTCAAGCCTCTTCTTATACTTTTCTCGTTGGTCCTTCAACGGTCGAGATTAAATCTCTAACCAACAGCTAAGATTAGATTTGGCTTGATCCATGACTTTTGGAACCTTCTAACCTAGTTTTATATTAATACCCCTTAATATTTGACTTTTCCTAAGTTTAGACTTAGGAACTCCACTAAAAATATTAATTATTTTAATATCTTCCAAACCGAGTACAATCTATCCAAACCATTCCTGGGTCTTGGAGATTTCATGTGCTTTAGCCTCTTCGCCAATTTTCATGGCTAGAGCACATCCAATTCTACCCCAAATAAACACTCCCTCTTAGCGAGGACTGCGCTCTAGTAATACTCCTCACTGAGCATCACTCTCATTATCCAGCACCGGTCCCTGTGCTGATGCTAGGCCTCCCAGCCCAACATCCTTTGCACTGTTGCATCCTGTATTGTTTCCCATGGCCCTGCTACTACCACTACTGCATCCATACGGCAGCTCCCTCTGCATCCATGTTGTTGTTGGTCCATCTTCCCAACGCTGCATCTGCACTGCATCCCCCTCTCATCATGCTACATCGTGTTACTGCACTGCAACTCAATTACTGAGAAGTAAGTAACTAATCCACCCAACTTCTGACATCCCTGTCAGGCTAGAAACACTCCTAATGTTGAAGCTCTCTCTGACACTAACAAGTGCTCCCTCTAATGACCTTTGCATTGCTACAACAACTCCCTGCATCTCTCACCATTACACACATCTCTGTGCCATCTTGCACCGTTGCAACACTCTCGTGCCTCTCGCACTATTGCAGCCTGCTAGCCTCGCGCTGCCCGGGGACTCCTGCACTATAGCACTCTCTGCCGCTTTATCCGCATCCGTTTCTATCAACATCCGCCAGTCCTGCAACTCCTCTTTGGGGCTCCCGTAGCAAGGTATAATCCAAGAGGTTGGGTCCCTCAAGGTTCCTGCCCATCATCGCCTGTAGTCCTCCTGACTACAGCTCGATGTCTCCCCATTTCTTCTCAAGTGGCACATGAGCACTCATGACACAATCACATCCTCCTCGACTTCTTTCTCCGCCTTCGTTGGCGCTGCCTTTGAGTCAGAAGCCTCTCCCTTACTCTTCTTCCTCGGAGACTAGTTCGCATAGTAAACCAGTTCCCCACAATGGAAGCACTTGACCTTGGAGAGATCCTTCGTCTTCCTCTTCTCTTGCTTTCCCGCAGATGCTAGAGCTGCATCCTCTTTCTCTTCCTTCTTGATCCTGACCCCTTTGCTGCTACTTCCCGTCTTGGTCAGTCGTTTGATTTCTTCTTGACGAAGAGCCACCCACAGTTCTTCCCAATCTAGAAGACTCGCCCTGCCCAGCATGCTCTGGACAAATGTCTCCCACTCCTCGGAGACTGCGTTAAGTGCGGTCCTCACCATCAATTCCTGATCCAACATGGCCCCTATGGAAGTCAGTTGGTCATGGATCTCCTTCAACCGACCGAGGAAGATATCAATATGCTCTCCCTTCTGCATCTGGTATGACCTTAGCTGATTCTCCAGGAGCATCTTCCTCTGCACAGAAGTATGCTGGTAGCACGGAAGCACGCTGGTACAATGTCTTCAAAGTGTCCCACATCTCCTTTATCGTTTCCTTCTCGGCAATATGTGGGACCACATGATCCTTGACCCCATCAAGGATGATGCGCTTTGCCTTAGCCATTGCCTCCTCATACCTTTCATTAGCTACTGGTTCAACTGTGATAGCCATTACTCTCAAGGCGCAGCCCTTGATACGATGTCTGTCTAGAATGGACAAGATCTTAGCCTTCCAAACCACAAAGTTGGACGCTCCGTCCAACCTGTCCTGATCTCTCAGCGCATTCACGGCCATCTCTTTGCTCGTTTCTGTCGACTCCTCCGAGTCTCTCTACTTCCTACCTGGAAGTTCTTAGTTCGACTCCTGTTGAGTCTCTCTACTTCCCATCTGGAAGTTCTCAGTTCGACTCCTGCTGAGTTTCTCCACTTCCCGTCTGGAAGTCCTCTTCTTAACTCCCTTTGAGTCTCGATTTCCCTCCTGGAAATCCTTCTGCCAACCATCAAGTTGCCCCTCTCCAATCGTCTGTGCAACTGCAACACTTATCCGGATTCCTTGGCTAGAAATCTACCTCGTCAGCAACTTCCTCTACCTTGGTCTTGCCCTGTTAGGTATTGTTCTAACCACAGTACCCCACCAGTTTTGCTCCCACAAACTGCCCACAACTTCCTTCGCCCCAGCAACTGAAGGACTAAGCCTCTAGGCTCTATGCAATCCCAGCTACAGCAAAAATAGCTCCCTCAACCACTGCGTCAACCCTCCTAGTCTCTGCGTGAGCCTCTCTCTGCCCTCCTCAGCCTCTGCACTGGCCTCTCTCTGGCCCAAACTGATGACGCAGTCCCTCTGCATCAACCCTTCCTCTATTGCTTCTGCAACGATCAACTACTATCACTCAGGACAACTGATTCTGCTGCAAATGCTCTACTTAGTTGATGCCTTTAGCTCTCCTGTGATCTGCAACCACGCTCTCATACCATGTTGAATTTTCTAAGTCTATTCGTCAGAAAATTAATCTGTATTCTGCTGGTTTATTTCTTCTACTTGTAAATTCTGAACAAGTTTTTTAAAACATTTAAATACCGAAATAAACACAATACAGTCACAACATCTACAAATCATCAACTGAAAGAAAACAAGCACACAAGTGACACCGTTATTTTTGGACAAAAGTCCACGAAAAACCTAATGCGAGAAAACCAATGTAGCTATTCTGAGGGTTTATTATGCAGTGTTTCCTTGAGTACAACTGCGTGCCTAACCGGCTCACCTGATAGAGAAAAATACACAACTACAATACCTCTATATTCGGAAACAGGGATTCAAAAAACCTGTCCCACGAAACCCTCTCTAGCACAACTGAAGCTCAGCGATGGCCCTTCTGGCCTTTGCATCAGCCTCGAGACCCTCTGCGTCAGCCCTGTGAGGCACTACACAGCGTTTGGGACCCTCTACGTCACTCCAACAACCTTTGCGTGGATGACGCAGTCCCTCCGGCCTCTGCGCTGTCTCTACTGGGCTCTGTGTGGCCTGAACTGGCTGCTGCTCTCACTCTCCCTAGTTCCGCGTTGGTCTCTCAGTATTGTCTTTGCCTCTCTGTCCAGTACTCACTACCCCTCACTGCTGATCACTGATTCACTTTTTCTTAGCAACCCCACTCTAGCAAAATGAATGACTGATCACTCTAGTGTCTCCTCCAACTGACCCTCAAGCCCCTTCTTATACTTTTCTCGTTGGTCCTTCAAGGGCCGAGATTAAATCTCCAATCAATGGCTAAAATTAGATTTGGCTTGATCCATGACTTTTGGAACCTTCTAACCCAGTTTTATATTAATACCCATTAATATTTTATTTTTCCTAAGTTTAGACTTAGAAACTCCGTTAAAAATATTAATTATTTTAATATCTTCCAAACTGGGTACAATCTGTCCAAACCATTTCTGGGTTTTGGAGATCTCATGTGCTTTAGCCTCTCCACCAATTTTTGATGGCTAGAGCACAACCGATGCTACCCCAAATCAATATATGGCTTTATCCATTCAATAAAGCAAAACACGCTGGGAGCGGCAAGCGCTGAAAATCTTGTGTATGTTCATTCCAACCTCCGTCTTCTATCACATGTTGAACCAGAGCACAAAAAAGGTCCGAGCAGGATGTGGGATGTGGAGCCTAAGATCTCTGACTTGAACTTGACACTAAATGCCATGACTCACCTCAACCTACTTGAGGATATTGTTCCACCACCAGTCCAGCCTACTAATGCAACTTCCTACATTCCAAGACCCCCATCATCTATTCATGATGTAGAGTTGAAATATGCAGAAGATAACGCAGATCCATTTGAGGATATGTAAATGTATTTACTATTATCATTTATGATATTAACTTTTTTGTTACTTTGTATGAGGAAAGATGCATCGTTCAATGTTTCAGTCTTCATATCTATAATATATCTAATGGTTTCAGTTCTAAAAGTTTTGATGGTTTCAGGGAGTAATTGATTTTTGAACTCTAAAGTGTTTTTTAAAATTTTAAAAAAATTATTATATTTTAATTTTTTTGTACGTGGCATATCCTTGCCATATCTGGATCCTGGATTTTCAAAAAACTAGCAGGTCTAGATCCGGATCCGTATCCGTATTCGTATCCAAATCCTGGTAACTTAGACATTTACATTCGATTCTATCATGTATGAGGGTATGAAAATAGCATTTAATCAAGAGCACCAAGCCCTCTATATACCTCAATGTTGGTGGCAGTGATCTTTGAACTCCTCTATTATGACCCTAGTAAAAATGTACCATTACTAAAACAAAATCTTGATTTGACATTTTTTTCTATTTTATTTTAATGCTTAGAGGGTGATATTGATGATGAGGATCCCAATATAGGCAATGATTTTGATGATATGTATCACTAGTTATTTGTTATAGCATGATTTTTTTGGACTCTGGAGGCCGTTTAGAGCCTATTTGTTGATATATTTTTGGTTCAGAGATGGATTGCACTCAATACTATTTTGATTATATGCACTAGCTGTATGATTGAATTTGTATCATCATTATGTAAATGTTTTAATTTCTGAATTCTAAAGAGATTTGAATCTTTGTTTACATTTCATTTTCGTATGTGTAATAATTCACTAATTTGTTAGCGTTATATAACGTGTCCTGTCTCTTGTTTCCAGAGTCGTGTCTCATGTCAGATACTCATATTTTCATCATGTCAGCTGACTTAGTGTATGACACTATCCAACATATATAAATATTAAAAACATTATAACCATTTTGCTAAATCCAAAAGGGTGTTATTTTCAGCGACCATCAACAGAGATGGTCCTAATATTTCTTTAAGTTTCACTGCAAATATTTTCCATATTCTGCACATGGTTTCTGAGATGTGAAACTTCTATGGAGTTACTTATCATGCTTAACAATTTCAAACACTAAAAAGATCTATGCATGCAATGTGGTAAAATTTAATGAGACAAATCACATTAATGCCCATCAATGAATTGATCAAAAAGATGAATGCAAGTATCAACAGACATATATGTGAATAACAGAGAAGAGAGAGATGTATACGTTGTTTTACCATAGGCCTTCCCAATCTCACTGGAAACTGTATCACTAAGCTTTGTGCAAAAACTTGCAACAAATCCCAGCTGCCAAAGATTTCTGAATGTTATCCCACCTAACCCAAAAATGGAGCATAAAGCACATAAGCATCCAGCAGCTCCAGAACCAAAAACACTGCTTGGCCCTCGTCTTCCTTTCCTTTTCTCTGCAACTCCTTCAGCCTCTTTCTGTTTCAGCTTCAGTTTTGTAGCTCCTGTACCCTGTATCACTATTATCATTAAAAATAACTCATATAATATTATATCCCTCAATCCTGATTATCTGAAACGGAATTAAATTAATTTTTTGGGTCCTATGTACATACCACAGAACATCATCTATTACTGACTGTCCATGGAAAATCAAATAATAATAAATCAAACTGGAAAAGGTGTACTCAAAAGAAGTCCCCAGTTATACACACGTGAACAATTTCATGGTGATGATGACAATAACCATATTTCGTTCCAAATTCCAATGTAATGTATCCTCAGCCTTGGTCTGGTCCCACTATCACTAGTTAGCAAAATGGGTTTGGACAGGTGAATTGTTGAATTTTCAATGCACCCAAACAGTTTAAATATTGAACAAAATGGTTCAAAGCATGTTCTAGTTCTAAGTCACTGAGAATATGAGAAAGGGACATGTGTAATCCTAAGTTGCAAGAAGCAACCACCCCACATTTCTGAGCTGAACACACAGAAACTCAGAAATGCTTTTCAAAACTGCCAGAAATGTCCCATATTGTTTTGCAGATGTTTTGGGATTTGGAAGCACAGACGCACACTTCCAATGGGTTCCAGCCTTAATAGATTGTATTTTGGACCAAACAGGGCATGAGTCAGGCCCACAAAAACTCTTAAAGACAGGAAACGAGTGACGAACTCAAGTCTAAAACATTTCCTAAAATGCACTAAATTTCTTGATCATTTTATCAAATTTGCAATATAATGTGCTATTTTCATAAATTATTATTTTTTGTATTTTTCAAATACCTGGTTTCCAGGTTTCCAAAAATTGGGAGTCATGTTTCATAAACTTGTACTAGTTTTCATGTTTCATGCAACTTAGAAAATCCATGAAAATATACAATCAAGAATGAACAAAATGCTGACCTCATTCAATAGTAATGCCACACTACATAAGGGAAGTGGTGTACGTTGTGTAAGTTACATAATTATGATTTTCTAACATCCTTTATTAAATACATAATTGAGTCATATTACGACCTTACCTAGCTTTATTACAATAAGTAACATGACAACAGAAATATGTGATATACATTAACAAAACTCCTAATTATGACTATGATAACATTTAACATCCTCCCACAATGGTCAGATGGCATATAGTTGCTTGTTCTAGAATAAAGACAACTTATCTGGACCAAGCAAGACGTCTCCAGCCTGTGTCTGAGTTCTGATGGCAATTGGCAATTGGAAATGAACTACATGACATGAAAGCAACTAGCATACTAGTCATGCCACCAAACATATTTTTGACCATTCACTCACCAGCCAGATTAGAGTCAATGTTGGTTAAGGATTTCAGCCCTTCTACCATTGATGTAGTCTGGTCGGTCCACTAAACTCGCCTCTTCTACACCTTTGTAGCCTAGAAAATCAAAGTTCTTGTTTTGTTTCCCTGCAAAAGCACCATCCTGCTTCACTATAGAAGCTACTAGTCCCTCACTGAGGGTTTTCTTGTCTTCATCTTTCTAATTCTCATCAACGATAACAGATAAAGAATAATATAGCTACTACTTTGGCTGACCACTCTTCTTCAGTTGAGGTAGCTCCTCCCACCAAACATCCTCGAAGGTGCAATAATACCATTTTGGCATTTCTCCTCTCCTTGGCCCCCCAAACCAGTGCCATTATCTGCATGATTTGAGTCACTCATTGTTGAAATCTCCTTGCACCCCAACTCCAGAAGATTGTCCTTCCTCATGCATATTTTTCTAACACATATCAAGGCTGATTTTTCAGCCATTACACAGCCCCCATTGCTGATTTTTGGATCATATTGTTGATCAAACTCAGGTTGTAAAAGTCCTGATTTTTCATTAATGATGACATCACAATTAAATGTCCCCTTATTAGTAACAATATCAATCAACCTATAGGTTGGCGTTGTTTCACTATAGCCAAAAACATCAAATCCATGCATTTGGCATCTAATTTACTTTGTTTTCCTATAGAACTAAAACATATGCAACAAAACCAAGCACAATGAATTGACTCCACTGAGGCTTTCCTTAAGACCAAGTATCTTCCAGGGTGATTTTGCACTGTGTTTGTTTGAGATCTATTATGCAACTACATTGTAGTATGTATTACTTCTGCCTACTACTTATTAGACACCACCTTATGCTCCAATATGCATCTCCACCACCCATGCAATCTATAATTTCAACTACTCCATTCAGTGGAGGAGAATAATTAGTATACTAACATTGAAACCCTGCCAATTGTCAGAATTCAACAAATTCAGTGGAGCAAAATTCTCCTCCATTATCAGTTCAAACTTCAAAAGACTTTTTCACTTCTGTTGGGCTCCTTTTCAACCACGGCTTTAAAAATCATAAATTTAACAAAGACAGCTCACTTTTTTTTTACGAAGTAAACCCACATTTTTCTTGAAAATTCATCTACAATCTTCAAAAACTACCTGGCACCAAAGACAAAAATGGTATGCATTGGACCACATGTATCAACATGCACCAATTCCAAAACAGTCTTTGCTCTGAGTGAGCTGGATACACAGATATCCGCCAAAATCACTTAGTTCAACATCTATTTAGAAGGTAAGAGGTGACCTAGAGTGGTCAAAGTGTACCTGAAAGGCTAAAGTCAATCAGTAAAAGTGCAACCAATTAAAGCAACAAGGGAACCTCCAAAAACTAGCAATAACTCCATCAAAGGAGGACCAGAGAGTCAATATCCTCTAAAAAGCAGTGAGCTAAGTCTGGGTACCTATCTCTCATGGACACAAAGTATCCCTGTTACCCACCAAAAATTGGTAACACTATAGGAGAAAACTTTTCTCCTATCTTGGACAGCCACGCAACCAGCAGCCCTAGATAATGCACAATTATGAAAATATGCCACATTCCTCCGCCATTTGCACCAGTCATACACCTCTCACCATCCGGCATTCCCCTTGAATATAGGTGGGCTACCACTCAGCAGGTACTTAACCATTTTACAATCAAGTGTTTTTACTTAATGTTTTGGGCATTTTAACATGAATAGAGGGGTGATCTGGATAATTGACTGATCTTGACTGTAAGCTTGTTCTCTCACCTTACCAAGGGGTTAGTCTTCAGCCATAGTCCAGTGGGACCTCCTCTAAGGCCTTAAGGTTATAGGAGGTGCACTACTTGGAAAACTTGGATTGAAGTAGTGTGTCCGTAGCCATTCCATACTTGCCACTTTTCACCTTCCCATGATATCACATCCATCCTTCGAGTTAACTGTTGTCGGTTCATTGGGATTTGGCACCCACATAACCACATATTTGAGTTAGGGGCCACGGCTGAAAATGTTGCCCTAGAGGATGATGTAGCTAAAAGAAATATAAAAGCATAAAATGGCCACAACAAAAGAAAAAGTAAAGTTAAAATGCAAAAGATGGCAGAGACATAATTAGTGTGTGGGCAAAAGCCTAGCATGAGCTCTACCCCCCTCATTAGCCATCACCCAATTCCTAAGCACTAGATGCTCCATCTCATCATAAGGAACTCTTGCATGTGCAAAACTTCATGAGTGAGAAACTAACTCATCTTTAAGGGGTAAATAAATGATATACCATAAAAAGCAAGCTTGGACACCTAAGTTGCACTCCATATAAAAGCATTATCAAAAAAAGTAAAACGCACACCAATGGGGTGGAAAAAGTAGGCTGAGGAAAGGGGTAACTCATGCCTCCACGATTTCTCCTTCCATTACATCTATACACTTCGGATGTGGACCTAAATCAGTTGGTCGCATGGCCATGACACAGTCATGAAGTGTTTCCCCTCTATTGCACTTTATTGTCACTAACACTTATAAACTGAAGGGTTGACCTTGGAAATGTCACCTCCCCTTAGGGGCTAGAAGCTCCTTATAGGGTTGATTACCTAGCCGCTTCTAAAAAGGTAGAGAACACTTTTATGGGACTTGGTCTAGTTAGATATTTGAAGGCAATCCCAGTTTGAAGTCTTACTATGCCCATAACAATTAAGTATGGTCCATTATGATGAATATATGGTCATTGTCACGAATGAGTGGTTGCTTTCATTTGAGTTTAAGATGGTCTCGCTAGGTGGTTTACATAGAGCAGCAAAGACCTTGAGGGCACACTAATAATTCCATGCCTACTCCATATGATGCCCAGGTTGTGCTACACTTCCAGAGAGCAAGATGACCTTGCAAATGCAATGTCAAACTTCCACAACAAAGTGTTGAGCACTTTGATGATCCTCACAGTTGATTGACACCCCAAAGCACCCTCAGACGCTGAAACAATGAGCTCACTTTGGTTAGCATTGGAGATTCTTGATGACGTACCCAGCGGACCCAACATGCCCCCATGTTGGCCTTGACACTGTTTGATGGCCATGCCTTGATCCAAAGTATAGGTCATGATTATCATCCTCAAGATGATTAAGGAGGGCTTTGTACTACCTCATGGAGCCCAAAGCACCCTCAGACGCTGAAGCCTGAAACAATGAGCTCACTTTGGTTAGCATTGGAGATTCTTGATGACGTACCCAGCGGACCCAACATGCCCCCATGTTGGCCCTGACACTGTTTGATGGCCATGCCTTGATCCAAAGTATAGGTCATGATTATCATCCTCAAGATGATTAAGGAGGGCTTTGTACTACCTCATGGAGCCCCAACACTAGAGAGAAACGACACCATGTTGTCTTAATGGCACCCATGGAGATGGCACAAGGCCCCAAAGTTGGCTTTTGAACACATGGAGATGTTTTGAGGCTTGATTTGAGGATTCTTCCTCAATGCATGTTGATTATGATTGTTGGAGATCTATCTAGCCGATATTTCACACTATTGGAGCCTTATTAGCCCTAAAAGGGCATGGCGTCATGTTTGGAGAGGAATTTTGGCTCACATGTGTGGGAAATTAGTGGCTTATGTTGTTATGTTGAGCTATTGGGTTGGCTTGTAACCCACTTACTTAATATTTACTCAAAATCAAACTTGTTATACGGCTTTTAGATGAATTAATGGATGTGATAAACCTCATATAAATGGAGGATCACTCCATTCTTATTTTTTATCATCACTTGTGGACTTCAGCCTCCTTTAGAGAGCTCAACTTAGCCTTGTTGTAACTCACTACTTGTAGAGATGTGATCTTTTTGGAGCTATCGCTATTAGGGACTAATTCGTGTGTTGGTGATGTCTTTTTAGGATTGAAAGAAGGCAATTTCTTGGAAAAATTATAAGTGTTATTGCATATTTTTAACAGTTTTTCATGTGATGAATATATGGCTAGGGTTTTTCTTGTTCCATGTCTAAATGCATATCTTTATTGGAAAATATTGCTTGATCATTGCATGTTAAATGTTTTCCTTGAATGCCATAGAGGACCTCCTAGAGAGATTTCCTCTACTTAATTTCTCCCCTCATGAAAAAATAGCTAAGGTTTGCAAGTGAAAACTAGGGTTTCCCCCCTTACTCCAAGCATAGATTTGATTTTTTTTTAAGTTTAGCCCTAAATATTCCATCACCCAAGTAGGGATAGGCACTGGGAATCCTTGTGGTGGTCAAAAATCTTAAGACATTTTTTCTTCCTTATCTATTTTTTAAGCCCTTTAAGGCAAGCCACTATGGCTAGGGCATAAGGTCGAATTCAACTAGGGCTCTTAATAGATGAATGTTGAGGCTTTTCTAGCTTGAACTCAACTTGGATGATCTTTTACACTCAAAATATATCATTTTCCATGGTTGAAATATAGCCCTAATAGGGTTGACGTCATCAACCTTAGGTAATTTGAGCCCCAACAAAACCCTAACTTTACTCGAGGCTTCAATTTGGGGCTTAAATTGAAGGTTTGCCCCCTGCTTTAAGGTTTGAAGGTGTAGCAGCTCGATTTACATCTTGGAGCAGACCAAGGTCTCTATGAGTGATCTTCTGGTTAGATTGAGGTTCTGTGGGCCAAGGCAATTGAATGAGATTGGACATCACCTCTTGAGCTAAGCCCCGAATCATTCAGAAGGGTCTGGAGCTGAAGAACCCCCCCCCCCCCAACATGGGCATCCTGTAGCAGGAGTTCAACACTCTGTGTAAGGTCGAATCATCCTAAGGACTTCAAGAGATAGCATTTTGGGACAGTAGCCCTTTTTTGTGGTTTTTTTAAGAGTCGAGGTTGATCTGAGGCCCTTACGAAGGACAGAAGTTGGACGAAGTGCTTAGAACCCTCGTTGAAGGTGGAGATAGGGTTTGAGGAGTTCCAACCAACAGGTCGGCATTAGAACACCCACATCCTCACTCTTGAATTCAATCACATCATGGACAAATTTGTAGCAGAGCAGAGAAGGGTCCGTTCTATAGTTAGATCCTAATTTTTTGGTTAGGTCTGAATTACACGGTATAGTTTGGAATTAGAAAAGTGTCAAAATCCTGTTGAACTCTAGATTTTGAGAACAATTGAAATTTATATTTGTATTAGTTGGATTATCTGGACAGTGAATACTGTAATTGTTTCGTTGAACCATAATGTTATGTTGTATTGTTGATTGTGGATACTAAAGAATATATTTTGTACTAGAGCTGTTTATCTTGTGAATTGCAAAGATGTTGAATAAAACCTAGCTGTGCAAGAATTCCTAGGGCAAAATTACCCTAGTCTGTCACACAACAAGATGAAAACTATATGATATGCCATTGAAGCAACCTCCACCAATGGTGAAAACATGACCAATCCATCTGATATGTTGAAAGGAGCACAAAAGTCGTGACAAACTAATCATGCCGAGTCATTCTCCATAACTGCCACGTTCTCCACTGGTTGGCCAAGGGTCATATAAACCATAATGATAGCACCATGATAATGCCCATGATCTGCAGTTGGTGCATAGGAAGTCCATAAGTGTCATCCTATAAGGTGCCATGCAAATGATCCTTGGACACCCAATACAATATGGTCTAACAATAGACTTCAACATGGGGACATGCACTCTTCTTGGTGTTAACGGCCTCCACCCACTGTTATTATGCACTCCCAAGAAGAGTGCGTGTCCCCATGGGTTGAGGTCGTTCCCACCAAACTAAAGGTAACTGATCCTAAAGCGTACCTGATTCCTAAAGAGTTGCACAAACATGTGCTTAACAGGACTTCAAGAAAGAATGCGGGATCTGCAGGGCATGCACATTTGTGATGTAGAAGGTAGTCTTTATGTTTTCCTTATTAAAAGAGTCAGAAAGTTTCTAATAACGAAGCTGAAGCCTGAAACTAGAGAACTCCTCTAGAGGTTCAAGCTTGCAAAAGAGGAACCACTTTTGATATGATTAGAGGCCACTCCTTCGAGGGATGAAGCTCTTCTCAGAATCCCCCTGCTGCCTCGAAAATGATTATAGACCACTCGGCTGACTTGCTCTCTTCATTCTGACTCCGCTTGCTCAAATCTGTCTTCCTTTGCAGGCCTGTTCTTTAAGTTGTAGGGTTCATCCTCATGTAAAAACGTATTTCGTATTTATTTCCGACTCGGTTCTTTCCTCGAAGGCCAACCATCTAGGGACAATCAAAGCTTGTTAAGAAAGCTTTTAAAAAGGCAATTCAGCAAATTACCATACAGGCATCTGCATTTTTAAACCCTGATGCAAGAAACCAAATAACTCCTTTCAAAATACACAGATTGCCCATGTACATTGTACACAGTTACAAAAAACCATTGGGTAGATGCTAACGCAGAAGTGGCTGTGAACTTAGAACCTGTCGTATTGGTTACCAATGATTTGGGTTAGCCATTGATTGGAATGTCATCACTGGTATAATCATTTTCTTAATTAATACTGTGGCCTGTTATTGTCTAAATCTGTCAACTTGTGACAACTTTACTGTTCTTTTTTCAGCCTAAAGAAGCACAGAATATATATAAAACTATGTTACCAGAAACCTGACCAGGAGCAATGTATTTAAAACTATCTTACCAGAACCTGACCAGAAGCAATGTATCTAAAATTATGTTACCAGAAACCTAACCATGAGCAATATATCTTAAACTATGTTAACAGAAACTGACCAGAAGTAATGTATATGAAACTGTCTCCAGGAAATTGACGAGGAGAAACGTAAATAAAACTCTGTTACAGAAACTTGACCAGTCAATGTATTTAAAACTATGTTACCCATCCTATCTTAAAATTGCATTAGTATATTAATATTATTAATCAATTTTACATGTATAATATTATATATACTGGGGGGGGTTCACATCCTTATTGCCATAAACCCTCTGGCCCGATTTCTCATTTGGTTCCCATTTTGTGTTCCCATTTCTGGTGACATTTTTAAAGGGTGCACACATAGTAAAAAAATCCATTTTAACTCTGGATTTATTAAATACAAGAGGAATAAAAAAGAAATTGAGATGCAAATCTCTTTGTGCTTAAAGATTCTCACTTAAGATGGATCTACCCTTATGTGTATGTGTGATGGATCTACATTAAATCCAATGTTATAAGGGGTTAGCTCAACCAGTTATCACTAATGTTGTTGGGCATTTGGCTACTTCTGTGCAAGCAACTGTTGGTCTGAATCCATGTGAGGCACACTAGTCAATGCTACTGGGTTTACTAGGGATGTCATCCACGACTGCAGGGAAGCATCCTTGGGTTTCCTAGTACATTTTCTTTAGGGTAAAAAATGTGCATGTGTACCCCAAGGTGTTAGCTGAACCAATTGTGGCCAATGTTGCTGGGTGTCTGGCTAGTTCCATGTTAACAGTTGCACAGTTCAAATCCCCTGAGTTAGATGCACTAATATATGCCAGAGAGGTCCTTTGGGTTCCCAGCCAGGTTTTCCTTGGAAAGGCTAACCTAAAATACTTATTTATCGTTATTATTGTATTAGTTTCTTAAAATACCATATGTTAAATATCAGGGAAGGAGACTAAATATCTCTCATATTGGGCCGGGCTGTCAAGGCACAATGAAGAGCTTTCAGTCAGTGACCCCAGATTTTAAAATGTATACCAATAGAGCACTTCCAAACTCCATATTTGCAACATCAGATTTCAGAAAATTAAATCGTCAGGCTCGGGCTAAACATTTTGTGTGTAAAATTATCGAAATAGGACCAATTAAGCACAATTTTGGGGGAAAATGATAAAAACATTTTAATTACAATTAAGGAAAAATGAAAAAAAAAAACAAAAACAAAAAAATCTACAAGAAACACAAAGAATCATAATAAATAAAACACTGAAGAAAATTTTAAAAACAAATCACAGATACACAAATTAACAGAAATAAAGAAATGCTGCAGAAAGCATAGATGTGCAAATTTACTCACAATAAGATAATAAATAACGACGGCGAAAAACCCTCTGCTTCCAAATGCCCTCCATGATAAGCTCCCCAGCAGGAACGCGGCCCCAATGCCAGGAGTCGTGAGACCGACGAAAAGTAACGGAGAACCCGCCAAAAATATGAGAGTGTTGCTAAGTATAGCGGATTCCCATGTTGGCGGAGACAACTGAAATGCGCTAACTGCCTCCGACAAAACCCCCGGCAATTGTAGCCCGGCGTTGACCGATGTCATTGGGAGTCTTCTGGTGTTTGAAAAATTCTCTCGCCTGCGCAGAAGCTTTCTTAGGGCATAAATTGAAGGCTTTAGTACAGGGGGATGGGAAGAGATTCGAACTGGCGACCCGGGAAGCAGGTATAAGAGGACCATAACTAGGACTGGCGAAAACTATGTAATTGACTGTTTCAACTGGCGAACATATTCTGGCGTAAACTATGTAACTGAATGTTTCAACTGGCGAACATATTCTTCCACGTTGACGGAAATAAGAATTAAAAAAGCGTTGTTTGCTTCTTGTGGTGATTATTCTAGACTGCTATATTTTTATTCTTGGTTTCTCTTTTAAGGTTTCTTTTTTAATGGGTTTGTGTTCTCTTGGTTCAATATAAAATTCAAGATATAAAACAATATGAAATTCCTTTAAAAATCTCAAATAAAGGATTTTTTTATCCAAGAAAGTCGCTCGAGGAAAGTCCTGGGCACCATTCTGTATTTTAAAAACTCCAAAATTTAATTAAACATTTATTTGACCATTAAAAAAATTGTATTTTCCGCTCTCGTTGAAATTATTCAACAAGCAACCATGCCAATCTTTGTGATCCTTCTTCGACCTTCGAATTCAATCACAGTGTTAACGAGCCGGAGGGCAATATTCGAATTCAGTCACAGTGTTAACGAGTCGGAGGGCAATATCGCTCTGATATTTAAAAAAATGAATGAAGACTAGATATAGTCCATGGGATTATTAGCTTTCATATTTTGAAAAAATGAATGAAGAGTAGATATAGTCCATGGGATATTAGTTTTTTTGTTTTTTTTTTGCGTTTTGCAATTCAATATTTTTATTATTCAAATTAATAATGAGTTGACCCAATCAGTGTCCTCACTCCTCACTGAAAAGACAATGCCAAGGAACCAATGTTAACATACTTTTGTAACTGTCTCTAATGTCTCTGAAACCATCACATTCCAAAATGAAATGTTTTTCCGATTCCACTGCCCCAGAAATGCAAAAAGTACACACTCACTCTTCCCAAGCTTCTTTAGGTCTTTTCCACTGACCTGTTTCGCACTGTAGTTGATGCAAGTTGGTTCTTAATTGAGCAATAAGAATCTTTTCTCTCCATGGAATGCTAACTCCAATGTACTCTTTCTGTTGGAGACACACGTGGGGTTGAATTCTTGAACATAATCCTTATTCTTTCTACCCAACTCTTTTCCCCATATATGCTTACAAAACTTCTAAATCCTTATAATATCACTGGACAAACTAGAGCCCACTAAGCCCAAAAAGCACTTTAATTGTTTCTCTCCTCAAGCAACCATATCAAACTTCAAGAATCCTCTTATAGTCTTCAATGTCATTGCAGGGCTCAAAAACAATATTGTTTTAATACCATTATTGGTGGAAAAGAGGGTATCCATATACAAGATAAATACAAGAGAAGGGACATAATATAAAACATTGTATTAATGTCGTTACAAAGGTACATCATGTGGCTAGGTAGACATAGGCTACCCATGCAAAACTTACATATCACACTTTTTCAATTATAAAATATGTTAGATACGTCATTTATAGTATTGATATTTATAAGGGTCAATAAGTGAATTCACAAAATGAAATCTCACCTAAATTCTAAATTAGTTTCTTCACGAGTGTGCAAGAGAGAAATAGTTCTAGTGCACCAGAGAGAGTGTGTAAAAGCTAAGTACAAGTGTGTGAACATAAATGCATAAGAGCACCCAAGAGAAATTGTTAACTACAAGAGAAAAAATGCCAAGTAAAAGTGTCCTTATGCTTATCACACTTTGCATGATAGATCAAGAAGATCATAAGATGAGATGATATAAATGAGACTTGAGTTTATTATTTATACAAAACTCGAGTTAGGCATCCTCTGAAGAGGGGTTATAGGCCCACATAACAAAGGCACACACCCCAAGTGGGTTATTGAATCTGCAACTCAAACTCGACTAGGTCGGCCTTAACCACAAACCTAATATACAATAAATACAACTTTAACTATAATTACAAGTACATAATTACACATGTGAATGGGTCGTGACCACATTTATTAATTACACCAATATTTCCAACACACAAAATACTAGTGCCATTATAGTGCCTTAACCACCTAACACTAGTATTAACTGCATGTTGGTCACATATTACTAATAATCACATTAAATGTGCAATTCATATAACTTACCAACATAGGTACACTGACACATGTATACATATTTATTTGAGTGTCACTATTATCTAAATCTAACCAGATCTAATCTAATGATTTTTATTCTTGCAAGGGTGAGATTCAAGATAGAAACCTAAATTTTCACTTCTTAAGCACCCAAATTCTAAAGTGTCTTTCAAAAGCACACTAATAATAAAGCCACATAATTGAGGCCCCATTAGTGTCATTGACCATGGGACTCCAAACACCTACAAATGCTCATGTTGTTTAATGAATGACCCTAGGCCGACCCGTCTGGCAAACAATAAGAATCCATTAGCTAAGCCATTACATGCCTCTGTACAAGGCAAGACCAAGCATGGATGCCATGGCTAAATAGTGGAAAGTAGTTTGTGTTTGCCTTTCATTATGTCCTTGAGCTTCTTATCCTTTAAAATAATAAAAACCTAAAAGATTCCTATGTCCTTTAACTTCTACAACCCTAGAGATTGTTTAACCTATGGTTTCCTTGTTCATATAAAAAAATTATTTTAGTTATTTATATAAACAATTAAAGATAACAGCTAAATTATAAGTTTAGGGAAATAGCGAAAGTAGCTACTATATATAAGTCAATTAGGTGTAATTCAAGTGGTTATTACTCACCCCATCTAGGTTCAAATCTTACTTTGCAACATGTTTGCTGCTAATGAATTGATTTTGATGAGTTATAAATGACATATTCATGAGTTGTTGACATGGTCTTGTGCATTCAAGAATCTATGGTTTACCTTGGGTACTACCACAAGAATGAGGGGAAGTACCTGGGTCATTATGTGTCATTACAAATTTGTCCACAAATTAGAACCCTTAGTTTCTTTGTGTAGATAAAAAAGAAGTTGTTTACTCTACATATTTTAGTATGATTGTGATTGACTCCATGCCTAGACAATTTATATTATACATCTTCCATCCCTGTTTAAAGTAGAAGCGATAAAATTACATTTAGCTCAATGTCTAAAGACAGCGAAACCATAAAGATGTATATATTATGGCTCATGTTTTATTTGGGAGTTGTGATTGTGGTTAATTAGATGATAGAGACACCCAAGTTTACCATTCACATTTTTATTTTGGGAAGGCAAAATGTTTTCATGGGCTCTGAAGAAGTGACCACATGTTTGCCATTGGCCATTGTGCACCCTCAAATTATTACAAATTTGTCAACAAATTAAAGCCCTTAGTTTTTTTCTTGTAGATAAAAATGAAGTTATTTACTCTACATATTTGAGTATGATTGTGATTGATTCTATGCCTAGAAAACTTATGCTATACATCTTCCATCACTTCAGGATAAATAGGATAGGATGTGAGCCTCTCATCCAAGTATTCTCACATTAAAAATAGTGCCTGGTGCCTCAATGAGGTATATACCTACAAAAGAGATCAAGATTATTAAAATAAAGAACTAGCTCACATAACCTTCACTGCAAAAGTGGCTCATGGATTCATAATTACAACCTTAAAGGTAAAATGATGTGCAACTTTAGACGATCAAATCATGGTTGGTAACAAAGAATACACATGATCAAATCATGGATGGTCGTAAGACTAGAAATGTCATCTTGTTAGCAAAATTTGTAATAGACACAACAATAATCAATTTGCAATAAAGACATTTTTTGATCAATTAATCACTACAATGATCACTAATAAAGAGTACAACATAAATGGACAAAATGTTGCAATCAAACCAATTCGATCTTCCCATCACTAATAAGGTAGGTTGGTCTTCTTCCAAGTTCTATTGTAAAATTAGAGGTTGTTTGAGAAAGAGTTTCACACTTAGACAATTTATTGAACAGATTTTGCCATTTATTATAAATAAAAAGATGACGGAATTGTTATTTAACAATTATAGAATATCATTTATTAAAAATGGAACTTGAAACTTGAAAACTTTATTTAAGAAAAAATGCATTGGAATTATGTTGAAGAATTTCGACAAAGGAATAAAGGATATCATAACTATTCAAAGAAAACAAGCAATGAAGTCCATAGAGTCCATAGTCAAATAAAACCATTCATAACAACATTATATTTTTTGCAAGTGTGTATGCAATTTTCTTTTTGTAGGTAGCCTTTGTATTGCAATAGAAGAGATTCAAATCAATTTAGCAAAATTGCTACATTTGGCCTACCACTTTGGAAACCATAGTAGAGGTAGTAAAGTAGAGAGTCAAGAACTTGCGAAATTAGAGGAGAGTCCATGAAAATAGAGACCAAAACCAATTTTTCCCCACGCAGGGGGAAACCAACAATAAGAGACAACAATAGAAGCCTTGCTTAACTACAGAGTCTATCGTCAAAAGAAAATTTGGCTTGGCATGAAAATAAACAAAACATAACTGTAGCTCTGAAGGCTAGTTGGCAAAATCAAAGCTGAGAGAATGTTGCATGGAATAGTAGCATCATGATGATATAGAAGTATCCAGGTTAATTGGTTATTCCTCAACCTTGCATGGTGGAGGAGCCAGAGAGTTGGGTGGAGAACCCATCTCTAATTGGGTCAGTCAATCTTCCACGTTAAGCATACGGTCATGGAGTTCATCTAACTTTATGTAAAAGATTAGATTAAATTGTCTTCTATCCCAAGTTTTTCCAAGTCATCACTTGACATGCCAATATAAATCAACAGTATGCAAGTAATGGTTTTGATGGTCGCGTGAATTACCTGTCTTTGGAACCTAAGGAGCAGTGGTTGACATGATGTCGAAATCAAGAGTGACATGTCGTTCATGATGGATTTCTTCCTCCACTAATCAAATTTCCTCTTGTATGTCTAGTGGCACACTGGCATGAAAGCTATGAGCCGAGGATTCTGCTCGAAGACGCGCCCTAGAATCCGCTAAAGCTCCATGACCTCTAATGTTGCGCATATAGCGAGCTCTCTCATGCATCATGGCTACCAGAGGCATCAGGATGTTAGACAGACTCGGATTGAGGTGAGAGGGGAGTTGCATAAGGTGGCCATGTAAGAGGAAAGTCATTACAATTTGCCAGTTAGGTTGTACTGGCGTCAAACAAGGGACCATGCCCTCCCCTTCTAAAAAAGTTGACAACTTGGGGGGGGAGCTTATCAACAAGGACAAGAGACAACCCACCCAGGGGACCAGGAAAGAGTCCAGGCACATGGTGGGAAAAGACAAGAGCTGGAGGAAGCGACAAAGGAGAGCGTTAAGGCAAAACCACCAACTTGAAACAAAAAGCATGTTGTGGAGTGAACAATATGGCTGACGCATATGACATACATTTGCCTAAGGGCCTCGGCCTCCCACCTTGGAAGGTGAGGCTCCTTAAATGTGCCTTGAGGGAGATACATGTGTAGAAAGTGGCAGTAGGAAAGCACGAACCCAGCCCCATTTATTTCATTGTTTGCCACCCCCATTGTGGTAGTGTATGCAATATATATATATATATATATATATATATATATATATATATATATATATATATATATATATATATTATTTGCATTATTTTTCTAAAGCTTTGTATTTGAAAACTTTAGAAACACAATCAGAACAACTTTTTGACTTTGGTATGTAAGCTTAGTTAAATTTGTATGAACAAACAA
Organism: Pinus tabuliformis; assembly: GCA_031772625.1. Lineage (NCBI taxonomy): Eukaryota > Viridiplantae > Streptophyta > Pinopsida > Pinales > Pinaceae > Pinus > Pinus tabuliformis. Next base: position 681,398,110 of record CM062815.1, on the reverse strand, counting down.
CATGGTAGAGTTGAAATTTAATTATTTTTTTATATTGAAAAGTTAGAAATATAATAAGAAAAAAACAAGTTTTTAATATAATGAATTTGTGTAACAATATATTAGAGTTAAAATCTTTAATATGTTGAATTTGTGTAATAATAATACATTAAAGTTTAAAGTAATTGTGTTGAAAGGTTTTCTAGCCCACTATGGGGGATATATTGTAGTGATTGTAAATGAGTGTAAACATTTAAATGTCGACTTAATATGGGAGAGAAGTTGTCGTGTTCATAAAATAAAGAATTAGTTAAAAAATAATAATGATTTACATTCGCAACCATGATATTTCAAATTAGATAATTAATAAACATATAAAAACTTAATAAACTGAGAGGAGGGGCTCCGCCTCAGGGATGGCAAAGCGGAGACAAGGGAAAAAAAACTGCACCCCAGCACCAACCCAAGGGAGGTTTATCCTACAAAAATATTTTACAGGGCAGCAGAGACCTAGGGTCCTCTCCAGATCAAGGCGGTCACATACCCAGGCCATACATAGTAGATCAGTCAGAGCAAACCCCAGCCTTAAATTTAGATTCTACAGGGCTTGATGATTTTGTAAAGTCCTATGAAACGCAAGCTCTCATTTGCCGTTTCAACAGCTTTTGGCCTAAACCCATGGATCTATTCCATTGGATCTTCACCAGCTGGACCATGGAATGTGATATTCATCTATGCTCAAAGGGGTTTTTTATAGTAAGATTTACATCAAAGGAAGTCAGAGATATAGTCATTAGTGCAGGGCCATGGTTTTGGGGAACATCGGGGCTGTTTATGACCCCATGGTTTCCATATTTTGATCCAAACAAAATGACTGTAACCAAAATGCCGGTCTGAGTTAGACTATACAATCTTCCTCTGCATTTCTGGAATGAACGAGTCTTGGAAGGCATTGGGAACAACATAGGGAAATATATCAAAACAGATCTGGAAAGGATTGATGAAAGGATCTACACTTTCGCACGTATTTGTGTGGAAGTAGATTTAAGTAAAGGGTTGCTGGACAATATAAGGCTGATCTACAAACAACAAAACTGGTTGCAAGTCCTAGATTATGAAAACACCGCTTTCAGGTGTAGGCTCTGTAGGCAGACAGGACACTTACAAAGCTCATGTCCAGAAGCCAAGAGTAAAAAGAAGCAGAAAGGGAAGCAGAGGAAAGGATGGCAATTCTCACCCCCAGATTCAGAGGACGAAGAATCAGAAGCAGCGGAGGAGGAGATCCCTGCAGAGAAGACCGAGGCAGCTCAAGAAATGGAGGAACAGAAAGGAACCACATCCGACAACAAGGCAAAGATGACAAGCGTGGATCCCAGCATGGGAGGCACCAAACGACATCACCACTCAGATACTTCAGATTCAGACAAAGAAACTGGCCCACAGAATGCAGAAACACAGATAGTCATTGCTTCGATCGAGCCCACTCAAGGAGAGTGGCGTAAGGTCGAAAAGAAAAAGGGGAGAAAAACTTGAAGCGTGAGTCTAACTCACTGCCGGAATTTCAGTTTTTTGTCTCTTTCTTCCTCTCTTCTCTCTTCTCTTTTCTTATTCTTTTTGCACGTTAGTCTTCTAACGTTGCGTGGGGTGCGAAAGCACTCGAGCCCTTGCGGCAGCTCACAGAATGCTTCATTGCATCAACTAGTGTAACTTTTCATTATCTTTTTAATAAAAAGTTACCGTTTTTTTCCTTGGAAAAAAAATAAAAACTTAATAAACTTAATTAATAAAGGTATAGTTAAAAATAAAAAAGCTTCTAAATATAAAAATGTGAAAAATATATAATATAAATAATAATTAAGCAAAGTCTTCGATTTAGAGTTTGACTTTGATTTTTTTTAATAAATTTATTTAAATATTATTTTTGCAAAAACTAGTCGTTACTTATTAATATTTGTTTTTAATAAATTAATAAACTAGTACCGTAATTTAAATATTATTTTTCAAAGACTAGTAATATTTGGTTTTAATAAATTAATTTAAATATTATTTTTCAAAAACTAACCGTTACTTATTAATATTTTTTAATAAATTAATAAACTAGTATCGTTATTTAAATATTATTTTTCAAAAACTAGTTGTTACCTATTAATATTTTTAATAAACTAATATCCTTATTTAAATATCGTTTTTCAAAAACTAGTCGTTTAATATAGCCGTTACTTAATAATATTTGTTTTTAATATATTAATAAATTAATATCATAATTTAAATATTATTGTTCAAATTTAGTTGTTACTTGAAGTATGTCTCTACATTGTTCTCTATTTAAGCCTTTGCCATGGTCTACCTCTTCATCTGGTCCTGATGATGAACCACACTTGTTGGTTCGAAACTCGTTAGCGAAAAATGTCTCTTATGTGATTTCTACTGAAAGACTTTGCTTAATTCATTATGGATCAAAAGCCTGAATACAGAAAATAAATAATAATTATAAATTAAGATCCATTTCACCATATAAATTAAAATAATGATTCATATCTATGATAGCCCCAAGGGATAGCTTCCTGTCATTAAGTACCTCAATCAGGAGGTCAAAGGGTCAAATCTCCTCAATGCCCTTGGGGTTAGGCCTTGCTAGTTTGGCCGGCAGGTAGATCCCTTTGGGTTGATCTACCTGGATTTTCTTGTGGATGTAGCAGCCACTCAATGTCCATGAACCACCCTTAAAAAAATGATTCACATTCATAAGTATTATATTTCAAAATTTTATATTTAAATTTAATTAATTAACATATAAAATTTTAATATTGACATTTTTTTCTAAATTATATATTTATTTATCTATATATGATTAATGTTATGCATATCATATTAAAAAAATTAATTAAAAAGAATATAGGAAAAATGCTAAAGAAAAAAACAACAAATATAACTATATATATTATCACGGTTTTAATAAAAGGTTTTAATAAAATAAAAAATAAGAATAGAGATGTGAAATTCTTATAAACATAAATAATATTATTAAGAATCAATGTATATCCATGTTAACTGTGGATCTACCAAGGGTTAAGGAGGAATCATATCCCGCGAGGTGAAAATATTTCCTTAATTTTGCACTTAAATAGAAGTTTGCATCTTAAGAAATTTGATGTCTCTTGACATTTAATAGATCCAAATTTAACATAAATCCATGTTCATTATAAAAAATAACGATAAATATTTCATATTTAGTATACTTGTATTCTTAAAAAATATATTAAGTTAATTTTAAAAATAATGAAAATTTATTAAATTATTTTATTTTTCAAATGACAATATGTATATTTTTAATGAAAAATTAACATTTTTGTAATCAATACTCATAATCTACCTTTGAGTATATTATTTTATTTTAATTTCAAACATAAATGTAAGACGCCACATAAATAATTTAAACTTTGTAGAAGATAGTTATAAGAGAATGTAGGCTTTCACAATTATTCATATTGTCAGAAGCTTTCGGAATTATGTATGATATTTTGCTTGTCTAACGTTTCAAATGGACACTCCACCCATCATCAAGGACTGGAAAGCTTCTTGTAGATGAAATGAGAAGCCTTAAATAGTTATGGATCTAAAATAGTCGTTACAGAACAATCAATGGGTGAACGGTCATTTTAATAAAAATTGATATGAAAGGTCAAAAAATCAATGTTAGAGGGAAAGTGAAGGGTTAAAGTTCAATAGAGGAATTTTAAATAAAAGATAAACATTATTAAAAATTGAAAATAAAGACAATAAATTAATATTAAAAAATATTAGGTTATAATAGGACATTTATATTTATAAAATATCGGGAAAGGAAATGAGAGCCAATATTTATAAAGTATTTGGAAAAGAAAATTTAAGTCAATAATATAGAAATAGATTAGGTTATGATATGACCAATATATTTATGAAATATTAGGTAAAGAAAAATGGGTACATACACACACACACGGGGAATTAAATAAATTAAGATCAAGGTAAGATTGAAAATTGATTAACCAAAACGAGGGATAACAGGAATAATTAAAAACAAATAAGGAGACATAAAAAATGAATGCAGAGAAAGTAAACAAGGAGAGAAGAAAGGAGGGAGGGGGGACCAACACTCATTGAGTGAGTTGATCGAGGACAGGTTGCCAGGATTGGCTTAGCCTATAGCCATCTTCTTTGTTGAAGTTGGTGGGGTGCTTCTCAATTTTGAGAGCTTCTCGAATAATCTGAGAGTTATAGAAAGGAATAGAAACCAAGATTTTAACTTGAGCAAAGCAAATGAGATGTTTAGATTTATAAGTGTACTCAACAATTGTAGACTTAGAAAATCGATGGTGGTGGGTATCAACAATGTGCTCTTTAAGACAAATTTTGAAGGGTCAACCAGTTTTCCCAATGTAAGACTTTCCACAAGAACGGGGAAGCTGGTAGACTCCCAATCCTAACATAGGATTAGATTTATCTTTCGCTGACTGAAATATTTGCTTGAGAGTTTTGAGTTGTTTGAAAATGGTTTAATAATTTTTTGGCTAAAATCTTAGAAATGCGATCAATGGTGCCTTTTATATAAGAGAAACCATCCCAATGGGAGGAAAAGAATTAGATCTGTAAGATTTGGATCGAGTCCCTAATGATGGGTGGAGTTCACCCAAAACATTGGACAAGCAAAATATCACATGCAATTTTCTTCCAAAAACTTCGAACAATTTAAACTCCATTAAATATATCTATCCACAACAAAATTGAAAACCTACCTTAAATTATAGATTTTTTTGTTGAAAATTATGCTACCATGTTTATCTATCAACCTACTAAAGATATAGATTTTTTATTGAAAATTATCATAACATGTTTCCATGATTTTTTATTGAAAAATATTATAACATGTTAGAAACATATAAACAAACAACAATATATTATAACCAATGCAATTGTGACATAAATTTTGAAAGTACCTATATTACTTTGTCCATATTTTTATTTTTATGTGTTAAAAAATGTTTTTGTAATATATATATATATATATATATATATAAACTAGAGATGTTGGTAACTCCATAACATGGACTGAAGCGCTCTGAGTCATCCAAGCTAAGGTTTCTGATTCGTGCGGCTCTGCTCTGCCATAGCAGAGGCGGGGGGGCTCAAAGGCCCCCTCTTTCGGGACACAGTCTCGAGTAAAGGTAGGGAACTTAACGCGTCATTCTTCACCAAGCTAATGACCTACAACGCCTTCCTCTCCTCCAGGAAATCTAGCGTCGTTGGCCTAGGAAAAAAGGGGACCAAAAAACTTTCAAGTAGACCCTCAACCTCATTGCCCGATGTTGCAATGGACTCTGGCCAGACAAGCGCAGAAGAAAGACATTGGCTTCAAACTCAACCAAACAACAACTACAAACCCAAGGCAAAAAATTACCAGTTCTAGAGATTCAATACCTAGACGTTGTTGCATATAGAGACTTAATGCAGGTACACGCCATCATCTGTAAATTCATGGGAATCTAGCCCACGAAGAAAGCACTAAACTAGTGGATTTAGACCAAATGGCACCCAAAAGGAGAAATAAAACTGCAATTAGGATCCAAAGGTTTCTTCACAGTCATATTTGATCTCCTGGAAGACTGTGACCGTATCTTCGAAGGCGGCCTGTATTTCTTCAATTCAACAGGACAATATATGAGGAACTAGAAGCGAAACTTCACTCCTAAAAAGGAAGATTTCACTAGGGTTCCCATCTGGGTAAGACTCTACTCACTATCCACGGATTATTGGTCGCCCTCTGTGCTGAAAGGAATAGGAGACGAGTTAAGAATACATTAAAATGTTGGAGGGTACCAAGAATGGTTATTATGTCTCATATGCCAGAATCCATCAACATGGACGTATCAGGGGCACTGCTGGAAGCCATCAAGCTGGGCTTCTGATACGAGGTATGGCTCCAGAATATAGACTATGAGCACATACCCTTTAGATGCAGAAAATGTCATGAGCATGGGCATCTCTTCAGAGACTGCTCCCAAAATATCTCTCAACAAACCAACACATAAACGCAAAGGAAGGTAGATGAACAAGGCTTCACCAAGGTCGCATCCAAGAACAAGAACAATAAGAAGACTCAAGGAAAACAAGGCCAACAACACTCAGCCAACAAAAACAAGTTCGAAAAGAAGAACAGGAAGAACCAACTTTAGAAGAACATGTTAAGGAGGGAAGCGAAATGTCAATCCAAAACTCAATAGCACAAGACCAAAATCCAGGAGATAATACCAGGGACAACCACACTGAGAATGGCCAAACATTAGAACTTATATAAATAAGACATCATATAAATAATTTAAACTTTGTAGAGGTCAGTTATAAGAGAATGTAGGCTTTCACAACTATTCATATTGTCAGAAGCTTTAAGAAGAAAATTGTGTATGATATTTTTCTTGTCCAATGTTTCGGGTGGACACTCCACCCATCATCAATGACTAGAAAGCTTCTTGTAGATGAAACCATTGTTGAGGAGCCTTAAATAGTTATGGATCCAAAACAGTCATTATAGAACAATCAATGGGTCAATGGTGAATTTAATAAAAATTAATATGAAATGTCCAAAAATAATTGTTAGAGGGAAATTGAAGGGTTAAAGTTCAATAGAGGAATTTTAAATAAAAGATAAACATTATTAAAATTTGAAAATAAAGACAATAAATTAATATTTAAAAAGATTAGGTTATAATAGGACAATTATATTTATAAAATATCGGGAAAGGAAATTGGAGCCAATATTTATAAAGTATTTGGAAAAGAAAATCTAAGTCAATAATATTGAAATAGATTAGGTTATGATAGGGCCAATATATTTATGAAATATTCGTATTTATAAAATATTGGGTAAAGAAAAAATGGGTACACACACACACACAAGGAATTAGATAAATTAAGATCAATGTAAGATTGAAAATTGATTAACCAAAATGAGGGATAACAGGGATAATTAAAGACAAATAAGGAGACATAAAAAATGAACGCAGAGAAAGGAAACAAGAAGAGGAGAAAGGAGGGAGGGGGGCCCAACACTCATTGAGTGAGTTGATGGATGACTGGTTGCTAGGATTGGCTTAGATTGTAGCCATCTTCTCTGTTGAAGTTGGTGGGGTGCTTCTCAATTTTGAGAGCTTCCCGAATGATTTAAGAGTTATAGAAAGGAACAGAAACCAAGAGTTTAACTTGATCAAAGCAGATGAAATGTTTAGATTTATAAGTGTGCTCAACAATTGCAGACTTAGACAAACGATGGTGGTGGGTATCAACAATGTGCTCTTTAAGACGGATTTTAAAGTGTCAACCAGTTTTTCCAATGTAAGACTTTCCACAAGAATAAGGAATCTGGTAGACTCCTGATCCTAATAGGATTAGATTTGTCTTTAGCTAACTAAAATATTTGCTTGAGAGTTTTGAGTTGTTTGAAAACGGTTTAATATTTCTTTTGGCTAAAATCTTAGAAATGAGATCAATGGTGCCTTTTATATAAGAGAAACCATCCCAATGGGAGGAAAAGAATTAGATCCCTAAGATTTGGATCTAGTCCCTAATGATGGGTGGAGTCCACCCAAAACATTGGACAAGCAAAATATCATATGCAATTTTCTTCCAAAAACTTCTAACAATTTAAACTCCATTAAATATATCTATCCACAACAAAATTAAAAACCTACCTTAAATTATAGATTTTTTTGTTGAAAATTATCCTACCATGTGTATCTATTAACCTACTAAAGATATAGATGTTTTATTGAAAATTATCATAACATGTTTCTATGATTTTTTATTGAAAATTATTATAATATGTTAGAAACAGATAAACAAACAAGAATATCGTATAACCAATGAAATTTTGAAAGTACCTATATTACTTTGTCCATATTTTAAGTGTTAAAAAATGTTTTTTAAATATCTCTCTCTCTCTCTCTCTCTCTCTCTCTCTCTCTCTCTATATATATATATATAATAGAAACTAGAGATGTTGGTAACTCCATAACACAAATCGAAGCGCTCTGACTCATCCAACTAGGGTTTCTGATTCATGCAGCTCTGCTTTGCCATAGCAAAGGTGGGGGGGCTCAGAGGCCCCCTCCTTTCGGGATGCAATCTCAAGTAAAGACATGGAACTTAACGTGTCGTTCTTCACCAAGCTAACGACCTACAACGCCTTCCACTCCTCCAGGAAATCTAGTGTCGTCGGCCTAGGAAAAAAAGGGACCAAAAAAGTTTCAAGTAGACCTCAACCTCATAGCCCAATGCTAGAGTGGGCTATGGCCAGACAAGCGCAGAAGAAAGACATCGGCCTCAAACTCAGCCAAACAACAACTGCAAACCCAAGGCAAAAAAAGTACCAGTTCTAGAGATTCAAGACCCAGATGTTGTTGCATACATAGACTTAATGTAGGAACACACCATCATCTGTAAATTCATGGGAATCTAGCCCACGAAGAAAGCACTAAACTAGTGGATTCAGACCAAATGGCACCCAAAAGGAGAAATAAGACTGCAATTAGGATCCAAGGGTTTCTTCACAGTCATATTTGATCTCCTGGAAGGCTGTGACTGTATCTTCGAAGGCGGCCTCTATTTATTCAATTCAGCAAAACAGTATATGAGGAACTAGAAGGGAAACTTCACTCCTGAAAAGGAAGATTTCACCAAGGTTCCCATCTAGGTAAGACTCTACTCACTACCCACAGACTATTGGTCACCCTCTGTGTTGAAAGGAATAGGAGACGAGTTGGGAGAATACATCAAAATGTTGGAGGGTACCTAGAATGGTTATTATGTCTCATATGCCAGAATCTATCTACATGGACGTATCAGGGGCGCTACCGGAGGCCATCAAGTTGGTCTTCTGAGACGGGGTATGGCTCCATAATATAGACTATGAGCACATACCCTTCAAATGCAGAAAATGTCACAAGCATGGGCATCTCTTTAGAGACTGTCCCCAAAATATCTCTCAACAAACCAACACACAAACGTAAAGGAAGGTAGATGAACAAGGCTTCACCAAAGCTGTATCCAAGAATAAGAAAAATAAGAAGACTCAAGGAAAACAAGACCAGCAACACTTAGCCAACAAAAACAAGTTCGAAGCCCTATAAGAAGAACATGAAGAACCAACTTTAGAAGAACATGTTGAGGAGGGAAGCAAAATGTCAATCCAAAACTCAATAGCACAAGACCAAAATCTAGGAGATAATACCAGGCACAGCCACACTGAGAATGGCCAGACATTAGAAGATATTGACATGGACCTTGAGCCCACAGAAAACTCAACAGAGGACCATGTCATAGAAGAAGCTCTCAAAGGCGTGGATCTCAAATCGATAGCAGAAGCATGGGACAAAAGTGGTCTAACTTACCTATTACAAGAGGAGTTAAAACAGGTCACTATTAGGAAACTCCCAGAATATATTTCCCACTGAGGGATTCAATCAAACATCACAATGGATCAGTACAAGCCCAAAGGTCCAAGCTGAAAGCGAGGAAGGAAAACTATTGCCAACTCCTCCAGGAGCTAGGAGCAAGATTAATCAATGAGGGCAAGGTAAGAGCTCTCGCACTAACCCCCCATCTTTCTTAATGAATTGCATCTCATGGAACATCGAAGGCTTAAATGGCCCTAGAAAAAAAAATACTTTTAAAACAAAGAATATTAGCTAGCAAACCAGACATAGTACTCCTCCAAGAGACTAAGCTTGCAATGGAGAATATGTTGACCCTGCAAAGGGAATGTTGCAATGGCTATAGTTATTTAGCCAACGTGACTTATGGAAGAGTAGGAGGGAAACTGATTCTATGGAAGAGCTCACGATTTGAATTGAATTCCTCAGTAGCAACAAAAGCTCTATCACAACAGTCCTCAAAATCATAGGAACCACTTAAACTATTTGTGTAACCAACATCTATGGACCCCGCAGGGCGGATGAAAGGATTCAAATGTTATCCTTTGTCATGAGAACCCTTGAGAACATACCCCATCCATTCAAAATCATAGGGGAGGACTTCAACATGATCCTCAATCTATCAAAAAAGAAAGGAGGCCTAAGGAAGTTGGACAGAGACTCTGAAGCTTTCCAAGAAACCATAGACAAAATGGACCTGGTGGACATATAGACAGTGAATGGTACCTACACCTGGAACAATAGAAGAGGAGGGGACAGGCAAATAGCCTCAAGGCTAGATAGATTCCTTATCTTGGAAGCAATCTACTTGACCTCCTGGGAAAATGAATGCAGAATCTTACCCCAATCAGGATCAGATCACTGGCCAATAGCTCTGAGGCTTCATATCTCCACAACCCCAATAATCACCCCTTTAGATTTGAAGCTTTTTGGCTAGAGCATCTATACTTCTTGAGCAACATGAAGATCTGGTGGGAGAGATCTCCACCACAGAGTGGCACTCAAATGTACCAATTCCAACATAAGTTAAAGCACATAAAAAAACAAAATTAAACTATGGAACAAAGAAGTTTTTGGCAATATAATCAAGGACAAAAAAGATTTGGAGCAGAGCATGGAGACGCTCCAGCAAAGAATCATCCAATAAGGTATCACCGACCAGATGAAAGAGTAGGAAATGAATCTACAAAAAAAATGGGAAGAAAGAGCTAAGCAGGAGGAAAAACTCTGGCAACAAAAATCAAGAATCCATTGGCTCAAGTGTGGGGAAAGGAACTCCTCTTTCTTCCATCGCTCCATGGTCCAACACAAGAGGAACAACAAAATCCTCAGCCTAAGGACTAAGGACGGGAGAATTGTTAACTCCCATGAGGAAATTTCGAGTGAGCTAAATAGTTTCTATAGCAAGCTCCTTGAGGAACCCATGGTCGACAAATCCCAAGCAATCGGAGAAATTACTAATAACATTCCCATCATCCTCAACCAGGATCACAACAAAATTCTCCTTAGAGAGGTTTCAATGCAAGAAGTAGAGGAAGCGGTGATGGCCATGCCCAAGGGTAAAGCTCTAAGACCTGATGGTTTTACCATTGACTTTTCCAAAAGTTGTAGAGTTGAGGCTTATGTGATCCATAACAAGTTTGGGAGAGATTTTTCGGCGAAAATCACATGAGAAACCATTTGTCGACGCGTTTCGAACCAACCAGTGTGGTTCATCGTCAGGACAAGTTGAAGAAACAGATCCAGCTTAGCAAGTTAAATAGACAGAGCAGAGCCTCCAACGGCTAAAAAGACCAACAGCTACTCTTGACTAGGTACCGGGAATAAAACCCTTTTTAATAATTTAAGGGAAAAAATTGCCCTAGGGGGACCAATCCCTTAAAATAAAAATAATAATTTTATGATAATAGTTAGTTAAAAATATTAATAAATAATTAAAATATTATGTAAAAATTAAATCATGATAATAGTTAGTTAAAAATAAATAATTAAAAATTATATTTAAGGGAAAAAATTACCCTAGGGGGACCAATCCCTTAAAATAAATTAAATAAAAATAATTTTATGATAAAAGTTAGTAAAAAAAATAAATTTATTAATAAATAATTTAATGATAATAGTTAGTTTAAAATATTAATAAATAATTGAAATGTTATGTTAAATTAGTAATTAAAATAATTCATGATAGTAGTTAGTTAAAAATAAATAATTAAAAATTATATTTAGGGGGGGAAAAAAAAGAGTGAGTATTACCCTAGGGGACCAATCCCTTAAAATAAAATAAAATAAATAAAAATAATATAATGATAATATTTAGTTAAAAATTATTAAGTTTACAAAGGATTTTTCGGCGAAGATCACATGAGACATCATTTGTCGACGCGTTTCGAACCAACCAGTGTGGTTCATCGTCAGGACAAGTTGAAGAAACAGATCCAGCTTAGCAGGTTAAATAGACAGAGCAAAGCCTCCAACGGCTAAAAAGACAACGGCTACTTTTGACTAGGTCCAAGGATCAAAAACCCTATTTACTAAAAATGTTAACCTGGGGGGCCTAGTCCATTAAATAAAAAAATAATATGATAAAAAATATTAATAAATAATTTAAAATATTAAAAATAATTAAACAGTGATGTTCGATTAGTACCTAAAAATAATTCCTAATAATAGTTAGTTAAAGATAAATAATAAAAAATTATATCTAGGGAAAAAAAATAAATAAATAAATAAAAATTAAAATTAAAAAATAAATAAATAAATAAAAATAAATTAATTAATTGTCTCTTAAAAATAATATCATGATAATAGTTAAATACCAATATTAATAAATAATTAATTTTATTTTTTTTTAATAAATAATTAAATTTTAACAAAGCAATTAGGTCCCCTAAGTAACTAAAAATAATTCAGAATTAAAATTCCAATTAATTATTAAATATAATAAAATAATATAAAGTTATATTAAAATTAAAATATAATTCAAAATATATTTAAAATTATATTTATATTAAAATTATATTTTAGTAATTAAAGTTATATTATCCTAGGAGGACCAACCCTTAAAATATATATATATATATATAATAATAAAATTTATAAGTTAAAAATAAATAAATAAAATAATACTAATAATAATAATAATAAAATAATTCAGAATAATAATAGATAATAAATACGTAAGTTAAAAAAAAAAAAAAAAAGGACTAGGACGAGAGTGCTGGGACCCAACACCGACTGATTTTCCAGCCATCATCTCTATTGAGATTACTCGGCCTCTTTTCAATCTCAAGCGCCTTCCTAAATTTTCGATGATGGAAGTGAGAAACCTTAGCAATAACACTAGCTTCCTCAATACAAACATGATGATTGGTTTTCTCAGCATGCTCAACTAAAGCGGAAGACTTAGTACGCCTATGCTTAAGATCTGCGACATGCTCACTAATCCGCTGATTAATGGAGCGACCAGTTTCCCCAATGTAGGGGGTCCCACATGAACAGGGGATCAAGTACACACCTTTCATATCTTTAGGGTCGATAGGATCCTTCACTGATCTGAGGGACATGCGAATGGTGTTCAGGGGCCTAAAGGTCACAGGGACATCATGTGACCTGAGAATCCTATCAATCTTATCAGTAGTCCCCTGAACATATGGAAGAAGGACGCCAGGAACTTCGCCGACAAATGATGTCTCATGTGATCTTCGCCGAAAAATCCTTTGTAAACTTGATATGGATCACAGAAGCCTAAACTCTACTATAAAATTTATTAATAAATAATTAAAATATAGATATATATTTTTATTTATTTATTTATTATTATTATTATAAATAATTAAAAATAGTAAGTTAGATTAGATTAGAGGAATTAAAAATAGGACTATTTCTATATAAATGAATATAAAAGAAAGAGAAAGTATGAATGAAAAATTAATATAAGTCAAATTAAAAATATATATATATATATATATATAAAATGAAAAAAAATATATATATATAAATATAAATAAATAAAAAATATAAATAAATAGATAGAAATAAATAAATAAAAACCAAAATCAAAATCAAATAAACTAAACTAAAATAATAATAATAAATAAATAAAATAATAAATAATAAATAAATAAAAGTATCAAAATCAAATAAACTAAACTAAAAAAAAAAAAAAAAAAATAAATAAATAAATAAGGACGACTAGGACGAGAGTGCTGGGACCCAACACCGACTGATTTTCCAGCCATCATCTCTATTGAGATTACTCGGCCTCTTTTCAATCTCAAGCGCCTCCCTAAATTTCTGATGATGGAAGTGCAAAACCTTAGCAATAACACTAGCTTCCTCAATACAAACATGATGATTGGTTTTCTCAACATGCTCAGCTAAAGCGGAAGACTTAGTTCGCCTATGCTTAAGGTCTGCTGCATGCTCACTAATCCTCTGATTAATGGAGCGACCAGTTTCCCCAATGTAGGGGGTCCCACAGGAACAGGGGATCAAGTACACACCTTTCATATCTTTAGGGTCGATAGGATCCTTTGCTGATCGGAGGGACATGCGAATGGTGTTCATGGGCCTAAAGGTCACAGGGACACTATGCGTCTTGAGAATCCTACCAATCTTATCAGTAGTCCCCTGAACATACGGAAGATGGACACTTGGAACTCGCTCCTTTGGTTCTCGCTGAGACAGCGAATTCTTGGAAGCTTTAAGGAAAGCCCTCTGACCCATGAATCTACTATAACCATTCTCAACAAAGACACCAAGGAGATGGGATTTTTCTTTCTCAAAACTCTTCTTATCTGAGATCCTTAAAGCCCGAGTAGCAAGGGTATTGAGAACACCCATCTTTTGAGCCGGGAAATGATGGGAACTAGCATGAAGATACTGCTCAGTATGCGCTTTCTTCCGAAAAACTTGGTGGTCGAGGGAACCATCACTATTCTTAGAAATAAGAATATCGAGGAACGGAAGGCAACCATCGACCTCCTGCTCCATAGTGAACTTAATAGCAGAGGATTGATTATTGAGATTATTGAAAAAGAGATCTAATTCTTCTTTGCCGTGAGACCAGATAACATTGGTGTCATCCACATATCTTCTCCAAAGCTTTGGCAAGAGCCGGGAAGAGTTTAGAGCCTTGGACTCAAAATCTTCCATGAAAAGATTAGCAACGACAGGGGAAAGGGGTGAGCCCATGGCAACCCCGCAGGTTTGCTCGAAGAACTCTCCCTCAAAACAGAAAAACGTAGAAGTGAGACAGATCTCAACTAACTTAGCAGTGTCAGGATCTGTTAGGTGGTTGATCACCTCCATGGCCTCACTAATAGGGATGCAGGTGAAGAGGGAAACAACATCAAAACTAACAAGAATGTCTCCAGGGTCAAGCTTGATGTCCTTGAGCTCCTTGATGAAGGAAGCAGAGTCCTTTACGAAGGACTCAGTACGACCAACCAAGGGCTTAAGCTTTAACGCAAGGAACTTAGCAAGAAGGTAGGTAGGACCACCAATGGTGTTGACAATGGGCCTCAAGGGAGCCCCATCCTTGTGAATCTTGGGGAGACCATAGATTCTAGGCGTGATAGGGTTGCTTTCAATGATAGGGTTTTATTCCCGGTACCTAGTCAAAAGTAGTTGTTGGTCTTTTTAGCCGTTGGAGGCTCTGCTCTGTCTATTTAACTTGCTAAGCTGGATCTATTTCTTCAACTTGTCCTGACGATGAACCACACTGGTTGGTTCGAAACGCGTCGACAAATGGTTTCTCATGTGATTTTCGCCGAAAAATCTCTCCCAAACTTTTCCAAAAGTTGTTGGTCCTTCATCAAAAATGAAGTTCATGCTCTGATGGAGGGCTCAAGGATCAACAAAACAATTCTGGGAGCACTGAACGCCACATTCCTAACTCTTATCCCGAAGGAGGAAGGGGTTGATTCCCCTGACCGATTCTGACCAATCGCCCTGTGCAACGTAATCTACAAAATCATCCCCAAGGTTCTGGCCAATAGGATCAATATTATTCTACCCCTTCTAATCTCGGCCAACAATGCGAGTTATGTGGAAGGCAGTCAGATCCTAGATAGCATTATCCTTTCTCATGAAACTATACACACGCTCGAAAGCCTCAGAACGCTCGGCATTATGATGCAATTGGATATGTCGAAAGCCTTCGGTAAACTCAGTTGGGAATACATGCATGAAGTCCTAGCTGCCTTTGGGTTTCACCAGGATTGCATCGAATGGATCATGGCTCTGGTCTCAGGAGCTTTCTTTTCTATCCTGGTCAATGGATCACCCTCCAAGCCATTTGGCCCCTCAAGAGGAATCAAGCAGGGAGATCCTCTGTCCCCCTTCCTTTTTGTCATCATGGTCGAAGGATTAAGCAGAACCCTCCAAGCAGCCAACATAATAATAGGCTCATCAACTTCAAGCTCCATAACCCTGCCCCAACCTCCACCCATCAACAATTCATCGATGACACCTTCTTGATGGGAATCCCCACAGTTAATGAAGCAATTGCCTTCAAACGCATCCTAAACTGCTTTTCTGACGTCAGGAACCTCTATTAACCTTGAAAAATCCAAAATATTCTTCTTTAATACCCCCTTGGCCATTCAAAAAAATATCACCAGAATCCTAGGCTTTTAGAGGTGTTCTCTTCCCTCAAGATACATGGAAGCCCCCCTCACTGATAAATCCTATAGAAAATCTAATTGGGAGGACCTCCTCAATAGACTGTGCAAAAAGCTCTCTCACTGGACCTTTCGATCCCTCAATTTTGTTGGAAGACTTGTCTTAGTAAAATTTGTTTTGCAAGCCATGCCCCTTTATCTTTTCTCGGCCCTGGTTGCCCCTGAGTCGATCACTAACACCATTTGAAGTATTCAACGAAGCTTCTTATGGAGAGGTTCAGATATGAAGAAGAAATGGGCCCTTTTGGCGTGGGACCAGTTATGCAAGCCAAAGATCGCAAGCGGGATCAGCCTCAGAGACCTGAAACTTCTGGGGAAGCCCTTGGGGCTAAAACATGGTGGAATTGGTTGGATAACCAGCACACCCATTGGGGCCAACTTTGGAAAGCGAAGTATGCACCCAACCACTCCAACTGGGACCTTATCAGGCTCACAGGAAACATCAATGGATCAGCAATATGGAACCAAGCATGGAAAAATAAAAACATCATTCAGGAACACAGCTTCTGGAAAATCTGTAATGGAGAAAGTGCCCTCTTCTAGGAAGACACTTGGCAAGAATTACCAGTCCTTGATAGTGATCAACATGCCACTCTTCGAAGAACCATGCAGTGAAAAGAGAAACTTCAAGTTGCCCACTAATGGAAGCCCAGCATGCCTGAAGCTTGCTAGAGAGAATGGTTGGATATTCAGGAGTGGTCACCCCTACCAGAAAACTTTGACTGGGGTTCCTTTGAACAAACCCTCCAAGAGCGACAAATTCAAATTGATTAAGGGGAAGATAAACTGCGATGGGGAAAGAAATCGATCGAGCTCTTTAGTCTCAAGGAGGCTTATGGATACATAGCTAAACATGATCAACTTCAACAACAACAAAAATGGAAAATTCTCTAGGGGAGAGATTTATGGCCAAAAATTACCCTTTTTCTCTGGCTAGTCATGCATGATAAAATCCTCACATGGGACAATCTTTGGAGAAGGGGCTTTATTGGTCCCTCTAGATGTCCTCTATTTGAATCGCAAGCAGAGACCACCAATCATCTTCTGAACACTTGTGATTACACCAATATGATATGTGACTGGGCGACTGAGGTTTTTAGAACCACCAATAGAGACAGAGCCTTTATTCAAACCACTCTTGATAATTGGCGATCTAGCATATCCCCCCATCCTATCGTAGACCGGGCATGGAATTCAATTTCGAGCACCATCTATTGGGTTATCTAGAAAGAACGCAATGGAAGAACTTTTAAGAATGAC
The DNA here is from genome assembly GCA_031772625.1 of Pinus tabuliformis. NCBI lineage: Eukaryota > Viridiplantae > Streptophyta > Pinopsida > Pinales > Pinaceae > Pinus > Pinus tabuliformis. The sequence goes on along the minus strand of CM062815.1, from coordinate 681,380,724 downwards.
AAGAAGCCTGGGGAAAACCTTCTTACCATCATCAAGCAAATCATCTGGGACACTGTAGCCATCTCAAAGTTTTCCAGCTTCCAAGACCTCCCTCGCCCCGTAGACCAGCACATTTTGCTTCTTTTGGACGTGCATTTCCCTTCACAGGCTAACCCCAACCTCGCAAATGCTTCCCCCGAAGTCCCCTGTCATTGGCCACCCCGGAGAATAATGTGATAAAAATGAATTACGATGGCGCGGCCAAAGGCAAGCCCGGAGCAGCAGGTTTCGGTGGTGTTTTCATAAATGTTGTAGGAGAAATTATGTGGGCTTACTTTGGGAACCTAGGAACAACCACTAACAATGTGGCGGAACTCCATGCAATGAAGCACGGTCTAGCCATAGCCAAAGAGCAGTGCTTCGGCCCCTTGATCGTTGAAGGAGACTCGATGCTAGCAACTATAGTTGCTCACAAACTCTAGTAAGGCACCGCAGTAAGTAAGGTAATAGATAACTGGCACTTAACCAAAACGCTTCACTGCATCCACCAACACATCAACGACCTTAATGGGCTCCACTTCCAGGTGGTCAGAAGGAAAGTGAATGGATTGGCTGACAATCTAGCCAATGAGGGTACATATGGCAACTACAGGTTACGGTCCCTTGCATGGAGGGAGCTGGGGGAAGGTCCCCTCAACCAAGAGTGTGAGGCTATAAACGCCAAGGATAATGAAGGTTGCAATCATCATTACTCTGTCACATGACAACAGATCTCACAAACTCAGTTGATACTTTCTCCCTAGCCTGTTATGATGAACTTTGCCCCTGGCATCAATTCCAACTATTCACCTATGGGATTTAAAATCCCAATCGTGCCTTTGATCTTTGACCGCCACCCCTCCGACCCGAGAACTAGTCATATCCCATGCACCACTACGAAAGCATCGTACTTGGCTCTTGTCAACTTTAATGGCATTATTATCGCCACCTTCCTCTTTGGCCTCCCCATCGCTTAGCTCGCCTATGAATACCTCGGACCCAACACTCCTGACCATCACTCCCACCGCCTTCGAGCCCCCTTTGTTTACTCCTCCCAAACCTCTACTCTTCGCCTAGCCAGTAACACTCCCTTCACCTTGCCCTTCAGCATGGCCCCTTGACAAAGCTCTGCTCTCTTCCCTAGTAGATGCAAAGGTAGGAACAAGGATCATTGGAATCAGGCTAGCATGTAGCCAAGAACGCGTCTTGAAGCAGCTGCAAGGCAGGTCGCCATCAATTACAACTACTATGTAACTCAAGAGGCTCGAGAGCGCATCTAGGAGCTTGAGAATCAGGCCAGGACAATTCATCGTCGCACCAACAACAAAGATATTGATGCTCAATTCACATGGATTCCCAACCATGGCTTCACCAGGGCCAGGGAAAACCTCTACAGTCGAACAATAGAGCTCTCATGGTAGTTAAAAATTATTGTGGGCTTCGTTTTGCAAGAGAACAGTGAATCCACGAAATCCCTGGAAGCCAAGCTGGATATGGTCAATGATAAGTTCACAGTTTACGTGGACATGATCCACCACAGGCGCTTTGTCACCAAAGATTCTCCACATTACGTTATGCTCAAGAGGAGAATGGAAACAATGCAGGTGGGAGGAGAAGGTACGCTCACCATCAAGTGAGAGACTGGGGGCGCTTCAACCATTCATCTTGCATCAGTGAACACCCTAGCTGGTGGCACTCCTGAGAAGTTGATCTTGCTAGAAGAAGACCCCTCGAGCTAAATGGTCTGATGAATTCTGACTCCTTTTTGTCTTGGCTTTGTGCCCTCTCGGCCAGTGTTTTCTGGTTTTGGCTACAGTCTGTCAAAAGCAATGTAATTGATAAAGGAAAGAAGCCCCAGGCTCAAGTCACTACTACTGTCAATTTTGTTACAGTCCAGGGTCCTACCAAACTTTCCACCCATTTTATCAAAAACTTGGATGATCATAGGATCTCTAAAAGTATACAAATTAGGACGAATTATAAGTTTTGTAAGGGAGGAAAGCCCAGAAAAGCTCTTTTTGGTCGATGGTTGGGGCTAGATTTTGCTCAACCACTCACACTCACAAGCAATTGTACTAATCGCCTTTTATAATATAATGAAATCATACTTACTTACAACAACAAAAAATAGTTATTTATTAAATTATATAAATAAATATTAAGTTAGTTTATTTTAAAATATATTAAAATATTTTAATGAAATTATTTACCAAATTATAAAAATTAATTTGTTCGCATATTATATAAATAAATTTTAATTTAGTTTGTTAAAAAATATACTAAACTATTTTAATAGAAAATCATTTGTTATTTTATGATCACGTTAATATTTTGAAGACAAATTTAAATGATGATAAATGTATATCAACAACATTTTAAATTTGGGGGTAGGTGTTAGGGGTTTGGTTATTCGCCCCGAAGAACAAAACGCACAGAGCTTCTCTTAGGGATTGGGATATTCCTTTAATAATCAAGCATAGGCATTCACTCTATATCAAGGACTCAAGTCAAGCCAATTGTTAAATTGTAGCAATAAAAGGCTTCATTTGACTTGTGCCTTAGTCAAATGGAGAAATTTGAATTTCCACATCAGCAGGATGACTTGAGTTGCAGTTAGCAGGAGTGACATGGCCAAGTCACTTAGTTAAGTCAGTCAATTCGAGTTTGTGGGCAAGAAGTAGAGTTGTGCATGAGTTGATTGTTAAGATCTAGCAATCTAGTGGAGTTATAGTTAGTGAAACTTATTTATTTGAGCTCTAGTCATGAATAGAGTCAGTATGAATTCAGTTGAGTAGTTGTAATTGTTGTTAACTCACCGATCTCTCAGTTAACCAGTGAACTTACTAAAAATAGCCCTAGTCATGCATGCAATTTGAATTGCCTAGATGAGTTGAGGAAAAAGGCACCAATGTAATTATTATTGTATATTAGTGAGTGTACAGAGTTTGCATGTAGCAAGTGAGCTAATTTCCTTAGGAATTGCACAAGGAAATAGGAGCTTCCTATTCTTTAGGAGTAGGGATTGCGCAAGGAAATAGGAGGAAGCTAGAGACCTATTTTGGCTAAGTGTTGGTCATAGCAAGTAGAGCAGGAGATCGGTATTGTAGTGTAGGTTGAGGTTCAAGGATTGAAGTTTTCATTGTAATTGATTATTGTCTCATCTAATATAATGCAAACAGAGGAGGAGTTTTTACTAGTTGGGTTAGTTGGGTTACCCAGTAAAAATATTGTGTTCATTGTGATTCAATGATTGCATGTGTTCTATTGTATGTTTCCCTTTCCGCGGATTGAGTAGAAGAAATTTGTGTATATTGATTTTAGTTTGATTTCATTAACAACTACAAATTTCGAGTTATTTCTACATGGCATCGAAGCCATTGAAAACTACATAGAAACCAAGTTCTTGATCAATCTCTCAAGAAATTTCAAATAACAGAGTTTCTGGTGTAGGTATTTCTTTAGTGCAGGAACAATGTCTTTGAATGGATTGAGGCTTGAGTATGCATTGGAGTGAACTTCGAATTTGTGTGCTTGGAAATACATGATGGAAGCAGTGTTGGATGACAATGGAGTATTGGAGTACACACAAACTGGTATTCCAAAACCAAAAACATCAAATGCACAACAGTTGGCTCAGTGGAAGAAAGACACAACAAAAGGTAGGAGGATTATCCTGGAGGGAGTCAGAGATCATGTGGTTCTGAATTTTCATGGCAAGGAGACTCCATTTGCAATGTATAAAACTCTCACAGATCTATTCTAAAGTAGCAGTGATGTCAGGAAGCTGGCATTGAGAGAAAAGCTCAAGAACATTCGAATGGGAAAAAATGACACTGTTGTTCAATACCTATCCATATTTACTTAGGTCGGAGATGAACTTGGAGGAGTTGGAGAGAATGAGCCATCATTTGAACTTGTGAGCTTAGCACTCCTTGGACTTTCAAAATCTTGGCACAACTATTAGGATTTAGTTAATAGAAGAGACAAGCTCCCAGATTGGGAGAGACTTTGGTCTGACTTGGTACAAGAGGAGATTAGAAGAAACACTAGATATGGTGTCACATCCTTAGTTCCTTTGCTTTAGCAGGAAAAGGAAAGAAAGCTAAAGGCAAAAAGGCCCAAAGCAAGGCAGAATTGAGCCAGAACCATGGCAAGAAGAAAGACCTCAGTAAAATTAAATGCTTTCACTGCCATGAGTATGGACACTATTCAACCAAGTGTCCTCACAAGAAATCCAGTAAGAATCCTGCAGGAGAAATAGGAGGAGATGCTCTCACATCACAATTCGAGTTGGATTTCACCCTCATTGCATGCATGGCAAGTATTGTACAAGGTAGTGTATGGTACTTAGACTCTAGTGCTTCATTTCATATGACAAGAAATAAGGAGTTCTTCAGTAGCTTAAAGGAGAAGGACCTACAATTACACATAAAACTTGGAGATGATGGAAGATATAGTACCAAAGGGATTGGCATTGTGGCCTTTAAGAGGGGGTCAAGCTCCCATCTTGACCTAAAGAATGTAATGAATGTGTCTGATCTAAAGAAAAAATTAATTTGTGTAGTTGTACTTGAAGATAGAGGATATGATGTGGTGTTCAATAGAGGGAAGGCATATGTGAATCATGTTGCTACTAGACAAGTATAACAAATTGATGTTCGGGTTAAAAATCTCTACAAGCTAGAAGTTGAAGCATGTGTTACATTGAGTAGCAAGGCAGAACATGTTCAGGGCCAAGATGTTGGAGAGCTCTGGCACAGACGCATGGGACACCTACACCATGGAGCTTTGAAAATAATGCAATAGATCACCACTGGACTTTCAAATGCACCCTTGATTAGCATGACATTTTTAAGGGATGCACTCTTGAAAAATGTGCTAAATCCTCCTTCCAGGTCCAAGATAACAACGCTGGAGCCATCTTGGAGCAAGTTCACTCAAATGTGTGTAGACCATTTTCCACAGTCACAACTGTAAAGCACATGTATTATGTGATTTTCATAGATGATTTTCCCGCAAGTGTTGGATCTATTTCATGAAGAAGAAAGATGAGGTTTGTTCAAAGTTTGTTGAATTTAAAGACTTAGATGAAAATGAGACTGGAAAGAAAATTACATGCTTGAGAATTGATAATGGAGGAGAGTATATGTCTAATGCCTTCAAGAATTATGTACCAATAAGGGTATTAGAAGGGAGTTGACTACACCCACAACCCACAATAAAATGGGGTTGCGGAGAGGAAAAATAGAAGCACTGTATGAGCTGCTAGAGCAATGTTGCATGATCAGGGATTGCCACTATCCATGTGGGAAGAAGCTTGTAATACAATTGTTTACTTGTAGAACAGGAGCCCTCACAAAATTCTTGGGATGATTACACCTGAAGAGGATTTCACTAGGAGGAAGACAAATGTCTCCCACTTTCGCATTTTTGGATACATAATTTATTGTCATGTCTCCAAAGATAGTAGGAAAAAGTTGGAGCCCACTACGAAGAGGGGGATCTTTGTAAGCTATACTGATATTAGGTGTACATCACGTGTACATACCCTCACTCAGGATGACTATTATGAGGAGGGATGTGATATTTGATGAGGAGAAAGCCATGAGGAGTTCTCTAGAGCAAGAGTTAAGCATACCACCAAAGGAGGAGCTTCTAGCTCCAAAGGAGGAGCCTCAGTCAGATCCACAAGATGTTGTGGAGCAACCACATGTGGAGGAGTAAAGAGTAGGCCAAGTGGAGGCACCCACTCACATAGAGCCTTCCAGAGAAGGGAGGAAGAGAACTAGGGAGGAATATAGGTTGGTGCAGGAAGCTTAGGAGCAGATTGGAGCTCCTAGCTCCTTGTGCAGATAGAGGAGATCACCATATAGATATACAGGATATATGACACTCATGTCAGAGTTGATTGATTCTAAGCCATATTCTTTTGAAGAGGCAGTTTCCCAACAGGTGTGGGTAGATGCCATGATGGGGAGTATGACTCTATCATGAAGTATGATGCTTGGGAGGTTGTGCCTAGACCTGAGGACAAATTTGTTATTGGATCCAGGGGATTGTATAAGGTGAAACATGCATCTAATGGCAGTGTCAAGAAGTACAAGGCCAGATTTGTGGCCAAATGCTTCTCACAAGTGGAGGGGATTGATTATGAGGAGACATTTGCCCTTGTGTCAAGATACTCAATTATCAGGACCATACTTGCATTGGTAGCATAGATGGGGTGGAGGATCCACCAAATGGATGTTAAGAATGCCTTCCTCAATGGAGTGGTTAAGGAAGAGATCTACAATTAGCAGCCTTAGAGGTTTGAGACCTTTAGCAGGGAGACACATGTGTGTAGGCTCAAGAGATCCCTCTATGGTCTCAAGTAGGCACCTTGTGCTTGGTACACGCATAGATTCCTATCTCAATGGATTGGGCTTAACTAAGAGTGAGGCAGATGTCAATCTCTATTACATTATGGTAGATGGTTGTCTGCTCATCTTAGTTCTTTATGTGGATGATTTGACACTAACATGAGATGAGAGGTTGATTCAAGCTTGCAAGGAGGACCTTGTAAGAGAGTTTGAGATGAAGGATACCGGTTTCATGCGCTACTTCCTTGGCTTGGAGGTGTGGCAGGGAAATGGAGAGATATTTGATAGACAGGGGAAGTACACCTCTGAAATCCTTCAGAGATTCCATATGCAGGATTGCAAACCCATGGATACTCCTCTATGTACTAACTAGAGGAAAGAGGATGCTTCTACAGGAGAGGCAGTAGATGCCACTATCTATAGACAGTTGGTGGGTTCCTTGATGTACTTGGTGAACACAAGGCCCGACATTTGTTTTGTAGTTAATTATCTTAGTCAATTCATGGTGGAGCCTTCCAAGCTTCACTGGAAAGCAACAAAACATGTTCTTAGATACCTCATAGGCACAACAAATTTTGGTTTATGGTACAGGAAGACTGATGGAGTGAAGCTCCAAGGCTTCATAGATGCAGATTAGGCAGGGAGTCCCTTAGATAGGAAGAGCACATCGGGAACAGTCTTCAATGTTGAGTCAACAACAGTTTCTTGGTACAACTGGAAACATAGATCTATAGCACTCATCTAGGCGGAGTTTGAGTATATGGTTGCTAGTCAAGCAACATGTGAGGTTATTTGGATTAGGAAGATCATGGTTGGTCTCTTCAGTCAGGGGATGGAGCTTACATTGATCCACTGTTGCAATCAAAGTTGTATAAAACTTTGTGAAAATCCAGTGTTTCATGATAGGTCCAAGCATATAGACATCATGTACCATCACCTGAGAGATTGTGTACAAAGGAGGATTATCATGTTGCAATACATTCCTACAGAGGAGCAAGATGCAAACATCTTGACAAAGGCTTTGTCAAGAGACAAGTTTGAGTTCCACAGGAGCAGGATTGGGGTTGTTCATAACCCTTTTCTTGCTAAGAGGGAACGTTACATTGTAGTAAGAAAAGGCCTCATTTGACTTGTGCCTTAATCAAATGGAGAAATTCGAATATACACATCAACAATATGATTTAAGTTGCAGTTAGCAGAAGTGACATGGCCAAGTCACTTGATTAAGTCAGTCAATTTGAGTTTGTGGGCAAGAAGTAGAGTTGTGCATGAGTTGATTGCTAAAATCTAACAATCTAGTGGAGTTATAGTTAGTGAAACTAAAGTATCTAAGCTCTAGCCATGAATAGAGTCAGTATGAGTTCAGTTGAGTAGTTGTAACTGTTATTAACTCACTGATCTCTTAGTTAACTAGTCAATTTACTAAAAATACCCCTAGTCATGCACGCAAATCGAATTTCCTAGTTGAGTGGAGGAAAAAGGTATCAATGTAATTATTATTGTATACTAGTGATTGTACAAAGTTTGTATGTGGTAGGTGAGCTAATTTGCTCAGGAATTACGAAAGGAAATAGGAGCTTCCTAATATTTAGGAGTAGGAATTATGCAAGGAAATAGGAGGAAGTTGGAGGCCTATTTTGGCTAAGTGTTGCAAAGAGCAGATAGAGCAGGGGATCAATATTGCAATGTAGGTTGAGCTTCAAGGATTGAAATTGTCACTATAATTGATCATTGTCTCATATGATATAATACAAATAGAGGAAGTGTTTTTCCCAGTTGGGTTCCCCAATAAAAATATATTAAAATATTCTAATAGAAAATTATTTGTTATTTTATGATCACATTAATATTTTGAAGAAGAAATTTAAATGATGAAAAATGTATATCAACAAAATTTTAAATTTGGGGGCAGGTACTGGGGGGTTTGGTTATTCCCCCCGAAGGACAAAACACACAAACCTGCTCTTGGGGATAGGGATATGCCTTTAATAATCAAGTATAGGCATACACTCTATATCAAGGACTCGGTCAAGCCAATATGATGGGAATAAGTAATTTAATGGTCATGGAAGACTCTACGATCATCCTTCAACACCTTATATCCAAGGGATCTTAAGATTAAAACAATCTTTAGAAGAATTCACCATCGTGCCAAAAAGGTCTCAATCTATTCAAAATTTCACATCTTGAGAGATAATAATTTGAGGGCGGACGAGCTTGGCAAAAAAAGAACAATTTTGAACAAAGGGAGTCTCGTAGTTAATGAGAGAATCAATCAAAATGTTATTCCTTAATATTCTGATTAGAGGTTGATGGACAACATACCCTCCCCTTGGAGGTGTGGAGCAAGCTCACACCAGCTTGGATGATGCATGACATAAGTTCTTGAACCTAGATATTATCCCTCATTCTGCTTGCAGGGAGTTGTTTATGGCTTTGGTCTTACTTCTTGCACGCAGGGATAAGGACATGACAATCCAGAAAGGCTCTCCCGTTAGATTTCAGCAGTTAGTACAAATGGCCGATGATATCACTTGAGGGGGAGATAATCAACAAACTTTTGGTTCAACCATCCTGATGTGGAATAAAGCGGAACAAAGGTACATGACGATTATGATGCTAGTCGAGGGTGTGTGGGATCGAATTCTGGAGAAAAATCAAAGCAAGTGTATCTTGCATAAAAGTATTGATTGGATAAAAAGGTGGACACATGTCTTTAAGTGCCAATTGTTGTATGAGATTCCCTTATTTGTGTTGCTCAAGGAAGAGTATTCTCTCTTGGGAAAGGTTGTGAACTCAACTGGTCTGAACTCTCTCTAGGGGCTTCTGTGGTGTTAATGTGGTTGACAATTGGAGGACACGTTGGGAATTGAAGCTCCTTCTGTACATTTGCATTGGCTTGGAATTTTGGTTAGTGAAAAACACCCCCCATTATGTGGTAAGGTTTCCTACGCTCTACTTCCGGTCTAGTGCATGCATCAGTGACCTTGGAAGGTAGCATCAACCGCATTTGTCTTGAGGATTCACCTAATTGGAATTAAGAGTCTCCTCCAGGGGGCCTGCTTTTGAATGAAATTTGGAATGCAGGGGGAATAGGTTTTAGGTGCTCCGTGGACCTTTGAATTGTTTGCTTGGTTCACAAGCGAATCTCCCTTTCTCCTTATAGGATATAATCTTAGCTAGTTATTTCGGGAGAGGACTTCCTCTGGAGGTCAATCAACGAGTGACAAGGTGCATTTCATTAAAGGAGGGTGTTTTAGATTTTATATTCAGAATTTCAAGAATGATGTATTTGGGGCTAAGATTATGAACCTGAAACTTAGCCATAATTAGATGGCTACCACCCTATCCTTCTCCTTGGACCAACTCACTAATTTACAATCTCAAATTGCCCACATGGAGGACAAAGTCGCCAACTTACGAACCCAAATTGAAGACATGAAGAAAGAGATCAAGTTGGAGCAACTGTCAACCTCTAACAACTCAATTTATGTTCGCTCCAGGTATATCCCATACATGAATCTAGGCGATCTCACTCAACCAGTGGACCCGGATAAACAACTTTGAATTTGTATATGAAATGTAAATTTTGCTAGATTCCGTGAGTTTTTTTGGAGAAAGTATAAGTGGAACCATGAGTGGATCGTAATACTTTTGAATAAGCACACTACAGATATAAAATGGACAATAGAGGATCCCTTTTTGATCCACGATTCAATTTATGTTCTAGGCCTTATTATATGTATCTATGGTGTATTTGTTGTGACCTAACACAGTGTTTTAATATAATATAAATTCTCGATTCTAATTAAAATAAAAAAACATTTTAAACTAATTTAGATTTATTTTAAATTTGAATTTATCAAGTATCTATAACAAGGGTAATAGTTGCTATGTAGCATAGTCCTTGCGTCCACCACTAATTAATTGATTAAAGGTTGTGTCAAGTGCGAAGAAAACTTCACACAATGAAAGCTCTCCACACAAAACTCTTTGCACAACACACAAAGCTCTCCAATGAAATCTCTCCTCACAAAACTCTCTACACAATGAAAGCTCTTTGCACAAGCTTCAACGATAATGTAAAGACTCATGAATATGCAACAGCTTGACGTGTTCGTTGTGAATTATTATAGCAAAATTTCACTAGATCAGAGAACCAATTGAAAGCTTGAATTACTATAAAATGTAATCAAGGTTTGCCTTAAACATGTCGCTTTGTCGTCAAAATATGTGCATCACATAAAATATTCTCAATTCATAACATAAATCTCTGGGTAGGGTATGATTCAATAGGAAGTTCGAAATACAGAGGAATTTCATTGTGCGAAGTGCGGAGGCACCTCCACATTCCGCACAATGAACTTCCTTTGCATTCTGCACAATTGGAGCTGCCCAAAAATGAGTGCGGAAGTGCACACAAGTGAATTTGGCAGGTAAATAATTATTGCATCGAGGCGCTCTACAACCCAGTATAGGGTAGATGTGTAGGCATTAGATGTAATATCGAAATCATTTTCGAAGTTTTCCCTGATTGTTTCAACAGAAAATTAAAAAATACCTTGACCTTATTAGAACGGGTTCAAGTCAAATAGCAATGATTTGAAACACTTTTTTATACACTATTTTGTAAACCTAAGGACTTGATCGTATAGATATGTAAAATACAGGATTTCCAATCATAGCAAAAGAAAGAAAGGGAACGGATACTCAATTGAGAGTGAGTAAACAGAATTATATGCATAAAGAATATATCTCATCTATGCAGATATAATAATGTGGAAAGCCGTATTCGACGAAAGTCGTATGTACGGTTTGGAGGGAGATCTTTCATACCTTTAGAGATCCACCCTACAATATGGAGTAAAAAAGCAAAAATAAATGATTTTCAGCCTTTATGAAATAGATTCTTGAATGTATGTAAACAATTTTAATGTTGGCTATATTATAATTAATTAATAATAATTAGGGTATATGTGTAGGCATTAGATGTAATGTAAGAAAGATTGTATGTCAACATTTTTAGTGGGTGCTAAATAATAATAATAATAATAACTTTTAAAAAAACACAATCTTCCATGTTCTCTTTAGTCGTTTTTAGTGCAATAAATTGGTTTGAGCTTTGTTTTTATTAATAAAATTAGGAACAATAAAAGAAAATCATAATACCATGGGCCAATACTATGGGCTATCTAGGCTTTTGATTATATGTTATGGATCTAAGCTTTTAATTATTTTGTTACAATACCATGGGCCAATACCATGGCTTCTCAATAGCACATGCCCAAAAACCATAACTTATTTCACAATCAAAATATATTATAAATGTTTTAATTTAATTTAATTTTATGACATTTTTTAATTAAATCTAAAAGCAAAAATGTTATAATTACTTTTGAGTGTATCTAAACCTTCCATCCCTCCATCCTCACGACTACTAAAAATACTCCCATAGGGATTAAATTGGGGTTTTTATAAAATAAAAATAAAAATAAAAATTAGAATACTTTTATATATACATATGTGTAATTTATATAATATAAATAATATTATAAAGAACTAGGATAGATGCATCTTAACCAAGGATCCAAGCAAAGAGAGAAAGCAAAGTGACTAACAATGATAGAGAAAAGATAGTGCATGATTCTTTTAAGTTTTTTATTATTGTATTTTCTTTGACATGATTGATCTAAAATATAGGTTTAATATTTTACAAGTATGTTTTTTTAATTTAGATACTTTCTTAAATACAATACAATGGGATCAGATTTAAGAGACAAAGAGAGAGTGAGATGGAGGGGGAATAGAGTGGGGGAGAGAGAGACAGAGGTGGGAGAGAGAGGGAGTGAGAAGGGAGAGATGAAGGTAGAATGATGGAGAGAGGAGACAAGGGAAGAGTAAGAAAAGGAGAGGCTAGAGATAGGGAAAGAAGGGGAAGAGAGAGAGATAGAGGGAGACATAGCTATGTAGAGGGGGGGGAGAGAAGGAGAGAGGAAAGGACATAGTGATAGAGTTGGAGAGTGGAGAGAGAGTGTGTGATGTGGGGAGAGACAGAGGGAGGTAGGAGACAAAGGGATAGAGACGAAGGAAGAGAGAGAGGACTTGAGAGAGAGAAGGGGAGAGAGAGGGAGAGAGAGAGATGGAGTTGGAAGGGGTGAGAGAGGGAGGGAAGAAGAAAGACATAGAGAGAGAAAGGTAGAGAGGGAGAGGGAGTGACAAGGGAGAGATGGAGAGATAGTGAGGGAGAGAGGAGAGAGGGAGGGAAGAGAGAGAGGGAGAGGAAGAGGGAGGGAGATAAAGATATATAAATATGGAGAGAGAGAGTGTGTATGTTTTGGGGGTGAGAAGGAGAGACAAGGGGAGATAGAGATACTGATGGAGGGGGGAGAGAAGGAAGAAGAGAGAGGTAGATAGAAGGAGGGAGGAAGAGAGATAGATATGGAGAGAGAGAGAGAGAGTATGCTTGGGGGGAGAGATAAAGAGACAAAGGAGAGGCAATGGGAGATAGCTATATAGATGGAGGGGGGCAGAGAGTGAAGAAGAGAGAGACAAAGAGAGGGAGGGAGGAAGAGAGATAGATATGGAGAGAGAAGAGGAAGAGCGAGAGAGAAAGGAGAGAGAGAGAGAGAGAGAGAGAGAGAAGGGAAAGAGAGAGAGAGGGAGAGGAAGATTGAGAGATAGATAGATAGATATGGAGAGAGAAAGTGTATGTTTACGGGTTGATATAGAGAGATAAATAAGGAGAGGCAAAGGGAGATAGATATATAGATGGAGGGGGCGAGAGGGAAGAAGAGAGCGAGAGGGGCAAGAAGATGGAGAGATAGGTAGATAAATAGATATGGAGAGAGTGTGTATGTTTGCAAGCTGATATAGAGAGATAAAGAAGGGGAGACAGAGGGAGATAGATATATAGATGGAGAGAGAGAGAGAGAGAGATGTGTTTAGAGGGGTGAGATAGAGAGACAAATAAGGAGAGATAGAGGGAGGCATAGATATATATGGCAGGGGGAGAGAGAGAGAGAGAGAGAGGTGGAGAGAGAGAGATGGGGGAGAGAGGGAAGGGGGGGGGAGATAAACACAGAGATGGAAGGTGGAAAGAGAGGGAATAAAAAAGAGACACATAGAGACAAATGCAGACATAGAAGTTAGATCTAGAAATTCATGAATATTTTGGTTTCTCACCAAAATATATGTATTGATTAGTGTAGTTGTTGATTTCTAATCCTATTTGATTGCTTGAACTAGATGCATTGATTTCATTGTAGATGTCAATTTCTAATCCTATTTGATAGCTTGCACTAGATACATTGATTTCAATGTAGATGTTGATTTCTACTTCTTTTTTATTGTTTGCGCTAGATGCATTGGTTTCAGCATATGTATTGATTTCTATCCTATTTAATAGCTTGCACTAGATGCATTGATTTCAGTGTAGATGTTGATTTCTACTTCTATTTTATTTTTTTGCGCTAGATGCATTGGTTTCAGTGTATATATTGATTTCTAATCCTATTTAATTACTTGCACTAGATGCATTGATTTTAGAATAGATGTTGATTGCTAATCCTATTTGATTGTTTACACTAGATGCATTGATTTCATTGTAGATGTTGATTTCTGATTTGATGCAACTAGATGTATGATGTACATTAATTTCAAAGTAATTAGATTAATATTGTGCATTGATTTCAGTGTAAGCACATAAAATTTATTGATGACGTGCATTGACTTTTATGCTACAGTAATTCAATCATAAATAAAATACTTGATTTTTTATCCTTAAAAAAATGTTCACTTACATGAAATGTTTGCTTCCTAAAACTGTAAACTATTTGTAATTGGCTACTTTCTTATTGTTCCTATTTTCCATCATTCAACATTGTTAATCACTTTGCGTTCAAATGAGGTAATAGAAAACAACAACCATTGAAAATTATTTGGGGTTTAATACTCCATAAGTCGCAATGTTTGACTTTGGAGAAAGCTACTATTAGTATTGGAGAGTAAGAGAGACAAGGTATGATGTTTACTACAGTAGCTCGAGTTAAATATTTGAATGATCTATGGTTTCAAGTGCCCTTTTCATATGTTTGATATGAAAAGATGGCGAAACTAATAGGTGTGACAACAAGAAGAGTAGAAGAAAATAGTTTGAGATTGATCGCAATGAAGATTGTTTGTAATTGACTACATTCTTATTATTCACATTTTCTATCATTCAACATTGTTACATTGTCACTTTGCATTCAAATTTTTTATTTCATCATTCAAGTTACTAATAGTCTCTCTCATCTCAACAAATTGAGGTAATTAAGCAAATCTAAAATTAAATTGACCAAATTAATCTTAGACATACCTAGGATTCTACATTAAACACTATGACTATGGCATTAAAGATTGGGATTGAGTTATTAAGAAGGTGGAGAAAAGGCTTCAAGTATGGTATAATTAGTGGCACTCAAAAAGTGGAAGGCTACTGCCAACAAACTCTACGATTAAAGCAATACTTATTTATTGGATGTCCCTTGTTTACATTTCTACAAATGTGATTGAGAAAATTCAGAAGTTGAGCATGAGGTATTTTTGGTTGACAGGAAAGGAGAAAAGGGGCATTGCAATTTTGATGTAAAGTGAATTTCACTTCCAAAAGAAATGGGTGGCTAGGGGGTAAAGGATTTACAATTGTCCGTTAGGGCTTTGACCACAAAGTGTGGGTGGAGGATCATTTCTATGAATGATCTATGGAGTCAAGTGGAGATTCAAAAATGCATTGATCCTGATTATGTTGAAGATTAAATTAGAAGACCAACAAAGTCTCACTACAATGCATCTATTGTTTGAAAAGTTGTGGTTTTAGTTTTCCCTGTGATTGGGAGATGTGGTGTGTAAGGTGGGTAGAAGCAACAGAGTGAGGCTAGGTGAAGATCCTTGGGTAGTTTGCGGTGCAAATTTTTAACATTCTGAGAATCTAAGTCAATCATTGAGGCAAAACGATTATACAATCTTTGTCAAGTTGTTAACAATGAGCTTATGACAGTCTGGTAGCAAGTCTAGTAGGATGCAAATAAGACTAGGCTAGTGGACGAAGAAGCTATGGAGTGGGAATGTTTCACTACAAATATTAGGTCAACCCATTTTCAAATCAAGGATATGGTGGATGAGTTAAGAACCTTGCATTAGGTAGATACACACCAAAAGATGGGTATAAGGCACTATGAGAAGATAATTCAGCTATGTACACTATTTGGTAGTGGAAATTTATTTTGAAGTTCAAGTGTCCCCTAAAAGCCAAAATTTTCATGTGGTTGCCATTAAATAGCAAGGTTCTAACATGGGACATGTGTTAGAGAAGGGGTAAACAAGGACCTTGTAGGTGCCCATTATGCCAACGAGAGGAGGAATCCATCAAAGCCTTACTACAATATGCCCCTGCATGAAGCAAGTATGGTAAGAAGTGGGTGCTCTCATGGGTGT
Organism: Pinus tabuliformis; assembly: GCA_031772625.1. NCBI lineage: Eukaryota > Viridiplantae > Streptophyta > Pinopsida > Pinales > Pinaceae > Pinus > Pinus tabuliformis. The sequence goes on along the minus strand of CM062815.1, from coordinate 681,364,873 downwards.
AAAAGTTGTTTATGTTGGTACTACTATTGAAGAGAGACTCAAGGACTATTATGGAAATCAAGGTTTTAAAAATGTTAAAACATCATTGTTAAAATTGGAAACTAGGGCCAAATTCCACTTTGGACAACTCATTTGATGGAGATGATTATTGCATTGAATTTCTCTTTTCGAGAGGACCAAAATCAACCTAAAGATCATCAAATTTGGACAAGGAAAAATATGTTTTTGAGGTCAAACCCACACATGTGCAAATTGTCAAGGTCGACCACATCATCATGTAAGCTCATGAAGCCCAATGGACATGTCTCTTGACCCTCAACGACTTGTATAAATAAGAGAGACCTCAAACCTCATTTGGCATCATCACACAACATCATTTCTCTCTCCTCATTTGATTGGGTCATACAAATTATAGGAGCAACTCTTCTTCTCTCACACGTGTGGCTGAAAGAGGACAAATTATAGGGTCGAATTTCAAGATCTGTTGCATGGTTTGACCAACGATGACCAGGGCCTTTTTGACCTCCTTTGACTTGTTTTTTGTGCCAAAATTTCGGTTTTGGAAGGTTGCATTAATTGGCATAGGAACCGAGGTTTTTTGGGCATGTTGACTAGGCTGACCGCAGGACAGAAGTTCAGATTTTGACCAAGTTTGACCATTGTTTTATTGACTGTTTTGGGCTGACTTTGATCAACAAAGAAGGTCGAGTTTGATTGGGTTTGGCAACGCTACACTGTGGATAGTTTGTTGCTGCATTTACTAGCATTGACTTTCTGGTTAGGGCAGAATTTGACTGTTGTTGTTAGGCCCCTATACTACTAGTGTAACCCCTTATTGTTATTAGTAAAACCCCCTTGTTATATTGTTGTACCCATGTAGTCCCCATATTGTTACTATTGTGCCCCATAGAAGCCCACTATTGTTATTATTGTGCCCTTACATTATTATTGTTATGTCAGCTCTGATTATATTATGACCCTTTAGACTCCTATATATAGAAAGGAGGTCTCGTCATTTGTATCATTCAAGAATTGTTCATTGTGTAATGTAAAGGAGGTTGCCCCTCGAAGAGGCTTATTTATAAGGCGTTCATCTATATTTTCTATCTTTTTGTGAGCTGGTTTCATAACATTTGGTATCAGAGATTTGGATTCTAGGGTTTCGCTGCTCCAAATAGGTCATTGTGGAATTAACGCTGTAGCTTTTTTTCTGCGATGTTCAGAAGCGAAAAAAAAAACCCATTTGAGACAAATCGCACTGAACTCAAACTCCCAAGATAGAAGGACATATCAAGAAGAAAAAGGTTCAAGAAGTGAAAGATCACATCAAGAAAGAAGAAATGAATCCAACCATATCTTGTAATGCATTTGCCAAAATTACTACTCCTCAAACTCTTAAGATAGAAGGACATATCAAGAAGTGAAAGATCATATCGAGAAAGAAGAAATTAATCCAACCATATCTTGTAATGCATTGGTTGGAATTACCACTCCTCAAACTATCAATATAAAAGGACATATCCAGAAGAAAAATGTTCAAGAAGTGAAAGATCACATCAAGCATCAAGAAATGAATCCGACCATATCTTGTAGAGCATTGGAAGAAATTACCACTCCTCAAACTCTTAAGATAGGACATATCAAGAAGAAAAAGGTTCAAGCAGTGAAAGATCACATCGAGCATCAATAGCAAGTTCTCCAACTTTTAAAGGATAATGCCACTTTGGTGCAGAATCGAATGAAACAACAAGTAGATCAACATCGCAGTGAAAAAAGTTTTTATGTAGGTGATTGGGTATTTTTACGACGACATCTCAAGAAAGCTATTTATGAGAAGGAAATGTTGGCAGTACTACATGCACTTAAGAAATGGCGACCTTACCCAATGGGAAGACACTTCAAGGTAAAAATGGATCATGATAATCTTAAATACTTTTTAGAACAAATATTATCTTTAGAAGAACAAAAAAAATGGGTCACAAATATGTTGGGTTATGACTTTGACATCATCTACAGAAAAGTGAAGAAAATTTTTGTTGCAGATGCACTCTCAAGAAAGAATGAGGATGTGGAAGCATTGTTTTGTGCTATTTCTATTATCCAACCAGATTGGATAAACGAAGCAAGGGATGAATGGAAGAAGGACAAAGAAGTGTGGCCACTCATTCAAAAGTTGCAAAAGATCCCAATTCAAATAATATTGAGAGAACTTGAAGAGGAAGGAAAAATCATATTGGAACCTGGAGCAATCACAGAAACAAGAACCTGACAGCTACGAAATCGATCAATTTCAGAGTATCTCATCAAGTCGAAGAACTTACCCGCTGAAGATTCCACATGGGAGGACGAGAATTTTATACAGAAGCATCAAGAACTACTCAAGCGTTGAGGACAACACTTTTTGAAGGAGAGGGGCATGTTAGGCCCCTATACTACTAGTGTAACCCCTTATTGTTATTAGTACGACCCCCTTGTTATATTGTTGTACCCATGTAGTCCCCATATTTTTACTATTGTGCCCCATAGAAGCCCACTATTGTTATTATTGTGCCCTTATATTCTTATTGTTATGTCGGCTCTGATTATATTATGACCCCTTAGACTCCTATATATAGAAAGAAGGTCTTGTCATTTGTATCATCCAAGAATTGTTCATTGTGTAATGTAAAGGAGGTTGCCCCCTCGAAGAGGCTTATTTATAAGGCATTCATCTATCTTTTCTATCTTTTTGTGAGCTGGTTTCATAACAGTTGTTGACTACAAATTTGACAGGGTTGTTTTGACTTTGATTTGGCAAATCAATTTTTTATTTTGTACTCTCTCTCTCTTTGTTGAACATTTGACATAATAATAAGAAGAACTAATCAAAGGGTTTTCCCCATCTTGGGGTTTTTCCCTGGCATTCGCCAAGTCTTGGTGTTCTCGTGTCTTGGCTTGTCTCATGCATTTATTGTTTATGTTCTATCTACAGTTACTGTCAATGTGAATTCTATTGGAAATTGTCATTGGGGTATCTAAAGGACATTGAAGTAATTGTTGCAAGCATAGAACATACCATTGTTAACTAAAATTAACGACTACCCTTACACATTGTATGTGTTGTGTGGCTTGCAAGGAATTCAATTTTGTTCAAGGATAGATTTGTATTAGCTTTGCAATGTTCCACTCAAGGAGTAAACACTTTAAAGAACTTTGAGCAATCAAAGAATGAAAAGCCTCTGAGGCAAGTGAGTGTTGAAGTGATTAACCAATTATGTCATTGGGCATACTTTCATGGAGCATCCAAAAATGCCACATAGGTTAGTGGACGAGGAGGCATCATTTTTATGAAGGAGAAACACATGATCATGCTGAAAGCGGGTTTTGGTAAGGGATCAAACAACTTTGCTAAATTTTTGGCTTTGAAGTTAACTTTGGCACTGGCTTTTCAGTGACTACCTTGTAGTTATAAACTAGAGGTTGGGTTTGAGTGTGAAGGACAACGTTATTTTATGGCCTATCTTTGAAAATATTCAGAACATAAATGTTTTATTTACCATACTCTCTTCTTGACATGTGTACAGGGAAAGGAATGTTGAAGTAGAGAGGTTGTCTAAAGCTCGGCTATCTTTGGACTTTAGGACATGGTTAATAGACGAAGTGGTGGAGAACAACCCCATTGATTTTGAACATGCTTCTTTTTTCTAGTGTTGTTTTTAGAAGGAGGTGTATTCCTAGGCTCTACATTTATGGAAGATTGCATCATTTGAAATGTCAAGAGATTTCCTTTTAAGATACATAAATGTGTCTATATACATGTTGGTATTTCAGTGGGATTATAATTTCCCTATTTTTTTTACTAGTTTTGGGACTATGTATGGGCCCTACCCCATTGATGTCATTAACTTGCAACAAGATAATGATGGGTAAATTGTTTCTATTATGAGAAGATGGCACAAGCTTAATATGAATGATAAATTGTATTGACCTCTACCTATATCAACACACCTAAGCATTCTAGGAAACAGATAAGGAATGTAATTTTGTTTTGTTTGATAAATAAAATTATGATTTTTTTGTCACGAAATAAGTAAATAAAAATAAAAGAAAAATTCCCCGATTGGAGTGAACAACTAGCCTTTGAGTTATGACTCGCGTGTTTAATGCATCCCACTTGTTGTCTGGCAATGATGTTGGGCACTTGTTTTTAGGCAAAGAATTCTTTGGAAAGAGCATGGTAGATCAAGCGATTAAAGGGGAAGGCGATATGCAGGGTCGAGGCGCGATGAGAGAGGGTGGTGGTGGATGTGTCTGGTCTCTTGCTTCTGTGCATCGCTGATATGTTGTCGTAGGGGGGAATTATGGTTGTTGGAGAGTCTTTGGCATTCAGAATGGCACAGACAGGGCATGGTTTGATGCTCTGAACTGCAACTACCATGTTTGGGACCGAGGTTTAGTGGGTGTGCGTCCTTGGAGCTCGTCTGATATCCTGGAGGGGGAAAATTCGTTTGTTGGCAGCAAGCTCTGTTGTTTGAGAAAGGTAGTATAGCTATCTCCCGATAATTTTCTGTGGGATTGGGTAACTTTGTTGGTTTTGGTGATTATAGTAAGGAGGGTCGTACCCCTTCCAAAGTTGCATGGAATGCCTATGACAACGGTTTGACATAGTGTTCCGGCAAGAAACTTTTGTTCTGGTGATAATGTTGCTTGGAGAATTGTGTGTTTAGTTTACTACAATGTTCATTTTCTGGGTTGGGTCTCTTCCTTGGGGCGTGTTGTATTTCTCTGGGTTTCAACTGTTCTGGTTCCTCCTGATGTCGGCCGGACTTTTTGGTCTTTTCTTGTTGGGGTGGGGGCGAATGGGTGTTTCTCTTGGCATTCTGTGAGTCTTTTTATTTTATGTGGAGGAATATGTGCCTATTGTCATTGCCTAGAGCTCGAGATTGGTGCATGCTCTTGGTGTTGGGTGGTTTCGTCTGGAATTCTTCGAAGTGGGGGAGTTTTGAGTGCAGTGTTGTTAGGTGTCCGGTGGCAGCAGAGGTTGTTGAGTACCCATGTGTTTCTTAGGAACTTTTGGCATTCGTTGGTGCGGGGATAGCGAGGTATTTAGGGTTGGGCCTGTTTATTGGCTTAGGGGTGTGGGAGGAGGTTGGTAACATCTCGAGTCATTTCTTTAGCGTGGAGGCAGTTTGTGGTGATGCTGGTTATCTGTGTGGGTGGTGGGATGTGATTCCAATGCATAGGAAAAGGCGTCGCCCGAGACATGGAGGAGGGTCGCGAGTGGGGATTGATGGTCGGGCTCGTCAGGGAGCCCACGTTGAGGATGAAGGGGTAGTAGTGGAGGATGTTCGGTGAGCAAATCGTGAGCTCTATCCTGGCCAGAACTTTTGTAATGCTTGTAATTCTTGCCATAGTGGTAGGGACCCTGGCCAATCTTTCTTTTTGTCTAAAAAGCTTATTAGGGAAAACACTTTTTCTTTTTGTCTAAAAAGCTTATTAGGGAAAACACTTCTAATTTGAAGAAATTCAACCTGTGGTATTGGGTCGGTTTCCCATTAGGGCGGCCAGTAACACAATAGCCTACCCAATGTAATGTTTCAAAGCAGTGATACAAAGTTGAGCTTCAAACTATATATATATATATATATATATAAGAAATTCTTTTACTATGTACAATATGGTTCATAAATAAAATATTTCACTACCCATGTTAAGTAAAAGATTTCAATGTCAATTGTGTATATCTTAGAAAATAAAATAAAAAGAGTCTACATATAAATTATATAAATTAATTGATTTCAATTCAATCTTATGGTTAAAACATTTCAAAAAACTCATTATTTTACATTTCAAGTCATTCTTAGGTATTTTTTTGGTCAATTTTGTCTAAAATTGAGCACAGATTTATTGGAAATGCAAGTTTACACTATGTAGATTACACAATCCAAGTGTCCAAGGGGATTTTCAAAGCATTAAATCTATTTATGTATTCAAAAATGCAATTTAAGCAATGATAAATTTCACATTATATATATATATATATAGAGAGAGAGAGAGAGAGAGAGAGAGCAACAAGCATCGAGGTGGATCAAATCTCTTGATGCAAACAATTTTTTAAGTTTTGCACTATAACAGTGGTTTGCACCTAAAAATATTTGATCTCTCTTGATGTGTGCTAGATCTGTGCTTACACTGATTAGATTAAATCACAATAAACTTTAATATGTCAAAAATATAAAATGTAAATTTTATCTTTTCATTTTCTTTTAATTATGTAAAGATAATATTAGATTGGAATTATTTTATGAAACTCATTAATTCACAAACCTACATCACTCTTTAATAAAAACTCCATTAACTTTATTAAAAAAAATTAACATTTAAAAAAACATTTATCAATGATTATTATTTTTATTTAATTTTCTTTCTTTTTTCTTTCGGTGTTAGTTAGTTTCCAATTTCATGATCTAGCTCATTCATCTTTGTATTACTCCATGTCACATCCTTATAAAAAAAATATTTGTCTTAAGATTATTAAATAATGACAAAATATAAAAAAATATATTCATAATATGAAATTACACTATTTAATCTCATATAAAAATGCATTACTTTGTCTATAATTACAGTTCAAATATCTTTTCCATGAGACGTGTGATTTGAAAAATGCCTAAATCCCTAAGTTGAATAAATTGATAAATAAATAAATCAAAATAAATAAATATTTATATGTAACTGGTATAATGTTCTAGGCTCTTAACTCTTTAAAAAGGCAACGAGAAAGATTATCAATATCCAGAAATCATCTCTCTACATCACATGTCTATCTCGCCCCAAGACTGACAAGGTTACTTCTTTCTTTCATTTCCGAGTCCTTTCTCAAGAGGATAGTATTAAATATTGTTGGAAAAAGTGTAACTAGGTTCGATCTTCATGACATTGTATTATGATTTTTGTAAAACAAGAAAATGAATTTATTCCTTGCTGCATGGGTTTCATGAGCAAGAAGTTTATTTATGTAGTGGCTCCCATTGAGAGCCTTAGGATATAGTTTAAAGAGTCAATGTCATGCTCTTCTTGAGCCTATGTGTAATGTATAAAGGTCTAGAATAGCCCTCCAAGACAAGCACAATCCTCTTGAAGACATCAGCCAACAAAACGATGAAGAAGAGCAGTTATGTCGGCCTCAAAATATATATTAATGTCAAGTCGGCTCAAATAATAGACACATCCTTTCACTGTGACATGTCGGCTTATTTAGGGAGATAGAACCACTATAAATACCCCGTTGAAGTCACCACAGGAAACACAGAAAAAATCGGACAAGTCTCTGTAATTTCATATGGATGCAGGCAGCTCAGAATCTCGGACAAGTTACAGTGGTATAGGACACTCGGATAAGGGCAACAGTTCAGCATTTCGTATGGAGGAGGATCACTATAGCTTTTGAATGAGTATCATAGTGATATCTTCGCATATATCCCTGATGTCTCGACCTAGTTAAAAGGTCACAACCATACAGTCTTAGCATAGTTGCAGCAGACCTCAGTGTAAGGAGGCCATAGCTATAGTCTTGGTGAAGAGCACAATGCAGAAGTATACACAGTCATAGTTTCGGCATACATAATCTTATCTCAGCATACATAGTCATGATGCAATCATGATCTCAGTGGTATTCCAATGAAGATATTAGTGGTGCAACTATGATACAACAATGATCTCAGTTCAGCTCTCATTCATGTATATAAATATCTTGTTGTTATGTTGAAAAGCTTGATGAAGGAACAATCATGGAGCAGCAAGAATGAAGATCTTAGTGATAAAGTAGTAATGGTTTCAATGGTGCAGCATATTGATGATCTTAGTAGTGACAACAAAAAGGGTTGATGTCTTGTTCTTGGAGTGGCATAGTAGGTCAAGGGTCATGGTCTTGGTATTCGTCAATTTGCATCTCTATAAGAAGAATTTTGTGTGGGTTTTCCTCTCCAAGAGGGAGAGGTTTTGGCCCTGGCAGAAAGCCAACATCGTGTGTTCTTGTTTCTTTGTTTTGGTAGCTATTTGATGAAGTAAGAAATACACACACTAATGATATCAAGAAAAGATTGTGCTAATAAGCTAAAGATAAAATACCTCACAAATAGTTATCATGCTAAGAAGAATCTCATTAACTATAATTGCCCCAAATTCTTCAACATGGTATCAGAGCTAAGGTGTTGAAGTCAAAGGAAGGGCAACAAAGAGACATTCAAGAATCAAGTCTCAAAAACATTCAAAGATCAAGTCTCAAAGACATTCAAGGATCAAGCTTCAAGAAGGGCATCAAAGCAAGGTTGAAGAGCTTTGTCAAGATTGAAGAATTAGTCTACAACAATAGTCTACAATAGCAATCAATAATCAGTCTACAACAACAATCAAGAATCAGTCTACAACGGCAAGAACATTTGTCTCCACAGTCATCATCAAAAGGCCACCAAGACCCTCATCAAGTTGTATACAAATCAAGGTAACTCAAAGGACCTCAAAAACAAGGATCACATCATCTTGGAACATGTTGAAATCTTAGAAGCAGTCCTGATCTATACTACAAAAGAAGGAAAAGCATATTGAAGGCAAGAAGGCATTATCATCTTCAAGGTTATAAAATCAAGCAAGGATCATCTCCTTGCCCTAGAAGAAGATCATCCGAGGAAGCAACAAATCATCCTCATCAAAAGGAGCAACCTCTTCTATTGAGGAAAGACTCTCTCATTCAAAAGAAGGTCATCCAAGAAGAAGAACTAGTATATCTTCTTCAACCATCATCAAAGCAATCAAGGTGAAGATTTCATCTTCACATGACAAGTAAGTATCTTTTCAATTTATAAATTTGGTTAAATGACTTCATGAATTGCAAGGACATCTATAGGTTGATGGGTCATCAAGATTCCTTACATGGAGAAGAAGGATATACATAGTCCTATAAGTAGTTGAAGTCATTAAACATATCAAAAGGTCTCCTCTGAATTTATGGAAATGGATATTTATGAAAGATCCCTTCACATAGCAATATTGGAGACATCAAAGTGATGTAGGTGATAAAGTCATTCTCTTAAGGTGCAATGAAGAAGGTCAAATGAAATTTGATCTACATGAAAGTAAAAGGTGTCAAAGGATGTAGGATATCTTCATAAGGTCTTATATACAAGATCTAGGAAGGAAGATAACTAATATTGATCTATAATGCACTAACAAGGTAACAAGTATCCATGGGATAAGGAAGTTACTTCATTCAACAACTTATGGTCTCTATGCTAAATAGAGAAAGACAAGTTGATGGCAAAAATATTGAAGGTTAAAGGGCTAAAACATGTGCAGAAAGGAAAGGCAAGTTTGGTCCTCAAGCAAGACAGAATAAGTATAGCTAAGATTCAATGCTATGGAAATATTTTGGAAGCTCATGTCACCCAATAGATGGAGGAAGCTGAAGAAAAGGGTCGAGGAAAGAGGGAGTAACAGATCTCTACTATGATTAGGATAGTATCCCTCACAAAATGATCCCATCATAAGCTTCTGTTATAAGATATGACAATGATAATAAGATGCATCGTGGCATCATGGAAGCATTAGAAACAAGAGCTCGTGACATCACCATGGGAATCATGAAGGACAAAATCCATGGCAGACAAACATGTAGGATATAGCTCTTGAGAATCTCAGTGGACATTGCAGGAAAGGAAGAAGTCATCCAGGACAAGGCTCATCATACATCAAGTCAAAAAGGAAACATTTGCCAGACGGGGATATACAAAGATCCTCAAGATACTCTGATAGAATCCTCATTGAAGGGTTCACTAATCTAGAGGAAAAGCAAGTGTTTCATCAAGAACTCCAACTTGTGGAATTCATAGATGATGTTATGGTGACATAAGAGAAGAAGTAGATCAAGGGGTTGAAGACACTTCAATCAAGGAAGCTGCTGAAAGAAGCCTAGATGACCTAAAGGTAAAATAAGGTATGTATGCTTATGTTTAATATTATAATGTCATGTCACATGGTTGCAGGTAACATGGATCATTACTTCTATCTTGAGAAGCATGATCAAGAGAAAAAGGATCTCCTCCTCTGAAAGAAGGCATAAGACACACTAGATGAAATCAACATAGTATGTCCTCATATGAAGTATGAGGTGGTTGACCACAATTAAGAAACTCTGATTAAAAGCACCTGGGAATGGAATGTGTGGAGAAGGAAGAGATCATGAGATATGCAACCCTAATGAAGGTAATCAACATCCAAAAGACTAAAGAGACTTGACTAGGAAATCTCCAGAAAGTTATGAAGACTCTGATGGAAAAGATGAAGACCCTTGACAATAGATATCCTTGGGAGATGTGTCAACATGAATGTAGGATGATGATAACTACAAGAAGATGTCATGATGAAGAGCCATCTCGTAAGGTATGACTTGATTTAATATGTTTTGATTTCTTGAAAAATATCTGGATAAGTTCATGCAGGGCTACTCAGACAAGAGTTGTAAATACAAGTACAACTAGCATTCATGTGGAGGATAGAAAAAGCATGATGAAGAAGTAGCCATATGACAAAGGTTCCAGATATGAAGAAGGCCACTTTCCAGGAAGAAAGGAATGACATGACGAACTAAGGAGGAAAGTGATCAATGGCTGATGCCCTACAAGGAAGAAGCTCAACTAAATTTCATGTCATCAAGGAGAGAAGTTGATCAAGTAGTTGAAGGACCCACGAAGAAGAAGTTGTTGATGTACAGAAGAGTCCCTAGCTAAGAGGGAGCTTTGACAAGTTCCTGATTAAAAGGGAGCTTGGGCAAGTTTCTGATAAGAGGAAACTTGGGCATATCTTCCCCCATTGAGAGGGAGAGATAGACACAACATTCTTGTCTTCACTTTGGAAGAAAGAATAGAGGATTGGGTAATCGTCTGGCATCCGATTCTCTTTGAGGATGTGTAGGGCATCCAAGACAAGAGTAGGCAAGAGGACTGATATTCTTTGAGGGTTGGGAACCCAAGATAAGAATAGTCCTAGAAGGTCGTACTTAGTGGACACCCAGGTGGGTATGTACCTTGAGAGACAATGATGAAAGTTTCTAAAATCATTGGTCTCGCCAACGTTGTGCTCTAATCTAATAAGAGATAGAGTTGTCAATCAAGGCCTTGTTGTGGAAACAATGCTGGTTACTATGATGGGTTACCAATCCGATTCTTCTTATGAGAAATTATTCAGATTGAGAACGACCAAGTACCATCATGAATATCTCCCTAGTTAAGAGGGAGTGTTGGAAAAAGTGTAACTAGGTTCAGTCTTCATGACATTGTATTATGATTTTTGTAAAACAAGAAAATGAATTTATTCCTTGTTGCATGGGTTTCATGAGCAAGAAGTTTATTTATTTAGTGGCTCCCATTGAGAGCCTTAGGATTTAGTTTAAAGAGTCAATGTCATGCTCTTCTTGAGCCTATGTGTAATGTATAAAAGTCTATATAAAGGTCTAGAACAACCCTCCAAGACAAGCACAATCCCCTTAAGACATCAACCAACAAAACGATGAAGAAGAGCAGCTATGTCGGCCTCAAAATATATATTAATGTCAAGTTAGCTCAAATAATAGACACATCCTTTCACTGTGACATGTCGGCTTATTTAGAGAGACATAACCACTATAAATACCCTTCTAAGATCACCACAGGAAACACAGAAAAATTCGGACAAGTCTCTGTAATTTCGGATGGGTGCAAGCAACTCAAAATCTCAAACAAGGTACAATGGTACAAGACACTCAAATAAGGGCAACAGTTCAACATTTCGTATGGAGGAGGATTACTATAGCTTTCGGATGAGTATCACAGTGATATCTTCGCATATATCCCTGATGTCTCGACCTAGTTAAAAGGTCACAACCATACAATCTCAACATAGTTGCAACAGACCTCGGTGCAAGGAGGGAATAACAATAGTCTTGGTGAAGAGCACAATGTAGAAGTATACACAATCATAGTCTCGACATACATAATCTTATCTCGACATACACAGTCATGATGCAATCATGATCTCGGTGGTATTCCAATGAAGATATCAGTGGTGCAACTATGATACAACAATGATCTCAGTGCATCTCTCATTCATGTATATAAAGATCTCGTTGTGATGTTGAAAAGCTCGATGAAGGAACAATCATGGAGCAGCAAGAATGAAGATCTCAGTGGTAAAGTAGTAATGGCTTCAATGGTGCAACATAATGATGATCTCAGCAGTGACAACGAAGAGGGTTGATGTCTTGGTCTTGGAGTGGCATAGTAGGTCAAGGGTCATGGTCTTGGTATTCGTCAATTGGAATCTCTATAAGAAGAATTTTGTGCGGGTTTTCCTCTCTAAGAGGGAGAGGTTTTGGCCCTGGCAGAAAGCCAACATCTTGTGTTCTTGTCTCTTTGTTTTGGTAGCTATTTGATGAAGTAAGAAATACACACACTAATGATATCAAGAAAAGATTGTGCTAATAAGCTAAAGATAAAATACCTCACAAATAGTTATCATGCTAAGAAGAATCTCATTAACTATAATTGCCCTAGATTCTTCAACAAATATTTGGGTTGTTATCTAAAAGCAACTTATTATAGGAAGAGGGACCGGAGTTGGTTGGTGGCGAAGATAGAAAAAAGATTGCAGCATTGGAGCCTTAGATGGATCTCTAAAGCACGAAGGTTGGTTATGACAAAATTAGTCTTGGAAGTTATTATGGTGTATTGGGTGGCTCTGTCATGGGTTCCGAAAGGTATTGTCTTCAATTCGAAAATTATGCTATAGATTTATTTGGGCGAGATCAAAGGAGGAGGATGCTTTACCCTGGGTTTCTTGGGATAAAATCGCCCTTCCAATAGACCGGGGAGGTTGGGGGTTAAAAGATCTTCAATTATTTGCAAAAACATTGTCTGTCAAGGTTAGCTGGAGAATATTGTCCACAGACAATCTTTCGACAACAGTGACAATCAAAAAGTATATACAACCACTCTCCTTGGATGAGCGGATAAGGAAAGAGCACAAAAGAATACAACCCTCTTCCTCAATACGGAAACCAGTGATCAACTCCTTCCATATAATTGGCAATGGACTAGCTTGGAGAATTGGAAATGGTGAAAGGATACGGATTGGATATGATTCTTGGGGAGGATGTTCGGAAGCTTTCAAATTACCAGAAGCCCTGATCGATCACCTAAACGAGAGAGGCGTTGTTTTCTTAAGTCAAATTGCAGAAGAAGATTGGTCCACATTCTGGTCACAGGGGTGGAAGTCAGTGTTCAACTAAACCTTCCTCTTGAGTTTCACGAAGTCTGGTCAAATTATCTATCAGAACTGGACAGATCCAATGTTCGCATCCGGGTCAGGGAGGATTCCTTATGGTGGGTACACAATTAGTCAGGCCTATATACGTTGAAAGCGGGATACAACACTCAAATTGAACAGCGACAAAGGATAGGATCAAAGTGGTGGTGGAAGTCTTTATGGAAACTTTCCTGTCCAACAAAATCGAGGTTGTTGATGTAGTGCATTCTAAGGGACAAGATACCAAATTGGGACAACCTCCATAAAAGGAAAAAAGAAGGCCCAAGATGGTGTATTTTGTGTAAAAATGCCTTGGAAACCACCAAACATTTATTCTTGTAATGCCCCTTCTCCCAAAATGTTTGGCAAAAATGCAAACAAATTTTAAGCTTTCCTTTGGATTGGATTGGGGATGGTATGACGAAAGATTGGCGTCACTGTTGGGATGGATCTAGGGATGAGATTTGGCACAATTTCCCCCCAATCTTATGTTTGGGCATCTGGATCGCTAGAAATAAATCCATTTTTAGAGATGCCCCTTCGGTGCCTGATATCATTGCCTCCAAATCTATTGCCATTTTTTCCCTAATTCCAAGGGATGATTAGCCTTCTATTCCCCAGGTTATCAAGGAAGAAGAAATACACTATTTATTGCCATGGGCATATTTTGATGGTGCCTCGAATGATAAAAATATCTGTGGGGGAGGATTAGTACTTCACCTATCCCAACAACACTTATTATCTTCCAAAGTCGATCTAGGCAGAGGTTCAAATAATTATGTAGAGCTTTGGTCTTTAAAACTCCTCGTATGCTTGGTTTTGGAGCTACAATGCAAGTCATTACAAGTTTATGGAGACTCCATGAATGTTGTCAACTGGGTTAATAAGTCACAAAGATGTCATAACCACACACTATCACCTATTCTTGAGGATATTCTTTCTATTATACATGCTTTTGATTTTATCTTTGTTTGTCATATATATAGGGAAAGGAATACTACAGCAGATTCTCTTTCCAAAGAGGGCACTTGGCAAATTTTGGGGCAGTGGAAGGTCACAAAATCAGTAGACGGGCAAGAAAGGCACTTCCTGCACCCATACTTTGTTACAACATGACAATTTACTACAAAAGTCTCTAATTATATCAAAGAATACTTCATTTGATGATTTTGTTTAAAGTTTCTTGTTTTATGTTTTCAATTTTGGACAGATATCTTGTTTTGAATAGTCTTCACACAATGTATATATGTATATATATGATGATGATGGGTTGGCTTTCCTGAGCAGCTAGTACTTTTTTTGTGACCTTACAAAAGGCAAATTTTGGAATATGCAATCACATATATGCAAATGTAATCTTTTACCTTTTTTGATAAAAGATTATAATATTTTCTTCGGCAAAAAAAACTGGTATAATGTTCCATTGTCTAGTAAAAACATAGATCTCATAATAAAATTAGGCGTAGTCTAAACGAAACAACCTTTTTCACAGTAATCTGGTGATACAATTTCAAGCAAGATTGTGATTTTTTGTTGTTTAAATACATTTTTGAATGCATAAATGGATTCAACATCCTAAAAACCCCTAGGACACTCGAATTATATAAATTAAACAACTTAAACTCAAAGTTTTTAAAATCTCTACTAGATTTTGGTTAAAATTAACTAGAAAAAATAACATAAAAAGACCATTTCATCTATAAATTAAACTATGCCATAAAATTGTACTCAATATTTAAAGTTGTGTTAACTCAATCAAAATAACCAAATAGTTATATCCTTACTTAAATTATCTTCACAAAAATAAATAATAAAATTTATATCATATATCTTTTATTTCTTCACATTTATACCTTTTATAATTTTAACGAATTTTTTATCAAAATATTATTGTCACTCTTTGATACTTGGATTCATAATACCTTCATAATTTCCTTTAAGCCCTTTTAAAAGTTATTCTATTAATTTCTTTTTTCATGTTATTTCTAAAATTATCTTATTTCTATAATGTTTTCCCCATTAAAAATATACTAAGCACCTTCATTACATTATTAGTTTTTCACGTTAAAAATGATTTTCATTACACACTATATTAGTTTATATATAGATAGATAGTTAGTTTAAATTGTTTGGTTAATATTTTTTTGGTAAGTTTGGTGGGACTATATCTTCATCATGTCTAATATATTACTTCGATCGAGGCAGGGAATTGAACTAGTAATTTCACATCAAGGAGTGCTTTAACAGAGCACCCGATTACCATCTATCCAAAACCCTATAAACAAATTGTTCAGTTAATATTATTAGATGGTAATTTTTAAATAAATTTTGTTATAATATTATAATTTAATATCATGGTTAACTAATATCATATATTCAAAAAATCATAATTTATGTTTCTATGACATTTTTTTAATTAATTAATTTAATTTAAAAAGAAAAAAAAGATAACAATTTAGGATTTGTAAAAGGTGAAGCTGCGCTGCTCTCTTCTTTTGAATAGAAAATGGTTATGAGTACAAAGAAGTAAGACATGTGGCTTGAGGGCTACTACAGTACATAAATCCTCTCTATATGCTCTCCCTATCCCTCTTTGCTACTTTGTTCATTTATGGAACAAATGCACTCGCAAAGAATGAAACAATTTTTCCTCCTAGTGGTTCGGTTATAACACAACTCGATAGCCTACTAGTGGTTAGGTTTGAACCCCTCAACTCTTAACCAGGGTTACAATATGGACTCTTCTAGAGTCTTCTTCATCATGATCACATGGCTAGCCCCTTTCTTCATTATGATCATGTCGCTAGCCCCTTTTCTATGAATATTGGGGGTTGATGTGGCGTTCTCTCGAATTATGGTGGCCAAAACAGGAAAGTCAACTTCCAAGTGACACAACTTTTGCATACAAACTTCGATTGAGGCAATTCCTGCATCGCTAGAAAGACCTATGTGTGTAGAAAAAAGAAAAAGAAAAAAATGATGACTATGTTACACTAAAGCACAAAAATATTTCCCAAAAAAAACAACGTTGATGCCTCAAAATGCTCCCGAAAGGTTTAAGACCCCAATTTGTCAAATTGAGTCTAGTCAGTGAAAACAACTATGTGAGTTTACTCATCAATTTTTCCTGGTCTGAAAGCATCAAAATGGATGACAAACAATATAATGATCAAATATAAATCAACCATTTTTTTTTTGTAAGCTTGGTAGGACTACATTTTCATCATGTCCAATTTCTCACCCCGATCGAGGGAGAGCACAAGATTTGAACCCAAGACTTCCTGTTCGGTGAGACTTCATTTCCACGGCCATTGCCGATTGAGCTATCCCAAGCGGATATGGATCAACAACTATTGAAACAAATCCCAACTTTTAATTTGTGATTACTACTAAAAAAAATTTAAAACATTCTGTGGATTAAATCCTTTTATCATCCATCTAATAATTATTGATAATTAAATTAAAATTATGAAATTTTTATTTCAAAATAAATATGTCTATTAACATATTTAAATACTTCATTATTTTTTCAAACAATTAACCAAATATTTAATTAAGTCTTTATAAATAAATGTGTGATTTAAATAATTTTAGAGGATAACTATTAAGTTATACATGACAAATTTAGAAAAATACTATCCATAAAAGTAGTGTAAAGAGAAATATTTAAATTTAAGTATTGAGGGGCTTTCAAAGTGCATTATATTAGATATAATTTTTTTGGGATTCAACTGCATTAAGTAAATCATTCATCTATATGCCCATTTCCATGAGAGATAGTCATAACGGACTAATTTCTCATGATTTTTTAATTGTCCAAAAATCATATCTCAATTCAACTACATTATATTAGATATAATTTTTTTGGGATTCAACTGCATTAAGTAAATCATTCATCTATATGCCCATTTCCATGAGAGATAGTCATAACGGACTAATTTCTCATGATTTTGCATTAAATAAATGTGTGATTTAAATAATTTTAGAGGATAACTATTAAGTTATAAATTACAAATTTAGTAAAAATACTATCCATAAAAGTAATGTAAAGAGAAATATATTTAAATTTAAGTATGGAAGGGTTTTCACATTGCATTATATTAGATATAATTTTTTTGGGATTCAACTGCCATTAAGTAAGTCATTCATCTATGACCATTTCCATGAGAGATAGTCTAATTTCTCATGATTTTGGACTATTCAAAAATCATGAGAAATTTCTCATAATTTTTGAATAGTCCAAAAATCATGAGAAATTTCTCATAATTTTTTAATAGTCCAAAAATCATGAGAAATTAATAAGTTGCAACTACCTCTCATGGAAATAGTCATAAATGAATGACTTACTTAATACAATTGAATAAAAAAAATTATATCTAATATTTAAATTTCTTAAATATTTGTTTAATTAATATATATACATATAATTAATTTCATAAAATATTTTTTTTAGATATATAAAATCAATTAAAAATATTTATTATAATATAATTCTTCATTATTATATTTAAGAGTATATATCCTATTGTAAATTTAAATCTAAAAATATAGAAAATAAAAAATGCACTATGATTTTAATAATCAAATTGTTTCAAATTGTTTCCTAACAGATTCCTTATCTAAGAAAGGCAAAAATCTCATATAATAATTTGATATAACCTTATAAAAATTATTTGATATACTCTTAAATAATAATAATAATTATTATTATTTCTTAGACTTGTAAGAACAAGTATTGCATTATTATTATTATATATTTTATTTATATAATTTTAAATTACTTTATTATTATTATTATTTTATAAACTTTATTATTATTATTATATATTTTATTTATATAATTTTAAATTACTTTATTATTATTATTATTTTATAAACTTTTAAGAACAAGAATTGCACATCTGGAAGGAAAGACTTTGAATCATTTTTTTAGGATTTTGAAAATTTATGTAAATGTAACACACTTACAAACTGTATATTTGCAAGATTAGATTGCAGGAAAGACAATTATCAAACAGAAGCTAAATTGCAGGTTCCAAACTGTATATTTGCAAGATCAGGTTGCAGGAAAGAAAATGATCAAACTGAAGCTAAATTCTATCGAATTAGCGTCAATTAAGCACATTGCGAGATCAGATTGCAGGTTCCAAACTGTATATTTGCAAGATCAGATTGCGGGAAAGAAGATTAACAAACTGAAGCTAAATTTCATTGATTTAGGGTCAATTAAGCAAAATTTTCTGGGAGAATGATAAAAATGTATTGTAAAATAAACACATTCCAACTGAAGTTAGGAAAAAGCAGAAATAACTTTACAAATAAACAAGGAGCACAGGATCACAGTAAATAAAATACATGAGAAATAACAAAATAAATCACAGACACACAAAACTAAACCAAAGAAAAAATATACTCTGCAAAGAATTGATGTTTGGAAATTTACTCACAATGAGATAATAAATCAGGACGACGAAAAACCCTCTGCTTCCAAACGCTCTCCATGATAAGCTCCCCAGCAGGAACGCGGCCGCGATGCCAGGAGTTGTCAGACCGACGAAAAGTAGCGGAGAACCCGCCAAAAATATGAGAGTGTTGCAGAGTATAGCGGATTCCCATGTTGGTGGAGACAAACTAACTGCCTCAGACAAAACACCCGGCAATTCTATATTGGCGTTAACCCCTGTCATTGGAAACCTTAGGGTGTTTAAATAATTTTTCCGCCTGTAAAGAAGCTTTCTTAGGGCATAAATTGGAAGTTTCAGTGCAAGGGAATGGGGAGAGATTCGAACTGGCGACCTGGAACGAAGAGCTTAGAGCACCGTGACGAGGACGAGAGAGAACTATTGCAATTGATTATTTCAACCAGCGCTCATAGGCTGGTTTTGACGTAAAGATTCTATTTTCTTGTCTTTCTCTCTGGTTTGTTTTTATTAGTTAGGTTGGTTAGGTGTGTGGTGTTAATATGTTACGGGCATGCTTGGATTTTTGGTAGGTTCTTTTATGAGGTTAGGTTGGCCAGGTTAGTTTAGTCATTACTTAAATTAGTCATCAAATATGGTTATAGTTTTTTCATTTTTTATTAGAATATTAATAAATATTTGTGTAGTAAATTGGATTTTGCTAGGGGTGATTGGTGTGGGGTTATTATTAGTTTTAAAAGAATAGGAATTTTTTCTTGGAAATGGCTAATAATCAAGCAGAGGCATATGTGCTCTTACAAAGCTTGCCATAAGCATTAACCTTTCATATAGAGAAACTCATTGTGCTTAGAGACTCTGGGATAATTATCCAACGTTGGAAATGGCTAATAATCAAGCAGAGGCATATGTGCTCTTACAAAGTTTGCCATAAGCATTGACGTTCCATATAGAGAAACTCATTGTGCTTGGAGACTTTGGTATAATTATCCAACATTGGGTCTGTGATTCTTTGCCCAAAGGCACAAGGGTCATGACAATTCAATCCCTTAATTATCAATTGCATTCACACATATCAACAAGTGGAACATCATAAGCCATGAACCATGCATGAATAGAAGACAAGTCAGGTCTACCTCGTTAGCCCCTACACTATGTTCCAATCTCTTCCCATCCATTCATATTATTATTATGTGATGACTCCCATGAGTCAAGGTGGGATGATTTTCTTTTGGGAGATATCCAGAACCATCATTTCTCAATGAACTCTTGGAACATAGGAATCAACCTCCCATCCTTGTTCAGGGTAACATCTAAATTTCATTTCTATATTGGTGCAGTTATTAATCTAAGATTTGTACTCTCATCTATAAATGTGGAAGCAATGGATTTTTGAGAACTTAGAGAAATGAGGCTCTGCCTTCAACAACATGAAGCAGTCGTTAGTGCTCTTGAAATTGCACTTTACTCTCACGCAAATGACTCAAGGAAGCATGAGCACACTGACCAATTTGATGTTGAGATTCTTTTAGGGATATTGAAGCAACAAAAATGTTAGCTAAACATGTGGGAGGAACTAATGTGAAAATGCGTAATTTTGGTGCAACAATCAAAGGATTAAATCTCCAATTTGCTTTAATTCAACCCTTAACTGAATCATTGTAGCTTAATCCTCTTCCTTCAGTAGAGGCATGGGTTGAAAGGAACTCGCAATTGGGCCAAGTAATTGTACACACAAAGAAGAGAATTGATGATAGGTCCCCGTCTTTAACAGATAATGCTCCTTCATGTCTTTCTCATATAAGAAATGCTTTTAGCTACGTGTATAAAAAAAATCCTCCAATATCCAATAACAAGTAGAACTATCTCTTTTTGCTACTTTGAAAATATATATATATATATATATATATATATATATCTAATAAAATTAGTTTCATTTATGTTAGTTTTGGACTAAATTTCTATAAAGGAACTGTTATGACTATAAAAGGAAATTCTCTTGTTCTTTTGCTTCACAACATCAAGGTGGATAGCCATTTTGTATCTCAATTGTAAGACTTTGCTTCAACCTTCTTATATAATATAGATTCACTAGCACTGGTTAAAAAAATGGGTTTAAGCATCAAATTTGAGAGGTGGGTTATATTTCAAATTCCAACGCTAGGTTACATTAATTATTTTTGTCTACTGACTTTGGGATTTCATAGATTTAACGACTCAATGATTGTTGATAATTATGGATGTCTAGAGGTGTATGGGTTTCTTGAATTGGGTATCCTTGCTTAGAACTCTTGATATGAGTGTACTATATCAAAGAGATCCATGTTTTCAATGGTGGGATAACTATGCTTTAATGTGGAAATAATAATAATAACAATAGCAACAACAACAACAACAATAATAATAAAATAACGAACTTTATAAAGGTCAAATGGAACTCGGGTTTTTCACACCTGCATCCTATAATTGAGTTTGTGGTCCCAAATCATTGACATTGGTCTAACAAATGGTGTTAATTCACGACAACCTTTCAAGGATGACAAAATAGAACTTGTCAATTACTCAAAGGATACTCTTTTTGAAGATATGATTTTTACCTCTCCTTGTGTAGATGAGGAGAAGTTAGATCCATTAACTACTACTGAGAATTCTTTTGAGGGATTGACCCATCATTTTATACACTTGGTAGGTCATGCATTTGTTGGGTTTCCAAGTCCTAACAACTTTGACATCCTTAAAGGTGCTTGTGGACAGCTAGCAAACAGTGGCCTAAACTGTAATGCAGAGGTTAATCTTTTCTTCAGACTTTGGCACAAGTTGATCAATTCAAGGAAAATAGGGTTAGTGTTACTCCCCATGTGTCGATTTTGGTGCACGATACTCCCTCTTCACCACTCTTTCATCGACCTCTGCCTCCCAATTTCTGGAAAACTTAGGGTTTATTGGATTTCAATTAGGGTTCGAAGGACAAAGAGATCTAAACCAAAAACTAGAGAATGCCAAAGGATCCAAATGTAGAAGAAAGAAAGTAGTGAAATCCATGGGTAGTGATGTGTCCCTTGTGGGGAAGGATCTTCAAATAGAACAACTCAACAATCTAGTTGGTCAAACCGTTGTGGGGAAGTTCTATGGACATCGTATAGACATGGCTAACCCCAAGCAATGGATGCAGTAGGCATAGGCAACATTTTTGGGTTATTTCCCTATCACTCATAATTTGTCCCAGGGATGGATATGCAAATGAGGAGGATGTTAGGAGGGTTTTTTTTAGAGTGTTGGTTTCTCGAGCATATTCTTCTCAAGATAAGTTCTTGGCAACTCTATTTGATAAAAGGGTAGATGTTAACTCTAGCTCCCCAACATAGGTGAATCTCCCCAATCTCCCTCTTGAGTTTTCAACAAATTTGGGACTCAAATCCATTGGGGATTCCATTATTACTTTTAAAGCAAACTGAGGACGGTTACAAGGAAAAAATATGTTGCTTGGTGGCTTGCATCTTGGTGGAATTGGATGCAAGATAAGGGTTTTTTGAATCCCTTAATACTATCAGTAGAGACAAGTCCTATATCCAAACCATTAATTACGTGAACATGTCATTTCTATGTACTCAATCTCATATGGTTGGTCACATTATGGGGGATTACGACAAGTCCTTTTACAAAAAGATTACTTGGGGATACAGAAGGGGTTTTCACTAGTCAAGTTACATCTAATGTTGCAAATGTCGTTAACCAAGATTTTATGGATGTCTAAATCACCTCCCCTCTCCTACAATGGGAGACCAAGTCAGGATAAATCTATGGAAGTAAGAGGTCTTCCATAGCCACTCCATCCATCTATAAAGCCCTATACAATCCATGGTGAAGTGTTCACTTGAGTTTGTCCCTATAGTCTCTTTGGGTGGGGGGTTTATGATGGGTGACATGTCCTTCCCCTTATGCATGGGAATTTTGTTGAAGGAGCCATTTGATGACCTAGACTTTATAGCATCATAGTGGGAAATAATGGAATCATTGTGGAAACATGTCTCTCCTTCATGTGGTGCGTTTAAGTAAGCATAAACTTCACACTCTCCCTACTCTCCCTATTTCATCATTGGACATACCAACCTTACACACACATAAATTGTACCTTCTCCCTTAGGTATTTAAGTCTTTCACTACTTTGGATTCAATCACAAGATGTCCCTCTGCATGGATTTATCTAGGGATTCTGATCCCCCCTAGTTACATCTAGGGGTTAGCGTAGTTCTCTTCCTCATGGTTCCCCTACAACCTCCAATGGAAGGGATACTTACTTTTTTCTTAGTGATCCTCCCAGGTTGCAAGGAGGGAGGGATTTTAGGTTTCAACCTACCAAAGGATTATTGTCTTCCATAAAATTTGTGTGGGAAAGGGTCTCTTGGGTTATGAACTAGGGTAATTAGTCTATTCTTTATGGAGTCCTTAAAGTTTGATCTGCCCCAAAGGTGCCTCCGTCATGAAAAACATTTCTCTAAATGTGTGTGGCCTTGGAGGGAGCGCTAAAAAAGTTTCCCTCAAATGCATGATCGAGTTAGAATGTTTAGATGTTTTACTTATTTACGAAACTATGGAATGGTGTGAGTCCATCTTCTCCGAGTTAAGGAATATATTCAAGGGATGGGAATTTATTAGTTTTGATTTGATTGGTTTCTCAAAGGATATCGTCTTTGGATTTAGGGAGAATATCATGCCATTAAATTATTTTATAGTTCATTCAAGCATTTTTATAGCAATCCATAGTAAACAGTCGAAACTTGATTTGGTGATCCTAAATTTGTACGGGTCGTATGACGACAAGGAAAAATATTGGAATTATGTCTTCAATCTAAAGTGTATGTAGGTGGGAAAACTCATCATAGGTTTGGATTTAAACTTCACGACTAGCTGAGAGGAAATTTGGCCCCCCCTCACTTAGGAGGATTGACTATTTAGTTTCTTTGTATATCACTACGAAAAAGTAGGCTAGGTATACATTGAACTAGTTTGACTTAACCCTCCATGGAATAACTATCACAATGGGGCCAATCTAGTTTCTAAGAGTTTTGATTGCTTTCTTTCTTACCATGGGATCATTCAAAGTGTTGAGTAATACCAATTAGGGTTGGGAAAGTTCACATTTTGAATCACTTTCCCATTATGTTGGAGATTTTTGGGACAAGTTTAGGGTTGAAATAATTATAACATTCTAAGGCAGTTTTGGCAATGTGTGCAAAAGGATGAAGTAGAAACAATGCATTGGAGCATCACACAATTATGTCAAAGTGCGCAAAGTCAGTGCAGAATGGAGAACCACGCAATCAGTAGCGACACAAAAGCGAAGGAGTGAGAATGGTTAAATTTGACTGTATCATTTTCCTTGTGTTGATCTGCTCTAGTTTAGCAACTGTAGCATGTTTGCATATGATAATGCATGTGGTAATTACATACCTGGGTATTTCCCATGGTATTTTACTTTATGTTATCATGTATAAGTCAAAAAAAGTTGAAGGGTTTGAGGTTGGTTGGTTGTTGGTTCATCGTTAGCTCTTTAAGGAATTATGAATTCACTAGTGAATATTGGGTTTTGATGCCTTTTTTGTCTGATTGGTGTATCTTTGTAATGTTGAAAGTAGGATGTTGAGCCAAGGTAAAATGATGTTGTAAATTTTGTGCCAAACACTCCTTAAATATTAATCGTAAGTGCATGGAGTTCAATTTTTCCATAACTTGTATGTTTTATGAATTGATCATGTTTAATATTAATCGTGCTTTGTTATTATGGTTGTAATTCATGGATGAATTGAGTACAACGTCTTGACTAGTTAAAGGACCCCTTTTAAATTTTTGTTTTTGTATTATGGTAGTTTATTATCTAGCTTGGGTATTCGTTGTTGAAGTAAATATGAGAACTCCATAATGTATTTGCATAGTCCCGATTTCAATCCCCTTCATCACTGTGGAAACATAGTTCCTGTAGCCCCCCATCGGTGCCTTGGGTGAGACTTCGCCTATTCGCAGGTGATTCTGCAAGCGCTGGTACTAAGCAGGGTTTTGTTGGTCACTTTCTATGCTTAAAACCTAGGTCAAATTCAGTTTAGTGCCAACAAATATCGCTAAAGGAGTGAAGAAAGTTGGAGCACCCTTTAAATACAATTCTCATTGGCACAAGGAGGAGGATTTTTAGGCATTAATTAAGGAAAATAAGGCACAATTTTGACTTAATTCATAGGTCCTCACATATGCTCAATATGTTGCCACCTTATAAAAAATTAAGGAGAGATATTATATGGGAATGGGAGAGATGATGTCTATGGATACACTCACACATGGAGATTGAAGTGGAACTGAGGGGATTAACAAAGAGCATAAAGCAAGCACAATCTCACAATATTTGGTGGATTGAACCTAACTATTAGAATAACATAAGATTAAATTTCTCTTAGACAAATTACAGGAGTGGAGATTCAGAAGTAGAACCCTATTGATTAAGGAAAGGGACCAGAATACTAAGTATTTTCAAAATTTTGCAAATGATCAAAGAACTTCAACATTATTTGGGAACTAAATAATGGGGTGGACATAAGGTTAAATGCTTCGAAGATTTTTCTCAGCCAAGGGTTAGGCAGTTTGAAAACATGTTTAAGGCATCATATCAAGAAAACATAGAGGATATGATAACTATTCTAGGACATTTTTTTAGGTTAGTTGAAGTAAAGGATATCAATGATCTAATCCAACCCATTTCCACTAATTACCTTCTCAATGTCATACACTCATTTCAAAAAGACAAAAGTCCTAGGCTAGATGGTTGGACTATGTGGTTCTATGCTAATTCCTTTGAGTTGGTGGGGGAGGACTTTTTTAAGAGTTGTGGAGTAGGTTCATCAGTATAGTATAATGCCTAGAGGTTATAACTCTAGTTTCATTGCTCTATCTCAAAGGTGGACTATTCAAACACCTTTAATGACTTCTAGCCCATCCCACTTTACTCTTCTTAATAGCTTGTATAAAATCATTTCCAAAGTGATTGCAAGTGAGCTTAAACCAATTCTTATAAGAGTGATATCCTTGGAACAATTTGGGTTCCTCCAAGGTATGCCAATTCATGAAGTGATTGGTTTGACTTGAGAAGGTATTCATACAATTAAAACAACTAGAATTCCTACACTAGTGCTTAAACTTGATCTCTCCAAGGTATATTATCAATTTTCTTGGACATATTTAAGGTTATTGATATTCCATGTGGGACTTGGCCAACCTTAGTTAGTTGGATTATGGGTTGTGTGATGTTATATTCATTTGTAGTTTTATTTAATGACATGGGTTTGGATCCTTTTTCAAGCCCAATAAAATTTTGCATCAAGGTTGTCCATTATTTCCCTATCTATTCCTCCTGATTATAGAGGGTCTTAGTCAAGTTATAATTAAAGCAAGGAAAACAAATGTAATTCAAGGTGTTCAAATAGGTAGATTTATGCATCTCACACAGTTTTTGTTGTTGTTGAAGATGTGCTTATTTTTCATTTATGCGTTAAGGTTGAAGGCATGGTATATTAGGAGATCCTTGACACTTTTTGTAGTGTTGCGAGAATGGAGATAAACATATTGAAGCTTACTATTTATTTTCCATTAGTGGAGGATGATGTGTGGGACTAGTTGACTGCTATTTTTTTCTTTCCCTTCCTTTGACCTAGACAATGGGTTCAAATACATTGGTTGACTAGTTCTTATAAAATCTATACTTGAAGCACTTTTGGTTTATGAGCATTTACTAGTCCTAATTCCTAAGAGGGTCCTCAACAAAAGGGCATATAGGGTCACATCTTTTTAAATGGAATCAAGTGACATTACCAAAGAAGCTAGGAGGGTGGGGCTTGACCATATTCTTGTCGAGAAGAGCAGTAGTAGAAAAATATATCTAGGTATTTCTATCTAGTGATAGCCTTTGGAGAAGAATACTTATTGCCATGTATGTTTCCCATTGCTTTGTGTTAGAGTGGATGATAAAGTAGAAGAAAAATATTATAATTTTTTCCAACCAATGGAATGCTCTCTTCTATTTTTCCTTATCATTAGAGATTTCCTAGCTTGGAAGTTTCAATCGGGCACACAAGTTCATATAGGCGTTGATGATATTATTGGTCGTGGTTGAAAAATATTTTTTCTAGGTGACCCTATTCTTTAACTACAAGAGATTGGATATATGCACTAAATAGGTTTAACAATCCTACTACTACAACCATATGGAGACAAGGTTGGCTTACTACATAGGGGATTAATTTGTATGTGATTTGGCATCAACATTGACACTTATCCAAAGCTCATGTTAGGCTTTGAGACAGGGAAGATGAATTGGTGTGGGAATTAAATAATTTGGGACGTTAATACGCTACAAAATTAGGATATAATACCCAATAGGAGGATGGTTTAGTACCTAATATTTGGTGGTATCGAAAAATTTGGAAGTTAAAGGCACCAACGAAAAGTATACTTTTCTACTAGCTTGTTTTAAAGAACTAATTTCTAACATGGGACGAGATTCAAAGGAGAAATACAGAAGGGCTACGGTGTTGACCCATATATATATATATATGTGTGTGTGTGTGTGTGGTGTTGTCCATACTTGTTTGGTGAAAGGACATTCCAAGAAGAGGTGGAGGTTAGTCTCATCCTCATTACATAATAAATGACATAACACTATGTTGAGGGTGAAGTTTTGATACTGCACACAAAAATCTTGAATCTCATTAGGCTAGGGGAGAGAGACATGAATATTAACTTGGGCTTATAACACCTAAAAATACACCAAGATTTCAAGATGCAAAAATTATTGAAATTATATATATATATATATAATTTCCATCTATAATAGCTCAATGTTAGGTCCCTATACTACTAGTGTAGCCCCTTATTGTTATCAGTGCAACCCCCTTATTGTATTGTTGTGCCCAGGTAGTCCCCATTTTGTTATTATTGTGCCCCATAGAATCCCACTATTGTTATTGTTGTGCCCTGACAATATTATTGTTATGTAGGCTCTAATTATACTATGACCCTTCAAACTCTTATATATAGAAATGAGGTCTTGTCATTTGTATCATCCAAGAATTGTTCATTTGTGTAATGTAAAGTAGGTCCCCCCCTCAAAGAGGCTTATTTTGAAGTCGTTGATCTATCTCTTCTTCTATTTTGTGAGTTGGTTGCATAACATTTGGTATCAAAGCTTTGGATTCTAGGGTTTCGCTGCTTCAAAAAGGTCATCGTGGAATTTTCACTATAATTTTTTTCTACGAAGCTTCAAAAGCTGAAATTAGCTTCAGATCTTGCCTCGCTATATTTTCAAAGATATGAACTAAGGAAGTTAGGGTTTTTGCAGGCTCCAGAATTCGATCTCAAACATGTGACCTTGGGAAAATTGTCATAACTTTCTCTTTGATCATCGGATTCAAATTTCGTAAAAAGTGACAGAAAGAGGACAGACAATGTTTTGTTGGGTATTGTTTTTAGGGCCGAAGGTAGAAACAACGACACGTGGCACTTCGTATAAATTCTGTCTACTAAACCAGTATATAATCAGATCATCGTGGGATATTGGGCATAACTCTTTCTTGGAGAATCAAATCTCAATTAGACTTGTGGGGTTGGAAAGAGGACTCAAATGGATACCACAAGATGAAATTTCATACCTTAGAGATCTTAAATTACAAAGTTACAGTCATTTCAAGATCAAACTCCTAAAACCAAGAAAAAAATGACTCGAATCAAGAAAATAGAAACACCTAGTAAGCAAAATTGGATTGATGATTTGAAGAATGAAATCGAAGCTAAGATCAATGGTTTTATATATGGCATGGAAGCTAAGACCGATGGTATAGAAGAAAAATTGAAAGGCAACATGGAATATTTGAAGAAAGACATGGAAGGTTTGAAGGAAGGTTGGACAAAGTTGCTACAAGAAAGGCTTCTTAATGACAAAAAGGTAGTAAAGGAAACACATGATCAAAACAAAATAATTATTAATCATGATTTCATAGTATCTAACGTTAGATTGAAGACCCATCATATTCCAAAGATATATATGAGGAATTTTGATGACAAGGATCCGGTAACTTGGATACTACAAATGGAGCAATATTTTGATCTACATGATGTGAAACCACCACAAAAGGTAGGTATTGCATCTTTATATTTAGAACCAAATCAGTTTCTATGGTATAGAGGGCTTTGTTCTCATAAACCACTTGTCACCTGGTCAATTTTCACGGAGGAAATGATAACACATTATGATGATACAAAGAGAAACACCTTTTTTAGCCAATTGATAAATCTCAAACAAAAGGGTTCAATGACAAATCACATTGAGGACTTCCAAAAATTTAATATAAGGGTAAATGATATTCCAGAGAAGCATAGGATTGAAGTCTTCATAGGGACTTTAAAGGATAACATCCAACATGAGTTTGGCCTTTGGGAAGCTAATTCATTGGAGAATGTATATAGGTTAGCAAGAAAAATTGAAAGCAAAATTATGGAAAAAAAAGGAAGCCTACCACTCATAACTATAAAGATGGAAGTGTTGTCGCTCCTAACCTTCCACAACCTACAAGGTTGACACCACAACAATTGGAAAAAAAAATTGCAAAAGGGCTTTGTTACAGTTGTGATATAAAATACACTAAAGGTCATAAGTGTGCTGAGAAGACATTAATTTACATAGACGGGGAAGAGGAGGAAGAAAAGGAACAAGAAACGTCAAAAGAAGAGGATATACACCAGGAACCAACCACAGAGAAAGAAGAAATGAATTTGACCATATCTTGTAATGCATTGACAGGAATTAACATTCCTCAAACTTTCAAGATAGAAGGACATATCAAGAAGAGAAAAGTAATCACGTTGATTGATTCGAGTAGCACCCATAATTTTATTCATTGTAAGATAGCCAAGGAATTAAATATCTTCCTATATCCAACACCACAGTGTTAAGTAATGTTTGCAAATGGAGGAAACATAAATTTCTCTGGAAAGTGCCATAATATCAAGCTATCCATGGGAGAATATGTCTTGAATAATCCAATGCTTTCCATTCCAATGGGTGGTGCTGATGTTGTACTAGAAGTCCAATGGTTACAATATTTGGAGATGATAACTTTCAATTTTAAAGAAAAATTATTGAATTTTTTGTTTGGAAGGAAAGAAAGTTGAATTAAGGGGTATCACAGGGAAACCAGGAAAGATAATCATCTCTAATGGCATGAAAAATATTCTAAAGAAAGAACAACGAGGCATAATTGCACAATTATGTTCACTAGAGGTTCAAACAAAGAAAGCATATGTTTCTCCTGATCTCCAAAAGGTCTTGGACAATCATTCTAAGGTTCAGGCAATGGAAGATCACATTGAGCATCAAAAACAAGCTATCCAAATCTTAAAGGATAACCTCACTTTGGCGTAGAATCGAATGAAACAATAGGCAAATCAACATTGCAGAGAACACTCAAAGGGAAAAAGAATGAAGTAATTGTACATACCTATGAACATAAAAGTTTCCAAATAAATTTTAAAATGCCTAAAAGAAATAATGAAAATGAAACAACCATATGGGTTCAAAATAAACTTTTCAGTAAGCCAATCAGAAAAAGAAATCAACAATGATTTTACTATAAAACCAATTAGAATATAGGACCATTCGTAATTGCAAATCTCTATGACGATTAAGACCAAAGATGTACTTAGAAGCCTCAGAACTTAAAATGACTCATACAAATGCAACTAAGTGCCATAGGAATATATAAAGAAGAACAATGAATTTGATTTGGACCACTTCAAGAGACGTGGAAAATATTAGCAAATGTCTACAAGATTTGCACTAATTAATACCGAACAAAATTACAAGTCCTAATAGGTGCAAACAAAACAAGAAAAACGAACCTTGAAAAACATCATAATTTAGTGTTAATTTATCTTTCCTTGCCACATTTCAAGATATTCTTGCCATCAATGAGATAGTTAAACCCACAGAAAACTCATAATGGAAAATGAATATTATTTGAATAAGCACTCTTAAAGCTTGGGCTTACCTTCACTCCAAAAATTCCTCCTTGTATTTGTGACTTCTCATTTCATCAATACTTGAATAAAACAATTATTTAGTTTAATTGTTTTCCTTAAGAATTTGTTTAAACTTTAATTTTAGAAATATCATAAGATAATAAATTTAGTCATAAAAGGTCATGAAGATTTAAAATATCTTTAACTAAAAGTAGGTGGGTTCCCACTAAACTCGATTCATAATGACCATATCATAAATAAACTCCTTATGACTCCCACATTTTAAAACATATTTAACATATAATAGCAAAAACATATCTCAATAGAAATAACATCACAATCTTGATAACACATGTGTCCCTTTTATCCAAAATATTATATATTTCATTTTCGAAAATTAAATATCATATTATCAATATTAGCCCAAAAAAAATAATGCTTTGAAAGGCTTAAACTATAAATATTGTCATGGAAATAAAAATAGAATGTCATGTTAGAAGAGCTCTAGATGCATATCTAGAAATTCCCCTTCTTCCCTCATCCCCTATTTTTTGAAAATGTGACTTGGAATGAGTTGAAGTTGATTGAAATCATTCAGTACTTAAGAGCTCTTCCAATGACCTTTTCCCTTTATCTCCTTCATGCAAGGGAGTCTTTAGGAAAGGATTTTTGTCAACTTTAGTCATGAACAATTGAAGTAGTTAAGATAACAACAGGTTTAGTAATAGGTGGTAGAGGTGGATCTCTTGGGCCTGCCAACCAATTAGCAATACCAGAGGGGGCTCTAATACGATTATCTTCCCAACCCATCTTGCATGGGTTAAGGTTGTTGCTCAGGGAGGTCCATGATGATGGGGTGTGGTTGCAAAGAGATATTTGAAGAGGAAATTGGCTAAGACAAAGCTTGTTGTCTACCCAGGTATAATATCCATTTTGAAGAAATTGGTTACATGCATCAGAGTTTGCATGAAAACAGACATAAAAATTGAATCATTTTGTTTCTTCCTTCTTTCTAAACAATGTTTTCCCTTCTTTCTTGTCCTCTTCTATTTCCCTTAGAACCTCTGCAAAAGAAACTCATCTAAACAAGTACCTTGAAATTAATTAAAGCTTCTAAATTATGAAATACTATATGCATAAAATAAGTACACCTTCACATGTATTTTGTTGAATATGCATTAGCAAGGCCCGAATTAAAGCATAGTAAATTTGAGAACGTAAAGAGGAAAAGGGGAAATGAATTAATTCATGACTTAGGGAAAGAATCAACAAATATAATAGCTCTAAATCATTGCACAAAATGTATATGCTCCATAATTAAAGAATTCTTGAACAACAATTTTAAACTTTAAAAATAATATCAACCTTCTCCCACTTTATTTTGAAAATTAAAGGTTGTAACCAATCATCTTTAATACAAAGTGCCTTTAAAAATTTTAAGAGGCATATTATATGCAACAAGGAATATGAATGAACTAGGAACAAAAATGAAAAGTGGTAAGTATGAATGCAAACTAGAATTGTCACTTTTAACAATATTCAATTAGCCTTCTTCCTGCTCCATTCACAACTCATATTGTATTAAATCTCTTAAAATAAATCAAACTTTTAAGTGAAAATTGCATACTATAAGCATCTTCAACATTAGTCATTTCACACATGACCAAACATTGTATTACACTTAAAGATTCCAATAAATTTATAAATGAAGCATATGTATCATATATAAAATGTGAAAACATAGAAATTAGGTTGTAGATTTGCAAATTTTCATTAATTTTTAATCAAAATCACAAGACACAAGCCTATTCTACTGCTCTGCAGACATTAATTCACAATATAGAACAAAAATATCAGACTTGCAAGAAGAAATAACACACACGCAACAAGTACCTTTATCTGGGGAAATTAATCTACTAAAAACCCCAATGTGTGCTTGCATTAATCAAATGAATAGATATGTATTACAATTGCTTTGCTCAATTGAGCATACCCTGTAAGTGCATATGTAACACCCTCCTCCCACATCTACCCAAGCAATCGGTCAGTCGGGGTAAACATGCGACGAGAGGCCACTATGATATGATTCGACCTCCTAAGTCATGTTAAGGAAGTGGAACTGACAGAAACACACCATACAAACATTAATCATCAGCTAACGAATTGTCAAGAACCAATCCAATACTTTAGACGACTTGCCTTAGGGTCCCACTGAAATTTTGGACAACTTAAGCCTCAGTCGCTCCCATGATATAGGCATGAGGGTGACCAAAAACCCAAAGTCACTCTCACAGGCTTGCCTTCCAACGACCAGAGGCCAAAACTGTCAGTGCTTTTGACAGCGACTCCGGGATTTTAACCACTTTTTCAGGCCGAGAGCCCAGGTCACTGCGTAGAATTGAACCATATCTTCAAATCGGTAAAATAACATGGAAATGACTTTACTAAAGCAAATAATTGTTCAAGACCTTGACTGGACCCCCACTAGCCACGACAGACATTTCATCAAACATATTGCAATTGTGTAATCTACATGTGTAATTAACAGTTTTGAGCATAAGGGTCTCATACTTAACTGAGAATCGCTAAGAAACATTGATGCCTCAACACGTCAACTGCCATTCCATCCATTAGGTCATAGATACATTGATCATTCAATTACAAGTAAAAACATGATGACAGCCACACATGGCTACTGTCATAAAACATGTAAATAACTAGCATAATAGGGACATAATTATCCATGAAATCACAACCATATAAACCACATATAATCCATCATAATACTCATAGAAATACAAGGATAAATAACCTTTCATTAATGATGCAAAATCCAAACCCGAGATGGGACTTACACGTTCCACCCGACGGTAGAATGACTGAGCCAAATCTCTCTTCAACCATTCATCCTCGTGCCATATTCCAAGCATGAATGTGGGATCTCAAAGAACACATCAATAAAAACTCATCTAGGGCTTCTAGAGTCCATCCACCTCAACCCATCAAATATTGATTCCACCTCATAATCAGACATCACCAAAACCATCATCAGATCGGTCTTTATCCCAACCATTCAGGGCTCTAGAGCATTTGTCGAACTAAGGCTACGGGACTAGTAACTCAACCCACGACTTTTACCAGGCTCCAGAGCATTTGTACAACCAAGGTTACGGGACTATTAACTCAACCCACTAAGGGCTCCAGAGCGTCTATCCAACCTAGGCTACAGGACTAGTGACTCAACCCAAGTTGTTCTAGGCCTCCAAAGCATTTTCCCAACCAAGGCCATGAGACTAATAACTCAACCCAAGCTAAGGAAACATGAGATCCAACCAAAAACACAAGGAAATAAACCCACAATCACCATGGCTATCCAAGAAATGGAAAGGCTAGGCAATCCACTGTCAATCATGGCCATCCTCCATGCTAATTACATATCACAACCAAAAGTCCACATGCATATGCCATGCATGCCAAAAATAGTGAAGGAAACATACATGCAACTTGGTACCTGCAAGAAAATCTAATGTAGCTGTTGATCCCAATGCCCTCCTATGCTTTCCTGCTTTTCCTTTGCCTTCTTTCTCCAAGAATCCAAGTGTGCAATACCCTCCAAGAGTGCTCCAAGAAAACTCTAAATCTCCAAGAGTATGAGATAGAGAGAATAATGTGAGAGAGCTCCAACACTGAACTAACAAAAGGTTACCAACTGATCCTTGTAAGCCTCTTTATGAATAAGGCCTGTATTTTCTTCATTTTCCATTATTTTCCTTCATTTTCCTCCTCACATGCAACCTGTGACCTTTCACCTCCCTTTTCTCCTAATTTCCATTATTTTCATAAATAAATGTGCCAAAAATGACATTTTTCCTTTCCAAAGCCTTATCCATTGCCATTGTCAATTTCTTTAGCTATAACCAATCACAAGTGATCCTCATCATTAAGATTTTGCCCAACATTCAACTTGGAATAAGTGTCCCATCATCCATAGTTATTATTTTGCCTTTATTTACTTTTATTACATGGAATTTTCACCATGGTTTTTATAGAACTCTCCCCCTTGGGGGAACACTGTCCTCGATGTTCAAAAACACCTATAACCACAAAAATGTTGTAGCAAAATATATATTGCCGATGGAGCTTTATAACTTAGTTCGATGCAATATTTATAATGATCACCCTGCAAAAAAGCAAACCAACATAACAACATAATAACATGATCTCATAAAAATATATTGCATAGTGGAGCTTTATAACGCATCTCGTGATGATATTTACATCCATATACATATGTAAATAAACCAACATCATCAAGGCATATACCAAAACATATACCAAAGCATATACCAAGACATCAAACCAAAACTACTTTGCCTCAACCAGCAAACAAGGAAGGATACATAGCTTGCATCTGATCTGCCATATCCCGTGTAGCTTCATTGGGCCCAAAGTGCTTCCACTACACTTTAACTTGCTCGATTGCTCGGTTCCGAAGCATGAGCACCTTTTTCTACAATATACACTTAGGCTTCGACTTTAATTCTCCATCTGGTTCCACCTACAATACATACCACTCAATCACATGATCAACATCATAAACGTACTTCTTAAGCAAAGATACATGGAATACATCATGGATTTTCACTGTCAGAGGTAGTGCAAGTCAATAGGATATTAGCCCAATCCTCTCAATGATATTGAAGGGTCCACAAAATTGTGGTGCCATCTTGGCACATGATCCAATCCGCAAGGAGCTCTTCTTCGGTTTGATGTGCAAGTACACCTATTCCCCAACCTGGAACTCCTTGAATAACCTGTTCCTATCTGCATAACTCTTATTCCTATCTTGTGTTTCCTTTAGATTCTTCTTGATTACCTGCATTTCCTGTTCCATGCCTGCCAACATATCTGGTCCAATCAACACCTTACTAACTGGATCAATCCAACTAATGGGAGTCTTACAACTCTGCCCATACAATGCCTCAAAAGGATTCATTCTCAATGACTCCTGATAACCGTTGTTTTACGTAAACTCAACCAGTGGAAGGTACTCTTCCCACTTTCGTTGCTAATGCATAACATACATTCTCAACATGTCCTCCAATATCCTATTGACCCTCTATTTCTGCAGATGATAAGTTGTACTGAAGGCCAACTCTGTGCTCAAACCTGCAAATAACTCCTTCTAAAACTTGGAAGTCAAATTCGCATCCCTGTCTGACACAATCTTCTTTGGAAAACCATGCAATTTGACCACATCTCTAATGAATACCTGTGCTACATCGCTAGCTGAGAATGTAGACTTAACTGGAATGAAGTGTGCAACCTTTGTCAACCTATCCACAATAACCATGATGGAATCATGTTGTCTCACTGTCTTTGGAAACCCTGTGATGAAGTCCATGGAAATGACCTCCCATTTCCATTCTGGAATCGCAATTGATTATAGTAGTCCACCTAGATGCTTACATTATGCTTTCACTCGTTGACAATCAAAACATCTAGCCACAAACTCTGCTACATCCCTCTTCAGATTCGGCCAATAATAGAATTTCTTCACTGTAGTTAATGTCTTCTAATAACTTGGGTGACCTGAATATGGTTTCACATGAAACTCTCTCAAGATCATCTTCTTGAGCTCACTACTATTTGACACATATATCCTCTCTCTGAACCTGACCAATCCATTCACAGTAAGACAATAATCGATATTCTGTGCACCTGCACCTGTACTTGTACCTGTACATGTAATTGTACCTATACTATCACATGTACTTGTACCTGTACCATCACTTGTACATGTGCTCTGCCCATAACCTGTGCACAATATCCATATATCTAACATCCCGCTGACCTACCCGCAAGATCCTATCCTGTAGATCTATCCCATAGGAGCTCATAGCTACTAAGTGATTTACCTGTATCTGCATGCTAAGAGCATCTGCCACTCTATTCTCTTTACCTTTGATATGCTGGATCTCGAAATCAAACTCATTGATCGTAACCAACCACCGAGCCTGCTTACCATTCAGATTTGGTTGATCAAATAGATATTGCAAACCACTGTGATCACTCATCAATGCGAATCTCCTGCCCAAAAGATAGTGTCTCCACATATTCAATACATGTATAATCGTTTCTAGTTCAAGATCATGCGTGGGATAGTTCTACTCGTGCTCATTCAGTTTCTGCGACTCATAGCATACCACGTGTCCATCCTCCATAAGGACTCCACCAAGTGCTCTCTCGAAAGCATTTGTGCACACTACAAATTCTTTGTTTGGATCTGCAATATTTAACAATGTTGCATGTGTCAACAACTGCTTGAGCTGCTCAAAACTAGCCTCACACTCCTATGTCCATTCAAACTTCTTTCCTTTCGTCTGCAATGATGTGATAGGATAAGCAATCTGTGATAAGTTCCTGATAAACCTCCTACAGTAGCTTGCCAAACCCATGAAAGATCTCACCTCATCCATGCTCTTAGGAGCTACCCACTCCATGATGGCCCTTACCTTTTATGGTTCTACTGCAATGCCCTCCTTGGAGACAACATGCCCCAAGTAGTGTACCTCAGTCTGAAAGAAACTACATTTTTTGAGCTTAGCATACAACTGATGCTCTCTCAACAACCTCAACACTGTTGCTAAGTGCTCGACATTCTCTTTCTCATTTTTAGAATATACCAGTATATCATCAATGAGCACAATAACAAACTTATCCAAATATGGACGCAACACACTATTCATCAAGCACATAAATTTAGTTGGAGCATTAGTTAAGCCAAATGGAACAACAACAAACTCATAATGCCCGGACCTGGTCCTGAATGCGGTCTTGTAAATGTCCTCCTATTTGATCTGTACCTGATGATATCCGGATCTCAAATCAATCTTCGAGAACACTGTTTCTCCCTTCAGTTGATTGAATAAGTCATCAATCCTCGGTAATGTATACCTGTTCTTGATGGTCACTTTGTTCAACTTTCTGTAGTCGATGCATAATCTAAGAGTACCATATTTCCTTTTCACAAACAATACTGG
This sequence comes from Pinus tabuliformis, assembly GCA_031772625.1. Taxonomy (NCBI): domain Eukaryota; kingdom Viridiplantae; phylum Streptophyta; class Pinopsida; order Pinales; family Pinaceae; genus Pinus; species Pinus tabuliformis. The sequence goes on along the minus strand of CM062815.1, from coordinate 681,327,045 downwards.
TGCGCCCCATGGTGATACACTTGGCCTAATGTATCCCTTGTCCAAAATTTCCTTCAGCTACAATTTTAACTCAAACAACTCAGGTGTGCTCATCCTGTAAGGTGATTTTGATGTTGGAGCTGCCCCTGGCACTAACTCAATAGAAAAGTCTACCTCCTTGTGAGGTGGAAACTCTATAATTTCCTCAAGAAGTACATCTTTGAACGGCTGTAAAATTGGGTACCTTCTTAACACATCTATATCTTCAACTCCCTTACCCTTATCACTATAAATGTGCACTGCAAATAACTTACACCCTTTCCTACAACTACGCTTTGCTTGCATAGTTGTCACCATCCTAACTGATGTGGATTTCTTCTTACCCTGTAAGACTCTCGGTTCTCCATTGTCATCAACACACTCAATGGCTTTATCATAACAATCCACCTTGGTTCTATGAAGATACAACCAGTCCATGCCCAACAACATACTGTATGAACCCAATGGTAATACATTCAAATGTGCTACAGTAGGCATACCATTCAAGTCAAATGCATAAGCTCTTACCCAATGATGAACTCGTTTCTTTGTACATGTAGCCAACTGCACTAACCAAGACTCTGCATGCAATTCCTTACTTAAGCCACACTTATCCACCAATTCAGGACTAACATAGCTATAATTAGATCCAAGGTCAATCAAAATAGAAATAACTTGATCACAAAGCTTACCATCCATCTCAATGATAGATGCCTAATGCTCTGCCTATTTGTTATCTAATGCTGCATAGATGCGTGGAATACTTTGACCAACGTTTCCAACAGTTTGTGCCTCCTGCGCACTATATATCTTAGGCCTACCACTCTTGTACTGTGGACAATCCCTCCTGCGATGATCTCCTCCACAAGTCCAACATTGCACGAGCTCCTTATTCAACTCCTCAAATTTGTGTCCCTATCCTCTATATGATGAGTTGAATGTCTTAGGTGGTGCAACATTCTCCTTGTTACCTGAGTCTTGTGGTCTTACTCACTTATTGTCCCATTTTCCTTTATTTTTTGCATTACCTCTCCAATTTGGCTTAATCTCAGAGCTGCACTTCGATTGTTCATAACAATGCTTTAGCTTCCAGATGGCCTCTTCTAATGATCTAGGCTCATCGAACTCAATCCTATCTTTAAATGCCATCGGTAACCCACTGGTGAATCTCTGAATCTTGGCCTTCTCCTCCTTGAGGTAAGGCACATACCTCAGCAACTCCAAGAACCTGCTAGTGTACTCATCATCTGTCATGGATCCCATCTTTAGCTCATAAAATTCTTTCGCCTTGTCATCAAAGTATCTCTCCGACAAATACTTCTTCTTGAATAGCCGCTCAAACTCATTCCAAGTCAACTCTTCCTCACGTATACCTCTGACGTTCTTCACATCTTCCCACCAAATGTTTGCCTTACCTTTGAGACTGAATGTAGCCACTCTAGCTTTCATGTTCTCTGAATAGTCATGCAACTTGAAGAACTTCTTCATGCCTAACAACCATGCCTCTGCATCTTGTGATTTCTTTACCTCTCCATCAAAAGTAGGTGGCTTTGCTTTCTTAAACTCATCTAGAAAATACCCCTTATCACTCCTCCTATAAGGGTGATAATGATATCGATCATCATGCTTGTCAGAACCAGAACTAGAATGGTACCTGTGACTATCCCTTCTCCTATTCGGAGTGTCCAACATTCTTCCATCTCTAACCATGTCATCACTATTCGACTTGTGACCACCATGCGATCTACTACCATATGCCCCATTAGTTCTATCCTCCCGCTCATGGCTGATCTGAAGCAGTACCTGTCGCTGCAAATCTGACAAGCTCTGAAGAATTAATGCATTTACCTATGCTAGCTTTTCTTGTGCTTGTATGATTTTGTCATTATCTGCCTTACAACTCCTTATTTCTTCCTTCAAGCTTCTCAATGTAACTACCAAATCAGAAGGGTTCCCAACACCATACTGCTCTTCAGATTCATAGGAAGAGTCTTTTTAGTCAACCATCTTGCCAGCCATTTGATATTTCTTCCCGCAAGGTGTATCATGTCAGCTAAAACAAATCACAATAAACCAACGTACCTTAGTATATCTCGGGAAGGATACCTTGTTTACAAGGCCAACAAATTAGCGTGATACATGTATAACATAATCATGATAGCATATAGAAACATAAAACATAAGCATATGACCATGCAATTGTCATTCTAGCTAGGGTCCAGTCATCAATGCATGACCTCAATAACAACACACACCACGACCTCATGCATGAAAACCACCATCATTATGTCACCATACACTTGACCACATGCAAACATGAACATGCATAAGCGATGCATAACCATCCACACATATGCATAAACACGTATGATCAAGCATGAATGAACAATACTTGAAATCAAACCTGCAAGAATGGTACATGCAACCAAGCATACAAGAATGTAACCAATCAAGAAAGATTGCAACCAAAATACTACAATGATACATGTAAGTGACATAAATTGACATGTAACCAGTCATACACTCATGATGCTGCATTCCTCAACAAAACATCAAGTTTCACATGACGAAATCACTTCAACCATGAACAACATCATGCAAATGCACCAAGCACATGGAATGCAAGTGTGAGAGACACACATGCAACTAACATGCATGCATGACCAACACATAGCCCATCCAATCTGAGGTGTGAACCATGCTCTTATACCACTCAGTAACACCCTCCACCCACATCTACCCAAGAAACTGGCCAACCGGGGTAAACATGTGATGAGAGGCCACTATGATATGATTCAACCTCCTAAGTCACGTTAAGGAAGTGGAATCGACGTAAACACACCATACAAACATTAATCATTAGCTACAGGACTCTCAGGAACCAATCCAATACTTTAGACAGCTTGACTTTGGGTCCCACTGGTCTTTTAGACAACTTAAGCCTCAGTTGCTCCCATGCTATAGGAATGAGGGCGACCAAAAGCCCAAAGTTGCTTTCACAGGCTTGCCTGCTAGCGACCAAAGACCAAAATTGTCAGTGCTATGCTAGTGACTCTGAGATTTGAGCCACTTTTTCAGGCTTAGAGCCTAGGTCATTGCCCATAATTGAACCATCTTTTCAAATTAGTAAATTAACATGGAAATGACAATACTAAAGAAAATACTTTTTCAAGACCTTGATTGGACCCCTACTAGCCACGATAGGCATTTCATCAAACATATTGCAATTGTGTAATCTACAGGTGTAACTAACAGTTCTGAGCATAGGGGTATCATACTTAGCTGAGAATCGCTAAGAACCATTGATGCCTCAACACATCAACTGCCATTCCATCCATTAGGTCATAGATACATTGATCATTCAACTACAAGTAACAACATGATGAGATCCACACATGGTTGTTGCCATAAAACATGTAAATAACCAACATAATTGGGAGAAAACTATCCATGAAATCACAACCATATAAACCACATATAATCCATCATAATACTCATATAAATACAAGGAGAAATAAACTTTCATTAATGATGCAAAATCCAAACCTGGGATGGGACTTCCACGTTCCACCTGACCGTAGAATGGCTGAGCCAAATCTCTCTTCATCCATTCACCCTCGTGCCATATTCCAAGCATGAATGTGGGATCTCATAGAACACATCAATCAAAACTCATCTAGGTTTTCTAGAGGCCGTCCACCTCAACCCATCAAACAGTTATTCCACCTCATGGTCATGGTCAGACATCACCAAAACCATCATCAGATAAATCTCTATCCCAACCATCTAGGGCTCTAGAGCGTTTTTCCAAATGAGGCTACAGGACTAGTAACTCAATCCACAACTTTTACTGAGATCGAGAGAATTTGTTGAACCAAGGGTACGGGACTAGTAACTCAACCCACCAAGGGCTCCAGAGCGTTTTTCCAACCTAGGCTCCAGGGCTAGTAACTCAACCCAAGTTGTTCCAGGGCTCCAGAGCATTTGTCCAACCAAGGCTACGAGACTAATAACTCAACCCAAGCTAAGGAAACATGAGATCCAACCAAAAAAACAACAAGGAAATAAACCCACAATCACCATGGCTATCCAGGAAATGGCAAGGCTAGGCAATCCACTATCAATCCTGACCATCCTCCATGCCAATGACAGATCACAACCAAAAATCCACATGCATATGCCATGCATGCCAAAAATAGTGAAGGAAACATACATGCAACTCGGTACCTGCAAGAAAATCTTATGTAGATGTTGATATTGATGCCATCTTGTGCTTTCTTTCTTTTCCTTTGCCTTCTTTATCCAAGAATCCAATTATGCCACACCCTCCAAGAGTGCTCCAAGAAAACTCTAAATCTCCAAGAGTATGAGAGAGAGCTCCAACACTGAACTAACAAAATGTTATCAACTGATCCTCAAAAGCCTTTTATGAATGAGGCCTCTATTTTCTTCATTTTCCATTATTTTCCTTCATTTTCCTCCTCACATGCAACCTGTCACCTTTCACCTCCCTTTTCTCCTAATTTCCATTATTTTCATAAATAAATGTGCCAAAAATGACATTTTGCCTTTCCAAAGCCTTAGCCATTGCCTTTGCCAATTTCCTTAGCCATAACGAATCACAAGTGATCCCCATCTCTAGGATTTTGCCCAACATTCAACTTGGAATAACTGTCCCATCATCTGTGGTTATTATTTTTCTTTTATTTACTTTTATTACATGGAATTTTCACCAGGGTTGTTATAGCATAACCTATCTCTCTGCTCACTGAGAAGCTCTGACCCAGGCTTAGTCAATTTCTGCCTTTGATTGAGCTCCTATTTCCTTGCGTTGTTCCTTGAGGAATCATGCCCCTATTATTTAGGAAATCCCTTAAATTGAATTGCACAATTCTTTATGCTGATCATCTGAGTACATGTAACACATGTACACTCAAGACTAGTCTACAACTGATGTTACATTGTCTTGTAATCTCCACCTCAAGTGGGTAACTCGAATTCTCTACATGCACTAGATATTTTGGGTTGATTGATTCATTAACTGGATGATCATTGAGTTTGACTGAAGTCCCACTGCTTAACTGACCTTCCACTAGTTCCTCCAAAAATTGGAACTAGTTTAACTGAAAATAACCTGAGATAATTGACCTCGATTGCTACAAATTCGCAATCAGATATGCAGAACAGAACTCTAACTCCTCCAACTCGAATTTACTGAGTAAACTGGGTGACACAAGCCATGTCACACAAGTTAACATCAACCAAGTTGTCTGCTGATGTGGAAATTCAAATTTTCTCAGTTTAATAAAGGAAAAATCAATTGAGAATTTATTGTCGCATTTTTCAACACTCCTTCTCAGCAAGAAAGGGATTATCAACCACCCCTATCTTGCACCCGTGGAACTCGAACTTCCATCTTGACAAGACATTTGTCAAAATGTCAGCTCTTGTTCCTCTATCAGAATGTACTACAATAACATTATTTTCCTCTACACACAATCCCGCAAATGGTGATACCAAATATCTATATGCTTGGATCGATCGTGTAAAACATGACTCTCAGAGAGATTGATGCAACTTTGATTATCACAATAGATCATATTTGGATCCATCATCTGACTAAACTATCCAACAAGTATCTTTCTCATCCAGATCACCTCACAAGTTGCTTGACTAGAAGCCATGTATTCTGCTTCTGTCGAGCTGAGTGCCATAGATCTTTGCTTCCTATTGTACCAATAAACCACTACGGATCCAACACTGAAAATTCCACATGATGTACTCTTTTGGTATGATGGACTCCCTACCCAATCTGCATATGTGAAGCCACATAACTTCACTCCCTCTGTCCGTATGTACCATGCTCCAAACTGGGCAGTGCCTTTTAGGTACTGTAGAACATGCTTAATTGCCTTCCAAAATAATTTGGTTGGCCTAACCATAGCTTGGCTCCGCTGGTTGACTGCATAACACATATCTGGTTGTGTTTTCACAAGATACATTAGTGAACCCACCAACTGTTGGTAAACAGTGACATCAACTTCCTCACCTAAAGTGGCATCCTCTTTCCTCTAGTTGGTCGCTAGAGGCATCTCCATGTGTTTGCAACTATCCATGTGGAACCTTTGAATTATCTCGCTAGCATACTTTCCTTGAGAGACAAACAATTCCCCATCACCTTGCCATAATTCCAAAATGAGGAAGTAGTGCATGAGACCCATGTCCTTCATTTCAAACTCTCTTGCAAGGTCCTCCTTGCAAGATTTGATTAGCTTCTCATTAACAGTTAAAATCAAATCATCAACATATAAGACAATAATCAACAATTTACCTTCTACCAAGATATGATATAGGTTTGCATCTGTTTCACTTTAGGTGAATCCCAAACCGATGAGATAGGTATTGATCCTGCTGTACTGAGCACGAGGTTCTTGCTTGCTACCGTACAATGTTCCCTTGAGTTTGCACACGTGAGACTCCCGATCAGAAGTCTCAAAGCCTTTTGGTTGCTTGATATACACCTCCTCCTTAATAACTCCATTGAGGAATGTTGTTTTTACATCCATTTGGTGGATCTTCCACCCCATCTGTGCAGCCAAAGCAAGAATTTATATAATGGACGAGTGCCTTGCTACAGGAGCAAAATTCTCCTCATAGTTAATCCCCTTAACTTGAGAGTACCCCTTGTCCACAAATCTAGATTTGTACTTTTCTATGCTTTCGTCTGCTTCATGCTTTACCTTGAAGATCCATCTTGAACCCACAATTGATTTGTCTGTTAGTCTTGGGACCACTTCCCAAACACTTTTCTTTATAGTGGATTCATATTCCTCCACCATTGCATCAACCCATATAAGTTTCTCTACTGCTTCCTCAAAAGAGGATGGCTCAGTCTCTACAAGCTTAGTGATTAGAGCCATGTAGCCAGTGGATTGATCTGGTGACCTTCTCTGTCTTCTATGATTTAAAGGAGCACCCACATTCTCCCTCGCATTCTACACAAGTATCTCAGCTTCCCTGGTACTTTTCTTGCATTCTCTAGAAGGTTATGCTTGAGTGGTTGTCTCCACTCTTTGCTCCTAAAGTTGTGGTTTCTCCACAACTTCTTGAGGTTTCTCCTTTGGAGATAAAATCTCCTCTTCTGGTGGGATTTGACGCTCCCTCTCAAGAGAGTCGCATTGCTTTATCTTCATCAAATTTTACAACCCTTCACAATTGTCATTTTGAGGGATGGCAAGTACATAAGGTAGTTGTGGGGAGTTTCAGTGTAACCCACAAAATACCCCCAACTTTTCTGTTGACTCTAGCGTCTTCCTTGATTCTTTGGAGACATGGCAGTAAACAAAGGTTCAAAAAATCCTAAAGTATGACACATCCGACTTTCTCCCCGAGAAAGCCTCCTCCGATGTAATCATTCCTAGAATCCAGTGAGGACTCTGGTTCTGCAAATAGGCTATTGCGTTGCATTCCTAAGCGCACAAATGCAAAGGTAGGTATTGATCATGAAACATTACCCTCACTGATCCCAAAATGATATAGTTATTTCTCTCAGCCACCCCATTCTGCTGTAGGTTGTGGGGTGCTGCAACTCTTGTTGAATGCCTTCTTTTGCACATACATTTTGAAATTCATTCAACACGTACTCACCTCCATTATCACTCTTGAGAGCCTTAATCTTCTTGCATGTTTCTTTCTCAACCATTGCCTTGAATTCTATGAACTTGGAGAATGTCTCATCGTTCTTCTGCATGAGGAAGATCCAACATTTCTGTGAGAAGTCATCAATAAAATTGACAAAATATTTGTGCATAGCATTGGAGGCTATCGAGAAAGGTCCACAAACATCAAAGTGGATCCTTTCAAGGACTACATGTCCTTTGTTGTCCCGATCATGGAATGTGAATTTTGTGTACTTCCCCAAAGTCTTATCTGCCAAAGTTCACTAACATCATGGATTTGCACCTTCTTCTTCTTTGTACTCAATGTAGCATAATCCTCCACATCTTGCTTATACAGGTTCTTCACACAAACCTCAATCTTATTCACTTGTCCCATGGCTATGTGTCTCAGGAATGCTTTTCCTTTGCTGAAGATCACATCATAACCACGATCTTCCAAAACTGCAATGTAGACAAGGTTTTTCTTTAGGCCCTGATTGAACATGACATCCTTGAGCCTGGGGGGGAGCTTGGCTCCCTCTGAAAGGTGACTGTACCAATCTCGGTCCCGCTATACCTTCCGTCGCCCCTCATCTTAATGTGCATATGAAAATCTTTCTCCTCCAGGTCACTAAAAAGCTCTTTACTCCCTGTCATGTGGAATAATGCACCTAAGTCCAAGTACCACACGCTCCCCATCACTGTGTTGGCCATGCATGTAATGAGGGTAAAGTCAAGCTTGAATTGTGAAGCCAAAGGTTCACTTGTTGCTCCCCTCGGGGTCTTCTTGCTTGTATTCTTGTATGGACACTTTATGGCATAATGCTCAAATTCATGAAAATCGAATCATTTAATTTTGGACAAATCTTTCTTCTTGTCCCCTTGACTAGATTCTAGTTTGGATTGGGATTTCTTCTTTTTTCCATTCTTTTCCTTTCCATCCAATGCAAAGTTTTCTTCATCCTTGCCCTTGGATGAAGTCCTGTCTCTGGTATTCCACCCTATTTCCTCCTGTACCAAATCGTACCATAAGACTCCCAATTCGGTAGTTTGTCCCTCCCATTCACCAAACCTTGATAACTATTACAACTCTTGGGAAGTCCCAGAAGGCCTAGGCTTACCAAGTCATCTTTAGGGATAGTAACACCGACACAGTCTAGTTCATCACAACATTATGTGAACTTGCTAAGATATTGTGGTATAGTGTCATTCTTCTGCATCTTGATACTTCAAAGTTTATACTTGAGTGCCAACTTCCTGTGGTCACTGCTATTCTTGAACAATTTTGTCAGTGCTTTCCACATTGCGAATGAAGTTTATTTTCCATGGATATTTGAGACAATATGTTCCCGTACTCCCTCCAAGAATATTTTCCTTGCCTTGGCTACATATCTCTTCCATTGTGCAAGGTCCTCGACATTAGTTGTTGGTGGTCTTGGAATATCCGTCTTGACATCTTCAAGCAATCCATTGTCATCAAATATTGCCTCCATGCGGTCCTTACATGCAACGAAATTTGAGGTGCCTTCTAAGGCATACTATAGCCTTAGTCCATTGAAGGCCATATACTTAGCTCTGAAGAAATCCCACTACACTGATCTTCAAATTTGAACCTCTAAGAAACAACTTCGAATTTCCTACTCTAATGTGAATCCAACTCTAATACGATGTAGAAATTAAGTTGTATATTTACAACTTCTCATGAAGTTTTAATCAAAATCACAAGACACAAACCTACTCTACTGCTTTGTGAACATTAATTCACAATTTAGAACAAAAATCTCAGACATGCAAGAAGAAATAACACACATGCAACAAGTATTTTTATCTGGGGAAAGAAATTTGCTAAAAACCCCAATACCTACTTGCATTAATCAAATGAATAGAGATGTCTTACAATTTCTTTTCTCAACTGAGCACACCCTGCAAGTGCACAACCTATCTCTCTGCTCACTGAGAAACTCTGACCCAGACTGAGTCAATTTCTGCCTCTGATTGAGCTCCTAATTCCTTTCGTTGTTCCTTGAGGAATCATGCCCCTATTATTTAGGAAGTTCCTCAAATTGAATTGTGCAATTCGTTAGGTTGATCATCTGACCGCATGCAACACATACACACTCAAGACTAGTCTACAACTGATTTTACACTGCCTTGGAATGTCCACCTCAACTGGGTAACTCGAATTATCTGCATGCACTAGCTATTTTGGGTTGATTGATTAGTTAACTGGATGATCATTGAGTTTGATTGAAGTCCCATTGCTTAATTGACCTTCCACTTGTCCCTCCAAAATTTGGAACTAGTTTAACTAAAAACAACTTGAGATAACTGATCTTGAATGCTACAAATTAAAAACCACACATGTAGAATTGAAATCTAACTCCTCCGACTCAAATTTACTGAGTAAACTGGGTGACACAAGCCATGTCACACAAGTTAACATCATCCAAGTTGTCTGCTGATGTGGAAATTCGAATTTTCTTAATTTAATCAAGGAAAAATCAAATTGAGAATTTCTTGTTGAATTTTCAACATAAAATATGAAAAAACAAAGCATGAAATCATTGTCAGTTTCATTTTTTTTTCCAAGGTGAAGTAAGCATTAACACAATCACCATAATCTTATGCACCTTGATACAAAATATCCTTAAAATATCAATTGATTATCATGCAATACAATGAGTACAAAGAGTCCATTTTTTTTAATAGTAAAAACCCATCACATATATAAGATGTGGTTCATACTTGTTAGTGAAAGGACATTCGAGGAAGAGGTGGAGGTTAGTCTTAACATCATTACAATATAACTGATAAAACCCTATGTTGAGGGTGAAGTTTTGATACTTCACACAAAATGCCTCGACTATCATTAGGTTAGGACAGATAAAGATGAATATTACCCTGGGTTTATAAACCTTGAAAATACACCAATATTTCAAGATGCAAAAACTCTTGAAATCTGAAAATTTTATGTTTTCCGTCTATAACAGCTCAAAGAGTAGAATAATAAAGTACTTGTACATAACTAAGAACATAAATTCTATAAATAAATTTTAAAATACTTGAAAGAAATAATGAAAAATGGAAGACATATGAATTCAAAATAAACTTTTTTAGTAAGCCAATCAAAGAAATAAATCAACAATGTGTTCATTATAAGATCAATTGGAATATAAGACCAACTATTAGTACAAATCCCTATTCATGTAGTTGTGTCTTTTCCATTGGCTCTTCATAATTATCATCATCATTGTTATTTATTTCAATATCTATCTCAGTTGTATGCACATCTCTGTTTTGATTAAATATTTGTTTATAGTTTTCATTTATTATGACATTCCATTTTATAAAATATAGTTTTACATGGTCGTTTCAATGCTTTCATGACTTTGTGGACATGGATTTGGCCAACAACATATGCACCTTTAAACACTAGGCATTTTTTAATTTCTATAGCCACTATATCAGATTCATTTATTTCATGGAGATGTACATATTTAATTTGATATGTATCAATAGGAACATTGATTACTCCCCTATTCATCCTAGCTGTGGTTTTCTATTCTTTTGGCCTAGCTTTCATATTTTCCAAAATGAAAATCTGGGTGATATTATATTTTCGCCCAATTCATTGATCCAGAGTGGATCATTATATTATTTTTCATCCATCTTGATGCTTTCATAGTGGAAAAATGGGAGGAATTAACTCACATGACAATTTTTACCGGTGGGTCCTAGTTTGCCTAATTGGGGTTTAAAACCTTCCGAAGACAGTTGAAGGAATTTAATGATTTTTTTTGGGGTATAAAAAACCTCTCTTATGCTAGATCCATTGGCACTATTGTACACTCATATACATTTCTAACGGTATAAGAATGACCTCAAAAGAAATATGTATGCAAAATTTATGCCACCCGAAAGTTGACCTCCCTGTTTTGTCCACCATGATTTGAAAGGATACCACATTAGCCCTATTTATCATGGAAAAGGGGGCCATCCATGTGACCATGACAAAAAAGACTCTAGAAGTGTTGAGTTTTAACTCATATTGAGGGTTGAATGGGACACGTTTAACCCTAATTTGGCTATTGCTCGGTGTTATAACCAAGCCACTAGGAGGAAAAGGGGTTTGATTCTATTCTGGTGCATTTTTATTCAATAGTTGAGAAGAGTATATGTGAGTGGACAGAGAGAGGGAAGAATAAAGACAATTTCTGTTCTATAGTAGCCCATGTGACATTGGTATCAATCCTTTGTATTTTCACCATTTCCATTCAGAGAAAGACAGAGCAGAGCATCCTCACCTTCTAGTTAGGTTTTCTACGGAAAGGGTTTCCCAGGTCATATCTTGTGTTATTATGATTTTGTGAGCGATTGTTCTATTTTTTTTCTTCGTTTTCTTCATTTTATATATTGCATGCATAATAAAACAATAGTGACACTATATATTTTTATCATCTCTATAGTGACAACCTATTTAGTGGAATATCAGCAATAGTTTACATATCATATTGGTATCAGAGTAGGTTTAGTTGGGTATATTATGGGGAGTTGTAGCAGATCGAGATTGATTAATCAAAGAGTCATAAAACCCAGCCATGGTCGATTAATATGTTAATAACCCTCAATATTTAGCATAGGAGAGATTCGTAAGGATGGAAGAGAAGGTCATAGATATCAACCATAATATGAACCTTCTAATGTTAGCTCTAACAAATAAGTTTGGAATTGAAGAAGATGGAAGTTCCAATTCAGAGATTAGAACAAAGGGAAAATCGAGGGATTGTGAAGAAAAAGAGGAGTCTAAGAGAGAACTTGAAAATAACAATCCAGTTTGAGTTCCATGAACCATTCATAGTCATTGTTCAAGATGGAACCAAAGGTCAAAATTAGGCCATATTAAGGTGGGATTGAAGCTTTGAAATTAAACCACTAGTTGCAACAATTAGAGGTTTATTTTAGCATTCATCACATAGAGGAAGAACAAAAAAATTCTTTCACTTGTTGACACTAGAAGGCCATGCCCTAACATGATGGGAAAGCACACAAAAACCTTGAGGCTGGAGGGGGATCATTTTGTAACTAAGTGGGAGGATTTCAAAACTCTCACAAAGTTCCAATTATATGTTAAGAGGTATGAAGAGGACTAGTAGATTGTTGGCATTATGATGTATGTGTTGTACTTGATGGCAACCCACTTGTAGCAAGACAACTCACTTGTATATGGTAACTAGATAATTCTACAAAAGAGATATCATATGTGACAGAATGCATGACGACAGTGTTGACAGATGTGATGAAATGCAGGGCAGCTTCAAGGAATCAGTTTAGAAAGTATAGCAGGTAAACAACAAAGAATTGTAGATCAGTCTTCATAGAATGAAGAAAGAGAGGTATACGCAGGTTCACCATTGACCAAGCTGCGTATACACGCAGGTTCACTGTATACAAGTCGCGTATATGTACACACGCACTTTCACAGAAGGAAAAGCACGTATACCTTGGAAAAGTAAATTTTTGGTCCGAAATATTTGGTCCATGGTATTTTGATCCATGGTATTGGTCCAAGATATTTGGTCTGGGGTATTGAACCTAGGTATTTGGTCCAAGGTATTGGTCCTAAGTGGTTTTGGTCCATGGTATTAAGAAAGGCCTAAAACTATAAAAGGAGGAGAAGATCATTGGGCCAAGGTGTGCAAGTATCGAATATTTGATGAAGTGTGAGATCTAGTATGCAGGTTATTGGGTTATGGTACATTGTTGGATATAAATCAAGGATGAACCATAGCTGATGAGGAGAGATCGGATCTAATGATGGATCGGGAACTTAAGGCGTAAAATGAACTATCATTATGTGTTTTTGCTCATGTATATTCTAGATCTCAATACTGACGCATATATTATTATGTAAATGATATGATCTGGGTATAACTAAAGTCTGGAATAGCCACAGAACTCTGAATTTATACTTGCAGATGTATACGCTAGTTAGCTTTGAGTAAAGCGTGTGTACATGCAGGTTCAACACTTGGAAGTAGCGTATAACTTATAAAATATATTTCAGTTGTTTTCTCTTTACTGTTGCAGAGTTCTAGGTTCTGGCTTGGGTTCAAGTTACTGTATTCTGGTGACAACATTTTGAATAATCAGATTGATAGATTGTCAAAGTGATTGAGTGATTTGGTTGTGGTTGGTTCAAAAGGAGATTGGTTGATGCAGATATTTTGATGATTGAATGATGTTGATGGATCCAGTCTGAAAATTTATGAAACGAGGTCCTTGAAGGAAGAAAGAATGTCGTAGCCTTCCATAGGTTTGCACCTATGTACTAGCAAACATATCGGCTAGTACAAGAGCTAGGGGGTTGTAGCTTCCTTCCAATAGAAGCTAGAAAACAAGAGAAGGTTGTAGCCTTCTGCAGGTAGAAGCCTGCGTACTGGTATAAGACCGCACTAGTACGAAAATTGTAAACATAATTTTCTTATTATTAAAAGAAGACAGAGACGACAACAACAGGTGGTTTTCACCCACATTGGGTTTCCACCTTATATCTTGGTGTTCATGTGTGTTGTTTATGTGTGATGCTTTATTCTGCTTTTACTGCACTATCTAATGAATTCCTGATATATTGATTAAAGTTCAATACATGATAATTTGGGTAAATCAAAAGATCTCTACATATACGCTAGTTTCATTAAGTATAGTTGCATATACACACTAGTTCACTGAGATGAAGTAGCGTATAAAAATCAATTTTGAAAATTAAGGTATTTATTTGATAATATTGATTCACCCCCCCCCCTCTCAGTGGTATTTCCAACAATTGGTATCAGAGCATGTTTTTCAGAAGAAGCTTGATCGCTTGAAGGAAGATCCATCATCATGAGTAATCAAGAAAGTGGGTGATCCATCAAACCGCCAATCTTTGATGGGAGCAACTTTGTTTATTGGAAGGTAAGAACCACAGCCTATCTTCAATCTCTTGAAACAGATGTCTGGGAAATCTTGGAAGGAGGATATACATTTCCATTAGTAATTCCTACAGATACGACAGGTAAAAAACAATATGAAACCAATGCCAAGGCTATCAATACATTATTGGGAAGTCTGTCACAATCAGAGTTTGTCAAAGTTATGCAGCTCAAATCAGCCAAAGAAATATGGGACAAAATTGTTCTAAGCTACAAAGGAGACTCTCAGGTAAAATGTGCTAAACTGCAAGCTCTCAGAATTCAATATGAAACTCTCAAGATGCACAATGATGAAAGTATATCTAGTTACTTCTTACGTATAGATGAGGTTGTTAATTGCATGAAGAATCTGAGTGAAGAGATAAAGGAAGTTACCTTAGTTGAAAAAGTTTTAAGATCCTTATTTGCTAAATTTGAATCAAAAGTATCTGCCATAGAAGAAAAGTAGGATCTACAAACTATTACTATGACACAGCTTCACAGAATCTTAACTGCCTTTGAGATGAGAAAAGGAGGCCCATCAGATATGAGAGAAGCCGCATTTAAAGCTTCAGTAAAAGGAAAAGAAGAACTCAATGAATTAGGACATATTTCAGAAGAAGAAGAAGAGGAAGTAAACTTTGTCAAGCAGCTTCAACAGGGTTCCGGAAGATTTAGAGGTAAACTATCTTTCAAATGTTTTGCCTATGGTAGAGTCGATCATTATGCTACCAAATGTCCCCATAAAGATAAATATGATAAAGGGAAGGAATCTGCAAAATGGAATAGAAAACAAAGTGTAAGTAAAAAGAGCTATTATACTCATGAAGATAGCGATGGCTTATCAAATAGTGATGAAGATGAAAATAGTAATGACTATAGACTTTTGATGGCTTATGAAGATGATGATTTTTCGGATGTTGTAGATGAAGATGACATTTATGAAGAAATCTCTAAACTCAAAATCTATTTAGAAGAAAAGAATATGATTATAGATACCTTGACATACCAACTTGCTGAAAGAGAAAAACACAATGAAAAACTAGAATGTGAAATTGTGGGTCTAAGAAAGGATCTTGAGAAAACAAAAGCTCTCAATCTTAGATTTGCTAAAGGATCAAAAACCTTAAATGAAATTATCAAAGTGCAGTGTTCTCCTCTGATAAAGACAGGTCTTGGATATACTAAAGAAGCATCTCAATCACAGAAGCCGTCAACCTCCACTAAAAGCTATCTTGATGCAGCAAAGAGCAGTGAATAGTTTGACAATCATCAACAAAGGCATAAAGCAGATCACCAGGTAAATCAGGCTCAATTTACTTCAAGGATGAATAGAAGCCACAATCAACCTCAGGTTAATCGTACTAAATTTGCTTCAAAGACAATATCAATAGAAACTACAATCACCAGGTCAAGTGATTCAATAATCGCAGAAACTTATTTAATGGTCGATGTTTCTCATGTCATAATTTTGGACACAAATCTGCTCAATGTGTTGCTTACAAAACTTTCATGATTAGAGAAGCACAAAATCAAAGGAATGTGACAGGGATCAAGAAAAGTTCCTATAATAACTTTTCTCTTCTTCAAAATGAAATAGAATGCTCAATCTATAACAACTTTGGCCATGAAGAATCTGAATGCAGGAGTAAATTTCGGCAAATATCTCAAAAGGAGCAAACTCCATTAAATCCAAAAATATGGAGAAAGAAAGAACCGCAAACAGAAAGATGTGGTATAGCCTTATATGCAGAAGGACAAGAAAACCAGTGGTACATCGACAATGGATGCTCAAAACACATGACAGGTGACAAAGAAAAACTACACTCATATAATGCCTTAGAAAAGGAAAAGAGTGTCTCATTTGGAAACGACACTCCTGCTGTCATAAAAGGTAAAGGCTCTATTTTCTTGAAAGAAAAAGTTAAAGCTGGGAATGTTATGTATGTTGATGGCTTAAAGCATAACCTATTGAGTGTGAGTCAAATGTGTGATCAAGGAAATGAAGTAGTGTTTCGATCAAATGGATGTGTTGTTCGTGAGCTTGATACAGGAGAAACCGTGATCAAAGGTACAAGAACTCCAAACAACCTATACATACTCAAGGGAGGACAACAATAGTGCTATCTAAGCAAAAATGATGAAAAATGGTTATGGCGCAGAAGATTGGGACATCTAAGCTTTTCTCAAATAAGAAAAGCATGCAGATTCTAGGTTGTTCGTGATCTTCCAGATATCAACATTCCTGAAAATACTATATAAAAATCATGTCAATTCGGTAAGCAAACCAAATCTCACTTCATCGAAAAGGAAGGGTAAGCTACTAAGACTCTTGAATTTGTTCATATTGATTTATGTGGACCATCAAGGAAGAAGTCACCTCGTGGAGAAGAATACTTTATATTGTTCATTGATGATTTTTCTAGAATGTGTTGGATAGGTCTTCTAAATCATAAAGATGAAGCATTTGAAAAGTTCAAAGCCTTCAAAGCTTTGGTTGAAAATGAATCAGATCGCAAAATCAAATGCCTCAGATCTGATCGAGGAGGGGAATTTACCTCGGACAAATTCTTTGACTTTTGTGAACAACATGGAATAAAAATGCAGTTCTCCACCGCAAGGACTCATAAGCAAAATGGAGTGGTAGAAAGGATGAACAGAACTGTTCAAAAAATGGCTCGTGCTATGTTAGATGAATCTGGAACTCCTGCAACCTTCTGGGGTGAAGCTGCATTTGCCGCCGTCACTATTCTCAACCAAGCAAATGTTCGGGTAAACAACACTCAAACTCCACATGAACTTTGGTATGGTAAGACTCCTACTATAAAATACTTCAAAGTTTTTGGAAGCAAATGTTACATCAAAAGGACTGATGAAAAACTTGGTAAGTTTGAACCCAGAGTAGATGAAGGTATTCTTCTTGGCTACTCTTCCCGAAATAAAGGATATAAATGTTATAATAAAAGACTTGGGAAAATTATTGAAAGTATTGATGTTGTGGTTGATGAAGCATGCAAAAATCCAAAACAGATAAAAACCAAAGGTTATGACAATGAAGAAGATGAGGATCATTTTCCCACATCAAATCACATTGATTCTGAAGAAGAAACCAATGAAGCACCAGAAGAAGAGATAACGATAGAAGAAAAGACTCCATCCAGGTATGTTCAGAAAAATCATCTAGAAACTCAAATTTTAGGGGAAAAAGGGGCAGGTGTGCAGACAAGAAGAACCATTGCTGAAGCCTCAAGCTATCTAGCATTACTATCTTCCACCGAACCTCAAAATGTAAATGAAGCATGCAAAGATGAATGTTGGGTCAAGGCCATGAATGAAGAACTTGAGCAAATTGAAAAGAATAATACTTGGGAATTAGTTCCTAGACCTCATGATAAGAATATTATAGGAACTAAATGGATATTCAAAAACAAGATGAACGAAAATGGAGAAGTTATTAGAAACAAGGCCATACTTGTTTGTAAAGGATATGCTCAACAAGAAGGTATAGATTTTGAAGAAACTTTTGCACTTGTTGCTAGACTTGAAGCCATAAGAATGTTTCTTGCCCTTTCTAGTTTTCAGAAATTCAAAGTATACCAAATGGATGTAAAATCTGCCTTTCTTAATGGAGACTTAGAAGAAGAAGTCTACACTGAACAACCAAAAGGATTCATACTTGGAAATGATGCAAAACTTGTATGCGAACTCAAAAAAGCTCTCTATGGTCTAAAAAAGGCTCCAAGGGCATGGTATTACTGTCTTGACAAATATCTCCACCAACAGTGTTTTTCAAAGGGGTCAGCAGATAGTAATCTATATACAAAGATGGACACTGATAAACTGCTAATAATTGTTGTGTATGTTGATGATATCATTTTTGGTAGCAATGAATAATCCATGAGTCAGAATTTTACCTTAGTAATGCAGCAAGAATTTGAAATGTCCTTGCTTGGTGAGCTTACCTGCTTTCTTGGTCTACAATTTCAACAAAATAAAAATCGTATTTTTCTCTCACAAACCAAATATCTCATATAGATCCTGAAAAAGTATGGCATGGAAGATTCTAAACCAGTATGTACCCCAATGGTAACAGGATGCAGTCTTAGCTCAAATGATGAATCAGCAGTAGTACATCAACCAACTTATAGATCCATGATTGGCAGCCTGCTTTATCTAACAGGTACTCGATCGGACATCATGCATGCAGTGGGAATAGTTGGAAGATTCCAAGCGAATCCTAAGGAAACACACCTTCAGGCAGTCAAAGGGATTTTCAAATATCTTCAAGGAACGCAAAACTTTGGTTTATGGTATCCTAGAGATACAGATCTTACACTTCATGCATATACAGATGTAGATTGGGCAGGAAGTGTTGATGACAGAAAAAGCACTAGTGGTGGTGCATTCTATATTGGTCCCAGGTTAGTGTCTTGGTTTAGCAAGAAACAAAGTTCAATTGCATTATCTACAGTAGAAGCAGAATACGTGGCTGCTGCATCTTGCTGCACACAACTACTTTGGATGATGCAAACCTTGCAAGACATTCAGATCACATGTACTCCACCCAACTCCATTCTATGTGATAACACAAGTGCCATCAATATTTCAAAGAATCCAGTCATGCACTCCAAGACCAAGCACATACCCATCAAATATCATTTTCTATGTGAACAAGTGCTTGAACAAAAGGTCAAACTGGAGTATGTTCCCTCCAAAGAACAAGTTGCTGATATATTCACTAAACCACTACTCAGAGAGACATTTGAATATCTCAGACAAAAGCTGGGAGTAGTTGCTGCATCTTCCTGCTATTAAATCCTATTTTCTTCAAAGAAAGGTGGTTATACACAAGTTTCATAAAGCGTAGTCGTGTACATACGCGGGTTTTTGTGGGCACAGTCGTGTATATGTTGGTTTGAAGGAAAGCAGTGGGCCAGACTCAAGAAAAAGGGGTCTGCTATGGTTTTGTCAATTATCTACTCTGTTTGATGATGGTTTCACTCTGCTGATAACATATGGAAATATATTGGTCCTCATAAAGTTGTTGATAACTTGATGTATATCTGATTGATGATGATGCTTTGATATCTCTTACTGACATATGCAATGATCAGATCTGATAGTGAACATGTGGAACAGGTTCAGGGGGAGAACATGGTTGATGATAGTTTGGGAACTAATACAGGTTGCTGGTCTGGATGCTGATTGACAGATGCTGCTAATGGTGCAGATCATATGATAGTTGTTGATGACTATCATGGTCTTGTTTAAGATATTTGGTCTCTGTTATATATGTCATGTATATCTTTTAATGTAAAGGTCATGAAAAGACCTAATTTGTAACCCCACTATGCATGGGATGGATGATGTAATGTTTCTTGTTTTGACATGTATAAACAATTGGTATATCCCCACTTGGTTGGGTGGATGAGTCAAACTTGGTATATCCCCACTTGGTTGGGAGATGGATGTATGTATGAGTCATTGGTGATAGGAAGGTCATTTATGATGTATGTATAGAGTCATGTTCTTCTTTTAGAACATCTTTTTGCAGACCTTGCTTATGCTCAGGGGGAGCATGGACTCGATCATGGGAGCTCAATCAGCACACTTCAACATATCAAAGAATTCAACATGCACTTAGGGGGAGCATGACCCTTTGCCCTTGATGACAAAGGGGGAGAATGACTTGGTGTGGTTGTTGCCATCAAGTCCAAAGGGGGAGATTGTTGGCATTATGATGTATGTGTTGTACTTGATGGAAACCCACTTGTAGCAGAACAAATCACTTGTATATGGTAACTAGATAAATCTATAGAAGAGATATCAGATGTGACAGAATGCATGACAGCAATGTTTACAAATGTGATGAAATGCAGGGCAGCTTCAAGGAATCAGTTCAGAAAGTATAGTAGGTAAACAACAAAGAATTGCAGATCAGTCTTCACAGAATGAAGAAAGAGAGGTATACGCAAGTTCACCATTGACCAAGCTGCGTATACACGCAGGTTCGCTGTATACAAGTCGCGTATATGTACACATGCACTTTCACAGAAGGAAAAGCGCGTATACCTTGGAAAACTAAATTTTTGGTCCGAAATATTTGGTCCATGGTATTTTGATCCATGGTATTGGTCCAAGGTATCTGGTTCGAGGTATTGACCCTAGGTATTTGGTCCAAGGTATTGGTCCTAAGTGGTTTTGGTCCATGGTATTGAGAAAGGCCTAAAACTATAAAAGGAGGAGAAGATCATTAGGCCAAGGTGTGCAAGTATCGAATATCTGATGAAGTGCGAGATCTAGTATGCAGGTTATTGAATTATGGTGCATTGTTGGATCTAAATCAAGGATGAACCTTAGTTGATGAGGAGAGATCAGATCTGATGATGGATCGGGAAATTAAGGCATAAAATGAACTATCATTATGTGTTTTTGCTTATGTGTATTCTAGATCTGAATACTGATGCATATATTATTATGTAAATGATATGATCTGGGTATAACTAAAGTCTGGAATAGTTGCAGAACTCTGAATTTATACTTGCAGATGTATACGCTAGTTGGCTTTGAGCAAAGAGCGTGTACACACAGGTTCGACACATGGAAGTAGCGTATACCTTATAAAATATATTTCAGTTGTTTTCTCTTTACTGTTGCAGAGTTCTGGGTTCTGGCTTGGGTTCAGGTTACTGTATTCTGGTGACAGCATTCTGAATAATCAGATTGATGGATTGTCAAAGTGATTGAGTGATTCAGTTGTGGTTGGTTCAAAAGGAGATTGGTTGATGCAGATATATTTGATGATTGAATGATGTTGATGGATCCAGTCTGAAAATTTATGAAACGAGGTCCCTAAAGGAAGAAAGAAGGTCATAGCCTTTTGTAGGTCAGCACCTACGTACTAGCAAACATATCGGCTAGTACAAGAGCTAGGGGATTGTAGCTCCCTTCCAATAGAAGTTGGAGAATGAGAGAAGGTTGTAGCCTTCTGCAGGTAGAAGCCTGCGTACTGGTATAAGACTGCACCAGTACAAAAATTGTAAACATAATTTTCTTATTATTAAAAGAAGACAGAGACGACAACAACAGGTGGTTTTCACCCACATTGGGTTTCCACCTTATATCTTGGTGTTCATGTGTGTTGCTTATGTGTGATGCTTTATTATGCTTTTACTGCACTGTCTAATGAATTCCTGATATACTGATTAAAGTTCAATACATGATAATTTGGGTAAATCAAAAGATCTCTGCATATATGCTGGTTTCATTAAGTATAGTTGCGTATACACGCTAGTTCACTGAGTTGAAGTAGCGTATACAAATCAGTTTTGAAAATTAAGGTATTGATCTGATAATACTGATTCATCAACCCACCCCCACCCCCCCTCTCAGTATTATTTCGATAATAAAGATTTGTAAGGATGGAAGAGAAGGTCATAGATATCAACCATAATATGAACCTTCTAATGTTAGCTCTAACAAATAAGTTTGGAATTGAAGAAGATGGAAGTTCCAATTCAGAGGTTAGAACAAAGGGAAAATTGAGGGATTGTGAAGAAAAAGAGGAGTCTAAGAGAGAACTTGAAAAGAACAATCCAGTTTGAGTTCCATGAACCATTCATAGTCATTGTTAAAGATGGAACCAAAGGTCAAAATCAAGCCATATTAAGGTGGGATTGAAGCTTTGAAATTAAACCACTAGTTGCAACAATTAGAGGTTTATTTTAGCATTCATCACATAGAGGAAGAACAAAAAAATTCTTTCACTTGTTGACACTAGAAGGCCATGCCCTAACATGGTGGGATAGCACACAAAAACCCTGAGGCTGGAGGGGGATCATTTTGTAACTAAGTGGGAGGATTTCAATACTCTCACAAAGTTCCAATTATATGTTAAGAGGTATGAAGAGGACTAGTAGATATGATGGCATTACTTTAGGCAAAGACAGGGATAAAGTGTATAGGAGTACACCACAAAATTTAGGAAGATGACAATAATTTTGGGTATCCCTCCCAAGAACCCATACATGCTCCTCAACTATCTAGGGGGTATACAAACCCATTTACATAAGCAAGTGATGTTGCTCAAACAAAAAACATTGGATAAGGATTGCCTACAAGGACAACACTTGGAAAGCATAAGCTAAAAGAAGGGGAAATCAAGTGATTCCAAGTAGAAGGAACTCCAATAGGATTTCAAATAAGGGAAGAAGTAGGAGGTGGGGAAGGAAAAAAGGACAACAACCACAACACACAAGTGAAAAGATCCCAGTAACCACTGCAACCATTGTAACATTGATGGTCATATAGAAGAGGAGTGTTGGATACTGCGTCTAAAACTCAACCTGAAGAACTGAAAGAATGATGGGAAGAAGAAAAATCTTATGGCCAAATATTTGAGTAATCAAGTGGAACTTAAGTTAGATGTGTGCAAAAGGGGTGACTTTGAGTAGACTTCAACAATGGGAAGAGAAGGAGATGACCAAACTCTTCCATAGAAATATAGAGGTCATAAAGATAAAATTTGATGTTCTATTCAACTTAGCATGACAAGCAAACTTCATCGTAGTAGAGTTGGTAAAATTTTTGGATTAGAGGTTTTCTATCGTCCTAACCCATATCATTTGGGATGGATAAGTAAGGATGTGGAAATCAAGGTAACAAAACAATGTAAAATCAAATTTGCTATCAATGTTGATTTTATTGATGAATTAGTGTTCTATGTGGTTCCATTTGATGTTTGTGTAGTTATGTTTGGGAGTCCCTACATGTACATGCATGATACAATATTCATGTGGAGAGCCAACCAAAGTGTCCTCATTAAGGATGAAAAATCCTTCACCATCAACACACGCAAGGGAAAGTCTAATTTTTTTTTTTGTTAAGTTCCAACCAAGTGAAGAAATTGATCAATTCTAGAAAGAAGTATGTTTGATTGTTTTAAAGAGAAAATTAGTTTGTAGAAGAGTCAGTAAGAGAAAAGTCAACCTTGGACGGTTATATGAAAAACCAAAGACAACCACTGAGAAATTTGTTACAAGCATACAAGGGAGTGTTCCAAGAGTGTAAATGTAGCATAAGGTCCAACTGTTGTTGAACTCTATATTGCCAAACATTGGATTGTACAAGAAATATGTAATAGAATTTAATGAGGTGAATAAGCAATTGCAACAACTAGAGTCAGGGTGTCATTTGACAAGTACCCCACCATGTGGGTCACCCATCATAAGTGTGACTAAAAAGGATGGGACCTAGCAAATGTGCCTTAATTATAGGGTGTTGAATAAAATAACACTCCAGAACAGGTACCCCCTACCAAGAATAGATGATCTATTGAAGTAGTTTCAACAAGCAATATACTTCACCAAGATGGAATTAAAATTAGGGTATGAATATGTTTGAGTTAAAGAAGAACATACCTGAAAAACTACCTTCAAAAGAGTATGACGTTTATATGAGTGGCTAGTCATGCCATTTGGTTTATGTAATGCACTGACTACATTCATGAGGTTAATGATGATATATAGCACCATTTTATCGATTTATTTCTTATTATTTATTTGGATGATATATTGTTATATAGTGCTATTATAGCCTAGATTGACCTCAGGCTGAAGGGAGGCAATCCTAGGATAACCACAAACCACGCTTAACCTGGTAGCTAGCCCTACCAGGTCGGGAGAGGGCTCTCTCCTTGTCAATCTCAGTTGAGATAACTGAATAAAATATGGATTTTAGGCTAGGTATAGTATCTCTAGGGTCTTTGGTTGATTTTGATGGTTTTTTTTTCTGGATCAAATGGAGCAGGCAACTTTGGGTCTGGGAAATCAAGTCAAAATTGCAGGGTGTTCTGTGGGGCAAGGTAGGTAGGTGTTTTGGCACTTAGAATTGAGTGAGATGGTAGGTCTAAGACTAGTGAGGGGCTAAGGAGGGCATGCAAAGGTCATGAATCCTCTTCAAACAATAGAAAACATTAAAAACTAAATGTATTCCCAAGGCAGAGCACTGATATCAATGTATTCCACCTATCTATCTTGATTCATTTAGTTAAGAAGAAAGAAATAGATGCTGGCACATATAACACATGAGAGAAACTGATAACAAAAAGGAGAAACAATGCCAAGACACATTACCACAAGAATCCCACAAAAATAGCTGCAAACCCTGGTTTATTTCCTTGCCAAACTGCTGTAGTGATGTACAATGAAGCTCAAAGCATCCACAAGAGTCCAACCTTTACAAATGACTAAGAAAATACATAATATAGGCACCAAACCACCTGTGCTAGCCATCAGGGGTCGAATCCATGAGAAGAGGGGTGGTTTCAACCATATCTAAACTAAGAACAGGAATATAGGCAGTGGAACAACTTGCCTCTAAAACCATGGAAACTGATTCATTCAACCTCAAACCACCTCAAAATGATGAATCTACCCTCAAGAGTCATTTTGCAATTACATTTACATACCATAGCATCATTTACATTCATAGATTCATCCAAAAGGAGAGCAAAATTAAAATTATAGAAAAACTAGGCGAAATTTTGATTTTTGAGCAAAACTGGCAAATTTCATCCTATGCGTAGCGCCTCTGATCCTATGCGCAATGATTTTTCCAAGCCAGTTTTGGGCCTTCCCCTTAACCAAATTGAGCCCAAGATGGCTTGTTGGAAAGGTCTACCTGTCTAGTTTCTGGAACATCTTGAATTTCTGAATTTGGAGGTCATTTGCCCCCTCAAAAATGGAATCTCCCAAGACTGCTTCCTGTGTGTCAAAAAAGTGGCAGAGAGGTCATTTTTTTATGGTTTTTTGACCTTTAGGTGACCAAGATCTTCTCCAAATTTGCTGAAACTTTCAAGGATTGATGTTCTCATCATGCTAAATCTGAATATGTAAGCCACTTCTCCAAAAAGTTCCCCCATCAAAAGCACAGCGCTGGTGGCACTTTGCACCTATGGGATTTCTTGTGTTTCTAAATTCAAAATTTGAAAATTACAAAATTTTATCAAAATTGTCCCAAAATTGGCACAAGGCACCCTCATGCACTACTTTGATGAGCTAATGAGGCATCAACTAGGATTTCTAATTTGTTTTTCTCCTTTTTGCTTCTCAAAGCTTTCCTCAGTCTTGCCTTAAGCTTCCTTATCCTCATATTACATATCTTGTTTCGGGTCATATAGTGATAGGCCATGTGGCGAAGCAATTTATTTTCTTTATTGGCCTTCTCAAGCAGCTTCTCAAGGTGAATTTTCACCCTCTCTAACCAAGTTTCTCGGTCATTCTCAATTTCTTGCTCGATGGAGGTCATCTTGAGCTTTGCCTTCTTTGCCTCTTGGCTCTCTTCTCTAATCATTTGCAACTCTATGATAACCTGCTTATCAGTTAATTGCTTGTTTTCCTGCTCAAGGTAATTGATGATCCACTTTGCCCTTTCCAAATTGATTGACAAGGCTTGAATGTCAGCCTCTTGTTTCTTGATGGTGTCCTTAGCACTTTGGGTCTCCAAATCAATGACATCAATTCCCTGTGCTTCCTCATGAACAACTAGGTCAAAGTCCCTCTCTTGCTCATCATTAGGATCCTCCTCTTGCATTTTCTCTTTGGCTTTACCTTTGTCCTTGTTGTGCTGCCCAACATGTACCTGTTTTGCTGAAGAAGAAGGCAAAGCCCCTTCCACTCCTTGTGGAGATAGCATTTTCCTGTGGCCTGTAGATGAAGGCGAGACCCCTTCCACTCCTTGTGGAGATAATACTCACCTAGCAGCTGCAAAAAGTCTCCTAGTGCCTCTCTCATAAGTGACAAACACTGGCACTCCAAAAGTTTTAGCTTCTTTGACTTGTTCATGTCCTAAAGGTTCACCTTCCTCCTGATGCATTGATGAGAATATTTGAGGTCCTTTGAACACCTCATGAGAAATGAAGGTTTCCCATGGGATATTCAGTAGATTCAACTGATGTAAGACAATGATCTTGATCACAGAGAAGTGGTAAATGTTGTTCAGTTGTTGGGGATATGGCTTTTTCTTAACATAATGTGCCATCTTTTCAATATTCCGGAACATGAAGTAAGAAATATCCATCATTTTCACTCTAGTAAAATGCATCAATAATCTAATGTGGTAGGCATATAACCTTGAAAACCTACCTTCACAAGTAAAATATTTAATGATGATTTTCATGAGTGGAGCAAACCTGTCCTCCAGGAATTTGAAGGGAAACACTCTTTTTAGTTTGCCAAGACATGTAGCCTTGATGTAAGGCTCATAAAACTCCTTGTCAATGTATTGTCCTTTGTTCCATTTTTCACCTACATTTGGAATGCCTGTAGCCTCTGAAATGATAGCAGGTGAAAGAGTGAAGGTAACTCCAGCTAGTTGTACTTCATTATTGTCCAGGTGTGTCACAAATAGCCTTGCTAATTCATGATGGAATTTGACCCTCTCCACCATTTCAAAGAAACCACAACAAGGCTGATGTTTGAAGCATGAGTTGGCAAGTGGACAAGCAAGTAACTCTCTCAGACTAATGGGCTCCTTCTTGGTTATCTTTCCCCCTTTGTGAGGTCTCTTCTGCTGCAAATTTATCTCCCTAGAACTGTCACTGAGGGTCTCTTCCCCAGTTTCATAATCACTGTCCATTGGTTTTAATGACTGTAAATGTTGGTGAGAAATGAAGGAGTAGTGTGGGTGAGTGATGAGTATGAAGAGATTTCAAAAAGAAGGAAAATGAGTGAGGAGAAATGGGGATATGAATGGGGATTAAGGGAGTGAAGGGTTTGGAGATTTAGGGAATAAGGGGAGTGAGTAGGTTTTGTATATAAGATATAGGGTTTTAAGGATTATGTATGTAAATAGGGTTTGGGAGTGTTATGAGTGGTAGGGTTTAAATGGGATTAAGGTTTTAGTGTATGGGAATTTGGCAGTAGTAGCAGAAATGAATGAAAGACCAACCACAGTGAACAACTATAATGAACAGTGAAAACGAGGGTTTGATTTTTATGGATGAAGACCAACAAGAAAAACACTTTACAACAAGGAGGAAGAGTGCACTTACTTGTAAAGGAGGTGAACCTGGAAATTTGAAGTGTTTTGAGGCGATTTGAGGTAATTTAGGTGATTTAGCAGTGGTTCTGGGTGCGTTCAACAGGTGCGCAGCGCCCTCCAACAGGTGTGCAGCGCCAATCCAATGCGCAGCGCCAATGTTATTTAACACGAGCAGAAGCTCCCAGGTGCGCAGCGCTTGCTGATAGGTGCGCAGCGCCTGCGATTTTCTTGAAAAATACCCCGAATTGCTTCCCTTTGCCCAATAACAACTAAAAATCGCTTTTTTGGGCTCTCCAATGCAATTCCACTTCAGCAGTGAGGTGACATACACATAGATGGCCTTTTATAGCTTTATAACCCTTTTGATTTTTATTTTCTCAAAACCCACTTTATAATGTTTTATGTGCTCTCTTGAAATGCTCTGTTTCACTGATATTTGACCTTTTGGCTTTGGACAGGTGGACTTGATGCTAATTTCTTTGACTTTTTTGCAGTGGCAGGAGTTGGCAATGTCACTAGGTGACCAGGAGCAGCTTAGGAATATTTATTACATATAGAAACCATAAAATTACATTGAATTACATGAAAATAAAATAATAAAATACAAATGCTCTGTTCTACCTCAAAACAAGTTTTGAGGTTAAAGAACTTTATTTAGCTTATAAAGAAGGAAATTATGATATTTTTAAACTTTGTTAACCCCCTCATGTGTCTGTTGACATTTATTACTCTTTTGAATGACCATGGCGAAAAACCCTAAGACCTAGTGAAACTAAACCCTAAGACTGATTTTTTATAAATGAAGTGAACTGGAATGACTATGAATGATTGAAAAGATATGTGAAATAGGTCAGCAGGTATATAGCATGAGGGACAAATGAAATAAAACCCTACCATCAGTTGATCCATGACCTAATGGAGTGCAACTCATCAGAATGGGACACCTAATATGAAATGCAAAAGAGAAATTTGATCACTGATGGCAGTGTGAAAGCACTGACACTAACAAGTGCTACATGGGAATAACACATCTCACATTTGATGCAAATGATAGAGACATTAAACAAGCACCAACTATTTGAAAATCTCGAGAAATGTGAGTTTGCACAACAATGTATGGTGTAGTTAGGATATATGGATGGTGGAGGAGAGTTGATAGATCCTACCAAGATGGAGGCCATCATGAAGTGGCACGTACTTACCAATGTTTTTGAGTTGAAAATTTTCGTTGGGGCACCACAACACCTAAGGAAATTCATAGTCTCATTTTCAATAATGGTCACACCACTTCATGCAATAATAGTGAGCGATTGTAGAGGGAAAAAACTAAGGTAACCTCTAACCACTTTAGATTGAAAGTTGGCCCTTCAATCTGGAGAGGGATCTCTCCTTGAACTCAACTACTCATTGTAACCTCTGAAGCAGTTGGTTGCTAAGCTCATTGACCAGATTTAATGTGTAAGATGAAATTTGTTTGGAAAGAAGAGAACAAAGACCATTGGACATGGAGTCTGGTGTATAGGATGCTAACCATATGATACATAAACAACCCCTAACAAAGGAAAGATATGATATAAATTCTTAGACATGATAACTTCAAGGTGTGGAGATAAAATATAGAAAATAATATCACAATAGAACAATAAGAATTATGTTTTAAGTATTTAAGTAGAAAACATGAAGCATATTTAGATAACATAAATTAGAACATTCATAAGGAATTCTAGTTCATAACTTTTTATCCAAAAAACTGAAGACTCAATGATCAAGAGAGGTGGCATAAAGAGAAACTAAATACCATGAGGAAAGACAAACATGAAGTTATATACACACGAATCTCTACAAATTGTATATGTAACACTGCATATAGTAATATATTGATCAAAACTAACACACAATCTGTCTTCTTCAAAATTTTCCCAACCCCTGTTACTTACAAAAACCTTGTTTAAGTAGGCAAATTATTGTGCCCTATTTCATTGTTCCTAGGTTTAGTCAATAAAAATAAAATAACAAATGCCGATAATATCAAACTGAAAATATCTTATGTATAAACCAAAATAAATGAAAATCAAAATTGTCACAAAATAATTTGGATTTGAATTCTCGAAATGTTTGAATCGTTGGTCTTCTGCCTGGAAATATGGATTTGTTCACTAGTTTCCAAGTGTCTTGCTATCCTTGGCAAGATATTTTAATTTGGTATGTTGGGCCTTAAATCTAGAATTTGATTTATCACTGACTATTGATGTTGCTGTTGAATTTGTTGGCTAAAAGATCACTGCAAAGGACCTCGAATAGTTGAAGTTGCTGGAGGATTTGCTGGCTTGGAGATAACTGTTGCCATGAAATTTGGAAATTTTGACTAGAACATGCCATTGACATATCTTGAAAATCTAGTTTTAATCTTTCCAATTAGAGACAAAATCATGCTGTTGATTTTTTGCTTGAAAATCTCTGCCATACGTATCCAAAAATATGCTTAGTTGATGCCTGAAAACGTGGTGTTCATTTGAGCCCAAGATATGCTTCAACTATTGTCCCACGATAATCACCCATTTTTACTTTACTTACTTTTCTTCAAGTCCAAACATAGAACTAATCCTATCAATGAAACTAAAGATAGAACTAGTCTTTAGATAATTGTAAAATATGTGGAATTGGAGTCTCAAATCTAGAATCGATTTGATTATTGATTGATTTTTTGGCCTTGAAAATCTCTGCCGCATGTAACCGATTTCCACTTCATCCTTAAATGTTGATCTTATGTTGAAAATTGTTTTTCCACCTATTGATTTGATGCCTAAGTCGAATTGATGAGGTGGCTCATCAACAGTTGTCCATGAGTTTTTTTATGGCAAAATCCTGAACAATGGGTTTCAAAGAGCCATTCGAATATCTAAAAAAGTGATAGCTGTGAAAAATATAAGAGAGGTTTTTTTTAATGGGTCCGTTCCCAACAAAAGCCTCTTTTGGTTTTCAAAAATACGTTCCCATATTTTCAAAAACCGTTCCCAAAGTTATTGTCTTTTACAGGAAAACAACAACCTAGAAAACATAGTGTTGTCAAGTGAAAACAAAACATGCTTTGGCACCTTTTCCCTTTGACTGTTGAGTTTGTGTCATTATGTTTGAAATAGTAACCTTGGTGAATAACATAATATAATGGATTAACCCTACATGACTCTTAACCCTACACAATATAACTTCCATTGTCCAAAAACACTTGAGATTAAACATGACAGTAAATCAATCATACATAAAAATGATTAATTACACCACTAGTTTACCATGATGATTACCCTCCAATGGCAGAAATTCAAACAAATTCCAATGTAAAATCATGAAACAACATGTCATTGTTTATTTAGCTATTGCTCGCTTGTTTTGGTACCCACTCCTTTGTTGATGTGTGAATTGTCAGCGCTTTGATCGTAACATAAAAAAATTAAATTTTAAATCCTCGCTGGCAATCCAACTGTCAACGCCTTTTGTTTGTTGTTTTTATTGGATTTTTGTTGATAATCCAATCATCAACGTCTTTATTTGATATTTTCAAATAAGAACTGACAATCCAACTGTCAGCGCGCCCAAATTTTGAACGAAAAATTAAAATTGTTAAACCTTATACTCTGAAGCTAAACTGAGATAACACATTCTATAGTACTTCATGAGGTGGTTCTTAAATACCCTACATATGAAAAGAAGATTTGTGCCCTAGCACAAGCTATCAAAAAGTGGAAGCAATATCCGATGGAAAAGGAGACACCAATCCACACAAATCACTAGTTGTTATAGTACCGTAGTCCAGAGTAAATTACATTAGACTAGACATTACATGTGGATGGTGTTTCTACAATAGTTTCACTTAGTGATTAAGTACAACAACGGTAGCACAAACAATATGACCAACATGATTTTAAGGCCACCCACATCAAAGATCATAGGTTTGGGATGCACATGGATCCTTTCACCCACGATGCCTATAGAGAGAAATACACATAGGATGAGGAATTCAAGGAGGTGTTTCAGTAGTTGCAGAGCTAGAGTCATGCGCATGATTGTGATAACATAATTGAGTACCATATCTAGGATGAGTTACTCTATAATTTGGATGAGTTATGTGTTACTAAAGGGGAGTGAATGTAGCTAATCAGAGAGGCTCACACCTCCAAGGTTGTAGGGAATTTTGGTGTAGGGAAGACAATGTCCAACTTGCAGAGGTATGAGCACTAGCTTGGGATGCAAGAAGATGTGGTTAGGTTCATAAGAGGATGCATGCTTTCTTGTAGTAGTAATATTAGTAGTAGGAAACATGGTTTATCCCATCCCTTACATGTACCCACTCGTCCTTGGGAAATCATTTCCATGGACTGTGTGGGAGTTTTACCAACAACCAAGAAGGGACATGACTACCTATTTGTGGTAATTAACATGTTCAATAATATGTGAATTCTCATGCCCTGTAAAAATACCATCAACGAGGAAGAAGCATCAAACTTGTTCTTTGAATAGGTTTGGGTGGAATTTCGAATACCAAGGAGCATCTTTTTTGACATGGATACAAGATTTATCATTACATTTTGGAATACATTATAGGAGAATATGGACATGAAGTTGGAAAGGTCTGAAACATTTCATCCAAAAATATATAGGAAAATAGAATTAATCAAGAGGACTTTGGTGCATCTTTTGAGGTGCTACATTTAGAAGCATTCAAAGACTTATGATGAAAATATAGTATACATACAACACTATTATAATCCATACTTCTATTGGTAAGTCCCCATTTGAAACTTGTTTTTGTATATTTGTGACCTTCACCTTTGGATATTGTTGTAGAAATCAAGGACGAGCGAGGGAGAATCTTATAAGGGATGCTTTAAGGGAAGAATTTTTTTATTAAGAAGATAAGTAAAATCCATCTACAGTTACATGAGACATTGCAAAACTCATAGGAAATGTACAAGGCCAAGCATGATCAACACTAAAGAGAGAAATCATTTAAAGTGGGAGACATAATATGGTTGCAGTTGAAAAAGGAGAGGCTATAGAGTCTCGGTAATAAAATCAAGGCTCTACAATAAGGTCCCTTTGAGATATTTGGAAAATGTGGGAGATAATGCCTATAGACTCAATCTACCCACATGCATGTGCATTTACTCAGTAGTGAATGTGGAAATCTGAAACTTTATGACCTTTCCATGTTAGATCAGAAATATGAATAAGTCCTACCTTCTATAGACGATTTAGCACCAAATTCTTAGAAAGAGTTGATAGAGGATAATTTTTTGCAGAAAATGTCCAAAAATACAAGATAGGGACAACATGACCTTTTATAGATTGGGTTTAAAGGACAACTTCTAGGCAAAGTTGAATGGTATTAGAGGTAGAAGGTGGAGGAAAACTTTCCTTACTTCATTCATTAAAATATTTTGGGGACCAAAAGCCTCCCAAAATGGGGAGGTGTGATCCATATTGGATCATTATATTATTTCTCATTTATCTTGTTGCTTTCAGAGTGGAAAAATTGGAGGAATCAACTAACGAGGCCATTTTTACCAACTATTTTCAGTTTGGCAAATTTGGGTTTAAAACCTTACAGAGATAATTTGAGGAATTTAATGAAGCTTCTTGGGGTCCAAAAATATCATTTGTACAAGATCCCTTGATATTGTTGTACACTTATATGCCTTCCCAATAATGCAATAACAACATCAAATAGAGTTCATATGCAAAAGTTATGCTGCCCGAAAGTTGACCTTCCTGTTTTGTCCACCATGATTCAAGAGGATGCCATGTCAACCCCATTACTCATAGAAAAGGGTCTAGCCATGTGACCATGTGAAGAATACTCTAAAAGAATTGAGTTTTAACTCATATTGAGGGTTGAATGGGTCAAATTTAACCCCTAGTTGGATATCGAGTTGTTTTATAACCTCGCCATTATGAGGAAAAGGGGTTCGATTCTATTCTAGTGAATTTTGTTCCATAGTTGAGCATAATAGTTGAGAATGGATAGAGAGAGGGAAGAACATAGAGGGTTTGGGTTTGTGTTATGTAGTAACCCACAAGCCATAGGTCTCACTCTTATGTATTTTCACCAATTCCATTTAAAGAAAGAGAGAGCAATACAACCTCACCTTCCAGCTGGGTTCTCTCCCAAAAGGGTTTCCCAAGTCATATGTTATTGTGGTTTTGTCAGTGATTGTTCTCTATATTTCTACATTTTGTATATTGCATGCGTAAGTAAAAAATAATAAGTTCATAACCTAGAAAATATAAGGAAAAATTGACCCTCATAGTATAGATTTAGATTTCAACATATATTTTTATCAGCTTTGTTGTAACAAATTGTCAAGTGGAATACCCATGATAGTTTATAGATCCTACACATAGTTCTTTCAATATTAATATTGTTTTATCTCATCTAATTTATCTTAGAACTACCAATTTGATAGTCATGTCATTATCTAATACCTTTTTGAATATTTTGTATGTGTACCTACATTTTATAGAATTATTGAAGTGTCTCTGTATGATATCTTTTTTTAAATGCATTTGATTGCATATGTGACAATTATAAATATGTATATCTTGTATTTTTTCCGATATTATTTTTCAACTAATACTCAAATATATAAATTTGACATTTATAATTTTTCTTTACACTTATTTGAATGCGTGGATTTCTGTCTTTTATCTCTTCAAGAACTTAATGTTTCCATTATAATCTTGTATTGCTTCATATTTCATGTTTTTTATATGTTCTAGGTTTTCATGTTCAAGATCTTTGTTTCCAATATGCTTTTTAAGTTGATAGAATTGTAAACATGGTTTCTTGTTTGTTTTGATTAGTTTTTTATTAATCTTCATGGTATCTTCACCTATGTCTATGTTTTCAAAGTTGTGTATTCATTTTTTATCACGTTTTCTGTAGGATTCTTCTATATCTAAGACTTTCGTAACTGCTACAATGCTAGGTATAATGCTCTTTTTACATGGAACTTCTTTTTAATAACATTATTGATTGTATGCAATGATGAACATGATCTTATGCTTAGGACAAGTAGCTTTTTATCATCTTCTACAATATTTTCTTTTATGATCAGATTGTTTCTAATAAGACATTTGGCATTGCACAAAGATTAGAATTTTTTATTAGTGTCTCGTATGATTGGAAATAATTTTGATCTATGTAAATACTTATCCCTATTTCTTCCAAAGTTTAAACCAAAAGTGCAAATGAGTTGTGTTTGTTTCATATTCGATAACATACAACATCATTGGGTCTTTCTTGAATGGGCATAATTTAGCTAAAACAAATGATGTCTTAGTAGACTATATATATATATAACAATTGTTGTCTTAGCTAAAACAATTGATAACTTAGCCAATTATAAATGAAAATCCCTCCATCTACATTCTCTTTTTCATATGGTAGTGCATATTATGAATATAATAATTAATAATTAATAATTACTAGTACACTGAAGAGGCATGTCTCTAAGGACATCTCGTTCATGAAGGGGCACATGCCTAAGTATATAAGTGGGCCCTCATTTGCAATCATCTTATATCTCATATCTATTGTACATTCAACATTCTTATTATTATTTGTCTTATTATGGATATTACAATATTCTAGATATTCTGAATATTCCATTGCATTCTCTGATCTCGACCTTTGACCATCAATTCTTCGTCAAGTTTGTTGTCATTCGATTGAGGCTTTTTAGCCACACAAGTATTTTGAGGTTCTCCATTCTGCGCTCATGCCTTTAGCCATTTAATATATATATATATATATATATATATATATATATATATATATATATATATAAAAGAAACAAAGGAAAAAAAATACAAATAAAATAGAAAATAAAAAAAAATATAAAAAAAATAAAAAACGAAAAATAAAACAAATTAAAAAGGAGTTAAAAAAACAATAAATATCTAAACTTACTTGGCCAACATACTGCTACGGCCTACACAACCGCTGACTCCTAACAATCGCACCACTGTGGGCCGCACAATCATCGTAGATTCCATCAACTGCGGGCCACACAATCGCCACAAATTCCATCAACCACTGCTTGATTGGCCAAAGCTACCATCACCACCGCTGAATGTCATCTCTCACCCGTTGGCATGACATGCATAAAAATGACGCCAAAACACCGCAATCTGCCACTTGAAACCACCAATTTCCACCACTTCAACTAGCATTTTCCTGCTACTTTCCTCAATCTCATTGCCACAAATGCTCCACCTCTATTATGCACAAACTTCATACGTTCACAAGTTAAACACATTATGAGAACTAAGAAACTATAGTCACAAATTTTTGATTAAATAGAAGCCTAATTCGACGCATAGAGGGGGCACAATTGTCCCAAAAATTACATCTCATTAATTATTTTTTTGGAGAAAATAATTATTAAAAATGGTTACCAAGGGTTATTATAGCTTATAGTATATCTACTTAATAATTATACATATAAACTATCATATATATCTCAAAGTTACATTTAAGGGTATATATATATATCAAAGTTACATGTAAGGGTATATATATTATCAGAAAGGGTTAAGAAAATCATAAGGTTATTGAGAAAAGTTGAAAAAATAAATTATTATATACTTAAAAGTCAATAAAATAATTAAAGAAGGGGAAAAGTGGTAAGCACAAAGCTGCAATATTGAAGTGTAAAGTAAAATAAAAAAATATCAAGTTGCATATTGGAGAATATAAAATCCTTAATCAAAGTATTGTTTGATGAAATTATTGACGAATACAAAATGAAGTCAATTACTAGAAAAGAACAGATTATAATCTGAAAATGAAGGAAGGAAGATTTTCATATAATGATCTTTCAATCATAGATCAATATTATTTACATTAAAAGGGAGTATCCAAGGGAAAGAGATTAATATCATTATCAACACAAGCAACGAGAAAAATTACATCAATATTAATTTGGTGAATCAACTATTAGTTCTAAAGCTAAATATATGTGAAGGAAAAGATATTTTTGGCGAGAAAGAGTATAGAATTAATGATTTACAAGTGGCAATTTATTGTTATGAATGCATGTCTCGATTCAATGTCATATCTATGTTTACAAAGAGATTGACATAATCCTTAGTCTACCTCAATTTAAAGAATTGGGTACGTTCATGTTAAATATAAAGACATTTTTTTTTTTTATGTTTCCTTATAAGGAGAAGATGATCACATTCCACGACATGACAATGAAGTCAGAATTGATAATGCCTTTATCAAAAGACTTTAAGGATATTTCAAAAATGATGCTTCAAGAGAATTAAAAAGAAATATCAAAGAAGAAAAAAGTGTTTGAAGAAATCATCTCCAATAAAAATGAAGAAATTTCTCATTTAAAAGATCATGGTCAGAAACTACTTGCACAAGTCAAGAAGTATAAAGCTACGAAGCCCAAATTAGAACAAGAAAATGAAGCTCTCAAGGAAAACTCAATGGAAGTTTAACAAAAACTGAAGAAAAATGAACGAATATTAATCCAATCATTATAACAACTCAAGAAGATGACAAACCAGTTGAAGTGAAAATATATTAGGTGTTGTAATTCAAACGACAAAAAATTTAAGTGAAGATCCAACAATTAACCAAGCAACTTTCATATCTGAAGAAAATCATATACCTCAATTAAACCAAGAGACCACCACAAATAGGTTAAGGGGAAATAAGATCACAAGAAATCCTTATCGACACCAAAATCATAAAAGCAGTCATCTTAACTAGTTTGCATATCCATCAGACCAGAAACAACTGACATATGTTCCCAAGAATATCGATGTCATCACAATTCAGCCTTATAATAAAAATTCATCTGAAGTATCTAGTAACTGCAAAATTCTACAAAAGATTGATTTAGGATGGTTAGATCCCTTCTCAGTTCGAAAATTTTGTTTATCACTCAGAGGATACTATCATATTGTATCATTGAATATGACAATTCTAGGAATTATGAAAGATGCGAATAGATTACAAGACAAAGAAACAGATGATGCACCTCATTAGCACTAAGTTTTGAGGAACAACCTTTTCTGAAGAGAAAGAAAATGTTATGAATATAATAATTAATGATTAATAGTTAATAATTATTAGTCTACCGAAGAGGCATGTCTGTAAGGACATGACCGTTCATGAAGGGGTACCTGCCTAGGTATACAAGCAGGCCCTCATTTGTAATAATCTCATATCTCTTTTACATTCAACTTTATTTATATAAATATTCTACTTTCATTCTAATGAATATATACATATTTCAGATATTCTGAATGTTCCATTGCGTATACAAACCTTGTTCGTTATAGTGCCAATTGTATAATGTAGCCTTGCTAATTTCCTATTCTAGTGATTTTCACATTGCATACTTGTTCATGTACTTTTCTATACATGCCATTATGAAAGAATCATTATGAATTATTGCAATGTGAAATTCTATGCAATTATACATAATAGATATGGTGCATCATATTCATTCCATTTAAAATGTTATTTTTTCAAAACAACTTTCACCATAAATTCTCTTAAATCTAGAGACTTCCTTAAATCTTGTTTCTATCATGGTCTCTTGTACTTTTATCCATTAATGTTCTATTTCTTCATATTGTGGTTTATTTAGTATATGTTTACGATCAAATGATGTTGAAATTCTTTTCTTGCATAAAAGTGGTTCAAAATATCTAGTAATTGGATTTTAGTCATGAAACATAAATATCTTCACCTAGATTTGAATTAAAATGCAAATAACTCTTCATTTTTTTCTTTGAAGAAAGTCTTATCAATGTTTTTACCTAATTGAATAACCAATGTATGCAAAATATGTCTCCCCATAGTCCTATTTGCTTAGGTACTATAAGAGTTCAAATTATTTTTCTCATTTTTTTGAAATAAGAATTTGGGTCACTGATATTATGCATTGCTATTAATGATTCTATGTTTAATTCATGTATATAAGATAATATTGCTTCAAGATCATGATTTTGCAAGCAATTTTTGAAATGTTTTATTAATGTGTATCTACAATTTAATAGGATTGATATATCATCAAATAGGAAATCTCCTATAGCATATGCAAAAATATTTAAGTGAAATAAATTATGGTTTTCTAAATTTTCATCCATGCTTTCATTTTTCAAGTGTAACACACAATTTTCCATTGATTCTTTTGTGGTTGTGTTTCAAAAATGTTCTAATTCATTGGCTTGTATCACTTCATGATAACCATAACACAAACATTCCTTAGCGAGGTCCAGTGACAAAGAAACAAATAAAATAAAGAAATGCATGCTATAGAGAAACTAAAATTACAATTGAATGATTCTTACATTGATTCTAACAAGATACACTACTTCAAAGATGACATGTGATTTGAACAATAATAATTGTTTTCATAGGGGGAGGAAATGTATCTCTTGCAACTATGATCTTTTATAATTCCTGAGCAAATGAATTTTCAATAACTAATAATTGTATTTGACAATCAAATTAATCTTTAGGCTAGATGCATATTTAATTACCCTTGTCTTGATCAATGTTTAGAAATATTGTTGGATCACCGACAACTTTAATTGAATGAGCTCAATAAATAATTGCTAGGTCTACTAATTTTGTGTATGTTACTTCTGGTGAATTGTAATGCCCTAGGTTTTGATCCCTAGTTTAATAATGTATCTTTTTAGATGATGAAGGGATGGTGAGCCTAACTATGTAATGGTTTTGAATATTGATAATGAAATCATCACCAACGAGGACAAGAATATAGGGGGGCTATGATCCAACGAGAGTGGGAAACTAGAGAGGATAAACCCTTTTGGTTTATATTTGTATTACACCCATTTTGTGAAATTAAGGGAGAATATGGCTATGTGAGCCTCTTAGGTGAGGTCATGTGGCATTTTGAGAGAATAGATATTTAAGTACACCTTTTGGTTGTTTGGAGGAATTCATCCATTCTTCACTTCGATTGTGATGTTCTTGCTTCTTGGAGAGAAGAATAGTTTATGTAAAAGAACCATTGTGTGACTATGTAATAATACTTGTTATGTTCCAGTTGAGAAATTCTTGAGTGCATGAACACATTGGTATTTTTTTTCCTAAGAAAAAAGTTGTTACTTTATTTCGAAAAAATAAACAAAATTACATTTTGCATATGCTTATAATGAATTTAGAAAGAGCACCCGAAATGGATTTAAAGAGAAAACGTAAACAAAATGTAAAATACAAATACATTGGGGAAAATTAATTAATGTAGAAAATTCTTATCTTCACCTTATTTCCTTTCTTTTTCTGGACCTTGTGTCATTCCCTAGATTTGGGGCCCATTGGAACCAGAGCCATATTTCTCACATATGTCTATGGAGGGTGTTTTTTATCCGAATATGAACTTTCTAATACGTGGACACACTTTGTACCATTAGTTCCATCCTCTTTATATGTCATTGTTGTCTGAATTTTTGGTTCTTAGATTACTATTGAATTTGTCCCACGTTAATTAGGGGTAGAATTAGCATTTTTATCTTGAATACCCCCTTCTTCTTTGAATGGATTCTCCATAGTTTCTTGTTCTTCAGATAGGTGTGGATCTATAAACAACCATCCTATTGGGTTTTATGCATTTTTCTTTTTTAGGTTCTTTCTTTTTTATGGGCATGTGTTCTGCAAATGTCATGTTCGGAAACAATTTTGACATATGAATGTCATCTTCTCACATTCTATACCTTGGCACCGCCGAAGATTTTTGTGTTATAATATAATGTGATCTGGTAAACCTTTGTTAAGTTTTATCTCTATGCATGTTCTAGCAAAAGTAAAAATGCCTTTCTTTGTTATGTCAAAGTCCCTCTTTTTGAACTTGCTCAATGTGTTTCCAATATCTTTTAGGAGTTTATGGTGCTAAAAAGGAAGACATAGGTTTGGAAGTCTCACCCATGCTGGCATTATTGAGACCTCCGTATTTGTTTCATCGAAATCTGGAAACCATGGTGCAGTAAAAATACCAACATTGCCCCAAAACCAACTCCCTTCATTTAGAACATATTCAAAATGTTTCTATGTATCAAATTGAACAATGAAGAAACTTTTGGAGCATAAATAAATATCACAGTTTGGTGTACAAGAGGAAAAAAAACCCATTGATGTAGTGCTTCTAGTTTAGACCATAAACCATTAAACCTACAGATAACCGCCTTATATTGGAGGGCAATGAAGAGGAATTTACCTATGGAATATTAACTTGCATGGCTGGAGGATGCTCCATTTGTTCTACAATGTAGGGAGCTAGAGTGTTTTAAATATACTCCATTGAGGTGGAAGATTTCCCTTTCACTACATCTTTGAAGGAGGTAGTTGTTCCATTTGATATCCCAAATCTTGGAGCTCCACCCAACAACCTCAGGTTCAGGACTATAATTGAGTTCCTTTGGATGTAATAGTATTTGATATGGGTTTTGTTTTGTAGCGCCCTCCCCTCATATTGAAAACTTTTGCAGATGATAGGAATGCTTCATTTAAACCCTATGGAGCTCTATTTAAAGAGTTGACAGAGTGAAACCCTTACCCAAAGGGTAGAGGTCTCCCCATTTAAATGTTTGATAAATATATGAAGAGGGCTTTGATCCATCTCAATCTATGGAGCATACAACTCTATTCTAGATGAAACGAAGGGGTCTCTCTAAGAAAAATCACCCAAAGATGCTCTTTATAAAGTAAACTTTTTTCAAACCTAAAAAAACTTGAAATAGGGCATGTATGCTATGTTGGTAATAGGGAGAGAGGGGGATTACACAACGTCTCTATAGAATCACACCCATTACGATGGTCTCATGCATAATAAATACCAGACACAATAACCAATTAGAGTAAGCACCAGTTGTTGTAACATCGCGAGCCCTAAAGCCACCAGGACTTGGTCCACCTTGTATTCCTAAGCAATAGAAAAACAAATAAAACAAGATCTGGTGGAAGAATATACCAATAGGATTCCAAATCGGAATTCCTGCCATGCTCGCTCCACAACAAAAGAGTTTCGACATCATGAAATACCAGGCCCTCTTTTATTATAGTAATCAATCATGGAGAAAATCCTAATGGTGGAGGCATCCATATGGACAATACCCCCTTTGCCATTCTCCTCCATAGACACACATCGTTGAAAATCCAATTGGATCTCTACAGGAAAGGACAAAATTTTACCTCATCCAAAGTTGTGAACAAATCAAATCATGAACTCCCCTCGGCTTGGGATGCCAAGAGCACTAGAAAATAAATCAAACCTTGTAGCAATGCCATGCTCATTGCAGCATGAAGACAAAACCCTAATCCGCATGTTTTCCATCCCCCAATTCCAAAAGTCGCATGAACACATTGGTATTGTTGGTGAACTTGTACATTGCTTATGAGCCTTTGAAGCTTGTAAAACTAAAATTTCTTGATAGTAGCATTGGATTCCTAAAGGGAAATGGAATAGCCTAAACAACTACATTGTAGATAAAGGGATTCATTTCCTTGGGTTTTGTAGGTTTAAGGGAAAAGATATTTAGAAGTTGGGATTGGCTTTGGGATTGGTTGAGAATCTTTGTTAGTTGTGAATACCATCTAAATTGTGTGAATACAGAAACCTTGAGAGCTAACAATCTATGAGAGATATAGTTGGCCTAGGCACCCATCCCTATGGTATAATAGCCTCAACTATGGGGTGGCCTATTATAGAGAGTGAATGTGTAACAAAGCTTGTGGTTGGGTGGAACATCCAACATCTGCAGTCAATTGGCGATTCTTTCATTAAAAGATAAGTGCTTCCTATGTATTTATATTTCATTTTTATAGACTAGCTTCAACTGCTCAAAACTAGCTGGACACTCTTAAGTCAATTCAAACTTCTTTCCTTTTGCTACAAAGATGTAATAGGATAGGAAAACTGTGAAAAAATCCTGATGAACCTCTTGTATTAACCCGCTAATCCCATAAATGATATGACCTCATCCACATTCCTAGGTGTTTTCCATTCCATGATAGATTTTATCTTTTTGGGTCCACTGTTATGCCTTCCTTGGAAACAACATGTCCCAAATAATGAATTTATGTCTAAAAGGGATTGTGCTTGCTAATATTGGAATACAATTGATGTTCTCTCAGTAATATTAACACTATTTCTAGATGTTTTACATGCTCTACCTCATTCTTAGAATATATTAATATGTCATCAATGAATACTATCACAAACTTGTCCAGATAAGGATGCAACACACTATTCATCAAACACATGAAAGTAGTTGGAGCATTAGTCAAACCAAAAGGAACCACAACAAACTCATAATGCCCATACCTGGTCCAGAATGTGGTTTTGTAGATGTCCTCTTCTTTGATACATACCTGATGATATCCTGGTCTCAAATTAATCTTTGAGAACGATGTTGCTCCCTTCAGCTGATCCAACAAGTCATCAATCCATGACAATACTTTTTCTTGATTGTAACCTTGTTCAATTGCCAATAATCAATGCAAAATTTGAGAGTACCATGCTTCTTCTTCACAAAAAATACTAGTGCACCCCAAGGTGACACATTTGGCTTAATGTATACCTTATCAAGCATTTACTTAAGCTGCAACTTCAATTCCACTAACTCTGGAGTTCTCATCGTGTAAGGTGCCTTTGGTGTTGGTGCTACTCCCAACATTAACTCGATAGAAAGGTCCACTTCCCTATGAGGCAGTAACTCTGAAATATTTGCTTGAAATAGATCCTGAAACTGCTGCAAAAATGGATACCTCTTCAAGACTTCCATATCCTCAACATCCTTCCCTTTGTCACTGGAAATATGAACTGCAAACAAGACATATCCTTTCCTACTATTGCGCTTTTCCTGCATAACTGTAACCATTTTCATTGACG
Organism: Pinus tabuliformis; assembly: GCA_031772625.1. Taxonomy (NCBI): domain Eukaryota; kingdom Viridiplantae; phylum Streptophyta; class Pinopsida; order Pinales; family Pinaceae; genus Pinus; species Pinus tabuliformis. Next base: position 681,283,437 of record CM062815.1, on the reverse strand, counting down.
TAGGCTTCTTCTTACCCTATAAGATTCTCCTCTCTCCATCATCATTTAAGCACTCAATAGCCTTATCATACAATCTAATTTAGTCATGGGAATGTACAACCAATCCATATCCAACAACATATTATATGATCTCAACAAAAGAAAACTTAGATGCGCTAATGCAAACATCCCGTTTAGAAAAAATGCAAAATATATCACCCAATGATGAACTCTTTTCTTGGTACTTGTAGCCAACTGCGCCAACCAAGACTTTGCATGCACTTATTTATTCAAGAAACACTTATCCACCAGGCAAGGACTGATATAACTATAGTTAGATCTAGGGTCAATTAAAATAGAAACAACTTGATCACAAAGCTTACCTTCCATCTCGATAATAGATTCCTAAGGATTAGATTTCCTATTATCCAATGCTGCATAAATTCGAGGAATACTCTGTCCAACATCCCCAATTGTCTGTGCCTCTTGAGCACTGTAAATATGAGGTCTTCCAAACTGATGTTGTGGACAATCTCTCATGTGATGATCCTTTCCATAAGCCCAACACTGCAAAGGCTTCTTGTCAGCACCCTTGTTTTTCTTCTCATATTGAAATCCATGCCCTCTATCAACTACATTGAATTTCTTGTATGACGCTGCATTCTCCTTGTTACCTGTATCTTGTGGTATTCCTCACTTCTTATCCCATTTTCCCTTAATTTTTTCATTACCTTTCCAACCATGCTTAGGCTCTGACTTACACTTAGATTGCTCATAACAATTCTTCAACTTCCCAATTACTTCCTCTAATGATCGAGGCTCATCATACTCAATCTGATCCTTAAATGCTAATGGAAATCCACTAACGAATATTTGAACCTTTATCTTCTCATCCTTAAGATATGGTACATACCTCAATAGCTACAAAAAATTAGTCATGTACTCTTCATCTACCATAAACCCCATGTTCAATTCTTAAAACTCCATAGCCTTACCGTCATAGTATCTCTCTGACAAATATTTCTTTCTGAAAAGTCTCTTGAACTCATGCCAACTCAATTCCCCTGTCTTGATGTCTCTAACATGCTTCACATCTTCCCACCAACTGTCCAGTTTTCTTTTGAGACTGAAGATAGTTATCCTAGCCTTCATATTCTCTATGTAATCATGCAACTCGAAGAACTTCTTCATCCCAAGAAACCATGCTTTTGCATCTTCCAATTTCTTTAACTCTCCATCGAAGGTAGGAGGCTTGACTTTCTTGAACTCATCTAGAAAGTACTGCTTCTCATTCCTCCTTTAAGGATGATAATGTTGATGACCATGTTGTCTCTCTGATTGAGAACTAGAATAGAATCCATAACCATTACCTTTCCTGTCAGGTGCATTCATCCATCTGCCACCTTTGACCATGTCATCTCTATCTAGCTTGTGTCCTCCATGAGACCTGCTACCATATTCCCCATTGGTCCTTTCCTCCTGTCTATAACTGATCCATTGATGTCCTTGTCTCCGGAAATCTGATAAAATATGAAGGATCACTGCATTGACCTCTGCTTTCTTTTCCTGTGCTCTGACAAGTCTTTCCTGTGACTGAATGATATTGTCATTATCTTCTTTGTAACTCCTAATTTCTACCTTTAAAATTCTCAAGTTATCTACTATGTCAAGAGAGTAATAATCTTTGTGTTGTTCATATGATCTATAAGGAGAGCGACGTGAACTATAATCCACCATTTTTCTTTTCATCTATGATCTTCTACTTCTTGAAAACATACCATGTCAGATAAACCAAATATAAACATAATCAAAATACCTTAGTGTTTTCACGGGAGTCCATCTCATTTGCACAAATCATTCAATATTAGCATAATATATATATATATATATATATATATATATATATAGAGAGAGAGAGAGAGAGAGAGAGAGAGAGAGAGAGAGAGAGAGAGAGAGAGACATCAACATATCAATCATCTCAATATACCAACATCATAAAACTCAACATGATGACACAACTGCAACAATGACCATCACGATAAATAACCAACATGCATGAATGAAAAATACATAAACAATCAAGCATGCATATATAACAATCACATCTACCCCGAGGTCCAGTGCTGCAAGCTCGCTCTGATACCACCTTGTAATGTCCCCCTCCCACATTTACCCAATTTCATCGGCTCGCCAGGGTAAACATGAGATGAAGAGTTACTATGACATGACTTGACCTCCGAGACCCAGTTAAGGAAGTGGGGCCTACAACTAACCACAAACTAACAACTCACAACATCCCTCGGGGCTATAGGACACTCAGGGGCTAAAGAACCACCCCAGGTGACCAAACCCTAAGCTGGGGCTCTTTTCCATTGACCTAGACTCCCAACCACATGCATGACAAGGCCCAAGTGCAGTCGAAGGCCTCCAATCGCATGCATAACACCGCTTCCATGCTGTTGTGACCTAACTTGCCCAGTTTAGAGGGTGCGGTCTTGAGATCTGAGCCACAATTAAGGTCAGCCTCTAGACCACTGCCAAAAACTGTCCTAGACTTTCTAGAATCATTATAGACATGATAATAAATCTAAACATTCAAACTTGAGTCAGAAACTTGACCTAGATTGCTTAGAACACACTAGAAATTTTGTCAAACACATGGAAAACATGTAAGCTATAGGTCATGAATGCATATCCGATCACAAAAATCTAAGACTCATCTTAGAATCACAAAGAAGGCTCTATGCCCTCTACACATAGCTGCCACAACACTTATTAGTCCATATATTCATCAACTAGTCAATAACTAAACAATTCATGACAAGAGCCATAGAAAATACACATCTTATAACCAACATATAACTATAAAATAACCAACATAGATATCATGACAACTTAGCCATAATATTGCCAACATAATCACTACAAATGCTTATTGACAACAATAGGAAAATGTATCATATTAACATATGGAAATACCAAACAAGTCAGGGACTTCCATGTACCACCCAACCATAGATTGGGTTGAACCAAATATCTCTTTCAGCCAATCACCCCTACAAAATATTCCAAGCGTGAATGTGGGATCTCATGGCATAACCAAAACAAAACTAAACAAAGGCTTCCAAAGGACAGACCACCTCAAACCTCAACCACATTTATTCCACCTCCATGACCGAACATCACCACTACAACAAAACCCTGTGATTAGCATCCCTTTTTTCTTCCTTTTTTGCGTCTACAGCCCATTTTTGGTGCTATTTGTGTCCATTTATCAAATATGGTGCAAAAATTGATGCAAAGTTTGCACCGAATTTTTCACCAAGTCTTACACCAAGTTTATCACCAAGTATTGTAATAGGTTTTGCATAAGGTTTTACACTAGGTTTTATGCCATCCTTTGCACCATGTTTTGCATCAACTTTGGCACCTAATTTTGTTTCGCCAACTTTTGTATCATTTGTTGCATCCACTTTTTGCGCCTACACTTGCATCAACTTTTTCATCATCTCTTGCATCCTCTTTTGCATCATTTTTTAAATCATTTTTTGCATCCATTTTTACATCATTTTTTGCATCCCCTTTGTGTCAAGATTTGCATAAAGTTTTGTGTCTTATATTGCATCTACTTTTGCATCAAATTTTGTTGCATCAACTTTTGCATCATATTTTTCATCCATTGTTGCACTCATGTTTATGTCCATTTTTGCATCCCTTTTTGCATCTTATTTTTCATCTTCATTTGCTTCTTTTCTTGCATCTGTCATTACATCCACTTTTATTGTGACACTACTTGTACCATGTTTTGTACTTACTGTTGTATCCATGTTTGCTTCCAATTTTGCATCCATCTTCGCATCAACTTTTGCATTAAAATATTGCATCTATTTTTGCATCCACTTTTGTGTTGGGTTTTGCATCTCATTTTGTATCTTGTTGGAAATAATACTGAGAGGGGGGGGGGGGGTGTGAATCAGTATTATCAGATCAATAAAACTTTTTCAATGCTCAGAAACATACACGCTACTTTCGTTAAGTGAACCCGCGTGTACACGCGACTGTATCTAATGCAACAAGCGTATACCCAGAGATCTTATAATTCAGTTAGCTTTAATCTTCTGTAAATGCATCAGAACATTATTAAGTATATTAACAGTAAACAGGTGCAGTATAACAGAACAGAACATCACACAAGAGCCACACACATGAACACCATGATATAAGGTGGAAACCCAATGTGGGTGAAAACCACCTGCTGCAATTCGTCTCTTTCTTCTTTAATGAGAAACTTCTTTTACAATGTACTGGTGCAGTCCTTTACCAGTACGCAGGCTACAACCTGCAGAGGGCTACAACCCTCTCTCGTTTTCCAATTACTTCTGGAAGGAAGCTACAACCCCCTCAGCTCTTGTACTAGCTGATCCATTTACTAGTACGTAGGTGCTGACCCTACAACCTTCAGGGACCACGTTTCATCAATTTTCAGACTGGATCCAAGAGTACAAAACAAACATTACTGCAATACAATCATCAACTTATACTTGCATCATAATTCATTAAACAACCCAATACTGAATCACTAAAACCCTGTCATCAAGAACACAGAACCCAAACCAGAGCCCAGAACTCTGCAACAACGACCAGAATCAGCAGCAACCTGAAATATCAAATCTTATTATGCATACGCTACTTCACTGTACCAAAACCGCGTGTATACGCGCTTTCACCAAAGGCAACCCGCGTGCAGATCTAGAAATAGATTCTTATGCCTTCGCTGTCAGATCCGACCATTGCCAAAACGTCCGGAACAGATAACCAGCAATACCAGATCCTTTCACTGCGTCAGACACACAATGCATACTACAACTTGCCTAATAATCTTCTCCTTATATAGCCTTAGGCCTTGTTCAATACCAAGAGCCAAAACCATAGTAACCCAATACCATCAACCTCAAAACTAGGGATTGACACGCCCGTCGAGACACCATGGTCCGAAACCATAAGCACAACTTCCAAGGACTAACCGCCACGGACCAAAAGTACTTTTCCACATACACGCCCTTTTACTGAAGCCAACCTGCGTGTACACGCGACTTGGGCTTAACGAACCTGCGTGTATGAACTTTCTTGGCATGCTGTACTAAGATCTGTCCTCTGATTAAGTTGCCATCACCTGTACCACCTGTACCAACCTTTGAGCACCTGTACCAGCTTCTGAGTGAGTTGCCATCAAGGACAACACTTGAATCATAATGCCAACAATCTCCCCCTTTGGACTTGATGGCAACCACCACACCAAGTCACTCTCCCCCTTTGACATCAAGGGCAAAGGGCGTACCAAGATATTCTCTTCTTTGGTATACCTTCTACTGTCCATACTGCTGTCCATACTCTCCCTGAGTACATGCTGAAGTTTCTGATTTGGCTCCCCCTTTGTATATGCCAAAGTGTACCAATCTATCCATGCTCCCCCTGAGCAGATGCAGGTTCTAAGACCAGCCATTCAGATCTGTACCATAAGCATCAACCTGCAATACTATTCCTTTGATCAAACAACAAGATGTATCATTTAGTTTCATCAGCAATCCATAATGCCAACAATGAATTATTTGAAGTATATGCTCCCCCTGAGTGTGAGCCAACCATGACTGAACCATTTCCTGAGTCTGTTCTGCTGCCCTTTATGCTCCCCCTGAGCCTGAGCCAACCATGACTGAACCTGGGTCTGTTCTGCTGCCCTTTCTCCATATACGCGACTTTGCAGCCTGTAACTCGCGTATATACGCGACTTGTCTTCATTATATCAGCGTATGCAGGATGGAATACTGAATTTCATCACTTTCAGATTCCCCTGTGTCTGTTATGTCAGCTGACTGAATTATGCCACACCTTTCTGTCTCTGTCTCCTTCAATTCCTGCAATTGTGATGATGTATGGTCCTCTTGTCTTGAATTTTGAAATCTGCTCCTGCATTCCTTTGCTTTATGCCCATAGTTGTTGCATGTATAACACCTTACATTTTTCATGTTCCTTCTAACACAATCAATTGCTTTGTGTCCATATGCATTGCAGGCAAAGCAATACCCTCTGAAATACCTGGGATGCGATGATCTTTCTTGAACCATTCTACTTCTACATCTGGCTGCAACATGTCCAAGATTATGACATACATAACATTCAACATTCTTCAGCGGAGGAAATAATCGTCTATCACGTCCATAGTTAGGAGTAAAGGATCTTCCTTGAGGAATTTCTTTCCTTGGTTGTTCCTTGAGCATTTCAGATTTCTCATTAGAGTTTCTTGCCTCACCTTGTGAACTAGATTCACCTTCAACATATTCATGAAAACCAAGACCAGTCTTGATAGCAGGAGATCTTTGACTATTAAGAATATCATCCAAGACTTTAGAACTATCTTGAAATCGTAAAAGCTTATCCTTTTCCTCTAGTTTACCTTTCAAGATATTTACCTCAACTTGATGTTGTTCTTCCTTTTTCAGATACTGCTTCCTTAGGTCTTCTTCAACTTTTCTCCCTTCTTCCACTTGTCGCTTTAGTTTGATCACTTCATGTTCTTGATCTTCAAGATCTTCTTTTAGAGATAGGACCTTTGATTCAAGTCTCTGAATAGTTGTGCTCTGATCTTTTGCTATATCCTGCAATTTCTCCCTTACCCTGGTTTCTGTCTCCAATTGTTCCTTTAATTTGGCAACTTCTTCAGTTTCTGCATTCTTCTTTTCATGTGCCATGAAACTTTTAATATCTTCGCTATTATTGGATGAAGCATTCTTCTTTTCATGTGCCATGAGACTTCTAATATCTTCACTATCATTGACTGAACTTTTAATATGGGTATAATAGCTTCTACCATCTTCTTCAGATATCTTTCCTTTGTTATGAGGACATCTAGCAGCATAGTGACCAACTCTACCACATAGAAAACATTTGAAAGGTAGCTTACCTTTGAACCGTCCAGTTCCCCGTTCAAGATTCTTGACAAAATTTACCTCATCTTCTTCCTCTGACACTTCGAATGCGGCCTCTGGTGGTACCTCTTGTCGCATTTCAAAAGCAGTTAAGATCCCGTGAAACTGTGACATGGTAATTTTCTGCACATTCTCCTTTTCTTCTATGGCAGATACTTTAGAATCAAATTTAGTAGACAGAGATCTCAAAACTTTTTCAACTAAGACAACTTCCTCAAATTCTTCACCCAGATCCCTCATACAATTCACAATCTCATCCATACGCAGGAAATAATTAGCTACGCTTTCATTACTTCGCATCTTAAGAGTTTCATATCGGATTCTGAGAGTTTGAAGCTTTGCTCTTTTTACCTGATCATCTCCTTCGTAGCTTGTAACGATTTTGTCCCATATTTCCTTAGCTGATTTGAAATGCATGATCTTCATAAATTCTGATTGAGTCAAAGTACTCAATAGGACAGTAACTGCTTTGGCATTGAGCTCATATTGCTTTTTCTCTGCTGGATCTGTAGGAGTTGCTGATGGGAATTTGTATCCTCCTTCTACGATTCCCCAAACTTCTGCTCCAAGAGACTGTAGATATGCAGTGGTTCTTATCTTCCAGTGATTAAAATTGTTCCCGTCAAAGACTGGTGGCCTGATGTGTGCCTCTCTTTCTGGATTAGCCATTCTGATGGATCTTTTCCTTCAAGCGATCAAGCTTCCTCTGAAGGACCTGCTCTGATACCAATTGTTGGAAATAATACTGAGAGGGGGGGGGGGGGGGTGAATCAGTATTATCAGATCAATAAAACTTTTTCAATGCTCAGAAACATACACGCTACTTTCGTTAAGTGAACCCGCGTGTACACGCGACTGTATCTAATGCAACAAGCGTATACCCAGAGATCTTATAATTCAGTTAGCTTTAATCTTCTGTAAATGCATCAGAACATTATTAAGTATATTAACAGTAAACAGGTGCAGTATAACAGAACAGAACATCACACAAGAGCCACACACATGAACACCATGATATAAGGTGGAAACCCAATGTGGGTGAAAACCACCTGCTGCAATTCGTCTCTTTCTTCTTTAATGAGAAACTTCTTTTACAATGTACTGGTGCAGTCCTTTACCAGTACGCAGGCGACAACCTGCAGAGGGCTACAACCCTCTCTCGTTTTCCAATTACTTCTGGAAGGAAGCTACAACCCCCTCAGCTCTTGTACTAGCTGATCCATTTACTAGTACGTAGGTGCTGACCCTACAACCTTCAAGGACCACGTTTCATCAATTTTCAGACTGGATCCAAGAGTACAAAACAAACATTACTGCAATACAATCATCAACTTATACTTGCATCATAATTCATTAAACAACCCAATACTGAATCACTAAAACCCTGTCATCAAGAACACAGAACCCAAACCAGAGCCCAGAACTCTGCAACAACCACCAGAATCAACAGCAACCTGAAATATCAAATCTTATTATGCATACGCTACTTCACTGTACCAAAACCGCGTGTATACGCGCTTTCACCAAAGGCAACCCGCGTGCAGATCTAGAAATAGATTCTTATGCCTTCGCTGTCAGATCCGACCCTTGCCAAAACGTCCGAAACAGATAACCAGCAATACCAGATCCTTTCACTGCGTCAGACACACAATGCATACTACAACTTGCCTAATAATCTTCTCCTTATATAGCCTTAGGCCTTGTTCAATACCAAGAGCCAAAACCATAGTAACCCAATACCATCAACCTCAAAACTAGGGATTGACACGCCCGTCGAGACACCATGGTCCGAAACCATAGGCACAACTTCCAAGGACTAACCACCACGGACCAAAAGTACTTTTCCACATACACGCCCTTTTACTGAAGCCAACCTGCGTGTACACGCGACTTGGGCTTAACGAACCTGCGTGTATGAACTTTCTTGGCATGATGTACTAAGATCTGTCCTCTGATTAAGTTGCCATCACCTGTACCACCTGTACCAACCTTTGAGCACCTGTACCAGCTTCTGAGTGAGTTGCCATCAAGGACAACACTTGAATCATAATGCCAACAATCTTCTTTTGCATATACTTCCATTGCATCCATATTTTTCATCCATTTTTTTTTTGCTGTTGCACCCATGTTTGCATCCACTTTTGCATCCCTTATTGCATCTTGTCTTGCATCCAAGTTTGCATCTTTTTTTGTGTTTTTTATTACATCCACTTTTGTTGTGCCATATCTTGTGCCTATCATTGAAACCCACATTTTCTTCCAATTTTGCATCTACATTTGCGTCCTCTTTTATGTCCAAATTTGCACCAAATAATTTTTATGTTTTTTGCATTCCATTTTGCATCTACTTTTACATCCACTTCTGATACGTCCAATTTTAAATTTAATTTTGTGTCCACTATTGCACCCATGTTTGTTCCATGTTTAAATCCAATTTTTCTTCCTTTTTTCATCCAAGTTTGTGTCTTTTTTTTTTTTTTTGTTCATTGTTGTATCCACATTTATTTCGCAAAAATTCATGCTAAGTTTTATGCCTACTATTACACCCATGTTTTCTTCCACTTTTTCATCCATGTTTGCATCCTATTTTGTGTCCAATTTTGCATCAACTATTGCATCTACTTTTTCATCCACTTTTGTGTCAATTTTTCTGTCTTATTTTGCATCTACTTATGTTGTGTCCACTCTTCATCCAATTTTAAGTCTATTGTTGCCCCCATTCTTTTTTTGACTTTTGCATCCATTTTCCAACACTCATATATTTTTTGCATTAATGATATTTCTTATGACATTAACAATTATGAACAACTGATGACAATGTCAATAATTATGACAATGATGATAATGAAGATGATGACGATGACATGAATTTTGATTAATATTATGATAATCAAAATGATGATAAAGATGATGGGGGTTATAATGACAATGATGATGGCGATGCTAATGACCTTGGACAATCTTCCCAATTTTTAAATGTTGTCATGGTCATAATCATAATCATTATCTTTAGAGTCATCTTCCAAGTCATCATCATTTGATCATCATTATCATTATTTTCATCTTGGTCATCATCAACAACAATAATGGCATGAATGATGATTATGATGTTCATGACGAAGTTAACAACAATGATGATAGAAATTACATTAATTATGATGATGGGGATGATGAAAAATATAATGACGATGATAATGGTAGTGATGATGATGATCATCAATCATCTCTAAAAAATAAGGTTGTCATTTATCTTGCATATATCATGTGTCCTAACAACCCTTTTTGAGCACTCGTAATATTTTTTGGGTTGACGATATTTCTTACGACACCTATAATTATGAGCAATTGATGACAATGTCCATAATCATAATGATGATGATGACATGAATGGTGATTATGACGATAATGCAATGATGAGATTGATGGTGGTGATGATGATGATGATAATGAAGATGATGACACTCCCTCTAAACTAGGGAGATACTCATAATGAGACAAAAAAGTACTCTCAAGTTGAAATATTCATATAGGAAGGGATCTGGATTGATAAGAATCAACGATGATTTACATCATCGCAACCAACATTGTCAAAAGAGAAAGGCCTTGACTAACAAGTTATATCTCTCCATTAGATCATAACACAATGTTGGGAGGCATAAATTTGGACACCACTGCCTCTTTAGGCACTTACCGCACTAGGATTTTCATCAAGCATGTCCTCGCATGATCATTTCCTAATCCACTGTCATAATATTTGACACCAGGAAATGTCGATCCTCATGACTATTTTTATCTCGGATTAATGTACTTGACTTATGGCGGTTAGTCCTAGTCAAAGCACAAATTCTCAAAGAATATTGGTCCCATATGTTTATCTAATCCACCATTCTCCCTACTGGTGTCTTTAGTAGACTCACGACTGTTAGTCTCGGCTGTAGTACATGACAAATGGATAATATGGTGTCAATGCTCACTCCCTCTCAACTAGGGACGAGACATCCACAAGCATAAGCATTTCTCAAGAATACCCATCATTTTCATAGGGAATAACATCATTAATTTGTTTTCATCGCATGATGCCTTTATGATTAAGCATTCATAGATTTGTGGCAAAATATTTCCCCTTTTGTCATTTGTGATGAAAGAAAATCAAAAAGTGAAAGCCAAAATCATTAAAGATACACTATAATGATTTATCTAAGTCTAAACTCTAAGGTTAAAGTGAAAATTTATGTAAATATTATATCTATGAGTTGTTCAAAACTTATGAAAACCTTATTCCCTAAGTCCTATATATAAGAAAAATCAAAAGAAAGAAAAATAAGGCCCAATGAATGGTAACTCATGTATTCACACCCTCTTTGGAAAACATATGAATATATACACTCCTAGTCACACTTGATCACATGTTTGTGATGGTTAAATCATGAAGTCCTCTTTTCCCCTTTCATTTTCACTTCATCATTTAAGAACCTAATTGAGGATCTAGGGAATTTTTCTTGCCTAAGGGTTTCATGTCTACTCTTGGTTTACTTATGTCACACTACGGTCAATCATGTGATGGAGTGAAATACTTAAGTTTGTGGAGTTATTAGAACAGTGTATTAAGTTAGTCACTACACACACATGTATTATATGTCATTGATCCACATGTGTGGGTTGGAGACTCATTGCTTGAGAACTTTAATGGATACTACTTTAGGGCCTTGATGGTATATGTTACAAAATCTCTTGGTAAACATTGTGATTCATCCTTTCTATTCCTTGAGACACTTGATAATATTGAAGTCACTCCCAATAATCCATGAAGATGGGGAGTATAAATTACTTGTGCTGGAAATAGAATTGAGAAATAGAGGTTTTCCATTTGCGATATTGGAGTCACAGATATTGGATACATGGTAGTAGTCCTCAATGTCAATTAACTAAATTTATATTATCATAATGCAAAAAGAGGTAAACATATTGGTAACCTCGATGTCCCGATCATTCCAAATAACAGCCATTCCACCCAAGTATATCTACTCATCAATCACTACTACTTGGAAATTCCTCCCCCATTTTCTAATTATATGAGGTAGAACCTCACTTAATATTTTTATTTCTTATATCAACATTATTGATAGGTGCTTTGCGGACCATTTTTCTTTTAGGAATATTTGTTTTCCTTTGCTATTGAGGTCCCTCATGTTCCATGAGACTATTTTCATGGAGAATTTACATGGAAAGGAAGTATAACGTGACTAAAAAAAACATGTTCCAAGATTTAAGTTATTCGACAATGTCACTTCATGACTCCTATATTTCCTTAACCTGGGACTGAATGGTGAACTTGATAGCCTTAAGGGAAATTAACCAATGAAAATCTCAAAAAGAGGTGACTTTTGACTTTATCACATACAAGTTAATATACTAAAAAAAATATCCATAAAAATTTCATCAATCAATGAATCTTTAAAAAAAATATCCAAAACAATTTCATCAAGCAATGAAGCATTACATTATAAATTACAATCTATAAACCTTTTGGGAACTTTTTTCTAAACCATGTTCAAAACCAACATATTTAATATTAATATTTAACAATAATATGGAAAATAACACATTTTCATAAATTAAATAACATGTTATCAATCCTAAGAAATGTCACTAACATAAAACTAAAAAGCATGCAACTAATGGGAGTGACCACTCAAGGCCACCATAAGACAATTAATCTATTAAGACAAGGATTAATGGGGAAAGAAATCTACAAAGGACAAAGGCAAACCTATTTTAACTTTATTGTTTTATTAGGTGCAAGTTGAACATCTCAAGATATAATGAAGAGAAGAATTAATTTTATTGCATTAAGAAAACCCAAGCACATTCTATAACTTAGCAAGGAAGAGATGTATAATACCCATCTCAGCGACACAATGCATGGCATTAAGTTACTTTTTTATATATAATTTAAACTTATATCATAAAATCACAAATTTTGCATGAATAGATGTTTAAAATCCATTTTTAAAAAAAAGAAAATATAATTTTTGTTATATATAAAAAAACCATAAACTAAATATATATTTTTTAGAAAATAAAAAAAAATACTAAACTGAATATATATTAAAAAAAAAACAACTAAAAAAAAGCAAATATATATATATATATATATATATATATATATATATATAATTTTTGTTATATATAAAAAAACCAGAAACTAAATATATATTTTTTAGAAAATAAAAAAAATACTAAACTGAATATATATTAAAAAAAAAACAACTAAAATTAAGCAAATATATATATATATATATATATATATATATATATATATATATATATATATATATATATATATATCTATATTTAAAATATTTTTTAGATTTTTTTTAAACACTTCCCTCCATTCTAAGAAGCAAAAATAATAATAGAAATAAGGACGGACCAAAAATATTCCTTTCCTTGGTAAGTGTTTCCCACCATTCATTCTACTCACTCAAGTTATTTCATAAAATAGAGATAAGTGTTATTTCACACTCTTTTCGCAAAGCCTATTGAGCTTCTCTTATGATATATCTATTCCTTGATGGAGTCCTTGATATATTGATCAAGTTTTGATTCCTTGGAGATTAATTAAAGCAAAGAAAACATGAGTACTCTCAATTCCAAGTTAGATGCCTCTAATGGTGGACAAAAGGCAAGGGAGGGGTTGCTATCGTGGTCATAACTCCAAGTTCATTGTCTCTGATGGTGGATGAGGCAAGGGAGGGGGTTGCGGTCATGGTCGTGGTCATGGAGTTTTCTCTTTTACATTATATTTAGGGAGTTCAAAGCAATTTGAATGGAATCATTGTTGTCACTAGATATAATGGATTAAGTGTGATAATTAATAAAATGAAGTAATTATTTGTGAGAATTTTTTCTTGAACAAACATTAGGATCCATCTTATTATAGAGAAAAGTACATGCATTAAAAACAACTCAATATTTCATGTGACATTCATATTGTATGTGACTTATTTTTCATTAAAAACAATTTACTTTTTCATGTGACATTCTTTTTTTGTTAAAATTTCTTCTATTTCTAATCTGAATTACAATTGTAATTTCAAATAAAGCTTCTAGTAAATATTAATTTACCAATTCTGCATGGAAATCATAAGAAACATTCACAATATAATATGAAGAACAAATGGGTACCTACTTCATATGGATTAAAAAATGCTTCTACTACTTAATGTGAATTACAAGTGTAATCTTAGTTGGATCTCCAATATATCTTAAGCCATATTTTCATTTTATTTTTAGTATTATTAAATGTTATTATGTCCTAACTCATTTTATTATTAGCATTGTAATAAAAATATGCATTTTGCTATAGAATTAGTACTAACATGTAATATTGATTTTTTTTCCAGAAAGTTATAGGTAATGACCACGAAGATGATGATATAGACTATGTTTAGATTACATCATATATCAGAGATGATGATGATGAGGATGGCGATGGCATTGGTGATGATTATGTGGATGATATTATCAGGATGGTCAGGATGATGATCATGGAAATGATCATGAGGATGAGCTTGACTATGATTTTCATGGTGCTAGCTAGTCATGCGTTATTTTTTATATTTAGTTGGATGTCTTAATATGGTAATCATACATTTGAATTTTAGTTTATTTGAATAATGATGATGATATTATCAGTACTATCTTTTTACCTTATGAATATGTTCAAAATTGTTTACAATTTTTTTTTATGAAGAATTATTGTGTATGATGAGATTCCTATTTTTTTTATGGATGTTGTGAATTTACATTAGCATAATGATATTTATGAAACATTTTCATTTGGTAATCTTACATTGAATTTTAGTTTATTTGATTAAATATGATGATGATATTATCATTTTTATCTTGTTATTTTATGTATATATTGAAAATTATCAACATTATTTTGATGGAGAATTATTATGTATGATGATATTACTATCTTTTGATGGGTGTTGTGAATTTACCTTAGAATAATGGTGTTCATGAAATATTTTGATATGATAATCACACATTTGAATCTTAGTTGATTTGATTAAAGATGATGAGGATATTATCAGTATTATCTTGTTACTTTATATATGTGTTGAAACTTGTCAATGCCTTGTTATGGGGAGTGATTGTGTATGATGATATTACTATTTTTGGATGTAATGTTGTGAATTTACCTTGGAATAATGATATCTACAATAAATGTTGATTTAGTAGTAATATATGTATATTGAAAATTGTCAATGATTTTTTTATGGAGAATTGTTATATATGAGGATATTGCTATATTTTTTATGAACATTGTCAATTACTCTTAAATTTGTTTACGAATACTAAGTTATGAATTTGAATTGTGATATATTCTTAAATGTGTTATACATGAAAATACCTCCTGATCATCTTGGAGGAGTATACTATCATGTTGGTTGAAATACCCCTTTCTCCTAAACTATATAAGCCTATAATACAAGTTATGTACCATGAGAACCATGGTATCCTAGTCTATAACAAGTTGTCCCTTTCATCTAACTTTTGTTACCAAAATTCTCACATTAGAGGAATTTTCAACTCAAGAAATAACCACCTAAAAAAAAAATTAAGAAACTAATAAAATAATGCCATGTAGACAATTTTTTAATATATCATTTTTATTATTCTTTTACTAAAATTACCCAAATAAATGTCACATTTATCAAAATAGTTGTATATGTATTTTATATTTAAATTAATATATTAGCACAAGATTTAATAAAATTTAAATTAAAAAAGCAAATTCAAAATTTAAAGGAAATTTAAATTTAAATTTAAATTACCCAGAAAAACGTCACTTTTATAAAAAATAACCGTCTACATGTATTTTATATTGAAATTAATTTATTAACACAAGATTTAAGAAAATTTAAATTTAAAAGGAAAATATAAAATATAAATTTAAGTTAAGTTTAAATTTAAGTTACCCAAATAAATGCACTTTTATCAAAATAACCATATCTTTATATTTTATATTTAAATTAATTTAGCAATACAAGATTTAATAAAATAAATTAAGAAAGTAAATTTAAAATTAAAATTAAGAAAGTAAATTTAAAATTTAAATTAAATTTCGGATTAAGGATTTTATATTTAAATTTATTTATTTAACACACCATGATTTACCCTTCATTAAAAATATTCTCGATATTCTAACTTTTATAGATTAAGATATTAATTTTATTTTTAATATTTAATATAGTTTTGGGTCACTTGGGCACCATTCACAATTAAATTAGGTAAGTTATATTATTAAAAAGAAATCCACTTCCTAGTCACACATGTATGTCTTTTAAATTTTAAAGGATTTTGATTGGCTTACACATTATGACATGGAAATTCAATGTTATTATTTTAAAATGAAAATTCCGAGGAAAAAAGCTCGAGTTAACTAGAATTTGACACTCTTGTTCACTTTCGAAAACTCATATGGTGGAATGTGATCTCTTTATCCTCATCTTTAGATTTTTCCTAAAAAATAAAAGCATACAAAAGTGGGAAAGAGCCATAAAGCACGGGGAAGATTTTTCCTAACACAAAAGCATCTAAAAAGTGGAAAATGCCATCTTTATATGAGGAAACATTATTCACCCAAAAGCTTTTTCCAAAATTGAATTAATGAGGAATTTGAGAAATCTTCATATCCTTCACTTTCCTATATATTGGAGGCTTGGCCATTGAGGAAATGATGGGAATTCGTGGATTGTCACGCTGCTGAGATCTATCTTGAGAGGGAGAGTTTTGGAGCTAGGAGTTGGGGGAGGTGTTGTTGCAACTGCATATGATGGTTGTAACTTTCCTCCAACTCCTTTATTAATATAGATTATTTGTTCTTCCTTCCATATGCTACTATTCATTCTTTACTTATCCTATTTAACTAATGAATGTATGGGCTTTTGGTTTATATTTATTTATTTAGTAATATTTATATGTTTATGATAGTTTCAATTATCAAGATATTTTGTTGTGAAGTTTTCTTTGTTCTCTCTCTTGTGTGTAGGACTGAGATTTGGAGCTATCCAGGAGCGCTTCCCAGCGACACTAAAAACTCCAACAGGACCCGCATGTGAGGACTCACATGAATTCATTCTTCTTTTCTTAATCTATACTCTACATCTTGATCTACTAAGAATCCTAATCTACTAAGAATCCTAAGCCTTAGAACAACCATTCTCTTAATCAATCTATCTTAGGTTTCTGGGATAAACTGAGAGGGTTTTATGTTCATCTAACTATGCATTAAATCCTACAGCAAAATGATATTTAGAAACTGTAATATATTTCACTATGTAATAAAATTAGTAAAATGGAAGTAAAAGTAAAACTCTAAACAAGAAGCCAAAAGTGGATGTAACCATTGATGCAAAATTGGGAGTAAAATTGGATGTTAAACTAGCCATCAAAACAAGATGCAAACAATGAGACAAAAAGGGTTTTAAAGTAGAATTAAAAAAGGGTGCAAAACTAGACACAAAGAAGGGAACAAAATAGGGCATACAAAAAGATACCAAATTGGGCACAAACAAGGATGCAAAAATGGACACCAAAATGAGGATGAAAAGAATGGTGTAAAATTAGGATGCAAAATTGGGTGCAAAAAGGATGTAAGAAAAGACACAAAACAAGAAGCAAAATGGGACTAAAAAAGGGTGAAACTAAGGATGCCAAAAATTATGCATAACTAGATGAAAATTCGAACTAAAATCTATGTGCAAAATGAGATGCAAATGTGGCAGAAAAAAGGATGCAAATTTGGATGCCAAAAAGGATGCAAAATTAAACACCAAAAAAGATGCAAACTTAGACATAAAAAAAGGTGAAAATTTGGATACAAAAGTAGAAAAAATGGTGCGAAAATGGGCATAAAAATGGCTCAAATTTGGATACAACATTGGATGCAAAATGAGGTGCAACAAATGATTCAAAACATGGTGCAAAAACAAATGCAAAAGTAGACGAAAAAAATGGCTCAAAAGTGAACGTAACTTTAGACAAAAAATGGGATTCAAAGGTGGACACAATGCATGGTCCAACATAGGGTGAAAATTTAGATGCTCAAAAGGATGCAAAATTGGATGCAAGAAATGTTGTTAAAAATGATGCTAAATTGGATGCAACAAATGATGCAAAATTAGGTGCAAAATAGGATGCAAAAAAGGGAGACAAATGAAAGGAAAAAGTGGATGAAAAAAATGGTTCAAAAATGGATGAAAATTTTGGCACTAAATAAGATTCAACATATGGTGCAAAATTAGATGCAAAAAAGGGTGTAAAAATAGATAGAAAAATTGGTGCAAAAATAGATGTAACAATAAGTACAAAATAAGAGGCAAAAAATGGCATAAGACTAGATGCAAAAACTGGCACAAACTCGATGCAAAAAAATGCACTAAATCAGATGCAAAATATGGTGTAAAACTTGATGCAAATATCGACACAAAAATAGAAGAAAAGAATGGCACAAAACAGAGAGCAAAAAAATGATGTAAAAATAGATGCAAAAAATGGCACAAAACTAGAAGAAAAACTTGTTGTAAAACCAAATGCAAATCTTGGTGCAAAATATGATGCAAAAAATGATGCAAAATTTGGCGTAAAAAAAAAATGCAAAATTTGGTGCAAAAAAAGACGCTTTAAAAATTGTACAATAGAGCCAGATTTTGCGCCAGGTTGCTCATCCCAATGGAGAGAAAAATACACTAAAATCTGGCGTAAATTGCCTGTTTTGTTGTAGTGCACTAACACCAATTAGATCAGTCTCTACCCAAGCTGTCCAGGGCTACAGGAACTAGTAACTCAACCCACAACCTTCGAGGGGTCCAGAGCATTTTTCCAACCCGAATCCAAGGAATAGTAACTCAACCCACCAAGGGCTCCAGAGTATTTGTCCCAACCTAGGCTCCAGGACTAATAACTCAACCCAAGTTGTTCTAGGGATTCTAAAGTGTTTGTTCCAACCCACAACCATAAGGAATTAAGAGCACCAATAAAAAAACAATCAAGTGGAAAAACCCATAATACCATGGTTATCTAGTAAATGGAAAGGCAAAGCTAAAACCACTGTCAATACAGGAAAATATCCATGTCAATAACATCACATAACCAAATAATCACATGCATATACCATGCATCCATATATTAACAAATAAAATACACGTGCAATATGTTACCTGCAAAGAAATCCAACTGTAGCTATTGATTCGATTGTTCCCTTGTGCTATCTTGCTTTCCTTTACCTTCTTTCTCCAAATCCGAAGTAGGCTAAAGTGCTCCAAGAATACTCTAAGTGTGCAAGAGTATGAGAGAATGAGAGAATAGAATAGATCTCAACCAAAAACTATCAAAAGGCCGTGAAGTGATCCTCATAAGCCTTTTTATCATTGAGGTTTCTAATTTCTTCATTTTCCCTCTCATGAAAATATGTGTTTCTTCATCTTCCTTTTCTCCTATTTTCATTTATTTCATAAATAAAATGCCAATTATTGCTACTTTTATTTTGTCAATTCCTTGGCCAATTTCCATAGCCATTAATCATAAGTTATACCCATCAGTATGTTTTGCCCAACATTTAACTTGGAATGCATGTCCCATGACCTTGGTCTTATTTTATTTACATAGAAAATCAACCTGGGGCTGTTACAATCTGCTTTCCCTTTGAGACTGAAAATGTCTATCTTGGATTTTATATTCTTTGTATAATCATGCATCTTGATGAACTTCTTCATCCCAAGAACCATGCTCCTGCATCTTCTGGTTTCTTCAGCTCTCCATCAAAGGTAGGAGGTTTGGATTTCTTGAACTCATCCGACAAGTACTGCTTCTCACTCTTGTAAGGGTGATAACGATGATGACCATGTTGTCTCTCTGATCCAGAACTAGAATGAAACTCATAATCACTACCTCTCCTTTTACGTGTATCCATCCATATGCCACTTCTGGTTGTGTCATCCCTGTCTAACCTATATCCTCCATGAGACCTCTACCATATGCCCCATTAGTCATTTCCTCCCGTCAATAACTAAGTTGTGGTTGTCCCTGTCTCTACAAATATGAAAAACTCTAAAGGATCACTGCATTGACCTCTACCTTCTATTCTTATGCTATGGCAAGTCTGTCCTATGACTGAATGATTATGTCGTTATCTGCTTTACAAATTCTAATCTCTACCTTTAAACTTCTCAAGGTATCTGCTATGTTAGGATAATACTCATCTCTTTGCTTCTCATATGATCTATAAGGAGAGTCACGTGAACTGTAATCCACCATTTTTCTTTTCATCTTTGATATTCTACTTCCTGCAAACATACCATGTCAGATAAACCAAATATAAACATAATACAACATACCTTAGTGAAGTTCAGGGGAGGCTATCTCATCTGCACAATCAATCTGTATTAGCACAACATAGGTATATATAATGAAATCAACATAACAATTGTCTCGAAATCAACATCATGACGACACAAGACCACAACAATGACCATCAAAATGCATACATAACAATCACATCGACAACTAACATGCATGCATAACAATCACATCTAGCCCATCCAATTCAAGTGTTTGAACCTGGAAGCTCTGATACCACCCAAAGAGAATGAAGTCCACTCCGATACCACCTTGTAACCACCCCCTCCCATATTTACCCAATTTCGCAAGCTTGTCAGGGTAAACATGAGATGGGTGTCACTATGACTTGACTTGACCTCCTAGCTCTAGATAAGTAAGTGGGGCCTACAAACTGACCACATACTAACATCCTACATAGCCTACAAGGCCTAGAGGTCACTCAAAGGCTGAACGACCACCCCAGGTGACCAAACCTTGAGTTGGAACCATTTTTCTTTGCATTGGGCCCACAACCACACCCACAACAAGGCATGCATGCGATTATGACACTATAACCACACTCATAAGCCTATCGTCCAACAATTATGACCTAAAGTATTCAGTTCTGAGCATGCAGTCTCGGGATCTGTGCCACCTTTTCAGGATAGCGTTGAGACCACTGCCTAGAATTGCCCGAGACTTATCATAATTAACATAGCAACATAGCTAAACATTCATTCTCAAATCAGAAACTTGACCTAGACTACCTAGAACACACTAGACATTTCGTCAAACACATGGAAAACATGTAAGTTACAAGTCATGAATGCATATATGATCATATTGGTCTGAGATTCATCTGAGAAACACCAAGAAGGTTCTATGACCTCTACACATAGATGCAACAACACTTGTTAGTCCATACATTCATAAACCAATCAATAACTAAACAATTCATGACAAGAGCCATAGATAATACACATCATATAACCAAAAATAACCAACATATGAACCATGGAAACTAAACCATAATATCAACAACATAATCACTACAAATTCTCATATATCACAATAGGGAAATGCCTCATATTAACATATGAAAATACCAACCAAGTCAGGGACTTCCAAGTACCACCCAACCATAAATTGGGTTGAACCAAATATCTCTTTTAGCCAATCATCCATGTGCCTTATTCCAAGCATGAATGTGTGATCTCATGGAATAAATCAAGGCAAAACCAACCAGGGCTTCCAGAGGCCAAACCACCTCCATCCTCAACCACAATGATTCCACCTCTAGGTAGGAAATCACTAGCACCAACTAGATTTGTCTCTACCCAAGTTGTCTAGGGCTCTAGTAACTAGTAACTCAACCCACAACCTTCTAGGGTTCCAAAATGTTTGTCCAACCCTACTCCAGGGACTAGTAACTCAACCCACCAAGGGCTCCAAGGCGTTTGTCCAAACCTAGGCTCTAGGACTAGTAACTCAACCCAAGTTGTTACAGGGATTCCAGAGTGTTTGTTCTAACACATAATCATCGAGATTGAGCACTAATAAGAAAAACAACAAGTGGAAAAACCCACAACACCATGGCTATCTAGGAAATTTCAAGGCAAGGCCAAAACAACTGTCAATCTAGGCAAATCTCCATGCAAATGACAACACAACCAAAAAATCACATGCATATACCATGCATCTAGAAATCAAAAAGGAAATCACACATGCAACCTCTTACCTGCAAGGTAATCCAGTTGTAGTTGTTGATTCAATTGTTCCCTTGCACTTTCCTTCTTTCCTTTGCCTTGTTTATCCAAATCCAATGTATGCCAAAGTGCTCCAAGAATGCTCCAAGTGTGCAAGAGTACGAGAGAACAAGAGAATGAAAATGAGAGCTCCAACTCTGACAAAAAGGTTCAACCAACAAAAGATGTGAATTGATCCTTAGAAGCCTTTTTATAATTGAGACCTCAATTTTCTTCATTTTTCCTTCAATATTCCTCTCATGGAAATATGAGTCTCTACACCTTCCTTTTTTCCTATTTTCCTTTATTTTCATAAATAAAATGTCAATTATTACCACTTTGCCTTTGCTAATGCCTTTGCCAATTTCCATAGCCATAAATTAATCACAAGTGATACCCGTTGCCATGTTTTTCCCAACATTCAACTTGTAATACGTGTCCCATGACCTTGGTATTATTTTATTTACATAGAAAATCAACTAGGGGTTGTTACACTTTTCTTTCCCTTAATCATCTAGAAAATTTGAAACCCTAGATCTCAAACCCTAAGTTAACTTAGTTTATATTTCCTAGCTTGTTTAGATGTAGTTAACACTGCAAGGAAGAAGGAAACCATATAATCGATTCATTCCTTCATTCCATATGTCCCTCTATATCTGTGTGTGTGTTGATAACTTAAGTAATTGATATTCCATCCTCCATCACATGTTTTCCTTTATAATGTCTAAAACTATTTTGTTGGGGTTTACTTTCTACTAATATTTGGAAATTCAATGATTATGTGTGTTTGAGGACTTATTTGAAACTCTATTGGTTTCTATTAGGATTTATATTGGCCCATGACAACTTTTGGCCCTAAATCTTGGAATTACCAACTCCTAGTAATCCTATCTGAGGGGGAATACCCCTTGAGTTGGAGCATAACTGGCTAGAGTTAGAAGAGGGTTGGTGAGGTGAAAATGGCCCCCTTTGAGGTGCAATGAGTTTTTCACTTGATCTTTTGGACTTTATCTCAAGAAATGTGAGATTTCACTGTGACAAGCCAATAATGTAAGAAAATCTGGTTCATTTTATTAGAAGATGCATACTTTGTTGTTCCAACAAACCTAATAATATATAGCAAGGTTTATTCTGTCCCTTACATATAACCATTTGACCCTAGGAAAGCATTTCCATGGATTTTGTAGGTGGTTTGCAGATAATTAGGAAGATCCATGACTATATGTTTATGCTATTCGATAGATTCAACACGACGTGTAATCTTATGCCTTGTAAAAAGACCATCAAAGGACAATAATTAGTGACATGTTATTTGAGTAGGACTAGGTGTACATTGGGATACCGAGGAGAATCATGTTAGAAATGGATATAATATTTCTTAGTTTCTTTTGGAGTACACTTTGTGAAAATACTGAAACTAAGTTGAAGAGATCTACAACATTCCATTAAAAAACAATTGGAAAAACATAAGTAGTCAATAGGACATTGGTTCATCTTTTGAGGGGTTACAATCAAAATCATATGAAGACCTAGGATGAAAATATGATATATATATATTTAACACTCTTATAAAGGATTAATCCATACTTCTATCTACAAACTCCCTTTTGAAATTTGTTTTGTGTATTTTCCACCTTTTCCCTTAAATGTTGTGTATGGATAACGTGGAGGAGTGAGGGAAGACATCATACGAGAAGCATTTAAAGCAAAGAAATTTGTTGAGAAAAATTAGGTAGATCTAATTTGAAAGTATAACAAACATTTAAGAAGTCATAGGAAAGGTATAAAACTCAAAATGATCAGTGTAGAATTGAGAAATATTCAAGTTGGAAGATAGAGTTTGGTTATGGTTAAACAAAGAAAAGTTATAGAGTCCTAGTAAGAAGATCAAGGCTCTGTAGTATGATCCTTTTGAGGTATTGGAAAAGGTGGGTGATGATGCTTTCAAACTTAATCTACCTTCGTATATGCACACTTAGTTAATAGGGAATTCCAAAAACATGAAACTTTATGAGCTTTCCATGTTGGATCAGGAACATGAGGAATAGGTCCTACCTACCATAAACAACTTAGCACTAGAATTTGAGATAGAGTTGAAAAAAGTTACAATATTGCAAAAGAAGTACAAAACTCCTATAGTGTACCAACATGAATGTTGGGAGATTGGATTGAAATGACAATTTCTAGGTAAGTCAAAATGGTACTTTAGGGGGAATGTAAAGGAAATATTTCCTCGCCTCATTTAGTAAAATATTTTGGGGACCAAAATCCTCCCTAAATTGGGAGGTATGATATGAAATATATAATTATATAACTTGTATCCATCTTAGTACTTTTTGGGTGGAAAAATTGGAAGAATTAACTTTTAAGTCCCATTTTAGTGGTAGGTAATTCCTAGTTTAAATATTTGGGGTCCTGAACTTTCTAGAGCCATTATGAGGCATCAAACAACAATGTTTGAATTCAAAACATTATGATCATAGATCTCAACAACTCAATGTTGTTCTACACATCAAGTTCTTTCCAATGGTGTGAAAAATCACCTTAGTTAGAGCTTGATTGAGGAAGTTATGCCTCCCACAAGTTGACCTACCTTATTGACCACCATGGTACCAAGTGGATGTCACGTCAATTCTCATTACTCATACATGTGGGTCTAGCCACATGTGAAATTTCAATATTATTTTAGAAGGTTTAAAACCTAACACTATTGAGGGTTGAGGCATGCAAAAATCCTAACCCTAGACAACTATCAAGCTATGTTAAACACTAGGTGACTAGGAAGAGAGTGAGGTTCCATTCTTTTAGCTTTGTACTTGTTTTATAATTGAGAAAGAATGTAAGAATGGAATTTGAGAACATATTGAAGGGGAAAGAAGATTTTTTAGCAGCCATTCAAGACACAATGTGAAATGAAGCTCCATAGTGAGTGCCCCTTTTATTGTATTTGCATTTTTATAGCTAAAGAAAAGAAAACAAAGCGTAGGCCTCACCTTCTAACTGGGTTTTCTCTTGTTTTAAATTTCCGAGGATACATATTCTATTCATTTGTGTGGATGGTGTGTTCATTTACTTATTCATCATTTTTCATATTTTAGTTATTTTTATAAAATTTAGTTTTAAGGTAGTAATAATAAATTTGAGATTTAATGAATAAACCTACATAATAAGAAATTTCAACATAATACAAGATTTGTTATGATGAACTGTTGAAATAAAATGTATATGGAAATTTAGAGATCAACATATTATTCAACAACTAAATGGTTACAATATGTTATAGAGTCTCCATGCTCTTAAGATGAGTGTTCAATAATAACACAAGGACTCTAAAGAAATTTTGATATCATAACATTAAGTTAAAACTCACACTTTGTTTTTCTCCAATCCTAACTGTTGGGCCGTGAATACGACCACTTTTTAAACACTTATTTTATCCATTTTTACTCTTCTTTATCATGTCATTTATTATATAAATCCAATTTATAATGATATATGCTCTTATGAATGAATATTATTTATTCTCCTTTATTTCTAATAAATTGATGATTATGCATGATTTTATCAATGATGGTTTTAATAAATTGGTTGTAACATTATTCACCATTTTTAGCCTCCAAGATATTTTCCAGATTGAAGATTTGATCATTAAAAGTGCCAACTCAGAAATTCGCTGGAATAAGAAGTGACAGTTTTTCCGTTGAGATTCTGAGCAAATGAAGAAGAATCTGGAAAATCCGGAACATGGTTTTTGTCCACAACGGACCAAATTATTTTTATAAAAGAACGGTTTGCCCAAATTCGACTTGTATTGAGAGAAAAGCAAGGTTCTTTGAGCACGATTTTCTCAGATTTGCTGTGTGGCCGTTTTCCAAATCTCAGCGGCAAAGCCAAATTCGCCTTGCTCTTGTTGAAAGATGAATGGAAATATATTTTTTTGTTGATCAATTGATAGGAAACAATCCAATTTTGTAATAGAAATCATGTTGTAATTATCTTTGTTGTAACTTCTCTCTGATCTCTTTATATTTAAATGAAAACAGAGATTAGAGATGGGGGATGGAAAAATGATGGAGAATTGAAGATTCAGAATTGGAAATTCAAGAATGATGATGAGATAGGATAGAATAGGAGGAAAAATGGATTGTTGCATTGTCATTGTAATCTTCAAAGCTTCTGCTGTTGTAATGATTTCATAGTTTGATGATGAATAAATAAAAGGGTTGTTGTTCATTCTTCTCATCTGAAGTAGCCTAGCAGCGTCCGCTGGCAGCTAAGGGCCTAGCCTCTGGTGGAGTACGCTACTGTTGTATTATATCTTTACGATCCATGTGTGGTTTGATTTCTTTCTTTTACTCTGCTCCTGAAGCGCTTTATTGTTTCACATATCGGCTCTGTTATACTTGATTGAATATTATTGTAACTTACAACGGGAATGCTATGTTACCATTCTAACCTTGCATCACATTATTGTTTATTTTGGCAAATCATATAACATCGTTGTTCCTTACAGATTACAAGTTAACCGCGTTGTATATTCTTGAATTGGTACTACCGTATGATTTATTCTTAAATCGTGACTGCTGTTTATTCGGGAGTATTGTTCTGTTATCATCGCTGTTCTGAAACAATTGCCGTTCCATTACAATTGCTGTTATTTCATGGCCGTGATTCATGCATATTGTATCGAAGCTTAGATTACTGTCCCTTTTAATGATAAGTGTGTTGCGTGTTTGAATTTGGTTGTTGTACATTCAGATTTAATCTGTTGTTCTATACTTTATCTTTGATAATCTACTGTTCCATTTCTGTTTTCTATTCAATTCAAAGGTTGTTACTTAATTCTTGAAGATTATAATTATTGCTGCATTCATTTACGTAAGATAGAGTTTTGCTTTTCAATCCTATTTATAGAAGTAGATGATGTTCCATTTCTTGTCATTCAAAAATCATCATTGCTTTGGTGTGCAGAAGGTCTGAGACTGTAGTGAACATTGACATATGCTGTCTAGTTCCCAGTTTGATGATCCTTCTTTTGAGTGCCTTTTTAATTGCATCAGTTTACAGAGGGAAGAGTTACTGTTACTGTACCCTCGACTGATAAATTGCTGTAGTTTTCTGAGTGAATGATTTAAGTTTCAGAGTGTTAAGTTTCTTTTAATTGTAAGTAGATTTTGTTTCAAGCATTCATTTACTTTTGGATTTTAAGCACTATACTGCAAAACATTAGTCTTGAGTAAATAGCCGCCTCAGACTCAGTACACTCTTGAAATCAAAAGTCGTCCCTGGGTTGACAATTAATGTGAAGATAATTAGGAGTTAAAAGACACCTTTTTATCGCTCGACATTTTGGCACCGTTGCCGGGGAGAGTGTAGCCATTTTTAAAGAGTAGTGTGCATCTGTGAGTGCCTGCTAGGAGAGAACTGGGTATTAAAAACGGAAGGTAAGAACCTGCGTACGGAGCATGTAGAAGCCCTGCTCCCCCGCCCGCTTTCCAACAGAATTGTTAAAGAACTTAGGGTAGAAATAAATGTTTGAATTTTTGTGTGAATGACTAAAAAAAATAAAATAAAATAAAATAGAAATTTTGAAAAACAAATCTCATGATTTCACTCAAGTGGTGATGTAAGCACCACCCATTTCACTAACCAATTGACAGGAACATTTGAAGAAGGAGCCTCGAAGAAACACATGAAGAACATCTTTTATTATGGTAAGAAATGACTCACATTTCTACTTTTGAATTTCCTATCAAAGATCTAGGAGGAGTGACACAAATGCACATAATTCCCCCATCTTCTCTACCAAATTTTCATGGCTTGACAAATGAAGATCCAGATACATTCTTATTTGAGTTCGAAATACTTTGTAGAGGATATGATTATTGTACTAATGATCAAAGGTTGAAAGTGTTTCCTCTTACTCTAAAAGGAGCAGCTCTCCAATGGTTCATGAGCCTAGGTGGGAACTGCATTCAAACATGGGAGGACATGAAAAACATATTCTTGAAGAAGTACCAAGACTATTGTAAGGCCGATGAAGATATTTTCAATATGATACAAGGGGAAGATGAAAGCTTGGAGGACTATGTAGATCGATTTCAATACAACCTTCAGAAATCAAAGCATAAGTATTTGGAAAAAGAAATCCTAAAAACACTCCTTCTTAAAGGAATCAAAGATGAATTTTTAGAACTCTTAAATCTGATAGGAAAAGGTGATGTTTTTCAATTATCATATGATGATGTTTGTGAGTTGTGCATAAGGTATTCAAGAGGAATCTCCAAGGCTGGTAAGAATTCTAGAGATGTTTGTTCTTTGTTTTCCAAATCTGCTACAAGACTAGGAGATATAAGAGCTGAAATCAATGATTTATTTGAACATTTTAAAATTGATCTTATTAGCTCTCTAAGTTCAAAATTGGATGTTTTGCAGGTTCATAAAAACCAAGAATTTGATGAAGTGTTTTTCACTCATGACCGAAAGGAGCATACTATAGATGGTTGTTCTTCCTTATCTAATTTGGAAGTGGCATATCAAAGAGATGGGGAAGCTACAACAAGGTCAATAGGTATGGTTCAAAACACTTCCTCTTCATTTTCTTACTTGCATAATCCATTATGGAATACTAATGTGTTAGGGCAGACATGTCAATTTCAATATAACCACCAATCTTGTCTATAAGTTGGGCATGGTTCACCTTATGATTGCATGACTACTCTCCCTCATCTTGTAGCACAAACATATTCTCCATATTCTTTACCAGCTCTTCCACAACATCTCGCTTGCCCATCAAAATCATTCACTCAACCCAGTCAACCACATCATCACAATGCTCCATTCCATACACAATTTCCTGCTCAACTACTTCCACACCCTCACCATAATAAATCAGTACAACATGCTTACAGTGTTGAACTACAAAATTTACCCACCCTTCCCACCCATTCTATCTCACATGCGCCATTTGAAAAAACTTACAATGAGATTTAGAATGTTTCAAATTCAAAAATTGTAGAAACTATGGAAGAAAATGCGGTTTTTTTTAGTATGCATCAACAAGTCATTTTAAAAGTTCAAGAACTTCATGGTATGATGGCTATGGGAAATCAAGAAAGTAACGGATACATTGAAGATTGGTTTCACTCCATCATTTGTTTGCAACATCACTCTATGCTTCAACAATTTTTGATACCATTTTTTTCAAGGGAAGTTGGTTCTCATACTCTAATATTCATTAATATGCATTTTTCAAATTTAGGTATGTGTATACGTGAAGCCTTATTTCTAAAATGGTTCCACTGGAAATACTCTTATACATAAACATATTCGATTCTCAAAGAAGAGTAGGATAGTGGAGAAAATAAAATAAATAAACAAATAAAACAAACACATTTTTTTTTATTTTTGTAAAAATAGTTGTTTCTTTGTTGCAACATGCTATGAAATCAACATTGATCATAAATATTCTAATTTATGTGTATGTAGATGAATTATATTGCAAATAACAATTCTTCAAACACTTATATTCATTTTTATCATCAATATGGAACAAATGCTTGAATATCATTTTTTTGGCTTGCGGGCTTGATGAAATTTTTGAAAAAACAGTCGGGACAGTCATGTTTTGAGGGACCAAGATGAAATATTTAAAAAACATGTTTCTATCCTAGGTAGCCCTTGATGTCTACTTTTCAATCCAATTTGAATCACTCAATTTGGATTTGAAACGAAAAAGTTAGAACTGAAACATTGACAGGGTGTCTAGCGGGCAGCTCAGGAACAGAGTTGGGACAGTTGGTTTTTGGAGGCCTAAATGACCATATTTTGAAAACCTGTTTTTATGGTAGATTCCCCTATGAATCTAGTTTACAAGGCAGTTGGAATCACTCATTTTCGATATCGTATGGGGAAGTTATGATCAAAATACTGACTGTCTATCGTAAATCAACGCTCTTAAAACTCTGTCTTTCCGGCTGTTCCTTACAGTATTTGACCTATCAATTATTCTTGTGTTCAAAACCTGTTTCTATTGGAGATAAATAAATGAATCTACTTTCATTTCCAATTTGAATCATTTGAATCTGACATCAAACGAAAAATTTATGCTTGAAATATCAACTGTTGGTCTAAGCTGGGTAATCGAAAATGACTTTGTTATGCAGGTTGTTCTAACTAAAATTGACATATCATATCATTGAATCTTTAAAACCTATTTCTACTGGAGATAAAACTTTGAATTATCTCTCATTTGGCTTTTGAATCACTCAATTTCGATAAAAAACAAAGAAGTTGTGATTAAAACACTGCTGGTTAGTATGGTTGACCACTGCTCTCCCGCAGGTGACAAATAAATTTTACTTTGTTATTTTCTTAGTGGATTTGTTATACAGAGTAACTACTTGTTGTTTTTTGCATAATTCTTGGATTAGGAAAGCCCGATCACCTCTCTTTCTCCATGATTTAATGTTTTATTGCAGGTAGACACTCGTTTTTTTGCAGGTCTTGGGAAAATAAAGAAGGTCAATTTATGGACAAGTGATTTTTGAAAGAAATTTTATGAAACAAAGGAATTTCATCCAACTCATTACCCAACGGATTCATAATAGAACAAATGAAGAATTGATTTCAATTTGAAGATTCATGTCTTATCACTGTTGCCAAAACATTTTTCAAAGAGATTATTTTTTTTTACATAATATCATAGCTGTTGTAACTTAATTTATTTATTTACATACTGTTTTTTGTTGTTTCTTTTCTAATTTCTCTTATATTTTTTTGTTTCAGGTGTTGCTTCATTCAAAGTGTAACTCATCCTTAGCATCAATACAGTGAACAACTAATTCATTCTTTGCATGCTTGCACTTTATGCTTGTGCATTTTGCTGTTCCTTTTCTGAAGGGACAACATTTGTGTGCACTTTTTTTGTTTCTGCTGTTCCTTTTCTAAAGGGACAACATTTTTATTTTGCCGTTCCTTTTTCAAAAGAACAACACCTTTTGTGTCAGCTGTTCCTTTTCCACGGTTCACTTTGTTGTTCCTCTTCCACGGTTCATTTTGCTGTTCCTTTTTCACGGTTCATTTTGCTGTTCCTTTTCCAAATGAACGATGCTTTTGATTTTTGCTGTCCATTTTCTAAAGGAACGACACTTTTGATTTTTTCTGTTTCTTTTCCAAAGGAACGTCACTTTTCATTTTTGCTGTTCCTTTTCCAAAGGAACGACACTTTTGATTTTTGCTGTTCTTTTTTCAAAGGAACGACACTTTTAGTTTCTGCTGTTCCTTTTTCCAAAGGAACGACATTTGCGTTTTCACACTTTTTTTGTGTGTATTTTTTCTTTTTGGTGTGCATTTCCTTTGATGTTCCCTACACGGAACACCACTTTTTGAGTGTTTTTGCTGTTCCTTCATAAGAGAAACACTTTGGGAGTATTTTCGAGAGCAACCCTTCCTTCCTCTTGTGGGATTATTCCTAGTTCATCTCAACCACATTTTACTGATTCCCTTCCATGGCATGAAGTAGACTACTTTTATGAGGACAATAATTATGGATTCTTTTGAAGCGAGTTAATATCATTCACGTTATGATCTTTAACAGGACAACTCCTTGATGATAGCTTATTTTCAAAAGGGACACAATTATTTGTATACTACTTTACTGCATTGTTTTCTATTGTACATGATACTGATTGATTATCTTAACACCATGCTGGTTCCACCCTTCCTGGTTATAATCTTCTCTGTCTGTAATAAATGAGATTATGGGTATATTTTTTTCTATTGACATGTTCAACTTCTTCCACCATCCCTGCTCTTAAGGAGTACCGTGCCTCCATTTTTTTATCATAAAAATGTGTAATAACAACACATTTTTGTTCGCAAATGGAGGATAGGGGGTCTCATTACGAGCCAGCCTACCATGTTCATAAGGCTGTAACAAAGTGATATTCCCATTATGGCCACCACACCAGGGTTATGATCCATTGGATAGCCAAATTATCCTTGGAACAGGAGGTCTAATCATGAGCCGGCCTGATCACTTTTGCTACATCCCGGTGAATGGCAGTGTGGTTATCTGGTTCCCACGCCAGCACACTGATCTCTTCTGTAGAACAGCACTGGAATTCTCCATTTATAAATTGAGGATCCTGGCTCATATGGGTTAAAAAGCAACCCTGCCAAGGCTATAGACGCCTGCTGGCAGCAGAGGCTCTGCTTATGGTATTGAAGCTATATCTTATCGTCAATTATTACTATAATACATTTTTTTATTTTTTCTTTTTATCAGAGAAGTTATTTCCTTAATTTTCCCTGTTTTGAACCTTTACGCATGAAGAAATTGTTTTCAGATCAATCACATCATTTTCAGCTAGAATACCGTCAGTAAAGCATCTTTTTGGCATATTGTTGTTCTTTTTCTTTTTTGCATCAGTTATCATCAATCCAAAGCGTCCTATCTCTTATTCATAACTATCTTTACACACTCTTCTCTCATTATAACCATAACTCTCGTTGTCCTATCATTGATATGTGTACTCTGCTTCATTCACTGCTGTATTGTTCATTCCTTTGCCTTGCCGTCAACATAACACCTCTCATATGCGTTATGGTCATGGAATTACTTTTCCAATTAAAGGGGGGAATGTATGCATTATGGGATCGCATGCGATATGATTACTGCACTCTGCCATAACTTGTTGATTTGACAAAAGTTTTTCTGATTGAAAGTTTTGCATGCATCTTATCTATTTCTATTCACAACTAACACTATGGATTCAAGAACATTGTATGCAAAATAGTGATTTGTTTATAGGAGAACAACAAGTATGGGGGGGAACTCTATTTGCAGCATGGCCACACTATTGCAACTAATAGAAGAGGCTCGAGCAACTCGTGAACGCGAACAATTCTTCAGACATATGTGCTTACCTGGATTCCACCTTTTGCATCACTTTCAGCACCAACTCTGCCTACATCAGCTTCAACATATGCCAGTACATATA
This sequence comes from Pinus tabuliformis, assembly GCA_031772625.1. Lineage (NCBI taxonomy): Eukaryota > Viridiplantae > Streptophyta > Pinopsida > Pinales > Pinaceae > Pinus > Pinus tabuliformis. The sequence continues at coordinate 681,250,332 of CM062815.1, read as the reverse complement.
TGTCCTTCCACATTTTTCTTTTTGGAGGTAAAACTTGAGGTAAAATAGCATAATTTTCTGATTTATTACGAATTTAGGAGAATTTCATGCGAATCCATTTTGAGCATTATTTATCATCTTTCATTTCACATTTTTTACCACTTCCCATTTTTCAGCAGCATATCATCTTTCAGTTTGGGGGAGTGTTACTTTCATTCATTTCTTTCTTATGACCATGTCATTCATATTCTTTATCATCCATTGATATTCTTATTCATTCTCAACACATCTCTTATTCCATGTTGTTTTATACCCAGCATAGCATTCAACAGATGGTAGCAACTACCTCTATTTGTTTTCTAGCGTTGCATGAGGGCATGTTAATTTTTCAGAGAGGGGGAGGAATTGCTACGCATGATGGATGTTTTCTATTTTCTTTCTCCTTTAAGGCATACAATTTCAGTGCAGAAATTGATTTCGGAAATCATGCATTCTCACCTACAGCCATTTTGTTTATATCTCATGATCCGTGCATCAAAACAATTTGATTCTTGGATCATAGAGGCATTCATATATTACCAATTTACTTGCAACGTTTCAACAAAAGCTGGTTTGTAGTTTTTGGGAAAATGGTTAATGAAGGTTGTTGTCACTTATATCATATTTTGCTGCAACTTCATTGTTATGCCTTCATCAAAATCGCTAAGTTTGAATATTCATTAATTAAGGAAGAATTCATTTGTTCTATGAGCTGAGATGAACAAATTTTTTATTGCTTGGTTAACACATGGGTTTTGTCTTTGGGTTGCATGAGGACATGCAATATATTCAGTTTTTTGTTGCATGAGGACATGCAATATATTCGGTGTGGGGGTATGTTGGGCCGTGAATACGACCACTTTTTAAACACTTATTTTATCCATTTTTACTTTTCTTTATCATGTCATTTATTATAATTTATTATATAAATCCAATTTATAATGATTTATGCTCTTATGAATGAATATTATTTATTCTCCTTTATTTCTAATAAATTGATGATTATGCATGATTTTATCAATGATAGTTTTAATAAATTGGTTGTAACATTATTCACCATTTTTAGCCTCCAAGATAATTTCCAGATTGAATATTTGATCATTAAAAGTGCCAACTCAGAAATTCGCTGGAATAAGAAGTGACAATTTTGCGGTTGAGATTTTGAGCAAATGAAGAAGAATCTGGAAAATCCGGAACATGGGTTTTGTCCAGAACGGACCAAATTAACTTTTCTAAAGAATGGTTTGCCCAAATTCGACTTGTATTGAGAGAAACGCAAGGTTATTTAAGGATGATTTTCTCAGATTTGCTGTGTGGCCGTTTTCCAAATCTCAGCTGCAAAGCCAAATTCGCCTTGCTCTTGTTGAAAGATGAATGGAAATATATTTTCTTGTTGATCAATTGGTTGGAAACAATCCAATTTTGTAATAGAAATCATGTTGTAATTATCGTTGTTGTAACTTCTCTCTAATCTCTCTATATCTAAATGAAAACAGAGATCAGAGATGGGGGATGGAAAAATGATGGAGAATTGAGGATTCAGAATTGGAAATTCAAGAATGATGATGAGATAGGATAGAATAGGAGGAAAAAGAGATTGTTGCATTGCCATTGTAATCTTCAAAGCTTCTACTGTTGTAATGATTTCATAGTTTGATGATGAATAAATAAAAGGGTTGTTGTTCATTCTTCTCATCTGAAGTAGCCCAGCAGCATCTGCTGGCGGCTAAGGGCCCAGCCTCTGGTGGAGTATGCTGCTGCTGTATTATATCTTTACGATTCATGTGTGGTTTGATTTCTTTCTTTTACTCTACTCAGTAATCTGAAGCGCTTTATTGTTTCACATATCGGCTCTGTTATACTTGATTGAATATTATTGTAACTTACAACGAGAATGCTATGTTACCATTCTAACCTTGCATCACATTATTGTTTATTTTGGCAAATCATATAGCATCGTTGTTCCTTACAGATTACAAGTTAACCGCGCTGTATATTCTTGAATTGGTACTACCGTATGATTTATTCTTAAATTGTGACTGCTGTTTATTCGGGAGTACTGTTATGTTATCATTGCTGTTCTGAAACAATTGCCGTTCCGTTACAATTGCTGTTATTTCATGGCCGTGATTCATGCATATTGTATTGAAGCTTAGATTACTGTCCCTTTTAATGATAAGTGTGTTGCGCGCTTGAATTTGGTTGCTGTACATTCAGATTTAATCTATTGTTCTATACTTTATCTTTGATAATCTGCTGTTCCATTTCTGTTTGCTATTCAATTCAAAGGTTGTTACTTAATTCTTGAAGATTATAATTATTGCTGCATTCATTTACGTAGGATAGAGTTTTTCTATTCAATCCTATTTATAGAAGTAGATGATGTTCCATTTCTTGTCATTCAAAAATCATCATTGCTTTGGTGTGCAGAAGGTCTGAGACTGTAGTGAACATTGACATATGTTGTCTAGTTCCTATTTTGATGATCCTTCTTTTGAGTGCCTTTTTAATTGCATCAGTTTACAGAGGGAAGAGTTACTATTACTGTACCCTTGACTGATAAATTGTTGTAGTTTTCTGAGTGAATGATTTAAGTTTCAGAGTGTTAAGTTTCTTTTAATTGTAAGTAGATTTTGTTTCAAGCATTCATTTACTTTTGGATTTTAAGCACTATACTGAAAAACATTAGTCTTGAGTAAATAGCCGCCTCAGACTGAGTACACTCTTGAAATAAAAAGTCGTCCCTGGGTTGACAATTAATGTGAAGATAATTAGGAGTTAAAAAGACACCTTTTTATGGCTCGACACTAACACTTAGAAATAGGCATAACAAAAACATAAACTATTTAGAGTTTCCCAATTCTACATGCTAGAACCATTAACAAATAATTTGCCAAATGTTGTTGCTTAGCTCTTATTACATATTAGTGAACTGCATTTATCCCCTACAACGTACTTCAAAACAATAACTAATATTCAATGAATAAAAATGGATGATGATGATTAAATTTCCTAAGAAAAATTATATGAAGAGGTGGGGCTTAGAAATTTATGTATGATGGAAATCATTAGCAATGGAACTTTGAACATGTCATTATGGGTTTAACTATCATTTGAAATATTTCAAAATTTGGACTACACACTCCAAATTGTGTTACATTTAAGAACCATCATGAGCTTCGTTTAATTGTGCTTTTCTCAATTGTCAATACAATTTTCATTTCAATTATTTATTAGCTGTCATTGTTTGGATCTTTTCAAAGGCCATGTTTTATGTTTAGTTTGCTTAGAAGGTGTTTGTGTTTTATGAGACAACAACCAATATATGTGTAAATATTAGGCCAAGCTCTGCTTTTTGGGAGGTTGCAAAGGTATGCATGATATTGGTAAACTTATGGTGAGGGGTATGGTAAATGAGTCCCCTGTGACATGACACTGAACGCAAAAATAAGCATAGGTCATTTATTATTTTATGTTTAGCTTTGAAGCTAGGATTATTTCAATAGACTTTCTCAAGAGGGAGCGATGAGAATTGAGTTTCCATGCCTCCACATAATTTAATATACTTTCTAATTCATTTATTTGGTGTCCAATTCATTAAACATGTCCCTTTTACTTAGATGTTATTTAAACAAGTGTTGACGATGTTGGAACTGCCAAGATGTCATGGGATCTCCCCGGTTAGAAGTCCCAACTAGACCTCAAACCGTTTGGAGTAGGAGTCTCAGCAGTGGGTAGTAAAGAAATGCCTTGACTACGATAGTGCACAAAGGTAAGTGTGATGTCTTTGTCGGAAGAAAGTGTGTGACCTTACAGTGAGTCAAGTGAGATGCATGGGGTTTCTAACATACGAAGGGGAAAAGGAAGTGTGTCCCTTAGAAGCCTGTAATAGTACATAGCCTAAAAGGAACACACAAGTTGAATGACATCATAAGATGGAAAGCAGAATAGTCCACAATCCAAAGTGACGGGTTAGACCAACAACACGTCTCCTAAAAGATTCATACAATCATATACAAAATAGTTCATACATGAATGTGTAAGTTAAATAACATACATTGCTAAAGCAACTAGAATAGTACAACTAAAATAAAAACATATGCATGAAAACGTGTTGACTTTTTCATATATAATAAAGTGAAATTTCCAACCATACATACACCATTGACAGCCACTAGCCCCAATAGTGGAACATTACAGTCAACACGCCTGCTCCTCCAAAGAGATGTACTCACTCTACATTGTGGAGAATCCAAGGCTCGTCATAATACTCTCCAAGCCTTCTCTAAGCAATGCCTAGCCAAAAGCTTGGCTCCCAAAATCCTATACTATGAGTTATGAGGTTCTATATATAGAAAAGGGTGGGGTGACCCTTGACATTCCCCTTTGATTCTTGGATTACCCTCATGACTCTTCACATTACAATAGTGATTGTTCACATTCCACTAATGACACTTGGAATTTCACTTACAATACATTTACAATAATACAATTTCCACATATACCCATGTGGGACAAAAATAGGCTTGAGTTAGCCTGAAAAGACAAACAACATCACTCGGGGTCTTGGGGAAAGACCAGCTTGGTAACCTCCTCGTAGTGATCTTTGGTGACAAACTGATACCAATCTTGGTACTGCTCTATTGTGTCCCCGTACTGTTTGATAGCATCTTTGTCGAAGCATACCCTTTCCTCCATGGCTTCTGGGTATATGGTTCTGAAACCTCTATCCAACTCATCCCGAAGCATGCGCAACAATGTCCTGAGTGTGGCTGGAACACTGATGTACCTTTGCATGTTCTTTGCGTTGAGATGCAAGTCATCATTGGTTGTTATGTGCATCAACTGCTCTATGTACTTGTCGACATCTAGCATGACTTGTATTTTCCTCATGGCCTGCGTGAGGGTTTCGGTGGAAAGGGATCTTGTGCGTTCGCACTATGACTTCCAAACTCCTAAACAAACATGCATAGGAAGCCTCAATGCTAGTGATAAGTGGAGGGAGCTGCTCATAATTTTGGATTTACATCCAAATCTGTGCTTTGTCTAGCTCATCTTGTGGCTTCATCTTCTTGTGCAAGTAAAGCGAGGCTCCCTTGTATCTCAATGTCCATTCTTGCATGTGCACAATAGTAGTGTGAATGTCTTTGAGAGCTTGAGCCGTCTGCACGCACTGCTATTGAAAATCATATAAATGGACAAACACTTTGTGCATGGTGACAAATATTTTATACATTGTCTGCATGATGGCCTCCAAAGTTTATATCTCTGCTACTATTGCTTTCTTCATCTCTACCATGGCAGATCTTATGGATTGCTCTACTCTTTGCCTGACCTCTTGCAAGTCCTTTGCCATTCGATCATTCTCTTCTATCAATAACTTGATCATTGAACTTGTGGCTTTTGCGTAAGCCTTAGAAGCCTCGGACATGGAAATTGGATGTCTTTTAACATATGGTACAATCACCCTTTCTTCTATGTGCACAGGTGATGTATGATCATCTGGGAGTTGCTTTCTTCGTTCCTACATAATCCTCTGTTGTGTCTCGTCAAATGCCAGATTATACACATCTGTCTCCGGATCATCGTCAAGGAGAACAACTTCTCTTTGCTCGCTAGGGAATAGTTGTGGTTCTGGAGGTGGTGGAGACTATGGTACGACCTAGGATGCCCTCGGCATGAGATTGATGTCTTGGTCCTCTAGCTCCTATTCCGTCTCCATATCTGTTGTCTCAACCAATTGTTCAACCTGTTGAGAAATTTCCTGAACCTGCACCTGCTCACCCTCTTCTTCATCTGTTGGATGATCTATTGTCTCAACCTGTATCTGCACAGTTTTCTCTGTCATCGTGCCTTGTTCTTCTTCCTATTCTTGTTTATGCCTTTATTTGTTCTCTCTCCTCCTGAGCTCTTGTTCCACTTTTAGTTTCTTCTCCATCTCCTACAATCTCCTCTCTGTCTCTTCCAATCTTTGCTTCTCCCTCTTTCTCTATGCTACTCTCATGTCGCGCCTTTTCTTCTATCTCCAAAGTTGCTCTTTCAACAAGTGGATCTTCTTTGAACTTGTAACTTTTCTCAACCTCTGTGCTTTCGAAAATCTTCCTATTGCCTTTGTCTTGCACCAATTTGTTGCTGTTGTTGCTTCCTGTGGTGCTGCTGCCTGCAGTGTCGCTTTCCATTCTATAACCATGCTAATTGGTTCATTGAGCCTAGAGGAGTTATAGAAATACCTCCAAGGATCTTCCTCTGGCCAATGACATGCCTTGTGGACCCATGGGAAGTACACCTTCACACAGTGGTTCTTGCATATGCATTGGGGATCATATGGATTGAAACTCTTGGTGTCAAATGCGAACTTCTTCAAGTCCTCGGTCTCAACATCCGCATATTTCAAGGTATAGATATCATACAACCCAACCCGCAAAGGAAGAGTAGGCCATGGTGCCTTCTTCCTCATGTGCAATGTTGCTGACAACCTTGTGGAGATGTGGTAGGCAACCTCTTACATGACTAGCTTGTTCGTGGCAAACCTCGGTAACTCATGCAGAGGTTTCTCCACGCAAAACATCTTGATGAAGGTGCCACCAGGTGAGGCATAACAATCTGCAATGTTGAGCAATGTCTGCATCGCTTCCTGGGACATGCAAGGTTGGGTCCTGTTGAAATATAATCTTATACAACAGGGGGATGAAGTGGTCAGACAACCTTGTCATACTCCTCGGTAGCTGCACTTGGAGAGAAACTTGCAATAAACATTCACAACTTCTTCTGATGGTGTCCTTGTCCAACCCATGCTAGGGAACTTTTATTGGGCACAAATTGCATCAAGCAGGTACGTGGACATATAGAATCTTGCTTGTCCATCCTTAGGCAGATTCTGGGCATTTGACACATGCACTTTCAGCTGAAGAGCCAACATGTCCGACCAGTTGAAAGGCCTTCCTTCATTTTCCAACTGATCCAACATAACAACCCAACTCTGTGGGAAGGTCTCCGTGCTCTCTTGGCCATACAAGTGACATGAAAATATGACCAGGAGTTGGTAAGCCCTCCTGAGTGACTTCGTCTTGTAGACCTGGTTGGGTGTTGTCCTGAACTTCGATGGCTCTTTTACCCAACGCTTCAAGATATCTCTTGAGTTCACATTGTTGTTGGGAGTGAAGAACAATGCATCCATGTAGTTCATCGACTGCAGCAAGTGATACATCAGATGGTAGTTTTCCGTCCTGAAGGTGGCAAGTTGTGTTCCACTGGTGCTACTCAGTGTCATCATCTTAGGATCAGTATGTCATGTCCCTTCTCAAATACATTAGTAACAGGGTGTTGCTACACAATTTTGCACATTTTTGACTAAGGAAGAGGGCCCCACACTTTCGACTTAGGGACTTAGGTCCAAATCAACTTTATTTAGCTGTTAGTGGAATGTGGGGGCCACCCACATAGGAGTTCGAATTAGCCATTTGATATGCTTGGAGGGAAAATCGAATGGGTTGATGGAGGGACCCACATGAGGCTAAGGGGGCCCAAGGAGTTATAAAGAGAGATCAACTCTCATTTTGTTTTCATTCTAAATATTTGACAAACAAACTCACTCTTGTACACTTTGCTACTTAGCGAGTCTACCGGCTGTTTAGCCACGAGTCTTCTGCGGGGAAGATTCAACATCTACTTTGGGGGACCATCCATGCCTGCCCTAGGGAGACTGTTCCACTGAGTTTGGAGGAGTTTCCAACAGTGATTCACAACTCAGCTAGCCATGCAGAGGAAGGAACTGCGTTTTTTATGGGCAACGAGAAATATGCAGAGGTTGATTTAGCCACCCAAGAGGTTGAAAATACAAAGTCAAAATCAGAGAAATTTCCTTCCGGGTTTTTCTGGGTTTTGTCCAAGGAGTCTAAGGTTAAAAGGGTAGAATTTTCTAGGCAATTTTTGGGCACTTTCCAGTAGGCTGAAGTCAGCAGATCAATAGTTTACTAGGACAACGCAGAGCATAGTAGAGCAGCAACTGAACAACCATCTTTCCAGCTATTCTACCACCTGGGTTTGGTCCAGCTTATCCTTGAGACAAGCCTAAGTGCACTACTCCATTTATATATTGTACTCATGCTCTCATATTTCATAATATATGGCTCAACAGTTCCAGTATTACAGTGTTTCATGGGTGTTTGCTAAATGTTTTTAATTTTCCACAGTTGCACTGTTTGTTTAATTGGTTTATCACTTAGATTCCTGTTTAGGAACATTACAATGGTATCAGAGCATGATCTTGGCCTAGTTGTGGGTAACCAGTAAGATCATGGGATATTTGGGTATGTATGCACAGTGACGAGTTACACAGTACACTACCCATGGCTCAAGGGAGATTTAGTATGCAGGGATTCTGGGGTGGAATCTATTGGAGTGATGAGTGGTTGGCTGAGTTGAGGAAGGTGTCAGACTAGATCCATCCTTGTCCTTACAACATAGACACTAGAGGTGCACAAGCCGTGGGAATACAACCATCTACAATATGTGGGGAAAGCCGACAGAATCAAGGAACCATATCTCCTGAAAAGGACCAGGCAGGCCAGAGACAGTTAGAGGATGAGTCAAGGAGACAATTTTGCTAGTGGAGACTTGGTCTTAGACATCAGGGGCCTGAGGAGGGGATTGAACATGAGGTAGAGGACACGCGGGAGTGTGAGGATCACATTGGTATACCTAGTGTGGCACAAGAGTCACCATTGTTGGAGGCCTCTTTGATAGCACCAGTTGACACCTTGGGGGAGAAAGTAGAGCATACACCCATAGGACCATCCATTGATGAGGTGTCAGGAAACATCCCCACTGTTGATGAAGAGCCAATAGATACAGAGGCATCCAGATCTATGACACAGTTGCTGGATGACAGTCACCTATAGTTGACTGATGAGCATGTCTTGCATGTTGGGTTGTCTAGGGAGGAGCAGTTGGAGGCTCATGTCGAGCCCATGATGGAGGAGGATGTGTAACCATCCTTTGGGCTAGCCAATGATGAGGGGAAACATAGAGACCACACATTGGGATTTCAACATAGTTCGCTTTAAAGGCACACTGACAGGATCTACAGCGTTATCAGCCCATCCTTATGCATTGGATTGAGAGAGGTGGAGTTGTCTAGACATACCAAAGGGGATGACCACGTTAGCAACACTGTTGGGTCACCTTTTCCCATTGGAGAGAGAGAGACAGAGCTACCTAGTCAGATCTCATGCGTTGACCTGGGTAGTGGGATGAGATGGTCAGAGTTGCAGAAGATGCAATATTCGCATGTCGGACTCGTTCTATGTGCTAGAGTTTGTGCATTCGATCCCTCTCTTAGGGTTAGATGGCGAGAGATTTCGAGTTGGTACCCAGTGGAGTGGGCTAGACTCATGGAGATGGTCGTAGTTTGGAGTAAATCTCAGTGGGAGCTCTCAGACATTGAGGGTGTTGGAGGCCCAAGTTGGCATTGGGATCCAGGCGGGGCTTCCTATCCAATATCAGACATGCGGGATGGTTATGGCATTGATGAGGTAGTCAACCCCATGACTTAGCACATGCATTCCTTAGGGGAGCTCTAGCTGACGCTAGTGGCTAGGTGGTTTGTGAGCAAAATACATTGGTTGTTTTGGCATGTTGGTTGTGCATGGTGGTGCAGGATGATTAAAATTCTCTAGCAGGAGTTGGTTCAAGGAGGTGGCATGGGTAGGCCACTAGACCAGATATTGTATGGAGAAGAAGTTCTCCCATTGAGGTTTAGGACTCAGGGGTCACAGACGATCAGCACAACATAGATATCCCCCCTAGCAGGAGTGGAGAGAGGGTGCTCAAGTCTACCAGGATGGACGAGGGGACACGACTCGTGTCATGGTGGGGTCACTATCAGAGTGGCGAACACTTTGGCAAATGCATGATACCATATGTTACAAGGTGGTATGATAGTAGGCAGTGGTACACAAGGCTACATAGAGTCAGGTCGTAGCGTTCAGTGTTATATAGAGGGATGTGGCCTGATGCATACAGACCCACTTCTAGGCCATAACAGCTAGTGGTGTGCAAGGCTATGTAGCGAGGAGCAATGGTCTACAGAGGAGAATGGAGATACATGGTGGTATACCATAGCATGCCAATTTACAATGTGGGGTAGGAGGAGTGACTCACATTACATTGAGGACGTGTGGGGAGTGACAGGTGCAGTGACATAGGGAGGAAACAAGAGGGCACATGATGGTATAGCCATAGTCGGGGGTATCCAGTGGTGTACATGGATAGGTTGTGGCATACATTGGCATTTCATGGAGTGCGGTGGTATGTAGTGACACATGATGCGGTGCAACAGGCTCTTGGAGCTTTGCCTCCAGGGAGACTTATGGACAGGGATAGTAGGTGTACCATTGGACGCAACTCATCTAGGATTGATGAGGACATTGTCGAGCATTTGAGGACACCATGTTTAGTGGAGGCAGGGCCTTGAGGGAGTTATCAACAGATTCGAGGCAAAGAGAGGTCGTCCATAGGATTACTCTTGAGCATTCCAACATACTCTTGATCATACTCTTTGGGACATACCCACCCATCATCAACCAGTGTTGCTTACAGTCACAAAGAGTTTGGTTCTTTCACTTTAACACTTTCCATTCAGGCAACAGGGCATGGGGGACTCACTCTAGGCACTTGGATGAGACACCAAGTGTCATGGGCTGAGAGGAGACTCTCTAGTTGAGACACTTGGTATGTGCACGAGTTGACAGTTACAAAATTAGGGATGGCATGGTTGATTGTTGAGGTAGCATATGTTCCACCCCTAGGTTCACACTTGGGGAGGTGACCGAGAGGGGGTTACATGGTGCTTTTTCAGTTGGACAACTTGAGGCGTTAGGGGAGCATGAAGTGCGAAGGACAATAGTCCTTGTTGGCAGGATGATGCCTAGGCTTCTGGTAGTACCTGAGCACATTATAAGGAGCTGGGATAACATATCTCGCTGTGTGAGTTGGCGGGCACAAAACAACTGTATATTTGTAGCACGAGTTCTTGATGCTTAGTGCCTACTTATTGGATACCTACAGGAGGCAGAGACGGGGCACAAAGGGGTCCCAACAACTAGCAGCATATCACAGCAACAGATAGAGAGGATTGGGGTTTATGGACCTCTAGTATGGTTATGGGATCCAGGGATCCAGTGGATTGGTGGGATACTCCACTCCTCAGTGAGCATGGTCGGGATAACAAGCAAACTGATTCGTTCACAGGTGGACACATGGGTGACCGCCGAAGTCCTCACTATAGAACAAGGCAGATTGTTGCTCAGGATTTGAGATAGCCATGGAGTGATAGGTGCTGTCATTGTTGAGTCACTTTGGCAAGATTGGCCTAGCCTTGATCCTCACATAGATTATGGCCGAGAATTATGGGAGAGAAGGTTCTGGAACGAGCATGCTAGGAAGTAATTCATGATGAGAGTGCCACGATGTCAGCAGCATAGGTTCCTTCTGTGATGGGCAGGGGATTCTATCATAACATGGCTGAGTAGTTCAACCACCCGTAGAGGTGAGCTGGTTTCTACAAGGGAGGGTCATGTAGATCTTCCATTTGGTTTTAGTGATTCATTGATGGTGTGGGGAACTTCACCAGTGTAGTAGGGTGATCAACAGGAGGAGATCAGGGGAGGCCCAGGTAGACGAGGGTTCAATTTCACCAGGATTGGATTGCATCTTCAGGAGTTTACTCTTGTAGTGCATGAGATGGACTATTCGGTAGAGCAACTTCATGAGGATTTGGGCAGAGTTTTACATCGTCAGGATGCTCTACTTATTGGTGATAGACACAGGGGTTCTAATGCCCATATTTGGCAGGATAGTGAGTGGAGCAAGGGGGGCTTCACGTTGATCAGGTTGGCTTGGGATCCTGGTATTGAGGGACTCCTTCACTATTGGATAGTACAACGATCAGGGATGATCTAATGGCACATTTGGGACCCTGGTGAAGTTTGCAGTGATAGTGGGGGTCCATAGTCAGAGAGGGTTTTTGTTCAGGGATTACTTGAGGACAAGCGATGTTTGGTGCATTAGAAGAACTTGCCAGATGAGGATGCCACCTGGGAGGGTGAGCATATTTTGGAGCACCCAGCTTTGAGGTTGCTTGAGGGCAAGCAACATTTGGGAGGGGAGGACTGTCATGTCCCTTCTCAAATACATTAGTAACAAGATGCTGCTACACAATTTTGTACATTTTTTACTAAGGAAGAGGGCCTCACACTTTCGACTTAGGGACTTACGGGCCAAATCGACTTTATTTAGCTGCTAGTGGAATGTGGGGGCCACCCACATAAGAGTTTGAATCAACCATTCGATATGCTTGGAGGGAAAATCGAATGGGTGGATGGAGGGGCCCACATGAGGCTAAGGGGGCCCAAGGAGTTATAAAGAGAGATCAACTCTCATTTTTTTTTCATTCTGAATATTTGACAAACAAACTCACTCTTGTACGCTCTGTTGCTTAGCGAGTCTACTGGCTGTTTAGCCACGAGTCTTCCGTAGGGAAGATTCAACCTCTACTTCGGGGGACCATTCATGCCTGCCCTAGGGAGGTTGTTCCACAGATATTGCAGGAGTTTCCAATAGTGATTCACAACTCAGCCAGTCACATAGAGGAAGGAACTCTGTGTTTTATGGGCAGTGAGAAATACACAGAGGTTGATTTAGCCACCCAAGAGGCTGAAAATCCAAAGTCAAAATCAGAGAAATTCCCTTTTGGGTTTTTCTGGGTTTTGTCCAAGGAGTCTAAGGCTAAAAGGGAAGAATTTTCTGGGCAGTTTTGGGCACTTTCCATCAAGCTGAAAGTCAGTAGATGTAGTTGGAGAGCAGTGCCCAAGAGGCCGAAAATCCAAAGTCAAAATCAGAGAAATTCCCTTCTGAGTTTTTCTGGGTTTTTTCCAAGGAGTTTAAGGTTAAAAGGGAAGAATTTTCTGGGTAGTTTTTGGGCACTTTCCAATAGGCTGAAAGTCAGTAGATGTAGTTGGAGAGCAGCTCCCAAGAGGTCGAAAATCCAAAGTCAAAATCAGAGAAATTTCCTTCTGGGTTTTTTTGGGTTTTGTCAAAGGAGTCTAAGGCTAAAAGGGTGGAATCTGGGTAGTTTTTGGGCACTTTCCAGCAGGCCAAAAGTCAGTAGATGTAGTCGGAGCACAACTCCCAAGATGCCGAAAATCCAAAGTCAAAAGCAAAGAAATTCCCTTTTGGGTTTTTTGGGTTTTGTCAAAGGAGTCTAAGGCTAAAAAGGCATAATTTTTTGGGCACTTTCGAGATGCCGAAGTCAGCATATCAGTTGTTTACTAGGACAATGCAGAGCATAGTAGAGCAACAACTGAACAACCATCTTTCCAGCTATTCTACCACTTGGGTTTGGTCCAGCTTGTCCTTGAGACAAGCCTAGGTGCACTACTCCATTTATATATTGTACTCCTGCTCTCATATTGCATAATATATGGCTCAACAGTTCCAATATTACAATGTTTCATGAGTGTTTGATAAATGTTTTTAATTTTCCACTATTGCACTGCTTGTTTAATTAGTTTATCACTTAAATTCCTGTTTAGGAACATTACATAGTATGTGAGACAACCTAGTGAATGATATCCGTGCATGGGAAGGTGAGGTATCTGCATGCAACTCTGTACAAGCATGACTTGTGAATGTTGACATAGACTTGTCGATCTTCCAGATCTTCCTTGAAAGTGCCTGCAAATATGTCCTTTATTTCTTTCCATGTGATCTTCATGTCCTTCTCTACAAACAATTGTGTGTCTACATAAATGGGCAAGTTTATTGGCACCTGTTCAACCACGTCTCCAGTGATGCTCTCTACAGTGTCCTTTGATCCTGCTCTCTTGGAAACCATGACGCCTGTACTGTTGAGCGATTGCTCAACAACTGATGTACCTAGAGACAGAGAGGACACTCACAATAAGCAAATGTTAGTTGAAAAATACAATGCACTTCAAGGATCGATCATGCAACAAACTGGGTGACTACTCGACAAGATTGCGAAGTAGTGACTCTCAAGGCTGGGAGACTGTCATCTGGAACTGCACATTACGCAGTCTCAGCTGACAGTGAGACTTGTTGTTGACTGGAACTATGTAGAGCATAGTCCAGCTGGGTTGACTGTGGACTGGAACTGCGCAATGCGTAGTTCAGTCGGCTTGACTGCTGGCTGGGATTGTGCATTACGCAATCCCAGTGGGCAAGACTGGGCAATGACTCCCAGAACTACGCAGAACACAACTAGAGGCCCGTGATAGGCATCCTCTGTGTAATTCCTAGAGCCAAGGTAGAGTCTTGAGTTTAGGAATGCATAGAGCGTGATGGTGAAAGCAAGATCTGAGCTAAGGCAACCCCGATCTACCCAAGGGCAACTTGAAAATGAGTAGATTCGAAAGCGTAAGCGAAGGATGGTGCAGAAAAAAGTGAATGATCATGCATGCGATCAAAACCAATGCAGGAATCAAGAAAATGAACGAGCAACGAAGCTGGTGGAGAGGGTCACCGCAACAACGACTGTTAGTGCAAAAACAATGTTATGCATTCAACACTTAAGAAAGACAATGCAAAACTTGAAACAACACTTCTACAAGTTAAAAAAAAACTAAAACACCAATGATATTTCAATAAAACATGCAAAACAACTCTCACACAAGCCAAGGAAATAAAAGCAATAGAAAAAGCAACAAAAGGCTTGAAAAGAAAAAATTACCTGAAAAATCTGTGCCGAAGGTTCCTAGACGCCTTAGGAATGCAAGAGCTCCAAGATCGAATGTGTAGAATGAGCTTTGGGGCGTCCATTAAATAGATTTGGTAGATTTAGGGTTTATGATGCGCATGCCACAAATCTAGGAAAAAGAGAAACTTGGCGGGAAGTTTCTAAAATTAACTTGCATGTGACTCCTAGTGCTAAAAATACATCCCTATTTTTAGGGATACTTTTTGATTTTTTTTCTTTTGTTTTTTTCAGCAAAGACTGCCATGCATGCATGGGAAGATTGCACATTTCTGGATTGAACTAGGCAACTTGCCGACACATGCATCAGACAATAACATGAGGAATGCTTCTACACAATTCCTGGGCTGAGTGGCTCTGACTGCTTCTCATGCTCTATGCAATTCCTGGGCTAAGTGGCTATGGCTGCTTCTCATGCTCTGCGTAATTTCACAGTTGAAGACAAGCTGCCAACTGGGTTTACGCAATTCCTGAGCCGAAGCCTAGTGTCTGGATGTTCTGTGCAATTTCTCTAAGCAAGGTCATCTGCCAGATTTCTTTGCATATTTCTGGAGAGCAGGTCTGACTGCTAGACTGCTTTGCGCAATTCCTGAGAGTAAGGCTGGTTGCCCTCCATGATTGCGCAGTTTTCCAAGACAACGCAAGAACCAGATGTGAACCAAGTCACGGGGTCAGCTTGTGGTTGGTCAATAAAACAAGTTAGCGAACACAAGTTGTAAAGTGAAAGATAACTTCAAATAAAAACACAAGTACCTGAGTAGTGCAAGACATGCTGCTAAGATTTGGAGGAGGGAGGCTCCAAAACAAAGCGAAGGAAAAATTTTGGAGGCTGGTTGTAGCTGCTACAACAACAAGATAGGTAATATGTAATATCCATATAATGAGGTGGATTCAAGCTTATTTTATTTAATTCATGCTCTTCACCTCTTTGCAAGTTTAGATTTTCTATAGAAAAGCATGGGCACTTTTTATACAATTAGGCTTTCCAATGATTTTATGCTTATGTGGACCCTTCAATGATGACTCTTGGAAAGTCAAACATAAAGGGGAAAACTCTTTTTCATGAGTGGAATGGAGATGAGGGGAATGAACGAAAAATGTTATGTATGAGAGAGGTATAGGATAGTACCTTAACACCCAACCTCGTAACGAAAATTGACCATAGGAGATGATGCTTTTAAAAGAACAAACCATGTCCTAAATGATATAATAAGGAAAACAAGCAAACTAGAGAGACTATGAACTGTGGCAAACAAACAAACTAGAGAGACTATGAAGTGTGGGAAGTTCTACATTGGTAATCACCATTGTCACTAATCACTCAAAATTAAACACCATTCAATTACAACTACACACCAATTGATCGTGATAAATGTACTACTTACGATATGAGGTTGATGAAGGCTTCTAATGCTTCATGGTTAAGGTAGCATGAAAGAAGAAATGGGCAAACCTGTTTGAATTGATGAAAGTCAAGTTTGAGGAAAAGACTTCTATGTAGCAACATCGCAAACCTTGAGGGTGCCTCTTCATATAATTACCGCTTGGGGGGTAAAATATTAATTTATTTGTTGAAACCTATGGCTTTAACAACTTTTTGAAATGAAGCATCACTATGTTATTCATTATTAACTAGCAGAAATTGTTGTAAACATTACCATGGTTTCTTAAATCAATTACATGTCTACTTAAATGATTGTTTTCTTCATGTTTGTAATAGTGGTCATAGACTTTGCTGGACCTAGTAGAAGTCATTCTATCAAATTGATATCCACATGATCATTGATATAGTTTTTATGGGATGTTGTTTAATATACGAGGACTTGGTTTTTTGGCATTATTATGTGGACTTGGTTTTGGTGGCATTATTATTTATTCTGTTTGATTGATATTTGTATTTGTAATTTTATGTTATGGGCGCACATACAAACTTTCTCAATGAGGTTTGAATTTTAAATGATGATGAACCATTGTTTTGATCATAAGGGACAAGTAGCAATTGGTTGTGAATTTGTCATATCAATCACATTGTTGAATTTTAAAAAAATATGTGTAGGTTGGATCTTTATTTTTCGTCAACCTTTTACTCATACCTTTCATATCATGTTGGAATTTAATTTCATAAATTTGACCTTGAGGGTATCAAGAGAATTTATCTTGTGACCTCTCAATAGTAATGATGCTCAAATGACAGGGACTCAACCAATTGAGCTAACCCTCGAGGCTTGTATTTCTTAGATTCATTTGTAGGAAAATTTGTTTTTTTTGCTTAGTCCAACTATTAGACAAAATTACTTTTTTTTTACAAGAACTTTCTTTGGACAATTTTGCCCAAAACATAATGGAGATTTTAAAAACTCATAAGTTGAAGTTGTTTAATATGCAAATTTTTAGTGTCTCAAATGCATTTTAAACAAGAAACCAAGATCTTACTCAAAATTATAGTATCAATTTCCAACTAAAATAGAGCTACACAGTTTTTCCCTCATTCAATTCTTATACCTTTTGAATTCTCTATTCATTAATGGATGGAAGCACACAATGACAAACTTTATATAATGTTAGGTAATTTATAAATATCTTCATAAATTTATAAATGTCTTCGTAATTTTATACCTAGAACAAGGGAATACATTGTGGACTTATATACATTTTTTTTGTAAAAGTTATTTACCAAATTTTTACTCACATAACCATACAAAACACAACGAAGAGTTAAAAAGCGACAGAACCATATACAAAACACGAGTATCAAATTCTCACTAAAATGGATCTAAATTGTTTTTTCCCCCCATTAAATTCTTATACCTTTAGAATTTTCTATTCATTAATGGATGGAAGCACACCATGACAAAATTTATATAATGTTAGGTAATTTATAAATATCTTCATAAATTTATAGATCTTTTAATAATTTTCTACAAAGAATGTGGGAATACACTTTGGACTTACATACATTTTTTTGAAAAAGTTATTTACCAAATTTTTACCCACAAAACCATATAAAACATGACGAAGAATTCAAAAGCGACAAAACCATACAAAACACAACGAGTATCAAATTCTGACTAAAATAAACCAAAACTATTTTTTTCCTTCATTAAATTCTTATACTTTTAGAATTCTCTATTCATTAATGGAGGGGAACACACCATGACAAACTTTATATAATGTTAGGTAATTTATAAATATCTTCATAAATGTTTTCTTAATTTTATAGAGACAATATACAAACAAAACAGAACCATACACAACATAAGGAAACATATCTTATACCTTTAGAATTCTCTATTCATTAATGCAAGGAAGCACACAACGACAAACTTTATATAATGTTAGGTAATTTATAAATATCTTTATAAATTTATAAATTTCTTCTTAATTTTATACAGACAAAACACAAAAAAAGTTCAAAAACAACCTATAAATGTTTTCTTAATTTTATACAAACAAAACACAACAAAACCATACAAAACACAAAGAAAAATTTCTTATAACTTTAAAATTCTCTATTCATTAATGGAGAGAAGCACACCACGACAAACACAAAGAAAAATTTCTTATACCTTTAAAATTCTCTATTCATTAATGGAGGGAAGCAAACCACGACAAACACAAGGAAAAATTTCTATTCATTAATGAAAAGAAGCACACCACTATAATTTTCTTATACCTTTAGAATTCTCGATTCATTAATGGATGGAAACACACCAAGACAAACTTTATATAATGTTAAATAATTTATACATATTTTCATAAATTTATAAATGTCTTCTTAATTTTATACGGACAAAACACAAAAAAGAGTTCAAAACAGAACCATACAAAACACGACAATTTTCTTATACCTTTAGAATTCTCTATTCATTAATGGAGGGAAACACACCACGACAAACTTTATATAATGTCAAATAATTTATGAACACTTTATATAATGTTAAATAATTTATACATATTTTCATAAATTTATAAATGTCTTCTTAATTTTATACAGATAAAACATCAAAAAGAGTTCAAAACAAAACTATACAAAACAAGAGAATTTTTTTATATCTTTAGAATTCTCTATTCATTAATGGAGGGAAACGCACCATGACAAATTTTATATAATGTTAAATAATTTATCAACACTTTATATAATGTTAAATAATTTATACATATTTTCATAAAATTATAAATGTCTTCTTAATTTTATACAGACAAAAAAAAAAAAAAATCAAAACAAAAACCATATAAAACACCACAAATTTCTTATACCTTTAAAATTCTCTATTCATTAATGAAAAGTAACACTGTGTATAATGTTAAATAATTTATACATATTTTCATAAATTTATAAATGTCTCTTAATTGTATAAGGACAAAACACAAAAAAATTTCAAAACACAACACAACACAACGAAGAGTTCGCTCAACCGAATAAAAAAATCCGCTAGAAGGAGGGCTTGAACCTCCGACCTTGTGGTTAACAGCCACACGCTCTAACCAACTGAGCTATTCCAGCTGCTCATTTTTTAATTGTTTTCAATTATTTTGTTAATAAAACAACCATAGAGAAAAAAGCATTTCCAGCCTGGGCACGAACCGAAACAGAACTGTTTGCACTGCCGGTGAGTTTATGAACACATTTTAGAACTTAAAAGGGTTTCAGTTGATCATAGTATCTTCGGAATTAGAATTAGGGTTGAGTTACCATTTACAAACAAACCAATAAACTACGTACTGGCTGGTATCTGCCTAAAGACTAGTACTCTTTTAACGAACGAACTGATAGGACCATAGCTTCTTGAGTATGGTTATTAGTGGTCAAATTTAACCGTTAGGTATCTATGTTTTTATTAATTAATTTATATAAGTGGGTATTTATTTATTTATTTAAAGTTTTATTTAATGGATAATGTTTTAAAACTGTTTTTGTTTGGTTAAGAGTAGGATAGAGATTAATGGCTTAAAACTCAGAGGCGGCAGGAGTGAAAGTTTACCCCTTCACGGATTACCAGCCAGTAATTACAAGGGGCTTGACTTTCCTTGAATAACAATGATAAGTCAATCTACATTAGCTAATAGTAACGAGTAATGGTTTTCCTCACTGTTGGTTCAACCACTGAATTATAATACATTTTCCGAATATTCAAAAAAGAAATATTCAAAACAAAAATTCTGATTACATATATTCAATTGATATGAATGAATGATTGAATGATATTTATCGTCCACTAGATTAAAATAGTCTATGGGACTACCAACCTCCCTCTTTTTTGCTTTTTGCAATTCAATCATTTTCTTACTCAATTGATGATGAGGTGACTCAATCTTCCAAAGGCCCCCTCACTGAAAAGACAATGCCAAAAAATTGAGCTAACATACTGTCATAACTATTTATGTAAAATAAGACAAAAAATCTATAAAACTTGTGGCTTACTTTATTGAAATTGGTCCAGGTAAAACTAACCCATGCCCGGATGGACTCATAAGAAGCTCGATTATTTATGCTTAGTGGGTTACATTGATGGTGCCTCTACAAATGGTCTATATAAATGGGGTGCTATAATCATTATCTGCTTTTCACTGGGCTTCCACTTCTTCTGGTTAGGGGGTTTTGGCACCAACATTACAACTAATGGGTGTTGGTACTAACATTACAACCAATGAAGATTTTTATCTGGATTGCTGATTTCCCGAATATTTGACAATCAGATGGATATTGCCAAATATTCAGAAAATTGGTCATAGAGATAAGCTTAGAGCATTACAATAGAGGTGTTGGCTCTTTGGGGTCTTGAGATGTGATTAGCGGCCAGCTATGAAAGATATTCTGATGGCAGGGGACTTGAAGAGTGTGATTGATTGCGCAAATGGAAATGCTTCTCTGCCTCTTTTGCATTGGCCTGAACAAATCCATTCATTGAAGGCGTCTTTCACTTTTATTTACTTCTGTTACATTTTTTGTGAGCAGAATGCCTCTGCCGATTTGCTGTCAAAAAGAGGGTCTTCAGTGGCACCAGAGAAGATACAGTTCGAGTTCTAGTCAATGGATCAGGCTACAGCTCTGGGGCTTTCTTCCTCTAGAGACTGTTTTTTTGCAGGTTGTTTCTCTTTTTGCACTTCCGAGGGCACCTCACGACATTTCTTTCTTGGGGCTTTTTTCCTCTAGAGACTATTTTTTTGCACTTCCCAGGGCACCTCACGATATTTTTTTTGGGACAGTGAGGCTGTCACCATGGTTTGGGTTTGTCAGTTAGGTTATTTTTTGCTATGATTTTGTTGATATATTTTGGCGTCATTTATATGTTTTTAGTAGTGTAAGAAGATATAAGCAATATAAAAGTAAGTTTTATCACTAATTTCGATCTTTAACATTTTAGTGTTTGAAATCGATTTACAATATTCTCACTGATATTCTATCCGTTCTCTATTGGCCATTTTACTCCATTTTTGGTTCCTTTACTGTGAGCCTCCCGACATGTATGAACATGTTTCTATTAACTGTTCCTTTTTACAGTTCTCTATCAACTGTTATGAGGCTTCACGAAAGAGCAATTTTGAAAATGTAACACTCTTTCATTTTAACCAAGAATGTCAAGAAATTTATACTGCTAGATGGCCATGCCATATTTGGACCGAGGGACCAGAAGTGTACTTTGATTGTACAAGATTATTTATCAAACTTGTGATTTCAATAAATTTTTGTTAAATTTTAGAAAAATTAAACCAAAAAATCCACTAGAAAATTTTTAAAAAATCTTATTAAAAACAACTTAATTATTAATTAATTAAAATAAATTAATAATTAAAATAATTAATTTATTTTAATTGACCTTGAATTTACTTCCTTAATTTTTCTATTCACTTACTCTAATTCAGTTGGTGATACTTTTAAAAATATAAATATATCGAATGTCCGAATGATATCCACTTACTACAATAATGAGGGGCATTTGGGATAGTTATAATTTAAAGGTAAGAAACGGAAAATATTAGTAGTTATTTTTGAGCCAATGAATTGAATTAAATTATAATTATAATTATAATTATATATATTATTTCTTTCATAATAGGTGGCAGGTTGTAGTTATTTTAGTATTATTGATAGGTTATTTTTGAATGATGAATTCGAAAAAGATAGTTGCATGTTGTAGTTATTTTAGCATTATTGATAGGTTATTTTTGAAAGATGAGTTCACTTTGAAGAAACGAAAAAGATGACTAGTTATTTTTGAGCGATGGATTGTATTTAAATTTAAATTTAAATTTATATATATATAAAATAATTTGTAGTTATTTTAGTTATGATAGGTAAAAAGCTTGTAGTTATTTTAGCATTATTACATACAACTTATTCAGATTATTTGTGTATGGTGACTAGTTTTTTGAAAAAATGAGAAATGAGATTTATTATTATTATTATTATTTTTTTTTTATCATAAGATAAGATATGATGAATTCTCCTCTTAAAAAAACTCATCATAAAAAGTATTTATCAAATTTATATTTTTATAATTATTATATCTACATAAACATATAAACATATATTGAAAAATGTTAATTTGAAGTGTGCATATTCTATTATTTAGAAAAAAAAAAATCAATTTTTTATTAAATATTAAACAAATTTGTAATTATAATTAATGTTATAATGAGAATTTGTCTCCCATTTTTTTTCTATAGTTTAGAATAATTCAGAACTTGTTTTAGGGCTTATACATAAGTGACACTAGATTAGAATCACTACCACTATAATATCTAGCTAGCGCCCCACACAAAGTTCACATGGAATCACTACTACTATCATCTCTAGATAAATTCATGAGCACTTCATTCACAATCTACACAATATAGCATTGGATTTAAACCTCAAACCTCAAATTTTCACATCTCTATATCACAATTGCCAATCATATTACATACTTGAGAGAGCTGGAGGAGTGTTGGGGAATGAAGTGCTGAAGTGATCCATTGGAAGATCGATTAGCCTCCCTCTTCGATGAAAACCATATGGTGGACATATGCATTGTCCCAATTGAGCCAACTTGGCACAATGGTAGATGTGGAAGTGTGTACATCGAGAAGAGGTTGTGCAAATTTATGGTCCACCAGAATCTGTTTGAAGTATTTAGAAATTTGAGGACTAGGGTCGAGAAACCTTTCATCTCAGACCACTGCCTGATTGTTCTACAATGACGAGCATAGTCGGTCTGGAAGGGTATACCCTTCAAGTTTAATAGGACATAGCTTGAGGATGAAGACTTCATTAAGCTGGTTACAAGGGTATGGAAATCATATGATGCACAATCAGGTCTGTCGACCATGGAAGATATTTCTATGAAATTAAAGCATCTGAAGAGTGAGGTGCGTATATGGGAGCGACAAAAAAAGACCAGTTTGTACAAGGAATTGAAGGCGTTGGTAGAGGAAATCCAAGAAATTGGGGAGAATATGACAAAAATTCCACCCTCATTGCATATCTTGGAGAGGTTGAAAGCATTAGAAGAAAGGAAAAAACACATTCTCTTGATTCAAGAAACTACATGGAGATTAAAGAGTAGGGCCATATGGATCTGAGAGGGGGACTGAAACACAAAATTCTTCCACCGATTTGCATGTCACCAAAAGAACATTAACACAATATGGAGCATCAAGGGGGCTGATGGTAATTATGTTTATTCCAACAAAGAGATCCAGAAAGAAGCGATATATTACTTTTAGAACATGTTCAAGGCTAGGGATGAGATGCACATTGAAAATATTCTTTGGGGTGCGGAGGAATATCCTCAGATGTTTGATAATGAATCTAATGCGACACTATACAAACTGGTCACCAAAGAGGAAATCCTCATAGTTCTGAAATATTTTTCCAGGGAAAAATGCCTTGGCCCTGATGGCTGGACAATTGAGATTTTTTTGCATTTTTTCGAGCTCATGGGACAGGATTTGTTGGAGATGGTAGAAGAGTCTCAGAGCATGAGGCACATTTTAGGCTCAATAGAGTCTAATTTCATCACTCTAATCCCCATAGTTACAATTCCTTCCTCCTCGGATTTCAATCTGATTTCATTATGAAACATTATATACAAGCTCATCTTGAAGGTCATCACAGAGCGGATCAAGGGGACACTCTCGGCTCACATTACCAGGGAACAATTTGGTTTTCTCCACAACAGGTCTATCCATGATGCCATCACTATAGCCGAGGAGTGCATACATTCCATACAGACAAAAAAAATGGAAGCAAGGATTATGAAGGTCAATCTACAAAGGGCATACGGCTATGTGGACTGGTCTTTCCTTCAGATAATACTTCTGAATATTGGGCTATAGATGTTGAAAACTGTAACTAGGTTTGGTCTTCATAATGACATGTAATTGTGATTTTTGCAAATGATAAAATTATTATTGAAAGGCTTGCTTCATGGTTTTCATGAGAAATAGATTTTATTTGTTAGTGGCTCCCATTGAGAGCCTTTAGGATTTGTCATTTAAATTCAAAGAGTCAATGTCACATATGAAGATCCCTTCTTGGGCATGTGTCAAATGTATATCAGTAAATAGCATTGTCAAATACCCCTCCAACAATAAGCACAAATCCTCCTCTTCATGTCGGCTTCAAAGAGGAGTAAACAAACTCATGTCGACTCAGAGTTTGAAGACACACCCATTCGTTGCACATGTTGGCTTATTATAGTCGAAATACTATATATACATGGCTAGGGTCATCGCAGAAGAGACAATTCAAAAGTTTGGATGTCTGAGATTTTCGGAGGCAGCAGTAAGTTCATATGCTATCATAGGAAAGGAACTCAGGTGAAGAAGGGACAACATGGTTCTCTCTATAGCTAACCACTGTCAAGGGAATTCAGATCCCTCTTAAGTTCATATCACAGTGACAATGAGCGAGAGAATGGTCTCTATATAGACCACAGTTCGGTGTCTTTGAAACAATCACAGTTCCATATCATGAAGGACCTATAGTTTGGTAGTATACCACAGTGATTCAGTATATCTTATAACAAAGGAGCATTCGATGCCTCTCAAGAAGAAGATAACTAGTATGTGACTAGCCCTTAGCGATATTGTATTGAAGAAGTTCTCGACACTATCTCAGACATAAGGATTCGGTTCTAGTTCTGAAGGAAGAGAAGTATTACAATGACCTCAGTTTGATGTAACTACATGATGACATTGATCTCATATGATGCAAGATCTGAAGTAGAGGAAACCAAGAGAGAGTAATCGATAAGGTGGAAGAGGACTCGTGTCTTGATCTTGGAGTGGCTAATAGGTTAAGGGTCTTGGTCTTGGTATTCATCAATTGGCATCTCTATAAGAAAAAATTGTGTGGGTTTTCCTCTCAAAGAGTGAGAGGTTTTCGCCCTGGCTCATAGCCTACATGCTGTGTCTCTTGTATATTTTTGTTCATGCATTGGTTATTGTTTGATGAAGAATAACACTAATAATCTAACAAGAACAAGATCCTAATCTAAACAAGTAGAAAGAATTCACAAGCAGTCACTAATAGAAGATAAATCACCTAATTCTAATGCCTTATATTTCTCAACATGGTATCAGAGCTAAGGTGTCAAAGTCAAGGAAGGGCATCTTATCAAGGGACACTCAAGGATCGATTCTCGAGAAAGGATATAAAAGAAAGTTGAAGGATCTACATTATAGAATCAAACCCTAGATCAAAGAAGGAAGTCTACTTAAGAAGTCTCGGGATAATCAAATAATCAAGGCCAAAGCCTTATTTCTACTCAAGGAGAATAGATCTACAAATCAAGGCAACTAAAAGTCTACACCAGCAAGAGTGTTGGATCTTATAGTCCTTAGCAAAAGACCACAAATACCCTCATCAAGATGAAGAGATCTACAAAGTAAGGCAACCCAAGTATAGACATCCAAGAGAAGCATTTCTAGGACTAAGATCGCATCATCTTCGAGACCCTAGAGAAATTTCTGATCTACACTAAGTCACCACCAAGAAGACGAAGTATCTTGAAGGGAAAGAAGGCTAGAAGGCATTGTCATCATCTTCAAAAATCTATAAGATAAGTTCCCTATCATTGAAGCAAGGATCCCCTCCTTATCCTTGAAGAACATCATCCAAGGAAGCATCAAAACATCCTCATCAATCACCGTCAACAAAGGAAGTTAGATCTCAAGGCGTTGACATCATAAATGGAGAATCTCCTTTATTTGAATGGATTTTCAATTGGAAGAAGATCATCCAAAAGGAGCACTAATACATCTTCTTCAACCACTATCAAAGTGATCAAGATTGAAGATTTCATCTTCACTTGTCAAGTAAGTATCTTTCATTTTATAATCAAATTTGGTAAAATGACTTAGTTTTTCAAGGAGATCTATAAGTTGGTTGGGTCATCGAAATTCCTTACATGGAAAAGGAGGATTGACATGGCCCTCGAAGAAAGTGAAGTCATTGAACATATCAATGAAAAGGTCTCCTTTAATACATGGAAACAGATTCTTATGAAAGGTCCCCTCATATAGCAGTATTGGAGACATCAAAGAGATACGTGATAAACTGGTATAACTATTCTTTGAAGATACGAAAAAGAAAGGTCATATCACTTAGATCTGATCTACACAAAATTGAAGGTATTTAAGGATGAAGGGATATATTCATAAGATCTCAACTGAAAGATCTTAGAGAGATGATACGGATATAATCATCATTGTTTTAAATGAACTAACTAATTAACAAATGCCTATGAGGATAAGAAGGCTATCCCATTCAACAACTTGTGGTTTCTATGCAAGATAGGAGATGACATGTTGAGGGAAAAAGTGTTGAAGGATCAAATGAAAGGATTCAGACATTTTGTTGAAAGGAGATAAGAACATAGATAAGATTCAATGTTGTGAGAATTACATGAAATATTGTCCTAAGATTAAGAAGGGCAATAACAATGAAGCTAGAGAAGAAGTCAATTTCACCAAAGAAGTGGAAAAATTTGAAAGAAGGAAGTTCAAGAATGGGGAAAAGCATTAGAAGTAAGAGCTTATGACATCACCCTAGGAAACATGAAGGATGTCTGATAGTCAAATATGAAAGATATAGCTCTTGAGAACCTCATTGCAAACTAAAGGAAAGGAAGAAGTCATCCAGGACAAGGCTCATCATACATAAAAGAGTAACATCTGTTGGATAAGGATATGAAATATCCTCAAGACTCATTGATGGAATCTTCATTAGAAGGTTCACCAATCTAGAGTGGAAGCAAGTGTTTCATCAAGAAATCAAACTTGTGGAATTCATGATGGTATGATGACATAAGGGATGAAGTAGATAAAGGGGTTGAGGTTTTTTTCAATCAAGGAAGTTGCTAAAAGAAGCCTAGATGACCTAAAGGTAAATGAGGTATGTATTCTTGTATTCAATATTATAAAGTCATGTTGTATGGTTGTAGCTAACATGAATCACTGCTAGATCTTGAGAAGCATGATCAAAGGAAAGGAATCTCCTCCTATGAAAGGTTACTGGAAGGCATGGGTCACCCTAGATGAAATCAACATAATACATCCTCATATGAAGTATGAGGCGGTTTACTACAATTGAGGAACTTTGATTGGAAGCTCCTAGGAATGAA
This sequence comes from Pinus tabuliformis, assembly GCA_031772625.1. Lineage (NCBI taxonomy): Eukaryota > Viridiplantae > Streptophyta > Pinopsida > Pinales > Pinaceae > Pinus > Pinus tabuliformis. The sequence continues at coordinate 681,222,933 of CM062815.1, read as the reverse complement.
ATGAAATGTGTGAAGAAAGGAAGGAAGAGATCGTGAGATAATGCAACCATGGTAAAAGAAATCAACATCTGGAAGACCAAGAAGATTTGACTAGGAAATCTCCCAGAAATATATGAAGACTCTGATCGAAGTCTGGAAAATATGGAGACCCTTGAAAATGGATATATTTGGGAGATATGTTAACATGTATGAAAGATGATGATGCAAATTGAAAGATGTCATGATGAAAGAACATCACAAGGGTAATTTTGATTTAAGTGTCCATTTCTTATTTTTGAACAAATATCTGGATGGGCTTATGCAAGACTGCCAAAGGGAAGAACTGTGGATGACTTCCAAGAGGACCATATAGAAGGATGTAAGATCCTTCCAGAAAATATGGCATGAAGAAGGCAACATGACATGAAGCAAGGCCAGATGAAGACTAATGGATCACTTTCTGATAAAAGGAATAATGACATGACTTACCCATGGATGAAAGTGATGGATGCTTTGTGCCCTATGAAGAAGCCACAAAAGATGAAGACTCCTTAAATAAATTCATTACATCAAAGGAAAGAGCTCTTCAAGTAGCTGGATGAGGAGCTACTGTAGGTCCCTAATTAAGATGAAGCCTCAAAACTAGTTTCTTACTTGGAAGAAACTTGGGAATTCCTAAGTCAAGAGGGAGCTTAGGTACATTCCTTCTATAGGAATGAGTACAATCCGTTATTGTAATTGATATGTCCTCTCTAATTGAGAGGGAGAGATAAACACATCATTTTGGTCTTCACTTGGGAAGACAATATGGAGGATTTGGTAATCATCTGGCATCCGATACTCTTTGAGGATGAGATTGGGCATCCAAGATAAGAGTAGTCGTGGACCGATATTCTTTGAGGATTAACTATCCAAGATAAGAATAGTCCAAAGTAGGTCATACTATGTGAACACCCGGGTGGAGTATGTACCATGAGAGACAATGATTATGGTGTTTATGAATCATTGATCTTGCCAACATTATGCTCTGATCATGTGGATAGAGCTATTAGTCAAGGCCTTGCTATGTGATAATGTTAGTTGATATGATGCTAGACAAATGGGTTACCAATTTGATTCTTCTTATGAGAAGTTATTTAGATTGAGAGTGACCAAGTACCATTATGAATACCTCCCTAGTTAAGAGGGAGTGTTGAAAAGTGTAACTAGATTTGGTCTTCATAATGACATGTAATTGTGACTTTTGTAAATGATAAAATTATTATTGAAAGTCTTTCTTCATGGGTTTCATGAGCAAGAGATTTTATTTGTTAGTGGCTCCCATTGAGAGCCTTTAGGATTTGTCATGCTATGCTGATCAATCAAACTTGCTGTTTGCCAAAGGTATCTTGCTTTATTGATATTGTGACATCCCTTGAGATGAAGAACGCCAACGGTTGCTTGCTTTATATTTTACCCCATGTTCACAACAGGCCAGAGAGAAGGCCCCCATGTTCTCAATTGTCAGTCAGATCAGAGCCTGTGGTCGTAGCCAGCCAGGAATTGCCCCAAATAGATGGGGGTCATTTCCGATAGCCCATGGCCCAGTAGGTTTAAAATCAAAGAGTCAATGTCATGTATGAAGAGCCCTTCTTGGGCATGTGTCAAATGTATATGAGTCAATAGCATTGTCAAATAGCCCTCCAATGATAAGCACAAGTCCTCCTCTTCATTTCAGCTTCAAAGAGGAGTAAACAAACTCATGTCGGCTCACAGTTTGAAGACACACCCATTCGTTGCACATGTCGGCTTATTATATAGTTGAACTACTATATATACATGGCTAGGGTCATCGCAAAAGAGACAATTCAAAAGTTCAGATGTCTGAGATTTTCAGAGGCAACAATAAGTTCATATGCAATCAAAGGAAAGGAACTCGAATGAAGAAGGGACAAAGAGGTTCTCTCTATAGCTAACCAATGTCAAGGGAATTCAGATCCCTCTTAAGTTCAGATCATAGTGATAGCGAGGGAGAGAATGGTATCTGTATAGACCACAATTTGGTGTCTTTGGTACAGTCATAGTTCTGTATCATGAAGGACCTACAGTTCGGTAGTATACCACAACGATTCAATATATCTCACAACAAAGGAGCATTCAGTGCCTCTAAGGAAGAAGATAAATAGTATGTGACTAGCCCTTAGTGATATTGTATTGAAGATGGTTTTGGCACTATCTCAGACATAAGGATTCAGTTCTACTTCTGAAGGAAGAGGAGTATTACAGTGACCTCAGTTTGATGTAACTACATGATGACAATCATCTCATATGATGCAAGATTTGAAGTAGAGGAAACTGAGAGAGCAATCGATAAGGTGGAAGAGGACTTGTGTCTTGATCATGGAGTGGATAATATGTTAAGGGTCTTGGTCTTGGTATTTGTCAATTGGAATCTCTATAAGAAGAATTTGTGCAAGTTTTCCTCTCAAAGAGTGAGAGGGTTTGGTCATGGGTCATAGTCTACATGTTGTGTCTCTGTCTATTTATGTTCATGCATTGGTTACTATTTGATGAAGAAGAACACTAATAATCTAACAAGAAGAAGATCCTATTCTAAAGAAGTAAAAAGCATTCACAAGCAGCGACTAATAGAAGAGAAATCACCTAATGCTAATGCCCTAGATTTCTCAACAAGAGATACAGAATGTGGAGTGGATTATGGCATGTGAAAAAGATATGGATCATTGTTCTTATTAATGGTTATCCCACCAATTTTTTTCCAAGCAGGTACCAGTCCTAGGTAGGGATGCTCCTTATCGCCCCTGCTCTTGGTTATTCTTAAAATTCCAAAACAAGCTGAAATGTTGGACACGCTACTGGATCTCACTTGGCGGAAGATTCACACTGATTCAATCTGTCCTACAACAATTGGTTATATATTGGATGCATTTATTTTCTCTCCTTGCTCACATTATTTCCAAGATTCGCTCAATATTATCCCACTTCTTATGGTTAGGGGTTGAAATGGATTGGAAATTTCACTTAGTCAAATGGGATTCTATATGCAGAGCAACAAAACTTGGTGGTTGGGGTATATTGAACACCCATGTTTTTGGTTGGTCGCTATTATTGAAGTCCCTTTGGTGGGCACTGTTTGGTGAAGGCATTTGGAAGGAGATTATTACTACATACCATAAGAGAAGGCCTCTCATTGACTGGATTAGAATGGGAGAGATTGGGAAAAGGAAGGGATCATACATCTGGTTAAGTTTCCAGAAGAAAAAACACTAGTTCATGTAGCAGATAAAATGGTCATTTGGGAGGGGCAATATGATTATCATTGGATGAGACAAAATTGTGGGATTTCAAATCCCACTTGGATTTCTGAAGACACTATTGTGGCGTTACAACAAAGAGGTATTTTCTTCCTGGATCAAGTGATTACCTGGTGGAAAAAAATACATCTGACATGGAAAGAGGTCGAAGAGATCACATTATCTGGGCATATTGCGTTGAAGTGGAACAACTACATCAAAGAACTTAAAAGGATATACTATGCGGGAATGCAAGAGGAGACTCACTTACATGGGCTGGAATCCTAAAAAAAGGTACTGTGGTGGTGGATGACAATTACAAGCACATCATGAACTCCACACATGAATCATGTGCAACACCATGGTTTCTTTCTATTTGGAGATGGAAGGGCCCTTTGAAGATTATTCTATTTATTTGGTTGTTGTGGAAAAATAAAATATTAACTTGGGACAATCTTTGCAAGTGAGGATTTCAGGGTCTAGGATGGTGCCCCCTATGTGGTGTTGAAAATGAATCTGTTCGACATCTATTCCTCTATTGCAATACCACACTTCAAATATGGTCTCAGATCCTCTCATACTGTAAGATCGCTTTCAAGCATTATATATATATTGAACAATGTTTACGGTGGGGCTTGAACATAGGTGGTTTACATTGATACATACTGTTGTTTATATTTTGGGAAACTTGGAATGCTCGAAATCATTACATATTTCGAGGGCTATAGATTAATGTTACCGGGATATGTTCCAAAATTTCATGGCTAGAGATTTTGGAACCTCACCTGTTGACATCCAAGGATCTATCTTCTCAGTACATGCCTCCTTAATTTTTTTTCCTATAGGTTTGTTTGACGGAGCAACTCAGCAGGGGCATTGTGGTTGCAGAGTATGGCTTCGAATCAATGAAAACTCATAGTATAAGTTACACTTGCATGGTGGGATGGGTACAAATTCCAAGGTGGAAACTGTGGCACTTTGGGGACTTCTCTAGTTTGCCAGGGAAAAATATGTGCATAATATTCATGTCTATGGAGACTTGAAAATTATCATAGATGACATTTTGGGTACAACGGCTTTTGATCCACCAGATCTTCGAGGATTCATGCTTTCCTGAGTTTTGACATACAACACATCTTTAGAGAATCAAATAGGACAACTGATTCTCTATCTAGAATCGGTTTATCTGATGCCAAAGGCTACATATTTTATAGTTACTTCACTGATGACGAAGTTTGGGAAGAAGGACGCATTGCAATTCCATAGTGCTCCTTGAGTCTGGAAACAATTTAATGGTTTTTCTAACATGCCAAGTGAATATTTCTCCTCTCTGGTTTATATCAGACAAAACATCTCAAATGAAATGTCGCGTTTGAGATTATTTTTGTTTATTGTGATATTTGCATAATTTTGACTAATAAAATGATCACTTAGAAAAGAGATATGATAGTTTTTGGATGATAAAAGCTTTTATCCAATCAATTTTTTTCATTTGATAAAAATAAATAAATAATATTATCTATTTAAGAGAGTAAATTCCATAGCCAGTGTTGGACTCGAGAATGTAGGAATGGAGAAATGATTATAGATCGATGAATCTATAGATGAACGAAACGATCCAAGCTTATGTTGGGGACATTTTCATAGTTTTCCCCATTTCATTCCCCTCCATAACGTGGCAAGTAATGGAAGCTGTCGACAATTGTATTTCATAATCTTTTACGGATTAACATTGTGTGCTTCAATGAAGGCAATGCCATTTTCCCTGGGATCATTAGATATCTTTAATATGCTTTAAAATAATATTTTCGGGAGAAAGTTAAAAACTATACTCTGTCGTAACAAAATGCTTTGAGGTAATGGTGATTATAAAAGTAGTAATTTTAATTGATAAAGTTAATATTTAAAAATTTCAAGAATTTTTTTTAGATGTTTATGATGATTTGGTTTTTTTAAGAAAAAAATATAATTTTAGTATTGAGAGAAAATAAAATTATATTTTGTTGATACATGTTTTGTATGTATTCATATGATATAAAAAAAATGTTGTTAATTTATTCACGTGATAAAAAAATGTTGTTAATGTTTTTTAGAAATTTGTTTACACAAAATCTGAAAGGATTAGTTATGATAGAGTTTTTAGATAGTTTTCATATGATATAAAATATAAAATAGATATGCTGAACTATATAGAGAACTCATTATAACGTTATTGGGGATGTAGAGAAACTAGAAAAAAACAAAAACAAAAAGTGTTGAGTAGATCTTTCTAATCTAGGATATCTTTCTCAATAAAGGGGCTCATGTGCCTCGCTATTGTGTTATTTTGTGATCAGCCATGAGCCATGAGCCATGAGCCAATAGAATACCCTCTTTAGAGAGGGTGACTATTGTGGTGTTGTACTCCCTGTAAATGTTAGAAGCAGAGAAAGATAAGGAAACATATTTTAATCAATTTATATCATTCACCAATGTTTGGATCCTTAGGTTGTGACATTTGTGTGTGCCTCTTCTCTCGTTTATGGTCAACTGTGAGTCCCCAAAAATCTGAAGAGGGAGAATGATTTATTCATGAGAAAAATCAATAAAATCTTGAGAGCCATGAGTTCGGCATAGTTTTTTGTGCCCTCACCGAGTCCCATTTTTATGTGGAAGTAATGGTTGTCGTGTATGTGAATAACAACACGTCAACCAAAAAAAATTTGGTCACCCTGTGCTGCCCCATCAAGAAAAGCCCAAGTTTTGGATCTATCAATTTGAGGAGTTGGAGCATTTCCAATGTGTTGCAATGAATTTGGATTTGATAAGAGATTGAAGATGGCAATGGATTGGCAAGCAGTGGATTCTGGAGGGGATAAGCAATCCATGAAGATTTCCTTGTTCCTAGCTTACCATATACCCCAACATGAGAGGATGGGGAGATTGATGAAGTCTTTAGTTTCTATGTTGTTGTACCATGATTTCCAAGGCTCCATTAAATTTGGTATGGACCAAATTCATTCTCAACCTAGCTTGGCTATGAAGAAGTACCATAGGGATTGAGAATATGTGCAGTCTATCAGCAAGTGGGAGACTATTTCCTTAGTACATTTACAAAGGCTACACCAGCCAAGACCCTAATTTTTTTTTGTCTCCGATGAAAGTAGTCCTAGGTGGGGATTTTGTTTTCTAGTGCACACCACATAAACAATTTGGATTTGGTTGGAAATTTGAGCTTCCAAACATGCCTCCACTAGTCCTCTTGAAATTATGGTAGTTAGTTTGTGATGAGGGTGAGGTAATCGTCTTTAGGAGTGTAGGTATCTAAGGGCGAATGGATCCATACCGGTTTATCTGGGACATTGGTGATGCATATATGGGCCTCCCTAAGAGCATTAATATAGGCGAACCAATGTCTTTTGAAATCTTGTGGAAGGTTTAGTTGACCACCAGTAAGCCATTGTTGTTCTTTGAGCGGATTCTGATGAGGAGATGCTACTTGGTTAAGGGTGAAGAGTCCCATGTCATGAAGAAGGAAAATTAGATCTTTTAGGAGATGATGCACATTGTTGCATTTAACGCATGGGTCCATTCCCAATCGAAGGCAAGTACCCTCCCACATCTTCCAAGCTAGACCATTTTCAATGAGGGGGAAAGAGTAAATAACAACCCTCTAAATAATTGAGGCATATTGCCTATTCTTATTGTTGCTTCAAACCTAGTGTTCAAGGGACAAGGAGAAGATGTATTTTTTGTATATCACTGAAGTCCATAAGATCTGAGTAGAGAGAAGTCACCAACCCACCTTCACTTCCAGTCCTTGGGAGAAGTAGGGTAGATGTTTTAGAGCCCATCCCCTGCCCATGCCTTGGGCATAAAAATTCTATCCCATTTTACTTAGGGAAAGGAAAACAACTCTGAAGAACCAGCCCATAAGAAATTGTAGTAGAGTTTCTATTTTTTTTTTAGGATACCTTTTGGGATCTAAGAGAGAGACATCCAATATACATGTGTAACTTCCTTGATAGATATGATAAACACTAAGCGACTAGCTTTGGATAGCCATCTCATGATCGAGGATTTTAGCCTTTTTTCATTTTTTCTTAGGAGCCATTTCTAGTCAGCACAGGTGTAGGAGTTTGGTTTGAGGAGGAAGCCCAAGTATTTGAAACCATGGTTGTGATTGGCTAGATTGAAAGGAAATAAATGTTGGTGGATTCTCAGCTCACCCTTGTTGATTCTAAAATGAGTAAGGGAGGATTTGAGGAGATTTGTGACCATACCCATGGTAACTTCCAAGAGTGCAATAACGTCTTTGATTGCTCTTGGATCCATTCAAAAGCCATTTCTAAATATAAGGATATCATCGACAAAAAGAAGGTGAGTGATATGGAGGGTGGGGGAAACCTTGATTCCCAGAATCCCATTCCTTCTGCGAGCTTTCTCTAGATATAAAATGAGACCTTTGGCTACCAATAGAAAGAGAAGGGGTGAGAGGGGTCATCCTTGCATTAAGCCTCATTCAGGTTTGAAGAAAGGGAAGGCATATCCATTAATGAGAAAAATAAAAGAGGTCGAATATATACAACTCATGATCCATTGTACAAAGTCTAGTTTGAAGCCCAGGTGGGTGAGGAGGAGTTGGATGTAAAGTCAATTGACTCAATCGAAGGCCTTAGATATGTCAATTTTAAGGATGGCACCCTTTAGGTGTCACTACTGTAGACTATGAAGGGCCTCTTGAGAAACCCCTATGGCTTCGTGGATTTGTATCCCCTCTAGAAAAACAAATTGTTACTTGGATATTGAGTTGGAGAGGATGGCCTTGAGCCTCTGAGAAATGATTTTGGTGATGACTTTGTAGTTACAATTATTGAGAAAGATTAGGCAAAAGTCATCAAAAGTGGAGGGAGCATCGGTCCTGGGAATTGAAGCAAGGAAAGTAGAGTTGTAGTATGCATGAATGTGGTCAGTCGATTTGGATTCCTCTATGACTTGGTGGAGGTCTTTGCCTAGGATGTCAAATAGCCCCAAAAATAAATCGACCGACCACCTGTTTAGGCCTCGATTTTTATTCCTTTGAAAAATTCCTAGAATCTTTTAGAGCTCATCTATAGATACAAATTCCTTAAGATGATCATTGTCTTCAAGATTAAAAAAACTTGGGAAGAAGAGGGCCAAAAGTACCACCTTTTCTATGGAGGCCCGAGGGGGCTGGGGGAGGGGGGTTGGGGGGGGGGGTGGAGGGGTTTTCTTTAAATAAGGTGCTAAAATGGTTTATCCCAAATTCTACGAGGTCCTCAAAATATGAGGCATTCTTCCCCTCTAAATCCCTTAGTTTCCATATCCCCATGCCGATTTATCTCCCTTTGGTGTAATTTTTGAAGAACTTGGTGTTCTCGTCTCTAGCCTCCAGCCATATAGCCCAACTTTTGAGTCTCCAAGTGGCTTCAATGTATTCCAAAATGCTTTTCTTCCTCCCCTATAGATGCAATAATATTTCCCTTGATTCCTTTTTTTCATAGCCTTTAATTGTTTCCATAAATATAACATTTAGACCAGGTTCCACAAGTTTGAGTTCTTGTATATCCCTTAACCTTTTGTTAACCAACCACTTAATGGATGTCTCTTTAACAAATTTGAGGTTCTTAGAAAAATTTTCACCTACCAAGACATCTGATAGGGGATCAAAATGCTTCTAATTTTTTCTCATGAGCTCCACAAAGCTCTCATCTTTGAGCTAGGATGAGTTGAGTTTTAAGGGACTAGGGGATTTGAGTCCCATTGCTTTAACCTCCAACATGATTCGGGGTCCAGGCCTCCACCTTCCCCAATCCATTGTATTATGAGTGGAACTCAGTCCACCGTATTTTCAACAGGTAAGAAGTGGTCTAGACACTTGGAAATTCGATCCTCCCTAGTTCTCTTGTTCTTCCAAGCGTGTCTAAGTTTGACAGGTTCGATGTCAATGAGGTTCATAGGGGCTTCATTGGGGAAAAAATACCATCCCACATGCGTTCATATTGGGGGATATATATTGAGGAAAAAATGACATAATAAATTGAGCATATAATAAGGGGCAAAGGGTTTTTATATGTTGTGTATAAAAAATGGAGTTGAAAGTTAATGAAAAAATATATAGTATAAAAAATTTAATGAAAAAATGGACACCTACATTATCTAGTGGAAGTATGGGTTTTATAAATTGGGAAGGTATATTTGGTTTGCATTGGTAGGGGGTTAAATAAAGTGTTTTTTTATAGGTATTTTCCAATATATAGTCAAATTAAGGGTATTGTTTAGTATGCTACAAACACAAGTTCTATGTTAGAGGTTCATTGAGTGAAGTTCCCATGATGAGGTTGTGGCCGTTCAAGAGTTTGGAAAAATAGTATGAGTTGGGATGAACTTGGCCACGAGGGCCCCAACTCTCTGCAACACCCAAAGAAAAATTGAGGCACCCCCATGATAAGTTTGTCCTTGGAGAAGAAGGAATTCTGTGAAAGGGAGTCCTATAAGGGGTTCTTGTCCTAGGGTGGATCATATATGTTGAGTATTAGGAAGTCAAAGTTAAGTTCCATTGATTGTAAATTAAGGCCAAGGACATATTCCATCCCTTAGACATTGAGGGATTTGATGTAATGAGGGTTCCATCCTATCAACTACCCACCCATTCTACCTCGTGCGTCAGTGCATGTGAAAATATATCATGGCATAAGTCTTTCCAATGAACTTGAAATTGAGTCCCCTACTCCGAAAGTATCTTGCAGAAGGAGAATTACAAATCCCTCAAGTTATACCAAATAAGAAAGGGCCAGTTGTTTTGAAGGGCTAACCAGGCCCCTGCAGTTGAGAGATAAAATGATCATGAATTAATCCCTTAGGGGTTGATTCTACTCTGACCATCAATGGAGATTTGATGACATGATTCCATATTGACTAGGGCTTTGTTTTGGGCTAAAACAAGTTTGGATCAATGTACCCTACCTTTGCCTATGGAAATATCAAGGGGGTTATGACCAAGACTGTTGAGTGGGAGGGAGGGGTTTTGGGGGGGAGTGTTCTTTGAATAGGGTGCTAAAATGGTTTATCCCCAATTCTGTGAGGTCCTCAAAAGATGAGGCATTGTTCCCCTCCAGATCCCTCAACTTCCATATCCCCATGCTCATTTATCTCCCTATGGTGTAATTTTGAAAGAAATTAGTGTTCTTGTCTCCAACGTCCAACCATAAGCCCAAATTTTGAGTCTCCAAGTGGCTTCAATGTCTTCCAAAATGATTTTATTCCTCCCCTCTAGATGCAATAGTCTTTCCCTCGATTCCTTTGTTTCATAGCATTTAGTTGTTTCCTCCAATATAACATTTAGGCTAGGTTCCACTTCTTTGAGTTCCTGTATATCCCTTAACCTTTTGTTAAACAACCACTTAATGGTAGCCTCTTTAATAGATTTGAGGTTCTTATAAAAAATTTCACTTGCTGAGACACTTGACAGGGAATCAAAATGATTCCAAGTTGTTCTCATGAGCTCCACAAAGCTCTCATCTCTGAAATAGGATGAGTTGAGTTTTAAGGGGCTAGGGAGTTTGAGTCCCATTGCCTTAACCTCCAACATGGAGTGGTCCAAGCATCCACCTTCCCCAATCCATTGTCTTATGAGTGGATTTCGGTCCACCATTTTTTCAACAGGTGAGAAGCGGTCTAAACACTTGGAAATTCGATCCTCCCTAGTTCTCTTGTTCCACCAAGTGGGTCTGAGTTTGTCAGGCTTGATGTTAATGAGGTTCACATGGGCTTCATTGAGGCAACAATACCATACTGCATTCGTTCATATTGGGGGATATATATTGAGGAAAAAATGACATAATATATTGAGCATATAATAGGGGGTAATAGGGGGCAAAGGGTTTTTATATGTTGTGTATAAAAAATAGAGGTCAAAGTTAATGAAAAAATATAAAGGGGTAAAATGAATATTAATGAAAAAATGGACATCTACATTATTTAGTGGAAGTAGGGATTTTTAAAATTGGGAAGGTATATTGCATTTGTATTGGTAGGGGGTTAAATAAAGTGTTTTTTAGAGGTATTTGCTAATATGTAGTCAAATTAAGGGTATTGTTTAGTATGCCATGAATGCAAGTCCTATGTCAGAGGTTCATTGAGTGAAGTCCCCATGATGAGGTTGTGGTCATTCAAGAGTTTGGAAAAATAGGTTGAGTTGGAATTGACTTGGGTGTTGTCCACTGAGATAATTCTAGGTTAATTAATCATGCCACAGCATCTAAAATGTTTTGTTGTTTTAAGGTATTTTGGATGACCAATGTTATGAACAGTTAAAGACAAGTGCTTAAACCTTAACAATGTTGAATATAATGAAAGACTTGATTCTTTGTCTCTAAACAATTAATTGATTTATAATTGCATGAATAGCAGAATTGAAAAAGTTATAACTCACTAAATTTTCAAACTTAGTATTTAGCTAATTATAATTCAGAATGCAAGTAAATGATGTTTACAACTTGTTGTGCTATACAACAATCCTCCCCATTTCAAAATTTTCATAAAAAACTTTAATAAGAAATGGGTACCCTTTTAGAAATATAAATAAAATCAATAAAACATTTGAAAATAAATTTTTATAATAGGTCTTTTTCTTTTAGGATAAGTTAAATAACAATCACAATTTGCAAATCTATTCAACCCATGAAAGTCCTCTTGATAAGCTCCAATCTGATTTCAATCACAATAAAACCTTATCATAAAGCTTTATTGAACAAAAACAATTATAAAAGGTGTATGTCGCATCGCGCAAATCCTTTGTTTCAATGTTGAACTTAAGGTATTCCATTGACATTTGCCAATGCGTAACTCCATCGAAAAATCACATATCGCTACTTATCAAGAAGCCCTTCCAAGTGTTCATATAAATCCTCCGATGCAATAAGCCGATCGTAATTGCACATCGCTGAAATCATGAGACATATACCAATTGCCCCTTTGAAATCTTCCGATGCGATTTCATTATTAAGCACGCTTTTCGATAAAGGTGAAATATGAGCTATTACAAACATTTGCGGGTTAAAGTTATAAATCAATGATAAAGGAAAAAACAAATGATTTATTAATTTTAAAAGTCATCCTGCCTTCCCATGACAGCTCACTATTAGTCGCAATCGCAAATATGCAAAGGAAACATTTAAGCATAATGCTTGTACCTCCCGATCTGCGATATGCGATTATCGCTAATCGCCGATCGGGAAGTCACGATACTCATTTTAAAAGGACCGTTATAAATTTGCGATGCGACATGTCATTACGGCATTAAAGTGTCACATTGGAAGTTATGGGAAATCATTAAGAAAGCAGTTATGGTTGAATCCTTCAAGGATTTCATCCGTGGTAGCTTAATATATTAAAAATCCATATCACCCATTTGCGCTTAACTGTTGTTAGTCTTGTGTGCTGTGTATTAGCTTTGAACAAGTTTTTTCCACTATTACGTCCTTCTGTTTCATTTTGCAGAGCGAATCCGAAAACATCAGTCCAACAAAAATGTCTAAGAGAGCTCGGAAAGTAAAGGCCCCCGTCGTGGCAAAAGATGAACTAGCTAAGCTGGTACTGATAGCTGATACTACCTGTGCAGGCCTCGGCAAGACTTCATGGGAGGGTATATATAATTTACTTGAGGCTAAGGATCCAAGTGAAGTTGAAGAAGAAGGAACAATGATAGGTTCAACTGATAAATTAGAAAATACTCTTTATGATTTAGCTAGTTCCTTCCTCCACAGAATAGCAACCTGAGCGAAAGTATTACCATACAATGACATGGTGAGATGAGTTATAGAAAGTATCAACATAACTGACAGGGCATTTTATACAACCGATGGAAGGATGTTTGGGATATTCAGGGCAGAAGATATCAAGAATATGTATCAATTGCTAGACCCCCAGAAACATTACAATAAAGCATTTTTAGAAGCCTTCTCCAAGGAGAATGATATAGAATCATACCCTATCAGGCAATGGAGACATTTCCCGAACAAACGTAAGCGTGAATCTTCTGGTATGTACTCTGTAGACTCCTTGGCATCTCCTTATTGCTATGCTGGCACTATGTTATGTAGACTCTTTGGAGTCTCTGATTCAGCTAGGTTAACTATAGAAATGGTGCCTTTAATGGAAGCAACAATCCACTCTTATATCATGGATTGGGCAACCATTTTATCAGATAAAATGGCCAACCAAATTCTTGATTATAGAAGAAATAGGTTTGTAACTACACATACAATACCTCCATTCTATATGAGCGCCTACATCATGGATACTGTTATCACTCCAAGAAACTCTCCTATGGTTGCAGCTTGGAGATGCCTGGTAACTTATAATCTTCAATATTTTTCTCAGAACTATTGGAATGGATAATGGTTTGGATCAAGTCAGATAATCATTTCAGCTCTATTCTCACTCAAGACATGCATGAACACCCTCAACAATACAAGGCTTTAAACCACTAATTCTCAATAGTTTATGGATTCAATGGATAGATGGAGAATATTGACTGTACCAACAGATTGCATACATAAACACATATGAATGGCCAGCTATAGGAAGTAAATGAGACTTGCAAATCTAATTTATCAATGCAGAGATAAGATGACAATTATCTGGCATTAGACACAACAGAAAACATGAATAACCTATTCAAGTGTAAGCATATAACAATAGAGAAAATGGACATTGAACATATAATAGCAAAAGAAGCTTATATTGCTAGAATGAAGATGTGAAGCTTGAAAGATCAGAGTGCAACAATCTCCAGAAGTTGAACCCTTGTTACATCTAGTTTTTAGCCTTTTATAGGCCTTTTACAATGCTCCTGAGCTCTCAAAGGCTCGGAGTCTTAATCTGTCTGATCTATCTTGTTAACTGATTGATTCCCTCAATAGGCAAGCATGGCTCGGAGGTTTTCTCCTTCTGACAGAGGAATAACCACCTTCAGGTAGTTTGATGCGCTGTCTGGGAGCTCTCTCGTGCCAGAGATGCTCCATGATCACTTGTTGGTTTTGGATAAGCTGCGCTGTTGATGCCTCATGACAAATTCTGTTTCAGGCTGTGTTGCGCTGTAGATGCCCATGATATTTATGTTTCAGGCTAGCTGCATTGTCTGCTCCATGATCTCTATTGTTGTGGCTGTGTTGGGTGTGCTGTGCCCTTTAAAATGTTAGCAATGCACACTTTCTACAAGTACAAAACAACGCTATCATATTGTTTCTGTTTTAAACAAAAAACACAAGAATATTGAGAAATCCTGCCCCTATGTGTCCTTTTCAGACTTCAAAAGTCCTCAAAAATGGGATATATATCTATTGGGTCTGCCTTTGGGGTGACATCACATCTCCACCATTGATTTGGGAGTTATAGATCCAATGGTGGTGATCCATTTTGGGCGCCTCTTTTGTACTGGAGTTAACTGCCCGATGAGAGTGGTTTTCTCTCTCCTCATCCTGGACACGTGGTGGCCATTGTATGGCATCCGGCGGAGCTTGGCCTAAACCACTTATCACCTTTGGCTCTCCCAAAATCTTGCCAGTTTTGGGATTTTCCCTTTATATTGGAAATATGTCGAAAACATTGGAAACTATGAAAAACGACCTTAGCAGACCTGAAATATTTATATATTTCATTCCCAAACCCTTTTGGGTCTGGGACTATCGCATCGTTGCTGCCGAAGGCTTCCTTTGTATTTATTAAAATACGAAAAACGTTGAAAATGCATTAAGATTGACCTTCTTGTGGACCTCAAATTTTATCGAATATGCTGTATATAACCGTCAGGTCCAGTTATCGGGTCGCCCATGTGTATATGCTTACTCCCTTTGTATAATTGATGCGATAAATCGCAATCGCATGTCGCTGATGCCCAAGGCCCTTTACTTTAACCGCCGATGCCTTCGCCGATGTGATCATCGGAGATCGCTGATCGGTGGTGTCTTGTGCCCATCCTTTAGTAATCCTCTCTGCAATGCTGATTGCGATTAGCCACTTAGATCTGGGCCGTTGATAGGCCAGATCTAATGAATGTTATTCTTTCACTATTTAATCCTGTGATTTTGGGGTTTTGTTTTCAAGCATTTTTTGCCTCTTGATAGTGTATTTTCGCCCTTCCTAGGGTTGTCCTTCTGCACTGATTTTGACCTTTGGATGATCTTGAGCAAATCTTGAAGATTTCAAGAGCATTTTTGGATCCATTGGCATTATTTTTTAAAGAAAATTTGGAGACTTTAAGAGCATATATGGATCCAATTTTGGGCCTTTTACTAGCGAGGCTAACACTGGCTCCTTTTGGGGATGAAATCCTCCGTGTGAGGTGTCAAGGATCACAAATCAATACCTTTCCTGTAAAACAAAAATAAGATCTTCCTTCTAGTGTTCCATTGGGCATGGAGTCTATCTTGAAATGAAAATAAAAACTGGAAAAACATATTTACAATAACAAGGCTTTAACGAAATAAAGTTTCAAGAACCACCCATCATTGGACTACCAAAAGTATCTCCTCCTTCCAGATTGTGCAGAATGAATGTGTTGTTATGCTGAACTTGAGCGATGACAAAAGGACTTGTCCGTAAGGAGTCAAACTTGCCATGATTACTTTTCTTTTCCTTAAATGCATCCCATTTAAGCACCCAATCACCAACTTGGAAATTGTCCACTCTTGCCTTCTTGTCAAAGGTTTCTTTGATTGTCTTCTGATGAGCCTTTGACTTCTCAACCAGCTACTCTCTCATCTACAGTAGTTCAACCAGGTTATTCATTCTTCTTACCATGTCATTCTCTTCATCTTGCAATAATTTAGCCACAGGGAGAATCAGCTGAATAGGGAAGACAACATCAGTGCCATAAACCAGTTTAAATGGAGAATTCCCTATGGAATTTTTGATGGTAACTCTGTTAGCCCATAGCGCAAACTTCAACTTGGAATCCCAACTCTTTTTGTTGTTCTCTAATAGTTTTTTGATTACCCTTACCAGACTCTTGTTAGATGATTTTGCTAGGCCATTGCCTTGAGGATAATATGAGGTAGAATGCATCACTTGAATGGCCATGGATTCAGTCATGTCCACCAATTCTTCTGCCATGGAAGCTATTGCATTGTCAGTGACTAGTTTGGTTGGGCAACCAAATCTAGTGAAAATATTCTCATTCAAGAACTTTATGACAAATTGATGATTGGCATTCTTAGTGGGTATAGCCTCAATCCACTTCATGAAATAATCAGTGCCTACTAAGATCCATTTGTGTTGGCCACTGGAATGTGGGTTGATCTCACCTATAAAGTCCAAGCCCCACTGCTGGAAGGGACCATTGACATATACTGGCTTCAAGGGTAGAGATTTTAGATGCTGTCTTCCTGCAAACCTCTGACACTCGTCACAAGCTTTCACAAAAGAAAACACATCAGAGAACAGAGTAGGCCAATAATACCCAACCCTCAGCATTTTGTGGGCTGTGGTTTTCCAATAATGATGTCCTCCACAGATGCTAGAATGGAACTAGTGTATGACTTCCACGAATTGTTCTTTATCTAGACATATCAAGAGGATTCCTGATGGGTCTTTCCAATAAAGCATATTTTTATTTAAGCAGAATTTGGCTGATATGAGTTTAATGGCTCGGGCTTGACATGAGCTAAGCCCTAGAGGGACTTCTAGCTTTTGCAAAAAATAAACTATGCTAGAACACCATTCATAGGTGGCTAGATTTTCAGCCAAAGACTGATTTTGCTTTTGCTCTTCTACTACTCCCTCTGTCTGCTCATCATCTAAATTTAGACCCATGGAATTTATGTCTAACAAGCTGAAATTTTCTTTAGCCATAAGTTTAGCCAAGACTTGGCCTTTGACAAGCTTAGTGGGATTCACCTCTATGTTAAACTCTATGAATTTTGCAATCCATTTAGCTCTCTTTCCATCAATATCTAGCTGAGTTAAGACATCTTTTACTGAGGCTGAAGGTACATAAGTAACCACTTTGGAATGCAGAATATAAATTCTGAATGCCTTTAAAGATTTTATGAGAGCATAAGCTTATTTTTCAATAAGGTCATACCTTAGTTCAACATCCCTTAGAGTTTTGCTGAAAAAGGCCACGGGTTGCTATATGCCTTCATCATTTTTCTACAACAGAACTACTGAAAGTGTATCATAAGAGGCAAAAGAGAAGATACAAAACTCCTTAGTGTAATCTGGAATGATTAGAGTGGGAGCTTCCATGATAGCTTGCTTGATGGCTTCAAATGAGTTTCTTGAAGCATCTGTCCATTTTATTTCTGATCCTTTCTTCAGCATGAAGTGATGTGCTTTACTAGCTCTGCAAAGTTTGGAATGAACCTCCTTACAAAGTTAATCTTACCTAGGAAGGATTGAATGTCCCTTTTTGACCTTGGGATGGACAATGTATGAATTGCTTGAAACTCTTGCTGGATCAATCTTCACACCTTCAGCAGAAACAATATGTCCCAGAAGCTTGCCTTCTTCTAGAGCAAACTGTGATTTCTTTGGGTTAACCGAAATTTCAAAATGTCCGCACTTTAGAAAGACCTTCTTCAAATGTTGTAAATGGTATTTGTGGCTGTTGGAGAAGACTGTTGTGTCATCAAAATAAATAAGGACAAACTTGTCCTTATCCCCCACAAAGGCTATGTCCATGGCCCTCTTAAAAGTAGCCCCAACATTCATTAGTCTGAAAGGCATCTTGGAGTACATGAAAGTGCCCCAAGGAGCAGTGAAGGCAGTCTTTTCCTGATCTTCTAGATGTACAACACCCTGATTGTAACCTCAAAATCCATCTAAGAAAGACATGACTCTGGCCCTTGAAACTCTTTGCAGCAAGTGTTCCATCTTGGCAGGGGGTAGTTATCTTTTTTATAGCACTTGTTCAGATTTCTGAAGTCAACACAAAGCCTGATTTCTCCATTTTTCTTTCTCACTACCACAAGGTTAGCTATCCATTTTGAATACCTGCGGGGAATTATGATTTTGGCATCCACCAGCTTCTTGATCTCTTTCTCAATCAAAGGAAATAAGAGAGGGCTGATAGGTCTTAATTCTGCTTAAAAGGGGTAGTGTTGTTTTCCAGTGGAATCTTATGCTGAATGATGGTTGTATCATAGGTTTTAAGATCATTGTATTCCCAGGCAAAAATATCAGTGAATTGCTTCATGAGGGCGCAATACTCAGAATTCTGGGCAGAAGACAAATGATTGGACAGATTGATGTATTTCAGATGGGCTGGGCTCCCTATATTATGTTTACAAACATCAGACTCATTTTCTGTTTTGCCAAGCTTATAAGGCACATCGTTATGATTGAACAATTTCTCTAGAGGCACCAGTCCTTTTGGTATATGGTTACTAGGTAGCTGGACAATACTTCCTTGGCCAATCTCATCCTTTAGCTTGGACTGGTCGCTTTCTTCCATGGTTTTATTTTCTTGGTCGATGTGTGTTTCAACAAATTCCTCAATGACTTGTAAAAACCTGCTAATTTCCTCATTGTCTTAAAAAACTCTCCAATATTTGACATTGTCAGGTAGATATGGTCTATATTTTACTTGAACATCATACGTCAATTTAGGAGGCAAAGGAGGAATAAACGTGCTAGCAGACACAACAAGGGCGTCAACAAGCTGGTTCTTCATTCTTGGAATATAAGAAATGCTGAAATTATTAAAAGAATCCTTGAGCCTCCATAACTCATCTCTGTATGCTTTCAGCCTTGGATGCTTTGCTTAGAACACTTTATTGACCTACTGAATGATGAGATCTGCATCTCCAAACACTTTCAGGCTTTTGATACCTATTTCTTTAGCAGTGGTTAAGCCCAAAATCAAAGCTTCGTACTCTGATATGTTATTTGTGACCTGAAAGGTTAATTTGAAAGATAAATGAATGTATTCCTGTGTGGGGGACACAAGGAATACACCTGCCCCTGCATCTTCCTTAGAGCAAGCCCCATCAAAGAACATGTCCCAAATCTGTGGGCTTTCTTCCTCAGTGATCTGGCAAACTGGTTTTTGAAGCTGCATGGGGGCCAACTGGGATTCTTCAATATGAAGAATACAGGCTCCGAAATCAGTGTCAATAGCATATATGGGATGATTAGTGGGGTTCCTTTCATCGTTGATGATATAAGCCAACTGAGATTCTCTGTATAATCTCCTGCTCTCGCCTCCGAAAACTGGGATAGTAGCATAGGACAGATCATTTTGTAATGATCCACCTAATCTCTTGATCCAACCTCTGGAAAGCAACATGCCAAACTTGGGGGGTACATCTGCTACCACAATATCCATCATCATGCTTTTCATGGGCAGCTGAGACAAAGTGATGGCTAGGTCCTTGATTAATCCCAAACATTTCACTTTTCTAAATTCAAAAGAAAACAGATCATGATAAGGCTTGGTGATGTCAAGACCCAACTCATTGATGACAGCCTTGGGCATTAGGTTATGGCTGGCTGAGGCAGTTGTGAAGGGTTTTTTCATGAATAGTTAGTGAGACATAGAATGATGGGTAGTTGTCTTCACAATTTTCAATCATCGGGCTGAGAATAAAAAACTGGCTTGTCATCTTGCAGATTTACATAGTCAGTGGAGGCTTTGATGGCTTTAGGTTCAAGGGCCTCGAGGATGGATGTTTTGAAGGACTCATTATTCACTAGTTCAATCAGAGGCATAGGTATTCTTGGCTTCTGAATTTCTGATTGAAAACTGAAAGGATAAGGAGACTTGTTAAGGCCTCTTACCTCATGAGCTGGAGCTTTGAGGATGATGGGATTAACTGCTGGTTCCTTTTTCTTATTAACTTGATGTACTACAGGGAAACCAACTCTTTGAATAGGAGCTTCCTTGGCATTATTCATCTTTGACCTCAGATTATATCTTTGTTGATCTTCAGTTAGTAGAACAACTTCACCATCGCATTCTTGGCTGATCTAGTCATTGAATAATGAATTTTCATAGGCAGTTGAGGTTAAAAAGGAAGCATTGCCTTTGTCTTCCAAACAATGGATCTCATCATCTTCTTCAAACTTCTCTTCTTCCACGATTGCATTTTGAAAAGGGGCCTTCACCCTTTGGTCTTCATTGCAATCTTTGCTTTTTTGCAAAATCTGCAACTGCTCATTAGTTCTTCTATATGGATTTGGATTTGGATTTCTAGGAGCAAAGGTATTAGGAACTCTCCCTTTCCCAGGGTGCTGCTCAACCTTTAATTTGGAGATTTTAGAGGCTAATGACTCGATCATTTTGGTCATTTTATCTATCTTAGGATTAGAGGATGATGAAGACTCGCCCCTCTATCTTCTTCTATCAACATTTCCCTTGAGCTTCTTTGCAGCCATGATGTTTGATTCCACTTCCAAGGCTGCATCTTGCATGTCAGCCAAAGTAGCACATCGCCTCTCTCTCAACAGTAGGCAGAAGTCAGAATCAAAAGCACTGGCATAGGTGAGTTTAGCAGAGGTAGTAGTAGGTTTTACTTCAGCTGGTATCTTGCTGTACATACGGTTAAACCTCTTATTAAAATCAGATAGAAACTCACCATTTTCCCTCTTTAAGTTCCCAAACTTAGAGGAGATCCTTCTTATCCCCCCAATGCTTTAGGAATGCATCATCTAAAGCTTCAATATCTGCTATATATCTTGGGGTTAGTTCTTTGAACCATTTTCTAGCCTCTCCATCTAGGCTTTGGACAAAGACTCTCATCCAGACATCATCTTCACTAATGTCCAGGTTATCAGCATAGCTATAGAATGACTCAAGATGTTCTTTAGCAGTAACACCTTCAGTCCCAGTGAACTTAGGCATATATTTATGATATTCTCCAGTAGGCATGGCATTCAAAGGAGTGGGCAGTATTAGAGGTCCATACTTAGCAGCTATGATTCTTTCGATTTTGGTAGGTGCTTGTGGACCTGCCATAGCGGTGGTGGCTAAAAGAGTACTCGGAGTCTGAATGATAGAGGGCTGAGGAGTGAATGGTAAGACTAAAGGAGTATGATGGATAGGAGGTGAGGTTTCCTTTGGGCTTACAACAAAAGGAGAACCTAAAGAATAAGGAGCTTTATGAATCTCTGAGAGTTTTTCTTCACTGCTAGTATTAGATGCTATACTCTCAACATGTATTTGTTCTATTACAAGCCTTTCTTGAAGATATATAGGAGATTGTTTAGGTTTACCTAAACCTGATGCTCCTTTCTGCAATACCTTTCTCTCTTTGATGATATTTTCAGGGTCAGGTACTGGGTTAGCTTGTAGCTTCTAAGGATTTCTCCGAGTATGCCTCACAAATTGAGCCAGAACTATGAAGTGGAGTCGCCAAGAGGTTTGGCCTCTAGTAGAGTCGCTAGAGACATGATTACAACCAAAAAAGTGCCCAGATTTTGTCTATCATCAAAGCTAGATCTATGTCGTTTCCCAGGGAAGCTGAGCTTCAATTTCCTCTCCGTGGCAATGGTGCCAATTATGTTATCACTCTAGGACACTCTCCTATGGTTGCAGCTTGGAGATGCTTGGTAACATATAATCTTCAATATTTTTCTCAGAACTATTGGAATGGATGATGGTTTGGATCAAGTTAGATAATCATTTCAGCTCTATTCTCACTCAAGACATGCATGAACACCCTCAACAATACAAGGCTTTAGACCACTAATGCTCAATAGTTTATGGATTCAATGGATAGATGGAGAATACTTACTGTACCAACATATTTCATACATAAACACATATGAATGGCCAACTACAGGAAGTAAATGAGACTTGCAAATCTAATTTATCAATGCAGAGATAAGATGACAGTTATATGGCATTAGACATAGCAGAAAACATGAATAACTTATTCAAGTGCAAGCATAGAACAACAGAGAAAATGGAAATTGAACATATAATAGCAAAAGAAGCTTATATTACTAGAATGAAGATGAGAAACTTGAAAGATCAGAGTGCAAAAATCTCCAGAAGTTGAACCCTTGTTTCTTTTAGTTTTTAGCCTTTTATAGGAATTTTATAATGCTCCTGAGCTCTCAAAAGCTCGAAGTCTTAATCTGTCTGATCTGTCTTGTTAATTGATTGATTCCCTCAATATGCAAGCATGGCTTGGAGGTTTTCTCCTTCTAACAGAGGAATAACCACCTTCAGGTAGTTTTATGCACTGTCTGGGAGCTCTCTCGTGCCAAAGGTGCTCCATGATCACTTGTTGGTTTTGGATAAGCTACATTGTTGATGCCTCATGACAAATTCTATTTCGGGCTGTGCTCCGCTGTTGATGCCCATGATATTTTTGTTTTGGGCTAGCTGTATTGTTTGCTCCATGATCTCTGTTGTTGTGGCTATGTTGGGCATGTTGTGTTGCGCTGTGCCCTTTCAAATGTTAGCAATGCATGCTTTCTGTAAATACAGAACAACGCTGCCATACTGTTTCTGTTTTAAACAGAAAACACAGGAATATTGAGAAATCCCACCCCTCTGTGTCCTTTTTAGACTTCAAAAGTCCTAAAAAATGGGATATATATCTATCGGGTCCGCCTTTGGGGTGATATCACATCTCCACCATTGATCTGGGAGTTCTAGATCCAATGGTGGTGATCCATTTCGGGTGCCTCTTTTATACTGGAGTAACCACCTGATGAGGGTGGTTTTCTCTCTCCTCGTCCTGGACACATGGTGGCCATTGTATGGCATCGGGCGAAGCTTGGCCTAAACCACTTATCACCTTTGGCTCTCCTGAAATCATGGCAGTTTTGGGATTTTCCCTTTATATTGGAAATATGTCGAAAACATTAGAAACTATGAAAACGGGCTTGGTGGACTTGAAATATTTATATATTTCATTCCTGAACCCTTTTAGGTCCGGGACCTATCTCATCGTTGCAGCCAAAGGCTTCCTTTGTATTTCTTAAAATACGAAAAAACATTGAAAATGCATTAAAATTGGCCTTCTTGCGGACCTCAAATTTTATTGAATATGCTTTATATAACTGTCGGGTCTAGTTATCGTGTCATCCATGTGTATATTCCTGCTCCCTTTGTATAGCGAATGTGATATAGTGATACGATAAATCGCAATCGCATGTCGCTGATGCCCAGGGCCCTTTACTTTAACTGCCGATGCCTCCGCCGATGCGATCATCGGAGATCGCTGATCAGTGGTGTCTTGCGCCCATCCTTAAGTAATCCTCTTTGCAACGTCGATTGCAATTAGCTGCTTAGATCTGGGCCATTGATCGGCCAGATCTAACGACTGCTGTTCTTTCACTGTTTAAGCCTGCAATTTTGGTTTTTTCATGGTTTTCAAGCATTTTTTGCCTCTCGATAGTGTATTTCTGCCCTTCCAAGGGCTCTCCTCCTGTGCTGATTTTGACCTTTGGATGATCTTGAGCAAATATTGAAGATTTCAAGAGCATTTTTGGATCCATTGGCATGATTTTAAGCAAATTTGGAGACTTTAAGAGCATATATGGATCCAATTTTGGGCCTTTTGCTAGCGAGGCTAACCGATACCATCTGTTTCAATTCTTACTACCCCATCCTAGGTTCGAAATGGACTCCTCAAGACCCAACTCTGATTCACATTTATCATAAGTATTTGTGGAAGGCCCATTATAAAGATCATATATATAGAATTTGTCATGGTTTTATATTACCCGTCCATCAGGCCATATTCAACAAACTTTCTCCTCGGTTATCCAATGAGGCCAACATTGAGCTAACATCAATCGACAGTTGGTTCGGTGAATAAATATTCACCTATGTCAGAATTTTTGGCAGCACCACAGATCCACATGTTCTCCCTTGTACATTCCTGATAAGTTGTTGGCGAGAGAAATAGCTTACCAGATAACAGAAACATGAATGTCAAGGAATCTCAAAGAGTCCAAGAAACAAATGTGGCCTCCATTTCCCCTCTGTTGTGGTACTTACACACTGCATGATTTCAAACATGCAGACAAAGAAACATAGAAGATAAGAATTCTCAAGTTAGTAGTCATTCCAAAGAGACAGTGTGATCCAAGAGCAGTGGCTTACAACTTCACCAGTTAGGTGAAGATTGCCAAATTTGAACACGAGACAGATGAATATGATGACTTGTTCACTTCAGCTAAAGTATTCTCACAAGTGAAACATCTAGCAAAGATGAAATTAGGAGTAGTAGGAAGAGATAAATTTATGTAGTTCAGGGCACAGAGGTTACAAACACTGCCTCTGGATTTATTGGCCACTACCCCTATAGTGCGACA
Organism: Pinus tabuliformis; assembly: GCA_031772625.1. Taxonomy (NCBI): domain Eukaryota; kingdom Viridiplantae; phylum Streptophyta; class Pinopsida; order Pinales; family Pinaceae; genus Pinus; species Pinus tabuliformis. The sequence continues at coordinate 681,198,385 of CM062815.1, read as the reverse complement.
AGAAGCCCACAATGAAGAAAAAACTACTGAGAAGACTCCTGAAAAAGAGAAGAGCCTTGAAAAGGAGAAGAGCCCTGAAAAGGAGAAGAGTCCCGAGAAGGAGCAGACAAATGAAGGGACCACTGAGCTCCTAGATACTGATGTAAACATTGATGCCACCTTAATCAAGGAATGGGAGCAGTTCGATCAAATGATCAAGAACCATAATGACTCCCAAAACCTCACTACACCAAAATCGCCCACAACACAGGAGCCTATTGTTACTAATATTCCAATTAAAGGGGCAGTCGACATACCCAACATTCAACAGGATATTGAAATAATTCCTGAGAATCCTACAGAAGAGATTGTATTAAAGGTAGAAGAAATACCACCCCTAGATGTATTCTACAGTCCAAAGCATAGGGCTGTGGTCAAAAGGCAAAGAAAAAGGAGGAAAATTGACCAAGGACCTCTTTCAACTCCTTATGCTGAACTGATGAATGTGTTATGGAAAGACTTAGAAGTCAATCCTTCTGAGGATTTAACCAAGTTATCTCAGTATGCAGGTGCTTATATAGCTGCAACAATGGACAAAACCTCTGAAGTTAGCCAATTTATCAGGGAAAAGGATCTAAGGATCTCCCAACTTGAAGGGAAATAGGCAGAAGAACAACAAAGGATTAGTCAGCTTGAGCAAAAGCTATCAGAGAAAAGACAACAGAATGAGCAACTAAAAGAACAGTTGAATCTGGAGAAGCAAAAGATTGATCAGTAGGCTCTCCAGAAACAACAGAAGTTGTCTCAAGAACTCAACAAGCTTCAAACAACAATTTAGCAGGAAAAGAAGGCTAAAGAAGATCAAATTACACAGCTGCAATCACAGATAGAGAAATTCAAGGGTTATCCGAAGGTTAGTGAATTCAAGAAAGAAGCCCTGGAAGTAACCAAAGCCTTATCTCAGTAGCTAAACATCCTTTGCCATAAAATATCATTGGTTGACCCATTGTGCACTATCTCCGCATCACTTATTGAAAAGGCAGTTGACACCAGGCTAGAATTTGAAAATGTAGATGATAAGGTAACAAAATTTCTTTCTTGGCAAAGTTCAGTAGAAGGTATGGCTGCTAACTTACCTAGAATCCAATAATCGCACAAAGATATCTTGTTTTCGGAGTGGGAATCACAGCTAATTAAGGCTGAAAGAGCCACTTCCAGAGACAAAGCAATAATGAACGGTGTAATCGAGTTAGTAAATGATAGTTTGTATATGGCTAACTTGATCTCCGATTTCTCTCTAGGAAAACTCCCGAAAGCAAAGGAACTAGAAGATCAATGGAGACAGGAGCTGGCAAGTAGAGAAGAACAAATCAGCAAGGTGAAAAACTTAACATGGGATGAATTCTGGTTTTTCCTAGTCAAGCCGCATAGCCAACAGATGGCCATGAAATGCCTTTCTGACTCAGTCAATCTCATGGTTCCCGAACTCTCCGACACTATGTACACAACCCAACTACATTCCAGGATGAGTCACCCTCCAGAAATTCAGCCAATGTTCTCAATTTGTCAACTGCAAGCGCAAGAGAAGAAGTAAATACAATGAATCAGTTAAAAGGGCTATCGCATTGTTATTTTTATAGATCAAATCCCAGATTTTCATGTTTACAGTTTTAATAACTCATAGCAATTTTTATTGACAGTTAGTTTTTATTTTGATTATTTAAACCCTTTCATGTCTTTTAAGAAATGGTCCTCAATTTGTATAATATTTGACTGGAGAAGTTGCACTTTTGTACTTCTAAGTATATTTTTTTATCAATAGTGGATCAAGGTTCTACATTTTTGTGAAAGAAGCTTTTTCAAGACCTGCACTTTTATATTTCCTTAGAAGTTTTCTCAAATAAGAAAGTGGAATCAGAGTGTTATTTACATTGGAAGGATTCAAATGCATTCAGTATTCCTATCACTAGTTTTGTCTTATTTCCTTGTGTGATGAAGCATTTCTTTTAAAAGTTGCTATTGTTGATCTTTATTTTATTTATTTATTTATTTTTTAGTGTGGTTCACGAACACCCTGGTCAATGAGTGGTCACTACGTCCACGGAAAAATCTAGGCTAATCACTCTCGGCCTACTAGCAAGACCTAACCCCAAGGGCTTCAGGCAGAATCGACCCTGTGACCTCCAGATGACGAGGCACAATTTTTGACCAACTGAGCTAACCCTTGGGGCTACTATTATATATATATATATATGCTTTTCAAATAATTCTTTATCATATCATTTATGAAGATTTAGAATTGTTATCCTTTGAAGATATATGTCAGTGATATATATATTGTTATGAATGCGATATGTTTTATTAATAATTACTTTGTTTAATTTCTTAAACAAAGTAATCATTATCTATGAATGCATCTTTCTATTGATTAGTAATTCATCTATATGATTATTGATCTATTAGAAATAATCAGAAATCGCATTGTTTACAGAATACCCGGGTTATATAAATATATTTGTATATTTTGAGTTATAGGATAAAACATTTACCCTCTCCATTATACATTACAAAACAACCATCCATTAAACCACTCATTAAGGGAAATTGGTCCCATAATATCCAGTCGGAGCCACCACATCAAACGGAAAAGGAGTTGTACTAAGGTCCGGACTGGGTGGTTATCCCCAATGTTGGTGCTAGGATTTTAGAGGCATCAACATTTTTGGCGCTAGAAGGAGGGCCAGAGCTGTGAATGGCGAGTAAATCCAAATCCATAGGCCATTCTAAGAGTAAAACCCCCTCACCATCTCCTCCAACTTCTCTACTTTCTAAATCTCCTATCTTTAAGCGAGAAGTTGAAAAGGAAAACACAACACCCACTGCTGAAAACTTAAACACACCTGACAATTCTTCTCTTGAACCCCCTGAAGTTTAGACCTTGATTCATAAACTCCAAGGGTTTTCAATATCCCAAGAACAATCTGAGTTATCCCAAGGTAGTGTGACTTCGCAATATATTCCATCCCAGCCTCTTACAAGATCCCAGAGTGAAAAGCTTGGTATTCCACCAACCGAATTTCCTCTGCCAAGTAGAAAAAGAGCTAGGAAGACACCTTTAGAGTCTGAGAGTGAGACTCTTTCTTCATCATCATCCATTCCATCTAAACCAGTGCAAGGTCATCCATCCACTCCCCAACTCAAGATCATAATCCATAAGGGTACAGGTACTCCATCATCCTCTACCCAATCACTTTCAACTGTCTCTTCACCCTCTTCTACTGTCAGTTCAACAATGGAACATAATCAACCTCAACCAAGGCCATGGACAAATCCAGGAGCTGTCGCTATGCCTGCACCCTTGAGTCAATTACCAACTCATCTTGAAAAATGGTTACCAAAATTTAATCCAGACATTGGCATATTAGCAGAAGAACATATAAACAATTTTATGTTGTCCATAAACCTAAATGGGGTAACAGAAGAAGATGTTGTTGTTAGGCTTTTCCCATATACTCTACAAGGGGTAGCTGGATCGTGGTATTTTTCATTACCACCAGGATCCATCAATAGTTGGGATGCTTTTCAAGAACAATTTTTAACCAAGTTTGGAGATGATAGGTCTACAACGACTTTGATTAATGACCTCTCCAATTTGAAATCTGAATCAAAGGAACCCATCAAAGACTTCAACTCTCGATTTAATAAACTGCTAAATAAAATTCCTGCAACATCCAAGCCTAGTGAAGAAGTCTGAAGTGAATGGTATATCTTCGCTTTACCTTCAAACATAGCCATTTTCGTTAATAGGGCTGCCAATCCCACATTAGCAGAAAATATGAAGGAGGCGATCACTGTTGAAAAACATATCATTGCTTTGGAAAAGAAAACACCCTTGAAGAAAGAAAATAAAAAAAGGTTACTTTCAAAAATGATTCAAAGAAGAAAGCAGTTAAAGACCCATATGACATGGAAGGTTTACAAAAGGTTCTGAAAACTATGTCTAATGAAATGGTGGAAATAAAAAAACAAGTGGCTGAAACTTCTACTAAAAAACCATTTAGAAACTTTAGAAGAAATAAGTCAAATTAATAAAAACCACCTAATGCTATATCTAATGTAGAATCAGATCAAGATGATGATGAGGATGAAGACACAATTTTATCATCAAAGGAAACAGAAGAAGAGGAAATAGTGGAATATCATGGGATGTGGGACTTTATCTTGCCCAACTCTGACAACGAAAGTGAACAGGAAGCTCTCCCAGTAAATACCAGAAGTAAAAATGTAGTAGAGCCTATTCAAATAAATCCAAAGAAGAAAAATTCAAGCCCTGTCACTAAAGACAAAGCTCCCATGAAGAAAACTCCAGTTGTGCCTACCCAAAATCAACCATCATCCTCCAATCCACCCTCATCATCTAAAACATTAGTAGTCTCTGACTCTACAAATTACAACATTGTGGAGGACATGAAGAAGACTCGAGAAAATATTTCTTAACATGAACTTAGCAAGTTAAAAAACCAACAGAAATTGTTACTTAAAGAGTTAAATGTTGTACCTTCTTCTCCTCTTCCAACAGTGTATTATCCAAAGTGGCCAAAGGATCAGGTAAACCACCATTGGATAAAGTAGATGCTACTGATGCTGTTTTGATTGGAGATAGGTCTAATTCTCACACTCCTCCTTTTCTCTTGACTTATGAGATCTATAATAGAAAACTGCATAATTGCCTAATAGATTCAGGGGCTTCATCGAATATAATGCCAGCCTTAGTTTGCTCTAAATTAAACATGGAGCCCCAGAAATCAGTAGTTCATATTGTTCAATTAGATCAGACTAAAGTGCAAGTTTTAGGAGAGATTAATGCAGCTATCATTAGGCTATCGCTGATCACATAGTAGTTCAAAGAATTGATATATTGATTACTGACATCCATGAGTTCTATGGTTTAATTCTAAGCAGGGATTGGTATGAGAATTCCATGGTTATATTTCCACAAATTGGTCTCACATGTGGCTTCCCTATAAAGGGAAAGCAAACCAAATCAAAATAGATCGAGAAAAACACATGACTCATACAGTAATGGAGTTTGAACAAGAAAACCAACCTGTAGCTTTCAATAACAACATTCTTGGAAATTACTTAGCTGAGTCATTCTTTCGAAATTTTAATGCTCAACAATCCCCTTTTCCTATTAATAGTATCAAATCACAAATTGAAAACTTCTCTCATGCTGATAGGTCCTCAAGATGTGTTAGTATTATTGATGAACTTGTAAATAAATCTGTAGATAAACCTTTATTTTGGTCTTTATATTTTGATGGATCAAAATCCAATGACGATGCAGGAGAAGGATGTTTTTTAGTTAGTCCAGAAGGGGAAAAACTATGCAATCATGCAGGCTAGAGTTTGAGTGTACCAATAACACTCTAGAATATGAGGCATTCATCCAAGGGCTCTATAAAGCAATAGGCCTGAAAATTCAATATTTGAAAGTATTTGGTGATTCTGAGATTGCCATCAAACAGGTAAGAAACAATATCCATTGCCTTGCAAGACATCTCAAACATTATCAATCCCTTGTTCAGGACCTCATAACTCGTTTTTTGGCATTTAACATTTCTCCCATTCCTAGATCTCAGAATGCAACAGATGATTTATTGGCTAATGTTGTTTCTAAACTACTCACATCCGAGGATTATAGTCTAGATAGGTTTTCAATTGAATTAATTTTTTGGTCATCTGTCCCAGACAATGTCATCAATTGATTGGTGAGTATTTAATCATGATGAAGGCATTTTAAATTTCTTAACCTCTGAAAAATCTTATGATGATTAGATTATTGATGAAAGAAATCATGATCTTTAGTTAAAACAAAGACCAAATGAGAATTCTATTCTTAAATCTGTGGTGAAGCTAGAAGTTCTCCATGACATCAAATATAGATTCAAAAAGGTAACTATGCAAAACTTCAAAGTTCTACTTTAAAGTTTGAACTGGTAAACCTTGGCACTGAGGCCAAACCACAAAATGTCAATCTAGGACTTGAACTCACATCAGAAGAAAGATTTGCTTTCATCAGATTATTGAACAAATACAAAAATGTTTTTGCTTGGAATTACGAACATTTGAGAACTTATGATACTTCTATCATTCAACACACGATTCCAATGATTTCTGATGAGAAACATGTACAACAAAAGTTAAGGAAAATTCACCCAAATCTGGAAGGAAAAATCAAAGCAGAGTTGAATAAACTTCTGAAAGCTAAGATAATTTTCCCAGTTAGACATTCTAAATGGGTTTCAAACTTGGTACCTGTAAGGAAAAAAGAATGGGGATATTAGGATTTGCATTGATTTTAGAAATCTCAATAAGGCATGTCAAAAAGATAATTTCCCATTACCAACAATGGAGCGGATACTTCATTCAGTAGCTGGTTCAGAGTTAATGTCCTATATTGATGGTTTTTCAGGATACAATCAAATACTGTTGCATCCAGATGATAGACTAAAAACTACATTCAAGACTAAATGGGGAACATATGCTTACCAGAAAATGCTTTTGGTCTGATAAATGTTGGAGCTACTTTCCAAGGAGCCATGGATATAGCCTTCAAAGGTTTGATCAATAGGTCAGTCGTTGTCTACTTAGACGACATAACTGTTTTTTCCAAGAAAATGACCAATCATCTCCATGATTTAAAACAGATATTTGAGCGATGTAAAAGGTATGGGATTTCTCTAAATCCTAAGAAATCATTCTTTCTCTAAATGAAGGCAAAATCTTAGGGTTTATTGTATCCAGAGATGGCATCTATATTGATCCTGATAGGATAAAAGAGGTTTCTGATATTCCTTTGCCACATAACAAGAAATCCATGCAATCATTTTTAGGATAGATAGATTTTGTAAAAATATTTGTTCTGATTTTTCTCATATAGTCTTACCTTTACAAAATATGATTAAGAAAAATTCAGTTTTCAAATGGGGACATAATGAAAAGCAAGCCTTTGACTCAATCAAACAGGCAATTATTAATGCTCCTACATTGAATACTCCCAATTTTTCTAATCATTTTATTTTGTATACTTTGGCCACTGAAACATCTTATGCTGTTGTTTTAACACAAATCAATGATCAACAAATAGAAGCACCTATATCTTTCTTTAGTTCCAATTTGCAGGGTGCTGAACTCAACTATTCGGAAGTAGAAAAACAAGCTTTTGCTGTGTTTAAATCTATCAAACACTTTAGACCATTTCTCCTAAAAACACACACAAAAGTAATAGTCCCATTCTCTGCAGTGAGACAATTGCTAGTGCAAAGGGAAGTAGGAGAAAAGAGAGCTAATTGGGTAACAACTTTACAGGAGTATGATATTGATATTAAACCAGCGAAAATTGTGAGAGGGCAAGGTTTTTGCAGGTTATTAGCAGGAGCTTCTAATATTCCAGAACATGAAGATTCAGATAAGACTTTTCAAGTGAACGAGATAAGTATCATAAATTTTGAATCCCAGTATGCTGATCTGATATTTTACTTGAAAAATGGATATGCTCCCCCTAATTTCAGTTACAAAAACAAATGTGCCTTAAGATTAAAAGCAAAACACTTTAAATCATTGATGATGTGTTATTCAGAAGAAATTATGATTCAATTTTATTAAGATGCCTAGAAAAAACTGAAGCACAAAAGGTTTTGCAGGAATTACATGATGGTCCAGCAGGTGGACATTTTGGAGGAGATACTACAACTCACAAAATCATACATGCTGGATATTATTGGCCCACTTTGTTTAAAGATGCCCATGATTATGTCAGGAAATGCAAGATATGCCAAACTGCTAGTGGGAGACAAAGGAAACCAACCTTTCCTTTACAACCAGTAAACATTGAGCAACCATTTGAACAGTGGGGGCTTGATATCATAGGAGAGATTGTTCCACATTCTTCCAAGCAACACAGATACATCCTTACAACCACAAATTACTTCACAAAGTGGGTAGAAGCAATTCCATTAAAGGTAGCTAATTTTGATGCAATCATTGAGTTCATTGATCAATTCATCATTACCAGGTTTGGTGTACCTAATGCCCTTATTTTTGATAATGCATCTTATTTTTCTGGGAGTAGTATAGTTGAATTTTCTCTTAAGAGAGGTTTTAAATTAAAATATTCTGCAAATTATTATCCTCAAGGTAATGGTTTGGCAGAATCAACTAATAATAATCTCATTAAGATTATTAAAAGAACTGTTGATCAAAATCAAAAGAATTGGCATAAATCTTTAATATTTGCATTATGGGCAGATCGCATAACTTAGAAGGCCTCAATAGGTACTTCTCCTTTTAACTTAGTGTATGGGAAAGAAGTTGTAATACCTTCAAACTTAGCACTCCCATATCTAGCCCTAGTACAATTTATTGAATAAAATCCTTCTTCCTCTATTCAATTAAGATTTGATCAAATCCTCAAATTGGAGGAAGAAAGAGAGAATGCCAAAATCACTCATGCTAAACATCAACAAGTCATTAAATCTTATTTTGATGCAAGTTATACCAGCACAAAAACATTACAAATTGGTGATCTCGTGTTGAAATGGGATAAAGCACATGAAGACAAAGGTAAACATACCAAATTTCAAAATATGTGGCTTGGACCATTTCAAATCATTGAGAAGATAGGCTCATCGACATTCGTACTACAAGATTTATCAGGAAAGAGAGATTCGCTTCCTGTGAATGGGCTTATCTTAAAGAAATTCTTTTCTTAAGGAGGTAACCCCTTCTTACCTGTAAATATTCTTTATGCAAGTTTGTTTATTTTTTTTTAGAAAATAATGTTGTAAATAGTCTTCCATTAGCCTTTTACTATTGAAAATCTCTTTGAGTGAATATTGTGAATACTTGCTTTCAAATGCTAGAAACTTTTAAGGAAATGATTACAGTTTTGGGAAGTTGAATAAAACATTAAACTTTGAAGACCTCCTTAAAATTTGCAAAATCTTCCAAAAACTTGAAAATACTATAAATCATTCTAAGTTTTATTTAAGTTAAGAGAGGTTATTCATAAAAAGTAAAGACTTTTCCAAGCTTAGCATCCATAACTCTAAAATTGTCATCCATAAACCCTTAAGGAGAAAGTCATTCACCCTATCCACTAAGTTTATAATTTTTCAGAGTGTAATTCTAAAATATATCTGATATAAAAGATAAGAGGTCTCATCATGAGCCTACTTACCATGATCATAGGGAACTAATTAAATTGACATTACCAATACTGCATATCAAAAATGGTAATGGCTTATAATCATAAGACAATGGGTCTCATTACGAGCCAACTTGTTCAGTTCAATTACAACTAGTGAATGGCATTGTCATTAGCTGGCTCCCAAACCAGGATAATGGCTTTTTATCTTTAAAAAATTAAAAGAATAAAAAATCAAAAAATATATGTAAACATATCTTTTTTAATTTATCTTTCAAAAGTTATGCTCTTAGATGGATGGGACAATGAATTATTTATGGTTAAAAGGTAATCCTGCCGAGACTATAGATGTTTGCGGGTAGCAGAGGCATTACCTATGACACAAGAGTAAATTTAAAAGCTAATTTGGAATAGCTCCCTACTTGATATTTATCAACCAATCAAAACTTGAAGAAACCAAAAATGTTTTTATTTTTAAGGGATTGCAAAAGAAAGTGCAAAAAATTGTTATTAATTAGAGTTAATTTTTGTTTAGCTATTCTTAGATGGTTTTCTTTATCCTCAATTGTTTCCAAACTAAGAAAGTTTAGATATTGCGTTATTTTCCAGAGATAATTGTTTCTCCCAGTGAATCGCCAAATGTTGTGCTATACAACAACCCTCCCCATTTCAAATTTTTCATAAAAAACTTTAATAAGAAATGGGTACCCTTTTATAAATATAAATAAAATCAATAAAGCATTTGAAAATAAATTTTTATAATAGGTCTTTTGCTTTTATGATAAGTGAAATAACAATCGCAATTTGCAAATCTATTCAACCCATGAAAGTCTTCTTAATAAGCTCCAATCTGATTTCAATCACAATAAAACCTTATCATAAAGATTTATCTAATGAAAACAATTATAAAAGGAGTATGTCACATCGTGCAAATCCTTTGTTTCAATGTTGGACTCAAGGTATTCCATTGACATTCGCCAATGCGATAACTCCATCGGAAAATCACATATCGCTACTTATCAAGAAGCCCTTCCAAGTGTTCATATAAATCCTCCGATGTGATAAGCCGATCGCAATCGCGTGTTGGTCACTTTAATTGCTTATTGAATTAAACAACAAAGTGCTACATAAATTGTCAACCGAGGAAGTCTTATTATTTCAAAGGAAACTGCGTATTGTATGTACTCAATCTTAAAAGCAACAAAAGTTGTAGTAAAACTTGGTCATACTTTGCCCTAAACAAACTAAAGTTCCACTCTGAGTTACTGCAAAACAACCTATTGCAGACATTTACCAAAGAATGCTTAAAAGAAAGGAATCTAAAGAATAAATCTGTACAGGAGAGTGCTGGCTATGCTGTAACAGAGAATGTGACCCTATTTCCGGAGCGGGAACCTTTAGCACCCGTTCCTGATTATCAAGCTGCCACCTTGCTCTGTAAATCTAATTGCAACACACATGAATGAACTGTGATAAAATAAACGCTGCAGCAATTAATTGAAAAGGAAAACAGAGTTTCAGCAAAATGATACTCAGTAAACAGTTCCGTTAACAAAGCATGAATGAAAGACACACCTAACACACTGTAGAAGTAAAATGGGTGAATCTTGTGATGAAGGTGGGCCCTGTCCTTCTCACAAGATTCCCCAGGAGGCAAGAACTAGAAAAAGATGTTCAGAACAAAATTTTATTCATCCATCAATATGCAATATTACAAAAAGGATTCTAGTCCTGTTCCTTTAGCTGAGCCTTTTCCACAGTCTGTTCATTCCCCTCTAATGTAGATGTCTCCTCTTTATAAAGAGGAGACATCTATTACAAAATATTTACATTATAAATTCTATTTTAACCCATTATACAAAAATAGGGAAATCAGTTTCCCATCAACAAAATGATGTTACAATAATATTGTCTTTAGATTATGGGCGTTCCATCCAGTGCAACAGCTTCCTTGGTGATCAGTCTGGTTCCTCTGTTGCTGTCAAATTTAGAATGAAAATCTCAACTGTTTCAGCTTCGAGATTTACGTGCCATTCTTACTGTTTTAGCAACTGCAAAAATAGTCTTGCAAACTCTAGGCAGTTTCAGCAATGCAGACTGCACATCATTCTTTAACTATTCAACAACTTAACAATTTAAAGATTAACTATGAAGATATCGTGATTATATGCTAAATAATTAAACGTATAGTGATGAGAAGAATCATTGCATACCTTTGGGATAATTGGGTTAAAACACTAACAAGGACTTTTAAATATAGGTTGAAAAGGATGATATCATGGAAAAATGTATGGTAAAAAACAGACAATATGAGATCCTAACATCCCCCCAACTAAAGCAGTTGCATGTCCCCATGCAACATTTACTCTGAGTCTGAGTCGGTGTACTGGGATGTACAGTGAAAATTACTTATACAGTAAGTATAGAAGGTGCTATCAACAAATCTCTGAAGCCCTGAACACTCTGTAATCTCTGCCATGCTGCAAGCTCCTCCTTTTCGGACACCTTGAAGTAGGCCTTATATTGCTGTACTGGCAACCAGAGAAGCGGGAAATGAAAATGATAACCCAACGATTTTTCGCACACTATTGAACACATCTAACATAATTAGGTATTCATGAAATTTCTGCGTGAAGATTAAGAGGGTTAAAGGGATGGTATTCCCTTCTCTCCTTAGGGCAATGTTCCCAGAATAGATTGTTTGCCTGTATGGCAAGAGGTCCTTTCTTTTTGACATACTGTTGACACTCCTTTAACACTGCTGCCTGTAATTCTCTGATATGCTCAATCATTCTGGTTCTCCTATAACCTGATGATGTTCAGCAATGAAAACAGCAACATTCTGTGGTTAAGCTCGGATCCACAGAAGGCGATTTTCTTCATTATGTTTTGCTGAAAGGAAAGCATTTTTCCATGTGAGCTAATTGGCCATGAAAGAGACAAAGGCTCTAATCTGAATGTCACTAGCTACAGGAATCAAATTAAGCTTTCTATCCTCCGGCATGGCTTCATTATGGAGATAGAGTTCACATAATAGATTCTGTTCACTGACTGATGCTGCTGCAAAGGTTTCAATGAACTGCTGGGGGTAGACACCTCATGAGGTCGTCCATCTCTAACTGCTTTTACTTGGAAGAATGCTAAGCGTTCTGCTAGAAACACAGAATAGTTAAAGGATGGTTTCCTGGTGGCCATAAGTCTTTGAAATAACTCAAAGACAAGAGACAGTCTAGTTTTCAACTCCTTATTTTCCTTATGGTGTGCATGGAATTGTTCCAGGACTTCCCAATTTCTATATACATGATTCTGCCATAATGATTTATGTTCCTGCAATGCCTTTTCTTGTGACAGGGCATACTCTTTCTTCCATATATCCCTGAGTTCTTGAATGCTTGAGGTCTGAGTGAAGACAGTCGTTGCACACCGAGGTTCAGTCTGGGTAAACACCGTCTTTGCAGACTTTGGTGCAGGATTTTCAGCTTTAACGATAAGGGTAGGCCAGGATACTTGCGGTTTCACTTCTTTTTTAGGCATTCCTTTTTAACTATAACAAGAGTAAATGCAGGAGTGGATCCAGGCAATGGGACTTCGATTATCTTATAACCAGCTCGAGAATAGAGATCACCACATTGGCTGCACATGTATTCATTGTATCGATCCTTTTCTGCACTTTTCTCAGCTGCAGATGCTACCTGAGCTAAAGTATACATATTAAGTTCTTTTTCATAAGCTTCCTTGCCATCCTTAACTCCTACTTATAAACCTCAATCTCAGATTTCAAAAACTCATTTTCTTGTTGAAGGGAAGCTAACGTGACAGGGCCTTCTGTGCAGTTGCAGTCTCTGTAGCTGGTTCAAGTGGATGGGAGGCTCGTTTTTTGTGGCAGCTTCATTATTTGTATCCTCAGCAGGTGGTTCTTGTGTGACAACTGCCGGGTCATCAGCTAATTCTGCAACAACTATATCCTCCTGAACATGTGAATTTTGCATATCAGCCGACTGAGTGCTGGCTCTTTTGTAATAGCTATAGTTTGTGCAGTACCCTGGTTATCTACACTTTGCTCATTAGCAGGTGGTTCTTGTGTATCAAATACTGAGTCAGTAGCAACCGTCTTGGTCTGTTTCTGGTCATGGTCATTAGCAGGTGGTTCTTGTGTGACACTTGCTGGGCCAGTAGCTGGTTCTTGTGGGACAGCTACATGTTGATTATCTATTTCCTGTTTATCAGCAGGTGGTTCTTGTGTAACACCTGCTGAGTCAGTAGCTGCTACGTCCTGATATGTTTCCTGATCATGATCATCAGCAGGTGGTTCTTGTGTAGCACCTGCTGGACCAGTAGCTGGTTCTTGTGGGGCAGCTACCTCTAGGTCGTCTATCTTTTGCTCCTCAACAGGTGGTTCTTGTGTAACACCTGTTGAGCCAGTAGCTCATTCTTGTGGGGCAGCTACCTCTAGGTCATCTATCTTTTGCTCCTCAGCAGGTGGTTCTTGTGTAACACCTGTTGAGTCAGTAGCTGGTTCTTGTGGGATAGCTACCTCTAGGTTGTCTATCTTTTGTTCCTCAGCAGGTGGTTCTTGTGTAACACCTGTTGAGTCAGTAGCTGGTTCTTGTGGGACAGCTACATGCTGTACATCGTCTTGGGTGTCTACTTTTGATAAATCAACAGTTGGTTCTTGTGGAGCAGCTGTGTCTTCTGAAAGGAATGATGTCACAAAATCCTAACATTTGCATTTTGGTACCCGAGGTGTGAGGAAGGTAAGGATTCGGGGTCTGGTGGGGTATGGGGTTTTAGGATAATGGGTGGGGAATTTGGGGTGGCGGTCTCTGTTGCTGCTTCAGAAGACGTCCTCCTTCGTCTTCGAGGTAAGGAGGCAGGAAAAACAATGGTTTTTCTTTTATGGGTAGCCTTCTCTGGGGTAGGAGGGACATCAAAAGTGATAGCTTCTTTAATTGAGGCCCTTGTTCATCTTTTTGATGGGGGCACAACCTTTTCTTGCCTTTTCCTTTTCAGCTTAGCAAGGGGAATGTCATCGTTTGAATCATCGCTGGGGATATGGATAGTGGGAGTGGATGATTCAGGTAAATTATGGGGTGGGGTTGATGCAATGGAGGGGTCAATTGGACTAACTGTCACGGGTGGCTGGGGATTTTCAACATTTAATTGGGGAGTTTCGGCTGCTGCTTGAGAAATTTCGGCAGTTTCCTGGGGGTTTTAGCTGCTGGTTGAGGAACTTCAACAGCTTCTGGGGTGGGTTGTTAAGGGGAGGAGGATTCTGCAGGGCAAAGCCCCTCTGGATTAGAAGCTGAACCAGGCGATGGTGAGTGAGAGAGAGGAGTGGGTACTTTGCATTCGTGGAATAATGTGACATATTCTTTAGACACCCAAGCAGATAGTATGGCATATTTAATAAACGACCATGTCTTAAATGATTCAACAACACAAAGTCATGCTGGTACACTACCTGGTAACGTCCTTCGCAGGTGAGGTAGTGCTTGACAAACTCTACAACCTTTGGCCATGGAGGTGGTAACGAATGCAGTGCAACACCCCTGCCTTTAGGTTCGACCCATTCCCCAGGTAGAAGAAAATCTTGCTGTGCGTTCAGAATGATGTGTTTATGACTGAACCAATGAATGCCATCGGCTGGTAATCCTGAAACCTACGCTATATCTTCCTCTGTTACTGGAATTTGCACTCCCTGAATAGTAGAGTAACCTTCCTTTAAATTACGTGCGAATTCCAGGACTTGCTGAGAATCAAATTCCTGGAGCCTTTGGAAATAGTCCACCCAGCCTGCTTGCAGAAAAATTTGATATGCTTCTGGGTGTAATTCCAATAGAGTCGTTGAACTAGGTTCATTTCGAACAACGTTACCTCCCATAGTTATCGGTTCAGTAAAATGCACAATACAGAGCGAGAGTTACCACAGCCGAGACAGAGTAAGATATTGCAAATGAGGTTATGACATAATTAGACAGAGACGGGGTGACGAGAACGGTCGTAATAAAAACGACGGTGATTGGCATATCGGGTAATGATTGCAAAATTTTGATATTCCCCCAACTGCGGCTAAAATGATAAGTTTTGAATGTACGGCGATTTCGGCAATCATATCAGAATCTTCTCATTAACTATAGTTTAATATTTACACATAAACACGCATACCTCACGTTTTACCTTCGATTGTTGTGCTGAAAGTATAATCTCATCGTTTAATAGATCACCAATGGTTATGGGAAAGGGTTGTAAGATATGAGGGTATTTGTATGAAAGGCTTTCTATATTCACGGGAGGTGGTAGTTAAAGAACACAATTATCAGGATGAATGGTTGATTCTCTCTAATGAAAATATGTATTGGTCATTTTTGAGAGGAATTGATGCCTCAATTACGGGAAAAATGGGAAAATTGATGCTTTTTGGGAAAGATGGAAAAGGTTGGTGTTTTAACAATGGAGGAGAAAATGGGGAAAAGTTGGTGTTTTAGCAAGAAAAGAAATGAAATTGGTGTTTCAGCAATGGGAAAGAAAGATGTTGTTGTTAAAGAAAAATAGGAAAATGTTGCTGAAGGGTAGTATGAGGGGATGGATTATGAATTGAAGTGGAATGGCAATGTTTCCCAAACTGAAACCTAATCTTGCTTGCAATGCAATTGTTCCTTCAAAGCCTCCGAATCTAAGACCTGCAAATAATAAATTGTAACATGGCAACCCTTGATAGGGATTATTAGTTAAGAAATCCAATCTAATCTAATAAAAATATATAATAGAAAAATTAGGTGCAATGAGGGGTAGCAGATTCCCCCAAAAAGATAATGTGAATCTGCCATACAAGTGGTTTTAAAATCCTCTTTAGAAATAGGTTGCTGGTACAAACGAAGCCGATACCATTCACTAACAATGGTGTTCTGGAATCATCAATTGTTAGGAGCCTTACTGTACCATTTGGAAAAACAGTATCTATCTCGTAAGGTCCCAACCACCTTTTTCGTAGTTTCCCTTCAAAATTTTCAAACCGGGAATCATATAATAGAGCCCAATCACCTTTGGAACTGCTTGTGCTTAATAGTTTTATCATGCCACCTGGTTCTTTGCTGCTGAATCATAGTTGTTTGATGGATGGCATCCAACCTTTTTTCATCCAATTCCTGCAGCTACTAACCTAGCTGTCTATGCATCAGTCAAATCAAGGTTAACAGCTAAAGCAGTTCTTAAAGTTTTAATTTCAAATTCCACAGGAAAAACAACACTTTTACCATAAACCAATTCATAGGGTGAAAAACTGTAGTGTTTCTCCAGGTAGTTCTGTAAGCCCATAATGCCTCAGGCAGTCTTTGAGACCAATCCTTCCTATTCTCCTTCACTGTTTTTGTTAAAATAGCTTCTATGACTTTATTTGTACTTTCCACCTGACCATTAGCTTGGGGGTGGTATGGTGCAGTCATTTTATGATTGATATGATATTTTTTAAGCGTATCTTTAAAACCATGAGAATTGAAAGGAGGTCCTCCATCTGTGACTAGTTATCTAGGCACTCCAAATCTAACGAAGATTTCTTCAAATAAAAAGGTTAAAACAGATTCTTCATTAGCTTTAATAATTTCCTTAGCTTCCACCCATTTAGTCATATAATCTGTACAAACCAATATATAAAATCTTTGTTTGGATGGAGGATTGATGGGCCCTACAAAATCTAGAGCCCATCTTTCAAAGGGTTCAAGTATTACTTGAGGGTTCAGTGGCATTTCATCTCTATGATTGGGTTGGCCAATCTCTGAAAACTGTCGCAGGCCCTGACATATTTCTTTGCATCCTTGAAAAGTGAGGGCCAATAATAACCCATCCTGAGAATTTTATGTGCTGTTCTCTTATCAGCAAAATGCCCACCACAAGGGCCATCATGACAAGCCTTCAATATATCATAAACCTCATCTTCTCTAATGCATCTTCAGATTTCTGATCAAGTCCTGTATGAAAAGGACACCCACTTATCCAGCTGTACCGAGCACTTTGTTGAATGATCTTTCTTTTCTCCGATGTGATAGGTGTGATGGTAGCTTCCCTATAACTAGGTAATTGGAAATGTCTGTATACCATGGTGAGTGAGCAGATACTGCAAACAAGTATTCATCAGGAAAGGAATCATCTACTGGAGTATTATCATCAATTTTTATCCGAGAAAGGAAATCAACAACTATATTTTCTTTACTTGGTCGATCCACAATTGTAATATCAAATTCTTGTAGTAACAATAACCACCTGGTAACTCGAGCATTTATAATAGATTTATTCATTAAATAATTTACAGCCGAGTGGTCAGTATGAACAAAAGTAGGATAACCAGTAATGTAATGTCGAAATTTATTAATAGCATAAATAATTGCTAAAAATTATTTCTCAGTAACTGTGTAATTAAGCTCAGCAAGGGTCATATTCATGCTAATGAAATAGATAGCATAAGAAAGATTATTCTCTTCTTGTCCAAGACAACTTCAATTGCAGTATCCGAAGCATCAGAGGATATATGAAAGGGAAGTGCCCAATCAGGTCCCCTCAGAATAGGATCTGTAGACAACTGATGCTTTAATTCATCAAATGCTTTTTGACAGGCATCAATCCACTTAAATTCAACATTTTTCATAAGTAACACAAACAAAGGAGAAGCTATTTTAGAATTTTTTTTGATAAATCTTCTGTAATATCCAACATTCCTAAAAAAATTCTTACATCATTTTGTGTTTTAGGAATAGGAAGGGTCTGAATTACCTGTACTTTGGATGGATCCACTTGAATCCCAAGGAATGAAATGAAGTGTCCTAGCACAATTCCTTCGTTCATCATCATATGACATTTTTCGGTACTCAAGGAAAGATTGGCTTGTATGCATCATTTAAGTACTTTCTCAAGGTTTTGTAATGCACCTTCAAAGGTCACACCTTAGGGAGTGAAATCATCTATAAATATCTCCAAAGAATCATTAAGCATATTAGAAAAGATTCCTATCACAGCTCTTTGAAACGTTTTTGCTGGAGCTACATAGTCCAAATGGGAGAACTCTATAAGCAAAAGTCCCCAAGGACTAGTAAAAGTGGTCTTGTCTTGATCTTGGGGTGCAATTCTGATTTGGTTATATCACTAAAACCATCTAAAAAGGAAAATTTTTTTCCCTGACAAGCTGTCCAACACTTGATCAATAAATGGCAAGGGGAAATGATCTTTTTGGGTAGCTTTGTTTAAGGTTCTATAATCTACACACACTCTCCATTTCCCATTTTTCTTAGGTACTATTACCAACGGAGAAGAAACTATTCACTGTCAGATATAGGGTATATAAACCCTGCATTAAGCAACTTTTGAAGTTCTTCCTTAACAATTTCCCTCAAATTGGGATTCTTTTGTCACTGGGGTTGATAGACTGGTCAGACCCCTTCCTTAATATAGATACGATGAGTACATAATTCAGGAGAGATCCCTTCATATCTGTGTAATCCCATGCGAATGCTTCTTGTTTTCACGGAGCAACTTCATTAGATGTTGTGTTTCAACATTTGATAAATTGGGGTTTATGTTCAACGTCTTGCCAAGTTCGATTTCTACTGTCATGCTTTTAGAGGAGATAACAGTTGATGTTTGAGGTAAATTTTCAAATTTAAACTTTTCCTGTGTTTCAGGATCCAGAATTGCAATTAACTGATTATATGTTTCAGAAGTAACTGAGGAAGGTTTAGAAATAAATTACTAATTACTTCATCTTCTGTGGTATCTTTAAGAGTTAAGGCTTGTCCAATGGTCAAAATGGGTTGGGTATCATTATCCTCATAGTCTAACCATACAAAATCATCATTGTTAATCATAGGTGTGGCATGAGGGTATAGTGTAAGCTGCTTAGTTTCACATCCATTAGAAACTGTCATCGAGCTTGATCTACAGCTGATAAAAGCATCTACTGTAGCCAGCCAGGGTCTCCCCAAAATCAGAGGATGCCCCCCCAACTTTGCTTTAGTTTGTAATACAACAAAGTCAGCTGGGTAATTCCAAGATTCGATTGAATTATGGGTCTTCAATGACCCCCTTCGGTTTGATTGTGGAACGATCAGCTAATTCCAGGATAGTTGGTGTCTCTCTAATTACATTTTTCAACTGTAACAACTATGCAATTTCAAGGGTCATAATATTTATAGCAGCACCTAGGTCTACCAGAACTCGTGAAACAATAGTTTTTCTGACCTATACTGTGACCGTAGGGTGACCAGGGTCACCATATTTTACAGGAGGAACTTTACCTGTCATTAAAGCAGCTAGATCACCATCACATGAACTGTAAGGGGGTCTTTAGCCTTCCTACCAGGTTTCTTGATGCAAATGTCTCTGACGGTTCTGGCATAGATTGGCACATCTCTGAGTGCTTGTAAAAGTGGAATTTTAACGTAAAGATTCTGTAGTTCCCTAGAAGATTAAAAACAGACAGCTCAGGTGTCTTAGCAAGAGCTAGACATTTCGGGAATGGTGGCTCTACTATTTCAGCAGTTTTATTAGAGGATGGCTCGACTGTTTCAGTAGTTTTGTTAGAGGATGGCTTGATTGTTTCAACAGTTTTGTTAGAGGATGGCTTGATTGTTTCAGCACCTTATTTGGTAAATTATTCTTTTTTGCCTCTTCCTTATCAGAGTCAGAAGAGGTAATATCGTCGATGATCAGTTCAACTATTCTCCTGGATCGTAAATGAATATCATTACATTGCACAGGAGATGTCGGTAGGTTCTGAATGTCGATGACTTGCACAACTTTATTATTGTTATTAAGGTTAGGGTTCGGTTGTACAGGGAGCTGAGGCTTCATGGTTTGATTATTCGGTGGGGGGGTACCTGACAAGAGAGAAAGTTGTTGCTGGAATTGAGGAAATTGGTTTGTGAATGGAGTTTGTTGAGCTCTCCAGTTTGGGTTCCATTGGTTAAAATAGGATTGCTATAGAAGCCAGGGAGTCCACATTGCAAGGTCTACAAAGGGAGGGTTTGTTTGCTGCATGGGTGGGAAATTCATTTGATTAAAGGGTGGGTATTGCATTTGGTTAAAGGGCGGGTAATTTTCTTGATTAAAAGAAGGATAATTATTCCAACGATTAAATGGCATACTAGAGTTTGTACCTTGTCCTCGTGGTTGCCATTGCCTCCTTTGTGTCAGTAGATAACTGCTTCAGCTTCCTCCTCAGTTGGTTGTAACACTGCCTTTATCCGGGTAAAGAGGGGCATTGTTGAGTTTGATGGTCCTTCTCACAAATGGTGCAGATTGGTACCTTGTCCAGTGGACATTCCCTTAACGGATGTTTTTCTCTGCATTTAGGGCAGAAAATGGCCAAAGCAGCTTCTGCCTCTACCTGCTTCTTTTTAACCTGCAAGGTATCAATCTGTGAAGCAAAAGAACTTAACATTTCAGTTTTAAATTCCTCAAGTAGATTACCTATTTCAGCTCTTGTTGCTCCTCCACTGGCTGATTTCTGGACCCTTGAATAAGTACTATCCTGCTCTTTGATTTATTTGCAGCTCCTCTTGAACACCTCTTGCAGAGGTTAACGATTTCATCATATGATTCTTTAGATATATCCCCTTTACTAAGCATATTTAACATATCTAAACAATCATCCCTTACCCCTTTCAATAATATTGTTTAAGAATATCTTTACTTACATCAGGGTGCTCAGATCTCTGCAGATTATACTGGAGTCTTTCCACAAAGTCCTCCAGATTTTCATCTCCTTCTGAACCATCTTGAATAATTCCTCCCTTTTTTCTCTCGTCTGACAATAGTCTTGGTATTTGGCTAGAAATTTCTCCTTCATCTGATCCATGTTGTGATCACATGACTCCCAAGCTCATAAACCATCTTAGTGCATTTCCTTTTAATGTTGCTGGAAACAACTTTAATTTTTCAGCATTATTAACATAATCATAACTTCTACAAAATATATCAAACTCGAAAAGAAACTCATCAGGGTCTTGAGAGGATAAACCATGGAAGTTAGGTAGGGCTGAGAGTGGAATATTCTTCATAGGAGTTGTACCTCTGGGAAGTTCCTCAATAGGAATTCCAAGGTGGAGAGAGAGAATTCTCACCTCTTCCTTCGCCTCTACATCCTCCACCAAAGATTCCTTCATTGTTTCCATCCATTGGTTGCTTTCTTGTTGTACTTGCCCGGTCTTCAGTTTTTTTTGTTGGACTCTCAATGTCCTGAACTGGTTCCTCAACTTCAATATCCTCTATTGGTTCTTCAATTTCAATATCTTCTATTGGTTCTTCAATTCCTCCATGGTTCCTCGGTATGTTCTACTGTTTCTACAACCTTTCAGGGCCCACTACTTCCTCTGTTTGGTAGTCCATTTGGAGAGAGTGCTGAGTCTGCGGCCTCCGAGAGCTTAGCCTCTGGGATGTCTCAGCTTTTGAAATAATCTCATTGATGAAAGTTTTTCTTCCTCCTCTTCCTTTGTCGTTGCCACCTATAGGGTTAGTTTTCTTGCGTCCTCTCATGCATCCTGCATATCGACAAGAAAATCATCAGTGCTTTTAAAATCTATAATTGCCTTCCCTGGTAATGACGCCAAAATGTTGGTCACTTTAATTGCTTATGAAATTAAACAACAAAGTGCTACATAAATTGTCAACCGAGGAAGTCTTGTTATTTCAAAGGCAACTGCGTACTGTATGTGTTAGAGCCTAGATTTGTCTCAGGCTGAAAAGGACAAGGTTCTAGGTCCACATCAAACAGCCCACCTTGTAGCTAGCCCTATGAGGACAGGAGAGGGCTCTCTCCGGGTCGATCTCGGAAAAAGACAAGCGATGGGGCTCGAGATGACTGAAATAAAAGCTAATTTTAGGCTAGGTATGAAGTAAAGGGTTTGATTTGAGTTTTTGGGGGTTGTGTGCTGGAAATAGGAAAGGCAAATTGGGCTCGGGGATGAGGCACAGTTTCTGCAGAGTTCTGATTGGGGCAAGGAAGGCAATAATTTTGATGCTTTAAAGTGAATGGATATATCAGACTGGTGAGGAGCTAAGGAGAGCAAGAAAGTCTCAAGAGTTCTCCTTAAACAGATGAAAACATGGAAATTTAAACAAATTCAAAGGCAGAGCATAACAGTTAATGGATTCTACCTTAATCACTCATTTGTTCAAATTCAGAAGAAGAGACAGCAAAATGATACACAAAAAACTAATGAACTTACAATTACTTAGAGAAGAAAACCATCAAACACATAAATCCACATGGATCCCAAACAGTGTTGCAAAACCCTGGTCTTTCCTTAGCCAAAAATGCAGAGATAGAATGTCAATGATATGCCAAAGCAATCCCTAGTGTCCAACCCTGAAAATGACTTAGGAATTAAATGATATAGACTAGCCCAACCCATTCCCTTGCCTCTAGGGGTCGAGCTCATCATTCTAGGAGTTGTTTGAACCAATTCTAAACAAAGCACTAAATCTAGGCAATCAAAACAACTTGCCTCTATAAGGTAGGAAACTGATTCATTCATTAAATTTTCATTTTAGTGAATGGATCCTCTAGAACAAGTAAATAAGTGCCAAAATTACATCATGTTTATCCAATTACATCAAGATAGATCAAAAATTACATCAAAAAGCAAACTAGTCAAACTGGCCGAATTTCTGAGCTGGAAGGTGAAAAAATTGAGCAAAAATCCTCTATGCGCCGCGCTAGATCCTCTATGCATCATGCCACTTTGAGGATAAGTTTTAGGCACTTCTTAAAGTCCAAATTGAGCCCAATATAGCTCATTGGAAAGCCTTCCTGTCTACTTTCCAACCAAGTGGAATTTTTCAATTTGGATTTCATTTGCCCCTCCAAAACTATAATCTCCCAAGAATACTTATGTGTGTCAAAATAGGGGCAGAGAGGTCATTTTGTGAGTGTTTTTGACCTCTTGAGGACTCAAACTTCCCCAAACTTCTTGGCCATGCACCAGAAAACCATGATTTTTCATGAAAAATCCAAAAAGTAAACTTTTTGCAATTTGGAGCTCCTAGCAAAGCGAGCGCCCACACGTGGGTGACGTAGGAGGGGAAAAACCCTGTTTTTTTTTTGTGCCAAAATTTGTCAAAATGCCAAAATGCCCCAAATTTCTTGAAATTGGGCTGGAGCTTTTCATTAAGTTTCATGCTAGGCTAAAGAGGCTTCAGCCAATATTTGAAGATTATCAAGCTCCCTTTGCCTCTTTTGCTTCCTTATTGCCTTCCTCAATTTTGCCTTTAAATTCCCGATTCTTGCCTTGCAGACCTTGTTTCGCACCATGTAGTGGAAAGCATGTGTCTCAGCAATGCCTCATCTCTATTGGCTATCTAGCAGTCTCTCAAGTGGTGTTGACTCTCTCAAGTCAAGACTCTCGATCAACGTTGATTTCTTGCTCAGCGAAGTGAACTCCACCCTCCTTCTTTGGGTAGCTTGGGATTTTTTTTTTTCTTTTTGTTTTTGCATCTATGAGGCCTCTCTGGGTGCATGTACTTTTGTTGGTGAATCACTGTGGGTCTCCTCCTCATGATATATGAAGGATCAGATGCCATCTCTACTAGTGGATGAAATGTCTTGGAGCTGCCTTGAACTGTCTTGATGCAAAATAGGTGATTTTATGGTGTGTGCTTGACCTTTGCCACCAAGGGGATTAGTGATAGGTGGGACTATGGAGGGAGAGGGT